>CM046398.1:31019752-31649038 GCA_025413875.1 Rhododendron molle | reverse complement strand
TTCCGGAGCAAAGACTCTTTTCTTTTGCTTGACTGGGCGAACCGTGGGATCCACGTTTAATTTATGGGTTATGACCTTTGGGTCAATTCCCGGGATGTCCTCGTGGGACCATGCAAACACATCCCTGTTTTTCCTTAGAAATTGTAACAGCTCCGTCTTTGCTACCGAGCTCAGCCCTGCTCCAATTCTTACTGTCTTGCCAGGCTGGCCAGGCTCCAGGAGCTCTTCTATGAGCTCTTCCACAGGTTATCCTTGTTGAAGCTTTTCTTCATCTCGAGTGTCGAGGCTTTCTATAGTCATGGTAACATTAGCACCTCTGAGCGAGGTGACATAACATTCACGTGCTGCCTTCTGGTCTCCTTTTACGCATGCTATCCCTGTTGTCGTTGGGAACTTTATCATCAAGTGGTACGTGGAGATTATTGCCCTGATTTTATTCAGGGTTGTTCTCCCCAGAATTGCATTGTATGCAGAAGGACAGCTCACCACTATGAAATCTATCATTCGAGTAATCTGACTTCCTTCCTCTCCCATGGTGACCGGTAAGGCTATTTGGCCAACAGGATAAACAGGCGTGCCTGCAAATCCAACCAGGGGGGAGGTCATAGGCTTTAGCCTTTCTCTTCCAACCTTGAGTTGATCGTAAGCGTGGAGATACAAAATGTCGGCAGAGCTTCCGCTGTCTATCAATACCCTTCGAGTAAGGTAGTTGGCCACGACTACGGTGATAACAAGAGGGTCGTCGTGAGGAACTTGAACTCCCTTTACGTCTTCTTCTGAGAAAATTATGGGAATTTCCTCCTTCTTTGGAATTTGCTTGGGCGGCCAACCGTGTTAACCTCCAGGTATTTCTCCATCCTTAATTTCCTCAAGTGAGCCTTTCTGGCATTGCTGGATTCTCCGCCTCCAGCAAATCCCCCATGAATGACCTTGATTTCTCCAATAGGTCCTGATCGAGGTGCAGCATCATCTCTTCCATCCTTGTTCGTATCATCCCGCCTGGGTTGTTTCTGATACTTCTTTGATACAAAACGCTGAAGTCTCCCTCTCTGGATCAACTCCTCGATTTGCTGCTTTAGATCTATGCAATCATCCGTGTTGTGACCGTGGTCTCTATGGAATCTGCAGTACTTATCTCTAGCTCTTTTGCTCGGATCGGACCTCAACTTTCCAGGCCACTTGAGGTCTGGATCGTCTTGGAGGTTGCTGAGGATTTGCTCTGCCGTAGCTATAAGCGGAGTGAACTGCTTGTACCGGCCTTGAGGCGGTCCTCCTCCCCTTTTAGGGGAAGTTCGTGAATCTGCCTTCTTGTTTTTTGGTTCCCCTCCCGTTTTTCGGGTGGAGTCCTTTCTCTTTCTGTCAGGTGGTGGGAATCCTCCTACATGTGATGGCCCTGCTTGGGGATCGAAGCCATCACGAGTTCGCCTTGCATAAACAGCTTCCTCAGCATTCATGTGCTTCTGTGCTCTGAGCATAAGCTCCGCCAGGGTCTTGGGTGGTTCTTGAGATAAGAGGTATAAGAACTGTCCTGGGTACAGTCCGGCTATATATGCAGTTATACTTACGCTGTCATCAGCTTCATTTATCTGAACCACCTCTTTGTTAAACCTGGTGGTAAAGTCTCTCAATGATTCTCATCGTCCCTGTTTCACCGTCAGGAGATGCGTGGCTGGTTTGCCGTAGCGTTGGCCAGCAATGAAGTAGCTTACAAAGCTCGTGCTAAGCTCTTTGAAACTACGTATACTCCCAAGAGGGAGCTTATTAAAACATGCTCGGGCACTTCCTTTGAGAGTAACAGGAAAAGCCCGACACATGACTTCATCTGGAACTGCTTGCAGGTGCATCAGGGACTTGTATGTTTCCAAGTGATCCAACGGGTCCGTGGAGCCATTGAACGTTTTCAACTGAGGCATCTTGAACTTCCTTGGAAGCGGAAGCCCCATAACTTCGGGCGTAAAGGGTGAATCTGTATTCTGCACCAACTCATCCACCGTAGCAAGGAGTCTGTGCCTTGACTTGCTTCATTAGCCCTTCAATCTGATTCTGCATCTTGAGAATCATCCTTAGTTCATGGGACGATTTCTCCAGGGAGGCTTGCTATTCCTCTTTCGGTTTTGGCTTTCCTCCTCACTGGACTCGTTTTCTTCCCTGTGATTCTCTTCCTCGTGTTGACTGTGTTGTAGGTTCAGGATGCTTGGCTCGGAGATTTGAATGCGCAAGGCTGCGTTTTCCTGCATCGCGTTCTGTAACCCTTGGGTTAATGTTTTGATTTGCTCCTGCATCTGAGCAAATGCTTCTGGAGTCATCTGATCGCCTCCCGTCTTACTTGCCCCAGCGGCATTAGCTGCTTCCGCTGCCTTGGCAGCCTTTTCAGCGAGGGCAGCGGCCTTGGCCGCTCTTGCAGCCTTGGCTGTCTCGGCGGCTTTGGCGGCTTTAACCGCGGCGGCGGTCTTGGTGGCGTCGTCGACGCCCGTTTGCGGGGGGTCTGAAGCCATCGTTGTTCTGCTAGATCGGGTATCCACCATGCAAAACTATTCACCGTGAAGGAGAAAGTCGTTTCCCACAGACGGCGCCAGCTGATGAATCAGCTTTGTATCTGGCCCCGACCTGTTCCTGCAAATACAACGTGAGAGCTAAAGTCACCGGTGTGGTGGCGTGCCGACCACCCTCCGATGCCTAAGTCAGTAGAGAATATGATATATGGTGGGAGGATTGAGATTCACAGGCGTTAAATGGACGTACCTTAGTTGAAGCTCTACCGTCACTTTTATAGGCATTTCGTAGAAGGTTGAGTCCTAATATGACTGTGTTCCGGGGATTATACAGTTATCCCTTGGGTGAGTGTGGAGTCCTACCCTAGCTGGGATTCCATACTCACCTAATGTTAGCCGGGAATCATTATCCTTCGTTGGCCGTGATCATCCTTGGGATCATCATGTTTATCTTATCTATATCTTCTCCTTTATCCCACATGGGATATCTCCTACAGGGATTAAGAACACTACGTGAGTGTTACTTGCCTAGCCCTAGCTGGGCTTCTGAGCTGATCCTTAGATCGTGGCCCAGCTTCGTATGACGGAGCTGGACCTTTGACTTCAGCTCAGCTTCGTCTTGAGGACCGAGCTGGCTTACTTGATGTACTTTCTGATGGTGGCAAGCGAAGCTGACAGTATTACTCCCCAGCTCCGCCTCTTTCTCCAGGCTGGGCTCTTCAGGTCTTCCCTACTTATCACGCCTCATGACCGGAGTTGCTAACATAAAGTTGCTCCTCTTCCACTGGTCTTGAGTTTGATATTGTTGAGACTAGATGATCGGGAGATCGGGGGACTCCAATTTAATTTGTACTTCGGTGGGAGGTCTGGCGACAGATCAATATATATATTCTTCCCGACTAGGTCAGCTGTGGCTTAAATGCGGAATTCTAAGTCGGGTGGATTTCCCAGTTGATCAGGGAGTCGCTAAGTTGGTTCAATGCCGTGTGAAGCTTAGCTTGCTTTACTTTAGCAACCCCGTGATGATTCGAGTCAGTGGTAGGCGCATGATAACCCACCGTTTTAGTGAGGAAAAAAAAAGAAAAAGATAGACCCCTCTTTTATTTTCGTATATGTAGCACATTAGGTGGCCCAAAACTAGTAGTATAATAGGTATGTGCAGGCGTAGACAGCGAATTTATTTCCAGGTACAATAATACACGAGTTGAAGAAATGCACAAAAAACTCAATTTCCACTAGCGAAAATTGACACTTGCGATTATGATTGTGGTAACAACAAAATGGACTTTATTATTCCTTAAAGTAGAAGTCAGTCGACTGTGGTAACACGGCCGAGGAGACGGTTACATTACAAGCTACTCCTAGTGCGGGAAAAGTAAAGTACAGATAAAAAGTAAAAGCCTTTGGGCGATTGAGTCGGGGGGTTGAAATCGTCTTCAATTCTTGTATTTATAGGCTTCACTTCGACTTGAAATTCAAACTTGGCAGCATTCCCTCCATAAATTTGAATTAAGCAGATACTTCTTCTCTTCCTCTTCTTTTCCACGTTCTAGACCAAGCGGTTACTTCACACGATCTCCTTGTTGCATTTGCCTCCTTCAACTGCCTTTGTTAACTGCTTTGTCCATGATCCGCTTGTAGCTTGTTGTTGGGCAAGTGTCTTGAGTTTAAGCACAATTCTCAACCGTCGATTAGTCCATTCAATTCCTTGGTAGGCATCATTGCATCACAATTATTTGAAACTCGTCCATCCATTGTTGACACGTGTCACAATTTGACCTAGTCGATCATGATAGCCTAATTTACTGAATTATGGTGTAAACAGATATTGAGTTTCTCAGTTTTGACGGTTCCTACCTCTAAAAGATATTTGAAGTTGAAGTACGATGAATTGCACAAAAAAATTTCTAATGGGGGAAAATTAGAGGAAACTGAGAAGCTAATAGATTGGAAACTGAAAGAGATGGTGAAAAAATATTGGGTGATGGCAGAAACCAGTAACCCCCAGTTTGTGATGCCGCATTCTGTGAAGTGCACTACATCAGGGATAATATGTCTTCTCACTGCACTCACATTAGTTGAAGCAGAAATCCGAATGAGCTTATTGTATTGGACATGACATTGGCGTACCAATGATTCGAATTATCGTTGGTCCACCTCATGGATCCTATGGATTCAGTTCTGTGGTGTGGTTGTGGGCACTGTTGCCCCCACATTTAGGTGGTTTACTGCCATCAGCTACAACTACATACAACTACGTGGAGGCAACCACCAAAATGGGTTGATGTTTGTAGAAAACTTCTGGATCCAAAGGTTGGTCAAATGGAAAGAGAGACCCTTAGCCTTACGAATTCAAGGTGAGAAATTCCGAAAACTTGTTGAGGAGACAAAAAATCTGGCCCTGAACGTATGTATGGGTGTCCAGTTCGGGATCGTGGTAGCTAGCAAATCGGTTCTGTTCATCTCGATTATCTTGACACACCCATTCTTTTACTGTTGCTACTACGGCAAGAGGTTGAGCATGGACCTGATATCTATCTTCACTGCTTCATCTAATCACGAAAGTTCAGGACCTGAAACTTCAAGTACAGAGCTGGATCTTAGTGATTATATTCTGCAACTTGAAGGTGAGGTAAAGGTGCCCATAAGGGTTTTGACGAACATCTGTAATGAAGTTAATCAAGTGATTCAAAAGGGTAGAAGTCAAAAGCCAAAATACCTAATTGAGCTTTTACAAAAATCTAGCGACAACTTCAAAGCAGTCGCAAGTTTTGACAATAGCCAGGTTTAGAATTGTTGGACCCTTCCTGTGGTGAACTTAACCGGCATTGCTTTTGCACTTCCCAACATTGAAAATCATAGGGTGGTACGGTTGATAAGTAGCGTGAGTGAAGGCCTTTCGTATGCCAACCTCGTTGAGGAAAGTCTTAGTACCAAAGGAGAATATTTTTTGAGCATAAAACACGCTGCAGATGTTGTGTGGAAAGGAATTGAGCTATATGACAAGTGGTTGGACAAGGATTTCCGAAAACTTGCTCTTGAATGAAAAACCACCTACGAGTTTCTTCAAACACTAGGTGATATGGCTGAAAAGACTGCGATTGAGTTTCAAAGAAACATTACCGGAAGTTCGAAAGTTTTAGTGGCAACTTCAATGCATAGAATTTGTCGAACTATATCAAAGGACTACGAAAATAGTACGGATGCCCACATGGATGATAACTTGTTCGAGCAATTGTCCATCATGATTGCAGATATTTTGGGTGCTTGCCTTAACAATTTACCGCGCATTATTGCTCTAAAATGTTATTGCAGTGCTGTAGAGGAAAGGGAGAAGAGTGTCAGACACGCTGCTTCTCTTCTCGGTGCAGCCTGTCTGACACTCTTCTCCCTTTCCTCTACAGCACTGCAATAATTATTTAGAGCAATAACACGCGGTAAATTGGTAAGGCAAGAACCCAAAATATCTGCAATCATGATGGACAATTGCTCGAACAAGTTCTCATCCATGTGGGCATCCGTACTGTTTTCGTAGTCCTTCGATATAGTTCGACAAATTCTATGCATTGAAGTTGCCACTAAAACTTTCGAACTTCCGGTAATGTTTCTTTGAAACTCAATCGCAGTCTTTTCAGCCGTATCACCTAGTGTTTGAAGAAACTCATAGGTGGTTTTTCCTTCAAGAGCAAGTTTTCGGAAATCGTTGTCCAACCACTTGTCATATAGCTCAATTCCTTTCCACACAACATCTGCAGCGTGTTTTATGCTCAAAAAATCATCTCCTTTGGTACTAAGACTTTCCTCAACGAGGTTGGCATATGAAAGGCCTTCACTCACGCTACTTATCAATCGTGCCACCCTATGATTTTCAATGTTGGGAAGTGCAAAAGCAATGCCGGTTAAGTTCACCACAGGAAGGGTCCAACAATTCTGAACCTGGCTATGGTAAAAACTTGCAACTGCTTCGAAGTTGTTGCTCGATTTTTGTTAAAGCTCAATTAGATATTTTGGCTTTTGACTTCCACCCTTTTGAATCACTTGATTCACCTCATGACAAATGTTCTTCAAAATCCTTGTGGGCAGCTTCACCTCACCTTCAAGTTGCAGAATATAATCACTAAGATCCACCTCTGCACTTGAAGTTTCAGGTCCTGCACTTTCGTGAATAGATGAACCAGTGAAGATAGATATCAGGTTCATGCTCAACCTCTTGCCGTAGTAGCAACAAGAAAAGAATGGGTGTGTCAAGATAATCGAGATGAACAGAACTGATTTGCTAGCTACCACGATCCCGAACTGGACACGTATACATATGTTCAGGGCCAGGTTTTTTGTATCCTCAACAAGTTTTCGGAATTTCACACCTCGAATTCACAAGGGTAAGGGTCTTTCTTTCCATTCGACCAGCCTTTGGATCCAGTAGTTTTCTACAAACATCAACTCATTTTGGTGGTTGCCTCCACGTAGTTGTATGCAGTTGTAGCTGATGGCAGTAAACCACCTAAATGTGGTGGCAACAGTACCCACAACCACACCACAGAACTGAATCCATAGGATCCATGAGGTGGACCAACGATAATTCGAATAATTGGTATGCCAAATTCTCCAATACCAGTTCATTCAGATTTCTGCTTCAACTAATGTGAGTGCAGTTAGCAGACACATTATCCCTGATATAGTGCAGGTCACAGAACGTGCCATCACAAACTGGGGGTTACTAGTTTCTGCCATCACCCAATATTTTTTCACCATCTCTTTCACTTTCTGATCTATATTACCTTCTCGGTTTCCTCTAATTTTCCCCCATTAGAAATTCTTTTGTGCAATTCATCGTATTTCAACTCCAAATATCTTTTAGTTGTAGGAACCGTCAAAACCGAGAAACTCAATGCCACAAACAAAGAAAGCATGGAAATGATAACAAACATTTCTTCAGCCCATGTACTGCAATCAATTGCTGAAGTAACCATTTGGATGCAGACATTTACTATAATGGTGATCACAAGAATACCCAGGGCTGCAATGTTCATGAGAATTGCATTATTATCCATGAATGCATAACAAGTTAAAAAGTTACCCATTACAGTAACCACGAAAATGGTGCTGCTAAGCTTTGCGAGCCTATCTACACATAACTGTAGTAAGATCCACAGGAAGCTTCGTTGCCACGGCTAATACGGTGAGGGAAGCAGCACTCATGGTGAAAAATTTGCATGGGAACCAAAGCTTTTTCTGGCGTATTCCGTTAATGACATCTCCAGCCATGGCAACCGAACAGACTAGAGATGCTGCTGCAATATACACGCCAATCCATGGCATAGGAGCATCGAACTGTTCTGGCTGAGGTGGGTCGACAAATAATTTCCTGCACCCTTTCATTGTATGGTTCTGTGCTGGTTGTTTAAAGGTGCAAGATTTTAGCTGTCCTTCTGTTTCTTCGGTTGATTTATCTGCAGAATACAGTGTGTAAAAGGAGTACTGGACACAGTTTTTGGTTCCTTTTCGTGGAAATCTCGAGCAAGGTTCTCGGAAGGGCCCATTGCCTCCAACAGACGAGAACGACGAGATGATATTTATAAATCGGGGCCCTCATAAAAATACTTGTAAATTGGGTATCACGCATGACCGTCTCAACGCGATTCAGCAGTATTTTTGAGTTTTGACTTGTCTTTTAGGCCCCCCTCTCTCTCTCTCTCTCTCAAATCCTAGAGGTGCAAATCACGTTTGGAAATTTGCACTACAAACTTCCTCTATGTTGTGGGCCCTTGTTAACCTAATTTCCGTGGATTGACCGACCGCAACTTTGACAAAATGGAATCTACCTTCAATAATTTAAGACCACAAATGCACAAAGGGTGTATTCTGGGAAATTTCTCGAAAACTTCTGTTTTAACGAAAGAAGTCTAAGATAACGTTTGGCTTACTGCGACGAAGCTGGAGGGAAACCCAAAGGCCTCACAGCTTTATTGTTAATGGAATAGCAAGTTTAAGTGTCTTTTTATCATCATTAGTTAAAGTTTAGGTATTTTTTGTAAAATTTCAAAAAAAATTCAGGGGCTTTTTTAAATTTCTCCCGGAACCCATTTGGTGTACATTGTGTCCATTAACAATTCTCTCTATCTCCCTCTCTCCATCCTGATATCAAAACGGAGAGATGAAAAACGTCCATGTCCGATTTCAGGGTAGTCCTATGGTACACATCCCTTATTAGGGGGTGTACCATACGCATCATGATTTTAAACCCTTGGATTTCAAAGTAAATAATCCGAACCACCCATTTATTAAATCAATTAATAAAATAAACAAAGGGCTTAGCAGGTAACAGATTGTTCTCTCCTCTTTGACTTTCTCTCCCTCTCCCTCATGTGTAAAATACTACAAATTATATAACATAACCACAATTGTTATGACAACACAAAAAATTGACACTTTCTTACCACAATGTGTCGTACCAAAAGAAATCGATCAAAAGATACTAGATACAAGACCAAAATATATCGTAGCACAATCAATAATACTATGCCTTAGCAAGATACAAGTCTAAAATATCACAAATTAAATATTGTAGAACTTAACATTCTAACAATCCTGATCGATCATTTTAAAAATACACTCACTAAGGACATTTAGATTGTACAGTCAATTTATATTTTGTATGAAACCTAACCCACTTATAACTTGCCCAATTTGGCCCAAATCCGCCCATTTGGCATCCCTAGCACTTTACTCCAATTATGAGAAGAAATAAACCGTTGAATCCAATGACTCAAATATAAGTTGGCAATAGGAGCCCTTAGATCGGCATATTCTCCTAGAGATACCGCCCTATGTTATTATACCTAGCTGCTAGATACATACAGAGAGCGGGAAAAAAAAGATACATACCGAGAGACTGCGAGAGAGAGCACACCTGATATTCTAAATAACTTCGGGATGCATTAAATGAGATACAATAATGACGATCGAAACCGTTGATTGCATTATCTTTGTTTATTACATCATCCACGAAATTTTTTGCTATTATCAAGTTTAGAAAGCCTCTTCATCGGCTCCCTAATTCAATAAAAAAAGAATATTTTCATCCGATTAATGGTCTAATGATAAGCGATGACCTTCATTCTTAGTACATTTAATCTAATTCATATTCTGTACAAGATAGACGGGTCCGATTGAAAAAAATTGCTTACATGGGGCTCAGTTGTTGCATTATTAGATATTAATATGCATGTGATACATTAAAAGTCTTTCGATTACGTAGTTGTCGATATCCAATAATCTCTAATTTTGGTGACAATGTTGAATGTCATATAACTTGGCATCCTAACAGTCCTGATCGATCATTCTAAAAATACACTTACTAACGACATTTAGATTGTACATTCAAGTTATGTTTGATATGAAACCTAGTCCTCTGTTATAGTTGAATGTAAGGTAGCCATGCGATCGTGACACAATAATGACGATCAATTCCGTTGAGTTTTGTATGTTTGTTGATTAAGTCACCTACGTAAATTTTTGCCTCGATCTGATTTAGGAAGCTCCATCATCGACACGCAAATTTAATAATATAATGATATTTTTCATCCAATTAAGTGTCTACCTATAAGCCATCAACTTCATTCTTGGTACGAATGACCTAATTAATATTATGTAAAAGATAGACGATTTCGATAAAATAATTAAAATATATATATAACATCTTACGTGGGGGTCAGATGGTGCATTTTAGATTTTATTGTTATATTGAAATTAAACGACTAAATTTTTCAAAGTATAAAACTACAAGGACTAACTATGTAATTTAACCTTAAAAAACAACATTCTTAAAAAAAAAAAAAAAGGAATGAAGGGTGCAAGACTTGAACCCCTGATCTTTTAGATAAATGTCCAAATTCCAACACCTTATCATTCCGATTGAATTTTTTTTATACGACACGTTGTGGGTATGAAAACGCCAATTTATGGTGTTGTCATAACAAATTTGGTTATAATACTGAATTTGTGGTATGATATTTTGCTGATTATAACTATCGCTAATTGAACTTTCTGATTGAAATTTTTTATACGACACGTTGTGGGTATGAAAACGTCAATTTATGGTATTGTCATAACAAATTTGGTTATATTACTGAATTTGTGGTATTTTAGACATGAGTAATTGCGAAATATTTTAATTAATTTCATTTGGTACGACACATTGTGGTAAGAAAACGTCAATTTATGATATTGTCATAACAATTGTGGTTTGTTATATAATTTGTGGTATTTAAATATGTTTTCTTTTAATACGACACATTGTGTTAAGAAAACGACAATTTTAGGTGTTGTCATAACAATTGTGGTTATTTTATAAAATTTATGGCATTCTACAAATATTTTTATCTTGAGTATAACAATTAATGATTCTGATACGACATATTTTGATTTTGTTACAGAATATCATACGAGTCAAAGAATTTTTGATACGACTCATTGTGGTAAGACAATGCCAATTTATGGTATTGTTATAACATTTGTGGGTAGCATTATTTAATTTTTGATATTGTACGCATATATCTGGTTAGGGTACAAGTATTATGGATTCGGGTATGAATAATTATGGTTATATCATAACAATATTTTTTAACTATGGGTAACCTGCTAATGACCTGTTCAATAGGTAAATTGTAAAGTTCAAGTCGTAACTGAGTCATAAATATGCATTATAAAACCAAAAATCGACATAATGAAAATCACAAATTGTCATAATTTAAACATACGGTATACCCTGTGTACCATAGCTTCACCCCCGACTTCAACCCACCCTAGAAGAAAAGGAGAAATCTTGAGGAAGAAGACATAGAGAGAGAGAGCCATGTCCAACTTAATGCCTAAAGAGGTCGTGGTGGATATACTCTCCAGACTCCCAACCAAGTGCCTAATCCGATTCAGCTCTGTTTCCAAACTCTGGAATTCTCTAATTACCAGCCCTAACTTCATCAATTCCAACCTCAATCAATCACTCAAAAACCCTATATACAGCTTTGATAATCTCCCACTCGTAATAGTGAGGCAATGCATTGGCAGCATTGCTAGTTTTCCTCCCGAAGAACACTACGAACTATTTACTGATACTGGTGAAGAAGGTAACACAATTGATGGATATCCAGAAATCCCATTCCCACTCAAGAGTCGTCACTTTCGCTTTTACTACTTAGTTGGTTATGTGAAAGGTTTGTTCTGTTTTTTTGAACCCGATAACTGTTTCCTTTGGAACCCGTCCATTAGGAAGTCCATAAGCTTTCCCGAGCCTGGCATTACACAAAAGACGCTTGGCTCCTTTTCGGATTATCTAGGGTTTGGATTCGATTCGCAGAGTAATGATTATAAGGTGGTTGGACTAGTATTCCTTCGTGGAACTATACCGTCTGAATTGGTGGAGGCCCCTCTTGTTGAGGTTTACTCCCTTAATGCAGGCTTGTGGAAAATAAAGACTGGAGCCGGCGACTCTTTTCCGCTTGGATTTAGACCAAAGTTTAGGGAACGCCCTACCGCTTGTTTGGAAGGGGCTCTTCATTTTGCAGCAAAGAACGGATTGAATTGGAGAGCTAGATTGATTGTGTTGTTTGATTTGCGCAACGAAGTGTTTAAAACGACATCGTTGCCAGCTGATCTTGGCAATGTGAGAACCGGAATCAGAACAATGGTATTCAGGGGATTGCTTTCTCTTTTATGCCACAATCATTGTGATCCTGCAAACAGGTTTTGTTCGATTTGGATAATAATGAAAGAGTATGGCATAGTTGATTCTTGGGATAAGTATGTCAAAGTAGACCTGACCGGAGGAATACAAAGGGTTGTTGGTATTCGGAAAAAATGGTCATATTCCATTGGAGGGAGACGTAACACTGCATTTGGAGCTTTCTTCATATGACCCAAAGGAATAAAGAAATCAAGAAGTTGGAAATTCATGGGACTCTAGCATATTTTCATGTTGATACTTACGAGGAGAACCGTATCTTACTCACTAAAACAGATGTTCCGGAATCTAAAAGGGGAGGGAGCAGGAAGAGGAAGGACATGCAAAGGCAACATTAAACTGAAGTTTCGTCATTTCTTCTGTCATTTCATCTTCTATGTTATGCGTAATACATGCAGCCATACACGACTTCATTACTGCCTATATGTCAAAGCTTAAAAATGCTAGTTTTGGATGTCAATTTTTTGGAATGTGATCTAGGACTTGTTAGCGTTTGGAAATACTGCTGTGTGGCACTAGTTGGGGGTTGGGCGGATAAAGTTCATTTTAGTATCGTTTATCTGATAACCGTGCAAACTTCTTTGCCAAAACTTGTTTGGAGTTGTTTATTAGCCCAGCCAACTAATTTTGATTTCGTATTTTTTGCAAGCGTTCATTTTATGTGCCGCCATTTCATTATCATTGATTATGGACTCAAGTGAACTTGGTATACTAGTTTGGTGATGCAAGTTATGCAACAGATATTGGGCTCCTTGTACAGAGTTTTCAATGGATGGGAAATGATTGAAACTCTCTTGACCCAAGAATGACTTTAGAGCTAAATATTCAGATGTTTGGCTAAGGCCCTAAACTAGTTCAACTTCGGTCCCTAATTAACTTTTAATAGACTTAAGATAGGATAGTGCTCAAAAGAGTTTCTGGGCCAATGGGATTTGTTATGTTCATCTTTAATGACCAAGAAAGAGCCCAAATAGGCAAATTAGAAACCAAAAGTAGGATGCATGGTCAATGGTACCCCTTTAAGCTCAACCAAAAGGAGGAAGCTGGAGGTGATAAATGGAAATCATTGACCAGTGAAGAGTAGAGAGCTATGATAGGAATAAGGAGTTTTAGGATTAGTGGGGCATATAGATGAAATGACATGGGAGGGCAAGAGGTAACTTGACAGGTACAAGTTAATTAACGAGGCCTCTGACTCGGGCGACTCAGTTCCCCTTAGATTTAGACAAGTGTATTCAGGATGCCGTTCAACTTCTGTAGGAGGGTCTATTTATTTTGCAGCACAGCGTAGAAGGAATTGGAACGCTAGATTGATTTTTGTCCTTTGATTTGGGCGATGAGGTGTTTAAAGTGACAATGCGAGATGCAAAATCAGAACAACAGTAATCAGGGGATTGCTTTCTCTTATATGCCACGATGATTTTGATTGTGCAAACAAGTTTTGTTCTACAAGTATGTCAAGGTTCATCTAACCGGAGGAGTTGGAGGGGTATAGCTATCCGGAAAAATGGTCATACGTTATTGGAAGGAAACACACCACGGCCTTCGGAGCTTTCTTCATATGGCTCATGGGATAAAGAAATCAAGAAGTTGGGGATTAATGGTACTATAGACCATTTTTTATGTTGACACTTACTAGAACCTTATTTTCAATAGGTGGATTTGGAAAATATTCTATTACATCTATGGCACAACCGGCGGAATTGACAAATTTTCAGTTGATCTTTCTAGGAGAACCTTATCTTACACACACACACACACAAAAAAAAAAATATCCAGTGTTCCGAATGGGATGTACTAGGAAGAGGAAGGACAAGTAAAGCATGATTCAACTCAAATTTCATCACTTATTTATTTCTTCTTCTATATTTTGCACGATATGATTTTGGCACTAAATATTGAGGTATGTGCTGGAGATGCTCTATGTTTCTTCATATACGATATGGTTACCTTGTACTCCTACATTGTTTGTTAGAAACTTAGATAGGCCACATTATTTTGCATTATTGTCATTTTCCTGTGGTTCAGGCCGAACATTTAC
This sequence comes from Rhododendron molle, assembly GCA_025413875.1. Taxonomy (NCBI): domain Eukaryota; kingdom Viridiplantae; phylum Streptophyta; class Magnoliopsida; order Ericales; family Ericaceae; genus Rhododendron; species Rhododendron molle. The sequence continues at coordinate 31,634,766 of CM046398.1, read as the reverse complement.
ATCTTGTCATGCTCTGAGCAAATAATTGCCCATACATGATGTTGAAACCAGACATATTTATGCCAAGCAACTGCCTAAAACTCAGGCATTGACTTGAAATACTATTATTGTGTAGCCCAAAACTAGTCCAAGCCCACCAAGGAGTCGCTATCCATAATGCCATCAATAATTGATAAAACTTCTCATAGCCAAAACAAGCCCAAAGCCCAACAATGAGGCTGCCAATAATGCTACCATGTACTTATTGTGCAGTTCTTTACCCTTTCTAGGAGTACTAGTCTTATTATTATACACCATCTATTACCTCCTCGTGGCCGGAGTTGCTAACATAAAGTTGCTCCTCTCCCACTGGTCTTGAGTTTGATACTATTGAGACTAGATGATCGGGAGATCGAGGGGACTCTAATTAAATTTGTACTTCGGTGGGGGCCTGGCAACAAATCAATATATTCTTCCCGACTAGGTCAACTGTGTGGCTTAAATCCGGAATTCTAAGTTGGGTGGATTTCCCAGTTGATCAGGGAGTCGCTAAGCTAGTTCAATGCCGTAGCTTGCTTTACTTTAACAGCCACATGATGATTCGAGTCAGTGGTAGGCGCAGGACAACCCACCGTTTTAGTGAGACAAAAAGAAGATAAGACCCTCTTTCTATTTTCGTATCTATAGCACATTAGATGGCCCAAATTGGGTAGTATAATAGGTATGTGCAGGCGTAGACAGCGAATTTATTTCCAGGTACAATAATACGCTAGTTGAAGAAATGCGCATAAAACTCAATTTCCACTAGCGAAAATTGGCACTTACGATTATGATTTTAATGGCCCCTAGCTACGATTATGATTTGAATGGCCCCCTAGGGTGGTGATGATGACCATGATGGAGATGAAGAAGAGAGTGGCTCCAATGCGAAGCTCAATCGATTGCCACTGCAAAACCAAGTTGAATGCACAAATAGAAGCAGACTAACTGAGATGAATATGATGATGACCCTTGGACATATTTGCCTTGGCTTGGACAATTTATGTGTATATGTACATGTATCTATCTGCCTATATCAAAAGAAGAAACAAGGAGTGCTACGTACACTACATTTACACTACATCCACGTGGGGCCCATCCTGGGTCCCACAAAATATAGAAAAATGCTCATAAATTTTAAAACATTTTTTTAGGGGGTCCTTGTAAAAAAATTAGCTAAATCCGATATCGGCGGTAGTTACTTATTCTGAATTCGTAGCAGTTTCGCCCCTACTAATTCAGAATAAATACTTACTGATATCGGATTAATTAGCTGATTTTTTTTACGGGATCCCCTAAAAAAATATTTTAAAATTTATGGGTATTTTTCTAGGGGCCGGTTCCGCTCACATTCATTTTGACACCTGATTTTGTTTCGGGTCCCACTATGATATTTCGAACAGTTGATCATGTTTAAATTAGTAAAATAAGGGGCCCTGCAAAGAATAAGCTCATTTTGATAACCGTAAGTGCTTGATCCAAACAGTTTTACAGAAATTGTGACAGGAACTGGTGTTTGCATGGATCAAACCCTTACCGATATCAAAATGAGCTAAATTTTTGCAGGGCCCTCTATTTTACTCATTTAAACAAGATCAACGGTTCAAAATAGCATAGTGAGACCCGAAAGAGTGAGGTGTCAAAAAGGGTGTGAGCGGAACCGTCCCCATTTTTCTATATGGTTCCCAAATGAATGTAGTGGAAATGTGTAGTGTACCTAGCATTTTTAAGAACAAACCCCTGTCTCTCCTCACTTTTAGGCAATGTAACCCTACTTCTACCTTGCCTTCTTTTATGATTAAATAAAAAAACGTCTCAAAACACATGGCAACTGACACTATATAGATAGATTACATTTGTCAGGTAGAGAGCAGATCGTTTATTTAAGTTGAGATTATATTACGTTCCAACATGTCTTTAAACACAGATATTGCCAGTACTATAAGGCCGGGAATGCCCTTTTTAAGGTGTGAACCTCAATTTGAGGCTAGCTCACATTTTCTTTTCCCAAACTACCTCTGCTTGTATGTGTGTACAGAGAGAGAGAGAGACAGAGATTGCATGGTCCTTGATCATTATTCATGCATGTGATGATCACTCAGGTCACAATCGGGTACAAATTAAGGGCCATTGGTCAGCACAGTTAATTTGGGAGTAGATATATAGAGACAAGGAATAGGGTTTCAATTCCTTATTGACTATCACAACATGTGTAGTGTTGTACCCCTCACATTTAACTTTTGGTTCTAGTAGTAGTTGATGTAGTAAAAGAAGAAATAAGTGATGAGGGTTTTGATGAGTGATTGGTTCTCTGGTCCTCCTCTCTTTGATGGCTAGCTCATCACATCCTCCAGTCCTTCCCCCACATTCAAAATGGCATTATTGTTACCAATTGCTTGTGTGAGTGCGTATGGCATCAAGGCCGGCCCTAATTTTTCGGAGGCCTAAAGCGAAAATTAAAGATCGGGACCTTTTTTTATTGAACTTTTATGAGGGGTACCGAAAGTAAGAGGGACCCCTTAAATTCACAAATTTTCGAGGGTCTGAAGCGCCGCACCTCAACTTTTAGCTCAAGACCGGTTCTGTGTAGCACCCTTGAGATGTGCCATACGAGTGTCAACTTAAGTATACATTAATTTATACTGCAAACCCCGCATAAAAAATGTTATTGGGGGTGGTATTGAAGAAAGGAACATATATGTTGACCATACATGCACCACTCGATTGCGGATTGCGATCGGGTTAGTTTCTTTTTCTTCTTCTAATAATTGGATATTTGGGTCAACTTACGCGCGCCTCGACTTATTCCGGAATTCTAACCCGAGCGAACCCTCTTGCAGCCCCAAAGTTTGGAATGTTTAGTATATAAAAAAAAAAGGGTTTAAAAAAAACAGAGAAAGTGATGGGATATCACTGTTTGAGGTGACATCTCTAAACTAACTTGTAATTGTGATTAATCCTTTTCTTTAGTTACTAACCATCCATGCAGAATAGCGTTACAATTTTGTTAACTATCATCTCTTGGCCCAATTCTCTCAAAATTTGGTTTTGCCACTTTGGTTCGTCTTTTCTGAATCTTTATTAGATTCGCGCTATATTTTTTTTAAATGATTTGAATTTTTATTACATTCACCTTTGTTGAAGCCAGTTGACACAACTCAACTCTTGTAATGAACGCTATGAATGCAAACTAAGAACGAGAAGTTGAAAACTAAACAAGAAATCACAAAGGCACAAAGATATACAAGGTTCCCCAAGATGGGTACATCCACGGGCAAGAAGAGAGAGGATTCACTAACTAACATGAAGAAAAAATACAAAGAGCCGGCGCTGCAGTAATCCGTAACTCTAGAAAGACCACAATATGATAGCCCAAAAGATAATTCCTAGAAGTCTCCCAAAAGCCCTATTTATAATAGGCTACAAAAACGGAAACAATATAATTAATCAACGTGGGACAAAAGAATACAAGACATTTCCAACATCAACTTAAACAAACGGATGCGGATCAAAAGAAAAAAAACTTAAACAAACGGATGGTTAGCATCAACTTAATCTCAAGAGACTAAGAGAGAGTGTCATGTGCAATGTGCAGACACCCCTGACACCCCTGGAGAGGTGAATCACATGCGACTTGTGTGCCTCTAAAGATAGCGTTTGCCCGTTGCAGCAGAACATATTGGAAGTGCCCATTTTAGCGCATTTAAACAAACGGGAGTCGAAGGGTACGAAAAGAAGAAGGTGTTAAGGCACCTCTCTTCGCGCAACCCGAAGGTTGAACTCTAATGGTTTGACATAAGGCATTTCAAAAGCTTCTTTGGTCTAGCAAATTAATTGGTTTAAGAAGCCCTTACACAGTGTAAGATAATAGAACAAGAAGATCAGTAAACAGGGAAATTGAGGAAGGGAGCACGAACAGAATAACATAAAAAAAATTTGGAGCAAAAAGATCGATCTGGTGGCCGGCAGATACATCTCGCGGGTGTGGAATCTACTTGTGACCGCGACAACTATCAGTGAAAAAACTTGCGTCCGCAATAACTTTGGGCAGCCGCAATTCCTCTTTACGCCACCAGAAAATAAAATACAGACACAACAAAGGTTAGGAATTCGACAGAAATAAAACGATCTAGTTCGGTGTGATTGAAGGTATGATTCAAAGCTAGTGTTGTGTTGTGCTATGGTACTCTGTTTTGCATTTTGAACCATAAAGGATGGACTGAGGAGCGGATGAGTTCGAACGACCGTCTTACTCAAGTTTCAAAGTTGCTTTAGAATAATGATAGTTCTTTTCCAAAAACGTCAAAATTATATGTGTTCAACCACCCAACAGGTTCTTTTCAAATACTATACCTGCCCATCCCAAATTTTCTCCAAAAAGTTGCTTAACCAACCTCCTAAATTTGTATAAACCTATGAACAAAATTGACACGGGTTTATACTCTGCCTTTCAGGAGGAATATGAATTCACAAGGTTTTATGTATCTATGTTTTTAAATTGTATAAAATCAGTCAGGATCTAATGAGGGATCCCTCACCAGTCTATGGTGCGGGACTCCCCTTTCCGGATCGAATTTCGATGATCCGAGCCGTTCAATGTGTTCAGAACGTGATTTTAAAGGTACCCGCGAGAAATCAGCAAAAAAAAAGACCGGGAAGGGCTTCATCCGAACAGTTTTTGTTTGTATTTTATCGAACGGTTCAGTAAAAACTGCTCAAATCAAGTCCTTCCCGGTCTTTTTTTTTGCTGATTTCTCGCGGGTACCCTTAAAATCACGTTCTGAACACATTGAACGGCTCGGATCATCGAAATTCGATCCGGAAAGGGGAGTCCCGCACCGTAGACTGGTGAGGGATCCCTCATTAGATCCTGACTGTGTATAAAATGATCGAACATATCTACGATAATTTCTGGGGTACCGCTTTTGGAATTTGTAATGACATAAATTGACATCACCTATCATATGTTTACTCCCTCAACACTTGAATTCTGCGTCCGTCCTGTTTTGGAGAGCGTAAATTTGTATAGGAGGGCTCCTAATTATAGAGGTTTAGAAATAGGGTTTAAGATAATTGATGGAATTAATTTAAGGTGAAAGTACACAGAGACTCCTCAACTATCATTTTTTTCACGGTGATCCCTTAACATTTAAAATCGTACATACAGGCCCCTCAACTGGATGAAATACAAAAATTGGCTAACTCTGTAAACAGAATAAAGGAAAATGACAATTCTATCTCTTAAAAATCGTCCACACTGACTCTCTCATCTATAAAAAATTGTACACGCTAATCCCTTCATCTTAAGGATTTTTTTGATAGAAGGGTGCTGTCGTGCTGATTGGTTAACGATTATAGTTGAGGGGATCTATGTGGACGATTTTAAATGTTAAGATATTTCCGTGAAAAAAAATTATAATTGAAGGAATCTCCGTGTACTTTAAGAAAAACGAAGAAAATCCCTACCTAAACTCTAGGCCTAAAGAGTTAGGCAAACTGATTTAAGGACGCAAAACTCAGTGGTGGTTGGTTCCAGAAGGTGACAGATGTTGCAAGTTCAAGAATGGATCCAGCAAAGCAAGCACCCCACCAGTTGATGACTAGCAGCTAGCTATAGGGGGAGCATGTGAAAGATGCTAAAATGGAGGAGTTGACAGAATACGTTACTGCCATTACTAGCTAAAACTTCATTTCTTCTTCTTTAAACTGTGAACAAAACAAGATGAAAACAAAAAAACCAGGGGCATCCAATTACATGAAGAGACCTTGGGGTTTGGCTAGATGGTCGTGCTCCGTGGAGTGTGAGGTTTATGGTTCGATTCTTAAGAACAAGAGATTGGTCCCTTGCAATAATCTAACATATACTAATATACTAACATCCTATTGTCTGGCAAAAAAAAAGTTTACATGAAGAGTGGAGCGAGAAACAACATTGGTCCTATGACAATTGACACCACTAATTGTAGCTGAAGCTTAATGCATCTCAGTTTTGTATTAAATCTGAACTCATTTTACATAAATGGGTATGCAGATAGGCTATTCCACATAATTATTGCCCTCAACAACACAAAGTCATCTGGAAGTCACCCAAACGCACCTACGGCGGGCTAATGTTGTCTCCATGTGTACTTTGAGCACTAAAGAATAGGTTTTTAGCCGCACCAACCAACTTTAGAGACTTGAACCCAACCATTGAGCAAACAAATCCAAAAACTTACCCACTAAACCAAACCACTCGGTGATATAGATATCTTATTTACATTAAAAGTTCAAGATGCTAAATGCACGATTTATGTGATCTTCTTCTGATTGTTACAAAATAAACGAAGGATTATTCTAACCTCCGTCCAAATGGTGTAAAATAATAGGTAAAAGGTGCATTAATATCCGAGAAAGATGTATTGATATTTATGAAAGTGTATTAATATTCGTGAAATATGCATTGATATCCGAACTTATTTAAAATTATTGACATATTATCCTCCGCCTAATGACAAAGGTTAGCAAGACCGATAAACGAATTATCTACCGGTTTCACTTTTGAACTCTATTGTGCTCACACAACAAGAATAACCACGAGGAAAATTTTATAAGAATCACTGCTAATGACGAACGTATTCTTAATTGCTTTCTATCTACCCCATCAAAGAAGCTTTGTAGGCAATCTTGATATGTGGATCTTCACTGATCCAAGATTTGGAGCGGATGAGACAATCGAACACTCTTCAATGTATCCTCACTGATCCAAGATTTGTGTTCAGATATGCTCGGACACTCTTCCCAATCCGGACCATTGATTATATCAATAGATGATCCAAATTTATACTCTTTCCTCCAGACTTAGACCGGAGAGGATCCGATCCCTCCAGGAAACAATGCTCCATCCTCTCACCTAAACGCGGATTCCAACTACACTCAAATTTGTGGAACCCCACTGCATTTGCATTTGAGAGAAGGTAGCATTCATCCCCGTAGCCAGTACTAAATGATTAAGAATAGGGGTGAGCAAATAATCCGTTAAACCGTGAATCCAGTCCAAATCAATTCAAACTGAATTATTTTGTTTCGTTTTTAAGTAGTGTGGTTTGGTCTTGGTTTTAAAAAATTCAAAACCGAGTTGGTTTGATTTGTAGATTTACATTAACAGTTGCGATTCCAAAGTCCAAACCGATCTGGACCGTTATATATATATTTATATATTTTTTAGTTTAATATAGATACACCAATAAACATAGGTTATGCCATAGTGAATTAACTTCCTAATTTAGTACTCCACTTCACCGCTACATTTCTTTACTAGATGCTAATAGTAATTGCCCTAAATTTCTATTAGTTCACGAGTTTTGGTGATGGTTGATTCTGATGAGTTTTGGTGATTTCAATAGAATTTTAGTTTAAATATAAGTTTCGTTTTATTTATATCATATCTATGCCATTTTGAGGACTTTAAATCATGAATAAAATTGATATTTTAACTTCAAGCATACCATGGTTCAAAACCGAAACCGATCCGTATCTTAAAGGTTTGGATTGATTAGGTTTTATGAATTTTATGGATTGATTTGGTTCTCAAAATTCATAATCCGTAGGTATTGATTTGGTTCTTGATTTACTACAAAATCGAATCAATCCAGACCATGCTCACCCCTAATTAAGAAGGATGGAAAATAGCCTTCAATTGGCAATGGCAGTGTTTGGTTGCCGAGAATCCGAAAAGGAAACCCTGAAATCAATAAGAGCAAGTACATTCACAGTTTGTTATCGTGTTTTCGGACTCTTGCTTCCATTTTTCTTTGTTATAGGTGAGGGGGTGTCCGTCAAAAATAGATATAAATGAGGGGGTTTCCGTATAATTTTACCTTATTAATGCCACAATGAGCGTATTAGAAACTCAGTTAACCATAATCTTAAGGTGCATATATGTACACCATGGAAAACACCAAGGAGAGAGACCCTTTCATGCGCTGGACTTAAAGGGTATTTTTTTTAGATAACCGGATGTCAGTGCCATCTTGCGCGCACCTCGAAGGATTTCGGGCTCTGAAGTTAAGGACCGGACTAACCCACCAATGACCCCGAGGTTTGGAACATGTGACCGCACGAGGGACAAATACTTACTAACTTTTTCATACACGCAACAGTTCAAACAGGACAATATGCCCTCAATCCCTTTCACACAACCATCTTCCTATTGCTAATTCGGAGGGTAATTTCGTAACTTTTCGAAGTTTCTCCCTTTGGGAGTGAAGAAAGGGTAGGGTAGAAATACAAGAGATAGACCTTTCCTTCTTCTTCGGCTTTTCTTCATGGATACTGATGGGTTTTCTGCCCTCTGTAATCATGATCCCCCAAAACCATCATTACCAGGCTTGAAACTACTCTCTCTCTCTCTCTCTGGATTTACATGACAGCCAAGGCACCACATGGCGTGCAGACTATCAACACTTATGGAAACACAACCAACTATTTATATGGTCTCACGAGCCACTCCCTGTTATCTCAAATCCAATTCATTCCTTCAAAATAACAAGAGTACTTCCTCCTCCTTGTACTTCTACTTGTCCTTAGATAAAAATATGTGTCTTAATGCTACAGAGTGGATTACTCCACCAAAACCCCTGTTTTCTAGAACCCGAAAGCAACAATGGAAGCGATCCAACGTTCGAATTCACAGACTCAACAGGTAATTTTTCATGCCTAAAGAGCTCCGGTACTTCATTATCGCAATTATTCCAGTCCGAATGTGCGCTAATTCATCGTCCGAATGCTTGTTTGTATTTAGCAGGAGGGAAAGGAAATCCAAAGAGAAGGTAGTTGGGAAGGATATGGAGCTGGAGAACTTGAAGCTGTACAAGGAGAACATGAGTATTATGGAAGAAAACAAGAAGTTGAGGAAGAAAGCTACCCTCCTACACCAAGAGAACCTCACCTTGATGTCCGAGTTGATTCGGAAGAAATTCTCTCACTCCGGACATCTCTCCGATACTCTCTTCCTCCTCTAGAACCCTAGGATCAAATGAACACGAGTATCTATATCTCTCTGAGATGACGTATCTAATCGGGTTGGGGACAGATAGGCTTGTCTAGTACTCTATGTTGGGAAGACTTTGCATGCCCGTGCAGTATCATTTCGACCGTCTAACATCTGTGTTCGAGTTTTTTTCATGTCTTCTTCTCTTCAAATGTTAAAGAGTTGTTTCTTTTTTTAAAACTACATATGGCTCTGTTGGATTAAGAACTCAACCATGACCGAGGGTGTCCATAGATACATTGATAGTACTCCTTCCCATTTTGGTTTGGAAATGGATCTAGTACTCCTCCGGGACAGTTGTTGGATATGTCTCGCAAGTGAGGATCCCACAGGGATACTCTTACCGGTAAGAGTATGTTGTATCGTGAGAAAGAGTATGTTGTATTGTGATAAAGAGTATGTTGTATTGTGAAAAAAATATGGACTTTCCGGGACAGTAACGGGAGAGATCCCATCCTGGTTGGGTTATGGGCAAGGTTTTAAAAACCAACCGTTACATAACATAAGTTTTTGAATGCCTGATACTATTACGGGTGAAAATAATGGCGTTACGAAAATTCACCTGTATCAGCCGTTACGTATTGAATATCGGTCGTTACGTATTGTGTAACAGCCGTTACACCCCGTTATAGGATCGTTACGGGACCGTTAAGCCTACAGAACACCGAAAACAACTTTTCTTCTATTTCTTTTCCTTTCTCAGACCTTCATGTGATTCTACCGTGTATTCTTTGTAACTTTTTGAGATGTCTTCACATGCTAAAACAATATTTTGAGAACCAAACTCTTGTTAAAATGAGAGGGGAAAAAAAAAAAACCCTTCAATTTTGTTCTTAAAATGCAATATTTGATCAAATCTTACTTAAAACTACTTGTAAAAGTAAAATACTGCTTCAAAACATTCAAGTTAGTCATAAACAAGGTTAGAGATTGTGTATCAAAGAAGTTTGCACCACTTTTTGTTTCCTCAATGAAGTTTCCAGCACTTACTAGTGCTTGAAAAAAAATTCACGAGTGCGGTTTCCGATTCTCGTTACACAGTGACCAATACTCTCCATATCCGTTACTCGCGACCGCTACCGCAATTTAAAACCATGGTTACGGGAGACTTTTATGTCAACTCATTTTGGAGAAGCATGTCATGGCACTAAAATGATCAGGGGCCGAATACCGGCTCTAACTTGAAACTAGATATGCTCTCCTGAGTTCTTCTAAATTAAAGCTCAATTTCGATGGCCAAAATTTCAAAGGATTATTTATTTGAGCATAGGACCCATGGATGGAACGAATTGAAACGAGCTTAATTGTGATTCGTCGATACCAACTCAATCAGGGATAACTTTTTTTTTTGGGGGGTAAGTTAAGCTTTTATAGAACAAGAGAAACGACGATGCAAACCCTCCGAGCCATACCCCTGAGGAAACAAAACATACAAACTATCTGCATAGCACTATCCTGTATTTTATACACAACGCTTCATTATCTTATAACAGTGGCCCTTTTGTACTTTACTTTCTTATATATATATCGGGGCGGTTCCAGGGACATCTAAAAAAATATCTCATAATTTCCAATCAAATTTTAATGATCCGAGCCGCTCAATGTGATCAAAACGTGGTTTTAAGGGTACCCGCAAGAAATCAACAAAAAAAATGATTGGGAAGAACTTGATCCGAACAGTCCCAAACAGTTTTTTATTGAACGGTTCAAATCAAGCATCTTCCGGTCATTTAAAAAAAAAAAAAAAAAGAAGTTGGCAATCCTAGTTTGAATGCAGAACTCCCTAGTGATCCAAATAAAAATTAAAGGTACTTAAATCCAAAGGATAGCTCAAGTGGCAACATGGATGAGTTGTAAACCAGACATTTTGAGTTTGAAATTTATTGTGAATCTCTTAATTTCGGCGTGAACGACCCGTAACTGATTGGACTAGTCGGAGGAATAGTCAGAGTGTGCACAAGTTGGCCTGCTTACCCATAACCGTCGAAAATAAAATAGAATAAAAGTACTTGATTCAGAATTGCTAACTATGCAATGAACCTGTGGGTGGGGTTATTCTAATATTTGAGATCACATCCTTAGCCACCTTTTCCTAGTGTGGAACCAAGAATAAAGAGCATAGAATTAACTAACTGATGCTGATGGCTAGGAACCATCTCGGACGCCTCCAAAAGGCTGCAAACCAAGGTCAAAAAACATGGCCTTCAATTCCTAGAATAATTTGAATTTCATGATGTTCTTTTGGCCTAAAAGGCAAATGGGAAAGTATCCCCAAGGCCTTGACCTACTACGCGTTAAGGACTAGTTTTCGTGGACGGCTAATCTCAATGTTCAATACGAAATCGAAAAGTCGGTGCGTAGATCGGGGTCGAGCACTTACAGTTATTCCGATTGAGCTGAATTTTTACACGAACGCTCAAAAAATTTAAAATTAATGAAAGGCTAATCGTTTGCGTGGGATCCGGAGTGGGCCCCACAGCGCGATCTGTGCACGTAGTCAGGTTGTTACAAAATTTTATATATTTGTTTTATTGTGGACGCCAACAATAAAGTGATCCTAGTGAAAAAATGCAACCATCTTGACTACTTTTCCTGAGTGATATATGTATATTTCAACTCTGTGTGTCGCCAGACAATGAAACAAAAATGAAAAACAGTCTTCCACTAACCTTAATATGATAATTTTTTTTCCAAGAATAAAAGGGTGAAGGATTTATAAGTGGCATTTCAGTAGGGGCAATTCTTATTAAATTGGTAAAATAAAAACTTCAAGGGGGGTCACTTATAGCTCTTTCGTGAAATTCTAAATAACATTATTAGGGGGCTAAAACTAATGTTAAATAGGATATATACAAAACTTTTACCCGTAAATTAGAGAGAATTTTGAGATTTTCGAGGGCAATGTGTAATCCAAATACCCATCGTCACATTTGAAAAAGAATAAAAAAAAAAAAAAACAAATTCAAACCTTTCTCGACAACTAAAAAATTTACCATTCAACTATACAGAGATGTTCTAAAAGTCGTTAGGCGCTAGTCTGGCGGTCGGAGACCTTCGAGCTTCGGGGCCTAGAAATCTGGGATTGATCGGCCTATATCGATTAGCTATCGGCAATTAATCAGCACATAGCAATTAGTCGAATCTAATCGGACAGGCTCCGTCAGCGATTAATCGCGGATTGATTCATTTTTTAAGAGCACTGCTCCATAGCTCTGCAGTCAAAGAGCAATTATTATTGTACTGGCATAAAAGTGCCTGCGGAGGGAGGTGCCGTTGTTGACAAACAAATGGTGAAACATCATTCACATTACTCAAGAGGGCCATGAAGGGTTTCAAACTAGATGCGTGTTTTACCACAAATTGAGCCCAGAAAGTCTAAAGATGTCATTACGACGGTACGCGAATTTCTGAACAATCCACTTGGTTGAAAAAAATGTTTTCAAAGGCGTTTTCCGGGCTCGCCTCGAGGCTTTGGGGCGGTGAGGCAATGCCAAAACGTCTCAGGGCTTGAAAATTTAGGCGGTGAACCACAAAGGTAGTTGCCTAATTTCCATAGGCGCACCGAGGTGTACGCCTCAGTTGCCTTTTACGCCTCGATTGGTGAGGCTTAAGCCTCAGAAGAGAAATTTTCCTAATCCAATTTTGGTAATTTTGTCGATCATCATCTACAGTCGTGCTCTGCTTTCTTTTAAACAGTTGTACTCTATTTTCATTTACTAAGTGACGAACTAATGTGGTCTGTTAATAACTAATAAAGTGATAGATTAATAAGATAAAAATTTAATAACTAATAAAGTGATGTTATAGGGTTTCTCAATTAGTTATTAATTGATAAGGTAATAATAAGTTATTAACTGATAATCTACTTTATGCTATCTTTTGTATTAATCTATCTTTTATGAAATGCAAATTTTTTGTATTTTTATGTTATTTTATTAATTTAACTATGTAAAAAATAAAAATCAAAAGACTTGCACCTCAATGTCTCGGGGCGTATGTCTCGCCCCATAGAGGTTCAAACGCCTCACCTTACGCTTTTGCCTCTGAAAACTTTGGTTGAAAAGCTCACCAGCAATAAGGAGGGAGGACTCCCTTGCCTCTTAATACAGGCTTAAAAGACCTGCTTGCAACTCCAATCTTCTCCAACCAGCATCTGGAATTGACTATAAGGGAGGTAAAGGCGCGCAATTCCCTTTGAACGGGAATTACCGCGCAGAGAAGAAAAGCTTATTGCTTTTTACCGTTTCCTGCATTCACGAACTATTACAATAAATTTCTTTCTTGCAGCGTGACCCCACTAATCGAACATTGATCAATTATGTGGGAATGATCAATTATGTGGGAAGCATGTCCACCAACCAAATGGACTTATGTTTAAGCTAGATGTACCTTGTTTAAGGTCAATTCTTTTGTTTTATTTTCTCCTTTTCTATAATCCTGTTGCTGTACGTCTTTTTTTTTCTTCCAAATATTGGGCTGCGGTTAGGATTGGCGGAAGCGGTGACTGGATTGTAGCCTTGCGGCTTGCGTCAGTTTCACTAATACTCATTGGATTGGGCCTGCTGTGGAGGTTTCCAGATTATGGGCTGGGTTAAAAAGGATGACAATTGGGCTTTTTCTTTTCAGAAATTTACGGGCCGGTCCAATTATTGGACCCAAATCCCCTTCCACTCCGCCCAATTCCTAAAATGCACCTCTAAGGATTGTACATAATTTTATTCCTAATAATACCCCTGACATTTTCTCTCGCTTCTCTTCCGTCCTCTCTATACTCCAGCGACCACGCATCTACGGGCTTCGACGACCATAGTAGGTCCTCGTCGGAGACTGACGGATCTTCGATGACCACAGTAGGCCCTCGCCGGAGACTCACGGATCTTCGACGACCATAGTATGTCCTTGTCGGAGACTAACGGATCTCTGACGGTCCTCGGCGGAGACTCACGGATCCCCGACGACCACAGTATGTCCCCGCCGGACACTCACCGATCTCCGACAACCACAGTAGGTCCTCGCCAGAGACTCACGGATCTCTGATGACCACAATTTTTGGTCTGATCTGTTTCAGTTTGTACTATGGAGCTTCGACTTGCAAGAGCGGCATTCGTGATTGATGTTGGTAAGCAGGTGGAGGGCAAGATCATAGAGATTTCCACGCTGAAGAAGTTCCTCCAGGAGAGAATCTAGGCAAGGCAGGTGCTTTCGGTGACTTCGTCACCATCACTCACAAGAACAAGAAGAAAATTTGTTTTGTGGATAGTTTTTGGAAAAAGATCTTTTCGATTTCTTTTCTTTTTTTGATTCGAATATTCATACGAGTAATATTCATACTGAGTAGTAGTCCGGATCTTTTCTTCTCTTCTTTCGCTCCAAAAATTGACATTGTTTCGAGTTGATTTTATTAATTTCATTTCCAAACACTGTCAATTTCGTTATTCCAAGCAGTGTCAAGTTTGTCAACTTTAAATAGCTAACAATGTTATGCGTAAAAATGATAGTGTTGGCATAACAAAAAATGAATTGATAGTGTTAGCATAAAAAAATGACAGTGTTTGAAATGTAAAAATAACATTGTTTGGAGTAGATTTTATTCACAGTGTTTGCATAACAAAAAAATGACAGTGTTTGAAATGGTAGTATTTGAAATGACAGTATTTGCAATGTAAAATTGACATTGTTTGGAATTGATTTTATTAATTTCATTTCCAAACACTGTCAAATTCGTTATTCAATTGTGACTTTGATGATAACGTCCATAGTTTGATTTGATGATAGTTAAATATTCAATTGTGACTTTGATGATTACGTTTGTTTTATGCCTTTGATGATAATGTAAGTTTTATTGTACATTTGAATTGAATGTTCAATTCTATCATTTTTTAAATTTTACAAATACTGTCAATTTTATTATTTTCACAATTCGAAATGACAGTGTTACATAAACACTGTCAAATTCTTTAATTTATATTTCCAACCATTTTAAATTTAAAATAATTTTAATATATAATTTTATATATTATTTTCAAACACTGTCGATTTGTCAACTGCTTTAAAATAGCTAACAATGTTATGCCAATACTGTAAATTTTGTCAACTTTGAAACACAATATTTGCATAACAAAATGACAGTGTTTGAAATATAAAATTAACATTATTTGGAGTTGATTTTATTAATTTCATTTCCAAACACTGTCAATATTGTCAACTTTAAAATAACTAACAATGTTATGCGTCTAAATGACAGTGTTGACAAAAAAATGACAGTGTTTTTGAAATGTAAAATTAACGTTGTTTGGAGTAGATTTTATTTACAATTCACGGTGTTGGCGTAACAAAAAATGACAGTGTTTGAAATGTAAAATGACAGTGTTTTAAGCACTGTAAATTTTCTAAAATTCACAATGTTTGCATAACAACAAAATGACAGTGTTTGAAATATAAAATTAACATTGTTTGGAGTTGATTTTATTCATGACACTGTTGCAAATGTAAAATTGACAGTATTTGAAGTTGATTTTATTAGTTTCATTTTCAAATACTGTCAATTTTATAATTTCAAGCACTGTCAATTTTGTCAAAACTTCAAAATAGCTAACAATGTTATGCGTAAAAATGACAGTATTTGCATGACAAAAAATGAATTGACAGTGTTTAGAAATAGAATTAATTAAATTAACATTGTAGTAAATTCTACACTGTCAATTTTGTTAAACTTTAAACATAATTAATATTTACAGTGTTAAATTGGCAATGGTGGCATAACAAAAAATGACAGTGTATGAGTAATTTAAAACTCAGTGTTTGTGTGGTATAAAATTGACACTGTTTGCATAACCAAAAATTGACAGTGTATGCGTAGTTTCTACATAAAATCATATGTCCTAAATAACAATATGAAAAAAATTTGTTAATTTTATCATATGTCCTACATAACAATATTTTTAAACACAGATACTGTCAATTTTTTCATTTTTACATTTCCAAAAGCACTGTCAATTTTTTATTTTTTCAAGGACTGTCAATTTTGGGCGAGGGAAGTCCAGGGGTATTCCGTGTAGGGAAAAATGGGCCGTCCTTATTCGTTCTTTTTAGAATGGGGCTGGAGTGCGAGGGAAGTCCACCCAAAAACACAATGTTTGCATTATGTAAAATTGACAATATTTGCATTTTGCAGCTTTGTCACTATCGTTCTGAAAAAGCAATACTACATGTTAAAGAAAGTTCACAAATGGAATCAAGGCCTTCATTTAGAAATATCATAGTAGAACCAAATAGCTAAAACACTTCAAGAAAAGAGACTCAGAAGTCAGAACTATTCATCAAAATCATTGTAGTCATTCCACCTCTGAAATTATATATACTATACATTCTAAAAATTACTTTCTACAACAGTCAACCAGGATAATGCAACAGATATAGCTTATCCGGTTCTTCGAGGGTAGTAGTACCATCTCACGGATTCACGAGGAAGAAACAGAAAACCATTTTTTTTTTTTTTGGGTAAGTTAAATTTTATATCTCTACAAAAGAACCAATACAATCAGTTTGCTCGGGGACTCCTTAAGGAAACAACACAAAAACCAAATTCAAACCCTTCTCTAGTCGAGAAAACAACTACAGATCAACACAATTGCAGCCAAAGAAAAGGCAGGAAAAAGAGACTTCAAGAACACAAATGGTCGATCAAATAGTTCCAAGTGGTGTGTGTCAAAAAGTGATGGGTATTTTCCATTTTGATTCCAACTGCATATTCTTGTAACGCCCCGATTTTTCGGGTGTAAAATAAAAGGATTTCTTAAGAAAATTTTGCTGAATAAATATGATTTTCCAAAATAAAGATTTTGCTAATACAATCTCAAGATAGATTTACGGAATCAAAATACACTAGCTTCAGAGCTGACTCTAATCTTGATACGAATCCTAAGCATCCTTGATCTTTGTTACTGATATTCTTTCCGTGTCGAACTGCATCATCGTTGAATCTCCTCCATTGAATCCTGCGCCCTCTAGCAAATTGATCGCCGAAGCAATCGATTTGCCAGGATACAAACGTATCCGTGAGTGATAAATCACCCAGTAAAATAATCCAACCCAACTACCCCTCTTACATTACAGCTAGCAAGCAAACAGGATAATAATGATACGAAGAAGTAAAACAGAGATTTTTCACATCAACCAGTTCATTACTATCCATTAGCCTGACGTGTGATCTAAGATCTCCCCGCGAGATCTTTCCTCCCCAACCGTTAGCCATGCTCGCTCCCATGAGATCACTTCCTTTGTCGTAGATAACCTAAGTTACAATACTACAACAAGGGATAGCTTATCATGCCTGAATCACAACCAGGGTTCGCCTTATACACCACATCACAATCATCACCGAACACACGCCAGTCTATCATTCCACTGGACTCTCGCCAGACATCAATTTATTCCACCGGACTCTCGCCAGGACATCAATTTACCACCGGACTTCGCCAGGACACAATTTATTCCACTGGACTCTCGCCAGACATCAATTTATTCCAGACTCTCGCCAGACATCAATTTATTCCATCGACACTCGCCAGGACATCAATTTATTCCACCGACACACGCCAGGACATCAATTTACCACCGGACCTCGCCAGGACATCATTCCACTGGACTTCGCCAGGACATCAATTTATTCCACTGGACACTCGCCAGGACATCAATTTTATTCCACTGGACTCTCGCCAGGACATCAATTTACCACTGGACTTCGCCAGGACATCACCACAAAATATCTCTGGAACACTCGCCAGGTTTTATCATCACAAAAGATCGCTGGGCCTCCGCCAGGTTTTATCGTCCCGAAATATCGCTGGACCTCTGCCAAGTTTTATCGTCACAAAATATCGCTGGACCACCGCCAAGTTTTATCAACAGAAAACATCGCTGGAGTACCGCCAGGTTTTATCAACAGAAAACGTCTCTGGACCACCGCCAGGTTTTATCAACATAAAACGTTACTGGACCACCGCCAAGTTTTATCAACAGAAAACATCGCTGGACTACTGCCAGGTTTTATCAATAGAAAACGTCTCTGGACTACCCGCCAGGTTTTATCAACATAAAACGTCACTGGACCACCGCCAGGTTTTATCAACATAAAACGTCACTGGACCACCGCCAGATTTTATCAACAGAAAACATCGCTGGACTACCGCCAGGTTTTATCAACAGAAAACATCATTGGGCTTACTTTGCCAAGTTTAATATCATCACTGGACTCCTGCCAATTTTAATTCACATCGCATCCCAAAATCACGCCTGCAGGCAACCTCTAGAATAAGAAAACTTCTCAATTTATCCATTACTTAGCATCGTCTAAGTGATTTCTATTTCGTATACCACCCCATGTCTCTAGGGTCCAATCTAACGTTCAAATTAAGCATCAACACAATATCAATCTCAATAATAATTAAAAACACTTGTAATGCCCCGACTTTTCGGGTGTAAAATAAAAGGATTTCTTAAGAAAATTTTGCTAAATAAATATGATTTTCCAAATTAAAGATTTTGCTAATACAATCTCAAGATAGATTTACGGAATCAAAATACACTAGCTTCAGAGCTGACTCTAATCTTGATACGAATCCTAAGCATCCTTGATCTTCGTTACTGATATTCTTTCCGTGTCGAACTGCATCATCGTTGAATCTCCTCCATTGAATCCTGCGCCCTCTAGCAAATTGATCGCCGAAGCAATCGATTTGCCAGGATACAGACGTATCCGTGAGTGATAAATCACCCAGTAAAATAATCCAACCCAACTACCCCTCTTACATTACAGCTAGCAAGCAAACAGGATAATAATGATACGAATAAGTAAAACAGAGATTTTGCACATCAACCAGTTCATTACTATCCATTAGCCTGACGTGTGATCTAAGATCTCCCCGCGAGATCTTTCCTCCCCAACCTTTAGCCATGCTCGGTCCCATGAGATCACTTCCTTTTGTTGTCGTAGATAACCTAAGTTACAATACTACAACAAGGGGATAGCTTATCATGCCTGAATCACAACCAGGGTTCGCCTCTTATACACCACATCACAATCATCACTGGACACACGCCAGTCTATCAACTCATCACTGGACACACGCCAGTCTATCAATTCACCACTGGACACACGCCAGGACATCAATTTATTCCACTGGACTCTCACCAGGACATCAATTTATTCCACTGGACTCTCGCTAGGACATCAATTTACCACTGGACTTCGCCAGGACATCAATTTTATTCCACCGACTCTTCGCCAGACACAATTTACCACTGGACTTCGCCAGGACATCAATTTATTCCACTGGACACTCGCCAGGACATCAATTTACCACTAGACACACGCCAGGACATCAATTTACTACTGGACACACGCCGGGACATCAATTTACCACTGGACTTCGCCAGGACATCAATTTATTCCACTGGACACTCGCCAGGACATCAATTTTATTCCACTGGACTCTCGCCAGGACATCAATTTACCACTGGACTTCGCCAGGACATCACCACAAAATATCTCTGGAACACTTGCCAGGTTTTATCATCACAAAAGATCGCTGGGCCTCCGCCAGGTTTTATCGTCCCGAAATATCGCTGGACCTCTGCCAGGTTTTATCGTCACAAAATATCGCTGGACCACCGCCAAGTTTTATCAACAGAAAACATCGCTGGACCACCGCCAGGTTTTATCAACATAAAACGTCACTGGACCACCGCCAAGTTTTATCAACAGAAAACATCGCTGGACTACTGCCAGGTTTTATCAACAGAAAACGTCTCTGGACTACCGCCAGGTTTTATCAACAGAAAACATCGCTGGACTACCGCCAGATTTTATCAACAGAAAACATCATTGGGCTTACTTTGCCAAGTTTTATATCATCACTGGACTCCTGCCAGTTTTAATTCACATCGCATCTCAAAATCACACCTGCAGGCAACCTCTAGAATAAGAAAACTTCTCAATTTATCCATTACTTAGCATCGTCTAAGTGATTTCTATTTCGTATACCACCCCATGTCTCTAGGGTCCAATCTAACGTTCAAATTAAGCATCAACCCAATATCAATCTCAATAATAATTAAAAACGAATAATAGACGGATCAAAACAATTATTGGGCAATGCAATCACATGACTTTTTATGACTGGGCCGTTGCCCTTAATCTCGTATGGTCACAAAGTCATTAATGATGTATGAATTATTTAATAAAGATTTAAAAATAATTTTCTAGGCTTTTATTAATTATTAACAATTAATTAGACGAATTAAATACCATTTAAATATGTTAACTAGGTAAAAATATTAGAATAATTATCGTACCCTAATAAGAGTCCTAAAGGTCCTCTATAATAAGTTCGAGTGCTAAAATTTGGGTTTGAATGTTCATTGAATTATTTTAAATAAAGATTAAATTAAAAGACAAAAGAAGAACAAATAGATAATAAATAATTAAGTAATAAAAAAATATTTTTATGTTAACAAAGTATCATCTTAGGACTGTAAGAAGTCTAAATAAAATTATTCGAAATTATTAACATCTTTTATAATATTTTAAAGTATTTATATTTAGAACCAATGCATAATTAATAATAATTAGTTAACTAAATAAATAAAATATTATTTTAATAATATATCATCCTTGAGATGTGAGAAGCCTAGGAAAAATATTTTAGATGTTAAAAACATTTTTTGTAAGGTCGCAATTATTTTTCGTTTATAACTTTAATTAAAAATAAAATAAATAGCTAATAATATAAACAAAATATGAAATTAGCAAGTTATGATCTTTAACATGTTAGGAATCGAGGAAAAATAGTTTGGGGATTTATAGAGTAGTTTATAAGGTCGCGAGTAATTTTAGTTTGTAAACCTTTACATAATAACGAATAAAAATTAAATAAATAGAAGATTAAATAAAAAAAAATATGAAACTAACAAGGTATGATCTTTAGAGTGTTAGAAACCTAGGTAAAATAATTCGGGGGTCAAAATCTATGTTTAAAAGGTCGCAAAACCAATTCGATACAATACTACAAAAACCGCCCGGCTGGGCATAAGGGAGTTTGCGGCCGTGAGGTTGGCCGCTCTGGTTCTTGCGGCTGGGAAACCCGCAGGTTGCGGCCGCGAGGTTGAGGGGCAGTTTTGGTTTTCTTCGTTTTTCTCGCGTTTTTCAATGCATGGTACTACGGGGGACGTTGGGTTATGTCTATAAATCATAAATATACTTAGAGGAGGTTTCGGATCGAATTATAATACCTCGAATCGTGTTGAATTGTTTTTCGATCGAACTTGAACGTTTTGGGAAGATGACTTCGGTTTCGTCGATTGGGAAGCCTTGGGACCGAATCGAATGGTGTTCGTGGATCCTTGGGATTGTAGAAGAAGATTAGAACGATCAATTCGGGTTTCGGATTGGTCTTGGTGCGAAACCCACTTTTCTCTCTCTCTTTTCTCTCTCTAGAACTCCATGGATTTGGAGCTTCGATTTCCTTCGATTACCTCCTTTTTTTTGGACTGTTGGGGCGTGGAAATTTTCGTGAGAGACCCTAGGGTCGACGTAATGAAGTATATATAGAGAATTTTGATGTGGTAGGATTAAATTGAGTCCTAATCGAATTGGGTTTTTGAATGGACGAATATAGCTCGGTTCTAGGGTTACGGAGGAGGTAGAGGTCGAGTAGGAGTAGGAGAGGGAAAGATAGAAGAGTTGTGCATGCATGTAAGTATTGTGGGAAAATAGAAATAAGATATGCATGCATGTATTTAAATGCATGCATATTTGTATCTAAAGATAATAATAATAATAATAATAATAATAATAATAATAATAATAATAATAATAATTGTATTAGGAAAATAATTCTAATAACATTATTAAAAAAAAAAATTTGGATCAAAATTCCGGGTTGTTACAATTCTGATGATCAATGAGAGTCAATACAACTGCTGTGCTTCAAACAGCTTCGAAATATTGCCGATGCCTTGTTTCTGCAGTCTCAGAACATGTATCTTATCAGAACTTTGAGCAGAAGCACCGATTTCTCTGCAAAAAGTTTGAAAAGAAGCCAGAATCAATTGAGGTAAATAATAATACAGTAAAAGCTGATTAACTGGTTATAGTTGGCAGCGATCCAAGAACAATTGCTCCTCAGTACTGGGCAGCAAGGCTTTAATGTGATGCCTCTTATGTTGTGGCAAGCTAGCTGTGCATAAAATTCACCAAGTCATACTTTTTTATGACCAAAGACAATAAGGTTAAAGAGTTCAATTCCCATCCCAGAATGTAATGGGAAGACAAATAAAGCTAATCAATTAGGTCAATCTTGTCAATGGTCCAGGATTCTCTGATCCATCCATATTGAAAGACATAATAAATGGCGGAGATCAACAAGAGGAGGCTTGTGGGTCAGCTCAGACAAATCGCAGTTCAGCTCATGACAAGGAAGCTTTTTAGGGTTCTGAGGGAAGAGGAGATCAATAAGAGGCTTATGAAGGCACTTCCGATAGGTTTATTGTATTAATACCCAAGGACTCTCCAATCTTTCAACCTAGGGGGTTTTCACCTGTGTTCTCGGGGAGGCCGCTTCCCTCAGATAGAGTAGTGGGGGCGCTTAACTCATCAAGAAGATTCACTACTCTGTCGGTCAGTATCGAGACTACCCAGCAGTGAAAGAACACCCCCACCAGCCCCTGGTTTCCACCACAATGGACGAGAGCTGTGCAGGTTATTGGAGATACAAAGGGTGCTTTTGTGACCCCTGACTATATGATGTTTTTTGGACCAACAATTATTGGACCGATGAAGTGCCAATTACCCATATTGCTAGTTGCTACCAAGCAAGGAGGCAGAAATTGTCATTGAGCGGATCCTACTGAGGGTTGTTGAAATAGACTCACTTATTCAGAATATCTGAAAATTTAGATGGCAGAGTTGTTGAATCTTTAGGTAAAGCGTATACCAAACTTAGATGGGCTTGACATTCTGCTCTGAGATTCATCACCTCCTGTACTCGTCTCCAAAAAATCAAGAGAAAGCTAGACATGGGAATTTCCGATTTAGCCAAAAAAGAAGAAGCTAGGCATGCCAGATTTATGCAGACAAGAAGTTGAACATAGATGTTCATCCAGCCTTGGGACGCAAATTAAACAGAAAACAGAGGCAAGTCAAAGTCACATGCTACTTCATTCTATTAGATCTGACTCTAGGTTGACTGAATGCTTTGTCTAACACTTTCAATGTGGTTTCATAAATCACTCAACAATGCTTGAACACAAACGGTAAGTTTGTGCGGTAGCAGAAGCAGTTTGCCTACCAAGCCAAGAGATGATCGCACTTCTTCCCTGCGGTATTCCTGTTGCTTCTTGTGTAACACTCTTTCTGTTGACATTTACTCTTTTATTGAGCATTATAGTTCATTCAGTTAATCAAACACCCATACATGATTGGATGTAAGTGGATAAAATCATTGAATGTGTAAAACCACAAACTGGATAAAATCATTGAATGCGTAAAGCTGGAAACCATGATATTGAGGATATTGTAGCACCTTAAGAAACCATAGTGTCATACAGTTGTAGCTCTTCTCCCAAAAGCATTCACTTGGCTAGTTCCATACTTCCATATGCTCGAATCAACAATTTCGCAGTGTGAAATGTGAAATTCGGAGTGAAACACAGATTCACATCTTTGTCTCTGGGGGGATAAACATTGGGGAGGTGGTGGTGGCTGTACAACAATCAACAATTTCCAACTAGCTATGTAATCTCCAAGGAACGCCGCTGCCGCAAGGCTCGAATCAACAATTTCGCAGTGTGAAATTTTCAGCAAACACAAACATTAATTGCTTCCAATTTATCATTCTCTCACACATGATTAAACAAAAAAAAAAACGAATTCAATTAGTCACCTGCAATGGCGAAAGAGCCGACAAATAGCCATCGAACGCCGACGTCGACGACCACACGTCCACCACCGTAGCCGAGTCCTTGTGCGTCCTCGGCAGCAACCTCTTATACAACTGAACATACAAAAACTGAATCAAAACACACACATCGACTCCACCGCCCGCCTCGATATCGCAATCAGAGTAATGGATGACGGCGATCGTGTCGACGATGAGCCGCGCGTGGTTGGGGGGATCTGGAGGGCCTCGGACAAGGCAAGCGCGTGGACTCGGTGGGATAGGGTTTGCTTGAGGGAGAGTAGGGTTCGGGTGGGCTCGGTGAAGATGAGCTTCGGTATGGGGGAGGATGCCGTGCTCGAAGGGCTCTCTCCGTGGGTGGATAATGCGCGGCGTCGTCTTGGTCGAGGATTTAGTCGACGGGGTGGCGTCGGCCATGGATGTAGTTACAGAGAGAGGAATTTGAGGGGAAGAAAGAGAGAGAAAGAAATGCCGGTGACAGACCTCTGATGTGAGAGAGAGAGAGAGAGAGAGAGAGAGAGAGAAGCCAATTTGAGAGATCAGGTTAAATGCTTCAGGGGTATTTCAGGTAAAAAGCTTTTTTTTTTTTTTTTGAAATCCTTGTCCGTGCTTTTTGAACCAGTCCAGGAGCTATTGGAGTTTTGAATCAATTTTTTGGACCGGCCGGTAATTTTTAGTTTTCTTTTTTTCCGAGCTAGGATGTTGGTTATGAATTCGGGGCTTTGATTTTTCTTGGGGTTTTTTTTCTATGGCATGGGTTTGAGGTTAAGTAGGCTGGGCTGCATTTTCTTAAGGGAAAATGGCGGCCAAGGATGTGTTTTGATAATTAATATCCGTCAAGAATATTTTCAGCATTAGCAAATATTCTCAGCATGTCTTTGGTGGGTATTAATTATCAAAACACGTGCTGAGCCGTCATTTTCCCTTTTCCTAAACGCAATCCATTTATGTATACTTTTTTTTCCCCAAAAAAAAACGCAATTCATATAGTTAAGGAAACACATATACAAAACTGCGCAATTCATAGACCAAAACAAACAACGAAAATAAAGTATACGCTCCACAACCTGCACAAATCAACTACAACTACAATGTCGGACCCAGGCCTGTGAATCGGAGGTGGGTGGAATATTGATGATCGTCGAAGGACCACACTACCGCTGCAGTATCGTCTCGACCTGCCATCAACGCACCTTCACCATCGCCGTTGAGAACTTGCAAACAACCAGAACCCAAACCATCATGTAAAGCCCAACAAGAAGTGGAGCAGTTAGGTGAGGGCTAGGCAGAGCCCAAATCAAGCCAGCCAAACCCTATCCACCACCACCCCTACCACAAACCAACTCCGCGACCAGCAAACCCACACCACTAGGATTACACAACCAACTCAAGCATGTAAAACCAACCGACGACGAAGAACAACGGTGGCCCAAAAGCTGCCGCCAAAATCCCTCTTCGAAGCCAACCTGAAGAAGCCCGAGATCTGCATTTCTACACAGCAGCCATACCGAGAGCTTGCCAAAGTCCTCCACTTCCATTAGGAAAAATCGAAAATCATTCAAGAATGATACGCGTGAGGGGCCCCCATATCCAAGTCTCCTCCATCCTTGAAGCTACACCATTCCATTAGGCATACTGGTGACTGTAACGCCCCGACTTTTCGGGTGCAATATAAAATAATTTCTATAGAAAATTTGCTAAATAAATATGATTTTCCAAAATAAAACTTTTGCTAATACAATCTCAAGATAGTTTTACGGAATCAAAATACATTAACTTCAGAGCTGACTCTAATCTTGATACGAATCCTAAGCATCCTCGATCTTCATTACTGATATTCTTTTCGTGTCGAACTGCATCATCGTTGAATCTCCTCCATTGAATCCTGCGCCCTCTAACAAATTGATCGCCGAAGCAATCGATTTGCCAGGATATAGACGTATCCGTGAGTGATAAATCACCCAGTAAAATAATCCAACCCAACCACCCCTCTTACTTTACAGCCAGCAGGCAAACAGATTATATATGGTGCGAAAAAGTAAAACAGAGATAATTCACATAACTTGATTCATTGCTATCCATTAACTTAACATGAAATCTATGATCTCTCCACGAGATCTTTCCTCCCCAACCGCTAGCCATATCCCGTCCCATGAGATCACTTCCTTTTGCTGTCGCAGATACACCTAAGTTATGTACCGAGTGTGCATCCCAATAACTACAACAAAGGGTAAGCTTATCATGCCGTTACATCGCCAGGGTTCGCCTATCTTATATACCACTTCACAATCATCACAATATCACTGGGCTTACTTTGCCAGTCTATCAATTCATCACTGGACTCTCGCCAGTCTATCAATTCATCACTGGACTCTCGCCAGTTTCAATTCATTACTGGACTCTCGCCAGTTTCAATTCTCATCACAATCTCATCATTTCTCATATCACGCCTGCAGGCAACCTCTAAACAGAAACAAACTTCACAATTTATCCATTACTTAGCATCGTCTAAGTGATTTCTATATCGTATACCACCCCATGTCCCTAGGGTCCAATCTAACATTCAAATTAAGCATCAACACAATATCAATCTCAATAATAATTAAAAAACGAATAACAGACAGGTCAAAACAATTATTAGGCAACGCAATCACATAACTTTTTATGACTGGGCCGTTGCCCTTAATCTCGTATGGTCACAAAGTCATTAAGAATGAAAGAATTAATTAATTAAGATTTAAAAATAATTTTCTAGACTTTCGTTAATTAATTATAAGTAATTAAGTTAATTAAACACTAATTAAATACATTAATTAGTTAAAAATATTAGAATAATTATCGTAATCTTAATAAAGGTCCTAACAGTCCTCTATAATGAGTTCAAGTGCTAAAAATTGGGTTTGGATGCTCACGGAATTATTTTAAATAAAAAAAGATTAAGTTAATAGGTAAAAGAAGACTAAATAGATAATAAATAATTAAATAGTTAAAAACAATATTTATTCTAACAAAGTATTATCTTAGGACTGTAAGAAGTCTAAATAAAATTATTCGGAATTTTTAACATCTTAAATAATATTTTAAAGTATTTCTATTTAGAAACAATGCGTAATTAATAATAATTAGTTAATTAAATAATTAAATTATTATTTTAAGAACATATCATCTTTGGGATGTCAGAAGTCTAAAAATAATAGTTTAGATGTTAAAATCATTAATTATAAGGTCGCAACTATTTTTTGTTTGTATCTTTAATTAAAAATAAAATAAATAGCTAATAATATCAAAATAAGTTATGATCCTTGACATGTTAGAAAACTAGGAAAAATAGTTTGGGGATTTATGGAATAGTTTACAAGGTCGCAATGAATTTTAGTTTGTAAATTTTTACAAGATAACGAATGAAAATTTAATAAATATCAGATTAAATAAAAAAATATGAAACTAACAAGGTATGATCTTTAGATTGTGGGTAACCTAGGAAAATTAATTCGGGTCAAAATCTAGGTTCGCGAGGTCGCAAAACAATTTCAAAACAATACAAAACGAACCGCAAAAACTGGGCCGAGGAAAGTTCGCGGCCGCGAGGTCCGCTGAACTGGTTCTTGCGGCGGGAAATCCCGCAGTTCGCGGCCGCAAGGTCGCGGGCTGTTTTGGGTTTTTCTCGTTTTTCTCACGGTTTTTGATGCATGGGACCATGGGGGACGTTGGGTTATGTCTAATAAACATATTTATACGTAGAGGAGGGCTCGGATTGAATTATAGTACCTCGGTTTGGATTAAATTCGTTTTCGATCGAAAACTTGAATTTGGAGAAGACGACTTCAATTCCGTCGATCGGGGGACTTCGGGGCCGAATTGGTTGATGTTTGGTGATCCTTGGGATTGTAGGAAGTAATTCGAATGATCAATTTGAGTCTCGGGTGAACGAAACCACGAAACCCACTTTTCTTTCTCCTTCTTTCTCTCTCTAAAAATCTATGAATCGTAGCACGGTTCTCTCGGATTTTTCTCTCCTTTCTGGCTCCGTGGAAGGTGGTGAGATGATGTACGTGCCCTAGGGTCGGAGTGGTGTGCATTTATAGGAGAATTGGATGAGTTTTGAATTAAATCGAGTCCTAATGGTATTGGGTTTCGGAACGAACGAATTATGCACGGTTTTTGGGTTACGGAGGAGGTAGAGATCGAGTAGGAGAGTGAGGGAGAAGAGAGACGTTCATGCATGCAATTATATGTATGTATATAATGATAAAATAATTTTTTAAGAGATAATTAGATAGAATAACCTATTTTTTGTAATTATCTACTAATTATTAAACAAGGAAAATAATATTATCATAAATAAATAATTCTTTTTAATATTTTTATTAGTTAAATTTTCGGGTTATTACAACCTATCCCCCTTAAATAAAATTTCGTCCTCGAAATTAAAGTGTACCTTTAGGAGGAAACAGATTCGGGTAGTTGGCGTGCATAGTATCTGCTCGTTCCCAGGTTGCTTCCTCGATTCCTCGATGTCGCCAAAGGATTCGGACGAGTTGAATGGTTTTGCCTTGAATGCACTTCTCACTATGGTCTTGGATCTTAACTGGCTGTTCCTTGTGTCCTCGTGTTTCCAAGACGATTCTTCTTGTTCTCGGTATCTCCATAAGACATTGACTATTTTTATAGTTCGCCCTCGGATAACTTTCTCTTCATGGTCCTAAGTTTCGTCGGTTGCTCTTTGATGATCGTTTCCTCGTCCAGTGTGACCTCCTCTCAATTGAGTACGTGGGTGGAATTGGTCATATTTTTCCGCAGCGTAGAATCGTAAAAGACAACGTGAATTTTGGCGAATTGTGGTTATAACGTTAGGCGATAGGCAACTTCTCCAATTTGCTCCAAGATCTCAAACGTACCAAGGGGCGAGGCGATAACTTTCCTTTCTTGATAAATCGGGTGATCCTAAGGCGTGGTTTGAACAAAAAGTACGTTGAAAGTCTATGGTCTCATCCTTTTGTCGGCGTAGCTCTTTTATTGGCTTCGAGTGATTGGAAGTCATCAACTTATCTCTTTCCTTGGTCAGTTCTTGAAAGTTTGATCCCTATCTCTCAGAAGGTGGGTATTTTTCTCCCAAAGAAACGAGAGGATTACAAGAATTTTTCAAGAGGTTCAAACATGAGTCAAATGTCCGAAGATCATGGAACAAAATAGAAGGCATGAATAAATCCTCCTCTACGAGTCGAGGTCAAAGTAGTTTTAAGTGAAAATTGGAACACGATGAAAATGATGATTAAGGTAACCGAAGTATACCCAATGATTTCAAAAAGGAAGAGTTTCGTTACTGTAATAATGTGGATTAAAGGTTTAACAAGTGAATGAAACAAACAAATACTTGGGCTTCCAAACAATGCAATGGAGTCAACAAGGCGGGTTCTCTTAAGAGGTATAGATCTACCGCGATAGGTTCTGAAAGATTAGAAGGTTCAATGATGAAACCAAACTAGATATTTATTTTGCACCATGTTGGCCAAACGCGTTTCAAAACAAACATCTAACTCTAGTTATTTTTAAAAGGAAAGAAAGATAATGGGCACAAGTGAAGAGTAAATAATGACTTTC
Organism: Rhododendron molle; assembly: GCA_025413875.1. Classification (NCBI taxonomy): domain Eukaryota; kingdom Viridiplantae; phylum Streptophyta; class Magnoliopsida; order Ericales; family Ericaceae; genus Rhododendron; species Rhododendron molle. Next base: position 31,605,159 of record CM046398.1, on the reverse strand, counting down.
AAATCCAAAAGAAAACAGAAAAACGTCATCAATAGAACACTGATTGGATCTGATTAGCTCGAACAGGATACAAAGTTTAAGGAAAGTTAAGCACAATGATATCGGTATTCAAGGACTAAATAACTCCAACACTGAAACTCGAACTAGATTTGTGAATTTAGAGTTTTGAAAGGTCGGAGGAATATTTTGATGTGATATCAAAAGAATTCAAGATTGTGGATAGCTAATAGTGCACTGATTAAAATAAACGAGGATTGCTGCAAACATGAAGTATTCAATGGATCAGAGAAGTTAGACTCATAATTGAGCACACTGTTGAATTCAAATCAAATCAAATTAAGAGAGGTTGGAACAATATGATTTGTTAGGAATATCCAACTCAAAAGAAAATGTCACGAGAGTTAGGTGCTTGGAATAGACAAGAGTTCAACAATTCGAGTTTTTGTTAAATTTCCAGCTCCAACAATGAAGAGTTATAACGAAGGTGATTTTAAGAAGAGTCAAAAGAGATTAAAGGCAGCGAGCGATTATGATACAATCGATTGAATGAGAATGGAGACTTAGATGGATAATTGTCAATAGCTCGTCTATCCCCCTTAAAAAAAATATTTAGAACTTCATTGCAAGAGAATGGTTGCCGCTTTCTCAGATATTCACGACCTTGAGCTCTATTGAACTATGATGGTGCCTTCATCGGATGTAGTGGCATAGTATTTAGCTAGGTGATGATTTCGAATCTCTGATAATATCATGTTTCTATTCGTTAATCTATCTACTTTCTCAAGGGATCTACGATGCTGGAGGTTAGGGTTTAGGGGTAGTCGGTAATCGCTCGTATGAGTTGCACAACCCAATTGATACTTCGTCTTGCGTTGAGGTTTGAGTTGGTATTGATCTCGAAATTCACGAAAGAATAGTCATTGTCGTAGACGACGTTGTCGTTGGAATCAGGGCTACGCGTATCGTCCTTACTGGTGGCGTCGACAGGATTACCGTAGAAAGTGACATCTTTGACCTTTGGTACCAATCTTGTAACGACTGCTCCTCGAGGTTAGGTTCAGGGCTTTAAGGGTTTCTAAATATCTGGTTCTAAAAAGGGAATGAGTGCAACAACGTTCTTACATTGATTCTTCCCTATTTGCGACCGTTATCAACCTAGAGAAAGAAGAATTTTTCTTCAACATGTACTCTATTTACTAAGTAGCCTCCTTCAATAGTACCCTTCCTCTATTGTCGAGATTTGTCTTTTTGTCTTCTTTGGACTGGTGTTCTTCACCTCGTTCGATCGGACAACCAATTATAAGAGGAATGATTCTTCTGTCGCTTCCTTCAGATCGGAATCAACGTTGGTTTCGTAACTTCTCGGAGTCTAAGTCGCAACAGGTAAATAAATATTTATATGATATACTTAGACAGGTTATATCGTAGTTTAGAAGAGTAAGAGATACGATAAACGTTTAGCTATTCGGGTTACGCTCTTAGAATGTGATCTACCCAATCTACCCAGGGCCGATGGTTGAACCTGGCTCTGATACCACTTGTAACGCCCCGACTTTTCGGGTGCAATATAAAATAATTTCTATAGAAAATTTGCTAAATAAATATGATTTTCCAACATAAAGCTTTTGCTAATACAATCTCAAGATAGTTTTACGGAATCAAAATACATTAACTTCAGAGCTGACTCTAATCTTGATACGAATCCTAAGCATCCTCGATCTTCATTACTGATATTCTTTTCGTGTCGAACTGCATCATCGTTGAATCTCTTCCACTGAATCCTGCGCCCTCTAGCAAATTGATCGCCGAAGCAATCGATTTGCTAGGATATAGACGTATCCGTGAGTGATAAATCGCCCAGTAAAATAATTCAACCCAACCACCCCTCTTACTTTACAGCTAGCAGGCAAACAGATTATATATGGTGCGAAACAGTAAAACAGAGATAATTCACATAACTTGATTCATTGCTATCCATTAACTTAACATGAAATCTAAGATCTCTCCAAGAGATCTTTCCTCCCCAACCGCTAGCCATATCCCGTCTCATGAGATCACTTCCTTTTACTGTCGCAGATACGCCTAAGTTATGTACCGAGTGTGCATCCCAATAACTACAATAAAGGGTAAGCTTATCATGCCGTTACATCGCTAGGGTTCGCCTATCTTATATACCACTTCACAATCATCACAATATCACTGGGCTTACTTTGCCAGTCTATCAATTCATCACTGCACTCTCGCCAGTCTATCAATTCATCACTGCACTCTCGCCAGTTTCAATTCATTACTGGACTCTCGCCAGTTTCAATTCTCATCACAATCTCATCATTTCTCATATCAAGCCTGCAGGCAACCTTTAAACAGAAACAAACTTCACAATTTATCCATTACTTAGCATCGTCTAAGTGATTTCTATATCGTATACCACCCCATGTCCCGAGGGTCCAATCTAACATTCAAATTAAGCATCAATACAATATCAATCTCAATAATAATTAAAAAAAACGAATAACAGACAGGTCAAAACAATTATTAGGCAACGCAATCACATAACTTTTTATGATTGGGCCGTTGCCCTTAATCTCGTATGGTCACAAAGTCATTAAGAATGAAAGAATTAATTAATTAAGATTTAAAAATAATTTTCTAGACTTTCGTTAATTAATTATAAGTAATTAAGTTAATTAAACACTAATGAAATACATTAATTAGTTAAAAATATTAGAATAATTATCGTAACCTTAATAAAGGTCCTAACAGTCCTCTATAATGAGTTCAAGTGCTAAAAATTGGGTTTGGATGCTCACGGAATTATTTTAAATAAAAAAAGATTAAGTTAATAGGTAAAAGAAGACTAAATAGATAATAAATAATTAAATAGTTAAAAAAAATATTTATTCTAACAAAGTATCATCTTAGGACTGTAAGAAGTCTAAATAAAATTATTCGGAATTTTTAACATCTTGAATAATATTTTAAAGTATTTCTATTTAGAAACAATGCGTAATTAATAATAATTAGTTAATGAAATAATTAAATTATTATTTTAATAACATATCATCTTTGGGATGTCAGAAGTCTAAAAATAATAGTTTAGATGTTAAAATCATTAATTATAAGGTCGCAACTATTTTTTGTTTGTATCTTTAATTAAAAATAAAATAAATAGCTAATAATATCAAAATAAGTTATGATCCTTGACATGTTAGAAAACTAGGAAAAATAGTTTGGGGATTTATGGAATAGTTTACAAGGTCGCAATGAATTTTAGTTTGTAAATTTTTACAAGATAACGAATGAAAATTTAATAAATATCAGATTAAATAAAAAAAATATGAAACTAACAAGGTATGATCTTTAGATTGTGGGTAACCTAGGAAAATTAATTCGGGGTCAAAATCTAGGTTCGCGAGGTCGCAAAAACAATTTCGAAACAATACAAAACGAACCGCAAAAACTGGGCCGAGGAAAGTTCGCGGCCGCGAGGTCCGCTGGACTGGTTCTTACGGTGGGAAATCCCGCAGGTTGCGGCCGCGAGGTGCTGTGCAGTTTTGGTTTTTCTCGTTTTTCTCACGGTTTTTGATGCATGGGACCATGGGGGACGTTGGGTTATGTCTAATAAACATATTTATACGTAGAGGAGGGCTCGGATTGAATTATAGTACCTCGGTTTGGATTAAATTCGTTTTCGATCGAAAACTTGAATTTGGAGAAGACGACTTCAATTCCGTCGATCGGGGGACTTCGGGGCCGAATTGGTTGATGTTTGGTGATCCTTGGGATTGTAGGAAGTAATTCGAATGATCAATTTGAGTCTCGGGTGAACGAAACCACGAAACCCACTTTTCTTTCTCCTTCTTTCTCTCTCTAAAAATCTATGAATCGTAGCACGGTTCTCTCGGGTTTTTCTCTTCTTTCTGGCTCCGTGGAAGGTGGTGAGATGATGTACGTGCCCTAGGGTCGGAGTGGTGTGCATTTATAGGAGAATTGGATGAGTTTTGAATTAAATCGAGTCCTAATGGTATTGGGTTTCGGAACAAACGAATTATGCACGGTTTTTGGATTACGGAGGAGGTAGAGATCGAGTAGGAGAGTGAGGGAGAAGAGAGACGTTCATGCATGCAATTATATGTATGTATATAATGATAAAATAATTTTTTAAGAGATAATTAGATAGAATAACCTATTTTTTGTAATTATCTACTAATTATTAAACAAGGAAAATAATATTATCATAAATAAATAATTCTTTTTAATATTTTTATTAGTTAAATTTTCGGGTTATTACAGTGACACTCAATAGTAGAGACCAGCGGTCGACTGCGAGGAGTGGAGAGGATGCAGGAGGAAGAGGAACGACGACAAATAAAGAGAGAAAAGAGCTGAGCAGTGGGAGGTTAGGGGGAAAAAAGAGAGAAAAAGAAGAGGGGGAGAGAAATAGATGAGGGGAGAGAGAGGAGAAGAGGGAAAGAGAGGGGGGAAGGCGGCTAGCGGCGGGTGCTGCCCCCAAACGAAAACCCTAAGCGATGCCTGATTCTTTTTCTCTTTTTTTTCTTGTTGAATATATAGACTAGTCGATGGATTAAACATGAAAAATACCATAGAGTTGGATGATCTTATTGTTTTAATTATTTTAGTTTAGTTTCAAAATTACGATCAATGATGCATGTTTACGAGGCACCGTATATAATGTTCTTATATGGAAAGTCCGACTGCGGAGTCTTTGCATAAAAACAAGACGCGAAAATCAAGAAAGTCTAGAAATATGAAATGTAGGGTACTAGTAATGAAAAGGCATATTTTTCAAGAAAGGAAATGTTTTTGCTATTGCGATGTGGCCAGACTTGGTAGCCCATTGCGTATATGTGGGTTGTCAATGGGGCCGAATTTGGTAGTCTCATTGGAGGTCTGACTTGGTTATCCGCAGAGAGGAGCCAATGTGATTGTGTGTCAATGGGAGTTTGGAACAGTGGAACCATTATAAGCAGTGGCGGACCCAGGAATTTGACATAGCGGGGGCAACAATTTTTTTTGTAACCGTAATATACGAATTACAGTTAAGCACATTTACTCCAAAATAATTTTAGCATGATAAATTAACAATTTTAAAGTATATACGTATTTTAATAATTAGCTACTTGGACAAACTTACGCACCTTGACTAAATGCATTAAAACAATATTATCACATGTTCATCATCTATTTTTCTATTACTAACTCTACTATTACAGTTTTGGAGACAAAAAGTATACAAATGCAATATGGGTAGACTCGAACCCATGAATAGTATAAAAATAAAGTACGCACTACTATTTTCTAGCGCCTTTTGAAAAGAAAAAAACACACATCTCTTTTTGGGAAAAAGGCAAAAAAATTCTAGTGCCTTTTAGCAAAAAAACACACACACACACCCACACTTTTTCGAGTGCCTTTTTCCCAAAAGGCAAAAAAACCTTGCAGGAGCATGTCCTGAGGTCTCGAACCCAGCACCTATTGGTTAAAAGGAGAGTTCTTTACCAGTACACCAACAAACACCTTCTTACATGTATTCAACATAAATAATATATATTACAAAACTAAAAAAAATTTTTTTAAAGGGTCTGGGGGGGGCACGTAACCCCACGTGCCCTATGGTGGGTCTGCCCCTGATTATAAGGATACTCAAGAGGCCGGGACAACGAAACCGAAGTTGGGTGTGTAAGTAATTTTGAAAGTGTTGATTTGAAAAATGAAAAGTGAAATTGTTAGTAACAAAAAAAAATCGTGACACGGCCTGCGAAAATATTGCGTAGGAGAAACTCTGATTACACGGATACTGACGTCAGTTGAATAGTGAATATGAATGTGTTATTGTTAATCTCTTAATGGAAGTTGTTGAATGCACATAAGTTATTGACATGTTATCACGGATTATTTACATGCTATAGTATGTTGCTACTATGTCCTGTTGTTAAAAATTATGGGTTAGCGGGTATGAGATTTTTCTACTGAGTTTTTGTAGCTCACGGTGTTACTGTTGTAACCCTAACATATTATATTGGGGGCGATACTGGTATAATGTGTCAAACTTTATAGATGAGTAGGATGAGCTCTACATCTTGGAGGCTTTCGAAGCCGAGGAGTTTGTTAGGATGGAGGAGCAGGTAGAGCAATAGATAGGAACGCTAATTTTCCTCCATTTGTTGAATAATTGTACTCTTATGAGAATTATGCTGTAATAATGTGTCAGACTCTATTTAGATTTTTAATAAAAATGTTTATTTAACGTTCCCAAAATTAGGGGCGTTACACCATTTATTATAGATATATTTAAGTAACTTACTTTTAAATATTATGAAAAAAATAAGATATTCATTTAATATTTTGACAGCTTAAAATTTTAGTTAATATATATTATAAAATAACACCATACGTTGATTGTTATAACAAAATTGAACAAAAAATATATCTTTGCTTGATAGCCATTGAATAACTTTGTAAGATTCTCAATTGAATTTATGATAGTATTTAATGAAATTAGGATATTCAATTTCATTAATATAGTTGATAGTGATCAATATGATATAATTTGCAAATCTAACAACTAATATTATTAACATTAATATACTTGGCAGTGATCAATTAATGAGGATTGATTTTTTTTGTAATTGATTGATCTGGTTATATGTTCAACCAATTGATCAGATGATTTGAATTGATTAAAATCATATTTGACAGATGTGGTAGTTAACAATGATGTTGATTGATAGTGATTAGTGATGATTAATACAATTGGCTAAAGTAGGCTGACTAATTTGTTTAATTGCTGAACCACGGATTTATCTATTTCAATCCTTCAAATTACACTGTAGATACCCCAATCCGGATCTCAAACGTTCTTTAAGTGCCCTGATGATAAAATAAAAGAAACAATACTTTCAAGAGTTTGAATATGAATTTTTGTAACCCAAAAAGCCCAGAAAAGCCAAAAAATTCAAAAGCCCAGAACTGGATCTATAGACACCGTACGGGGCACCGGTACACCGCACGGTGTAATAAATTTTATTACACTGCACGTGGTTATTATGTACATCGCACGACATTTCTTGAAAAAGTTTTGACTGGCTTAGAAAGCTGTCGGTCATGCTTATTTGAGCCACAGTTGAAAAACGGCTTGGCAGGGAATAAACTTCTAGCCGGCCTAGAAGACACCTTTCCCATTTGCATTGATATTTCTTGGCTTTTGCATATAAACCCCTCGTCTTAGATGAAAAAAAAAAAACCCTTACACTCATTACTACTCCAATTCTTGAAAAAGTTACTCTGGCATTCTCTAGACATTCTTTCTCTCTACAAAAATTTCATTCTTCCTCACTTCCAAAACTTAGTACTCTATTAGTTTTGGTACCCCCACCACTCAAAAGCTTTAAACCCATACTCATCCACACTCATCCATCCTTTTTCAAACTCAACGCCGAAGGTATAAAAGCAAGTTTCCTTGGGTCAAGCTCAGCCTTGGCCTTGTGGAGACTTCCTGCAGTCACATTTGACCTGTTTTTGTTAAGTGTTGACTTAGAAACTATTTTCAGAAGCAAAAACAAAATCAGTGACTGTACTGAAAACACTACATCGTGTGGTGTAATGATACACCGCACAATGTAGTGGGATCCATCGTACGGTATTATTGTATTCATTATCAGTCTATCTACCTTGATCACATTCACCCACTGTTGGTCACACTATTGTTGCTCAAAGATTGTTACTGGTGCATTCCAGAATGTAGCTTTGTCTGAAAACCATGCCTTTTACTTATCAAAAGAGGTTTTTATCGATGATCAAGTGCATCAAAAAGGGATTTACAAACTGTTTTTCAATAAAAATCATAAGAAAGGTGTCTGGATCGATGATTTGTTCTATCCTGAGAATACAAAGACATTCTGAAATAGGTCAGAAACTATACCATGCAATGTTTTGAGGAACATTGTACGATGTAGCTAATATACCGTGTGAGGTTCTGAGTAATAGTAATATACTAACAGTGAGCTAGTATACCGCATGATTTACTAGAAAACCGTGCATGGTAACCTAGTATACCTTACGGTGTTATCTGTAATCAAGGCAGTTCGTTGTTAATCTGTCATTTCATTTATATACATCATACATTGTACGGCAAGCACCACAAACACGCCAATGTGATATTCTCTATCATATGTCCATTTCCCTACTTGTTTATTAAGAGTTTAATCTTCTAAATGATATTAAAAGTTTTTCCCTTTGAAATTGCTAAATAAAAACTGGTTTTGACCAGGCGAATGTGGTGTTTTTTGAAAAAACTTTCCTCATTCGTAACGTGGCTCCCGAACCCAAAGTCTTAACGTTTTCGCTCGACCAAAAGCCTTCTTGTCAAATCAAACCCTTCAGTTTCTCGGATCATCCATTTTAAAAATCCGGATGGCGACTTTTGGGCGCGCTAGTCGGGTAGCCCACATACACATTTAACAAATTTTAAAAATAGTTAACTTTGATCACTTGGCAAATGAATGAGTAACCGTTTTTGTGGTTAACATTGATTACTTGGCTAATGTAAGAGTAACCACTAATGAACCAGTAAATTGAAATATCTCATTTATTTTATCCTTTTTAAAAAGTAATATTATTAATATAAATATTTTTATTTAATTTATCATAAAAATAATACAAGTAGATCTAAATAAAATTTAATGTGGTAGATACTATGACATTAATAATGATATATAAATGTATACATATTCGTCATTAATGTCATACTTACTATAGAATAATGCTTACTTACCAAAGTATAAGACTAGAAATACCACAAAAGCTGCATTTTTACAATGGACTAATATTCGTTGATAACAACTACCACGTGGTTGACAATACTTACCATGAAATAAGGAAAAAATGACTATATACTTAAACCAGTCTTAAAAATAATACAAGTAGATCCAAGTACTTTGATTTGGAGCAATTTATTGAGAAAAAATCTTCTAAGGTATCAAAATATTTTTTAAATTTCATCTTACATTTACAAGTTATGTAACTAAAATTCAATTCTGAAGAGGGTAGGAATAACTTGGTTTTGGACTTGATCCTTTGTGGAAAGAACATGAACAGGAATAAAGTCATACGGAGGACTCAACAAAAATATCGTTGCACTAGAAGTATAATTTGATGGCAAATGTAGTTCTTTTTTTATGACAAATGTAGTTAAAATCAGTTATGGAAACAAACAATGATATGACAAATGCTGTCTTTTTGTAAACTTGATGATATGACAAATTTCAGTCATGTTGTAAACTTAATGAATGTGATGTGGTGTAACACTCTTTATATTTGAGGTGTTTTGAAGTTACATTTATTAACTTAAAGGGCTAAAGTGCATTTTTTTAAAAGAGATGTGCATGTGTGCTTGGGAGGTGTGTGTGTGTGTGTGTTTCATTAGAAAAAAAAAAGAAACCCAAAGGGGAGGGTCACTCTATGTTAGAAGAGAGAGAGAGAGAGAGAGAGAGAGAGGAGAGGAAATTCGTGGCTTTACTTCATGAATTTATTTAAGGTACCTAGAACTCTTCTAAATTCTTGAAATAAATCCTGAATGTTCATCTGTGAGTCTATTACATCGTGTTAAATTTTCAGAAAATAACTCAAAGTGTTTTGGCCTACAAAATTCGTGGACCGAACTGGTGTTCAGTTCGCGTCTGTGCTGGCAGCACAGACACATGTTGGAAAAACGGGCATAACTTCTTGCTCGGGTGTCTATTTTGCAAACCATTTCTTGATTCAAAAACTAGACTCGTATATCTTTCTGAATACGTATGGGTTGTGCAGTGGTTTTTTCTAGATTATAACAGTTTTTGAATTGAAGTTCAGGTTTTTGGAAGTTCTGGGATTCTGGACAGCTTTTGGCTTGTATTCTTCATGAAATTCTCAAGTTTAAGCATGTTGGGTGGACATGGGTTCTCATGAGTTTTCAACATTGATCAGTTGGTGATGTTTGGTGTTGGAATCATTGAAAATTATTGAATAGGTGATTTTTTATGAGCTTTCTATCGCAGACTGTTCTGCTGGAAAACTGTGGGTTCTGCTTTAGATATGTAACTTCATTTGAGCGTATCTTGGTCATTTGGACTCTGTTTAGGACAAATTTTATATCGAGATTGATGTTCTAAGAGTGTACTTTCTAATGGTTGTAGTCTTGGAATCTAACTCTAAACCTATAGAATACTATAGTTAGAATTCAATCAGTGGTTCTGTTAGATGATGTGTGTGTTTGTGAAATTCTTGGTTTTGGGTGCGAATTGGTGAATTTACTTATGTTCGGCATTTTCTATGTAGTTGAGTTGATGCAGGACATTGTTAATGCATTTGTTAAAGCCTTTCAAGTATTTCTATACTAAAATGTTTGGCTTGTGGATAGGTGACGAGTCGGTGAATCAAAGAGCACCGAAATCATAAGTTGTTCTTTCTTTTGGAGTACAAGGTGAGTGTTTGATTCATAGATGTTGTTCTATGTTGAATTGAATTTAAATGTTGGCTTAGTGCCCGGTAATTGGCTTTATGCCAAAAGGCTTTTATGCCTTAAGTTATTGGTTGTGTGCTCAGTGATCGGCTTAATGCCAAAGGCTTATGCATTAAATTATTGGCTGTGTGCCCGGTGTTGCTTTTAATTTCTAGATATACTGTTGACAAGTTGAAATTATCTTTTAACTGTACTTTTAATATGGAATTACATCCATGTCTCATAAACACTCCCGGATTTCATTCTGGAATCCAGTTTTACAGGCGTTGTAAATATCCACTGCTGATCGTCTTATGGCTGTACCCTCGCTTAGGGTAGCATGTCGAGGAGGCTTGACGAATTTTTGGCGAGATATTGTAGATAGAGATGTGGTTGCAACCTTTGTTAATATCTAGTTCATTGTGTAGTTTAATGCTTTCTTGAAACTTTCGCTGTGTTTGTAAGAACGATATGTTTTGCGTGTCACACCCTCGATTTCCAACATAATTATAAAGGATTTTCATAAATAAAACCTCACACTATTCCGTACGATTCCCAAAGTACTATAGCATTTTCCATATCCATCATCCCATTCCAAACATCCAAGGGTTTCCAAAATATTACAACTTTGGCTTCGTGGCCCGAATTAACTTAAATATCAAATTTTTCATAAGCTAAAGGTTCACAACACCTATAAGTCAAAGAATTATCAAATGAAGTTACAATTTCATCTTTTCAAAAAAATAAAGTACAAAGATGACTCGGTAACTCCTCTATGTTAGCCTTCAAAATGGTGTCAACAACCAAGCACACAAACATGTCTCTTAAAAAATAAGTACTTATTTCACATTTTCAAACTTAAAAATAATGTAAATAAAAAATAATTTTTTAATTTTTTTTGCACCGTAATAAAGATCTCAATGAGATCTATCAAACAAGATCCATAGTGATAGAAAAATTATTTGCATAAAAATACATGATTTTTGAGCCAGTTGGAGTACAAAAATAAGATCGAATCTGGAAATTAGCTAGAACGAGACGTCAGACAGTGGGCGAAAGTCGTTGCTCCGACCATCGACGGGCCGATTCAGTCAGTCTAAAATTTAAAAATAAAAACCATGGGGCTTGCGGGATTGACATTCCGAGGTGTGTAGGATGATCGGAGCACCCTTTTTCCGTGTACTTATCAAATATCATACGTACACGGAAAAGGGGTGCTCGGATCAAGCACCCTACACACCTCGGATGCCGTTGATTCCTGCGTGGGTCCCCTTGGTTTTTTTTTTTAGAATTTTTGGACGGTTCGGATCGGCCGTCCGGTGGCCGGAGACCACCCGGCGCGGCCGCCGGTATGATTTCCCTTCCCGGCGCCAATTGGAACCTATAAATTTCTTGGGGAAATAAGTGGAAACTTCTTATTATTGTGGAACAAGTCTTCTTATTGAACAAAAAAGAAGAGCTTGTTTGGGTTCTGGAACACACACTCGGTAACTCCTCTATGTTAGCCTTCAAAATGGTGTCAACAACCAAGCACACAAACATGCTGCTACTGCCCTGGGTTAGTACCTGAAAATGATGGAAGGTCTGAGCTACACAAACCCAGTAGAAAGCTCTAATCTAACAATGTATGCAAATGAAATGTAGGAGTGAAGAATGGACGGACAATTTTATCAAAACCGAATAATGATCAATGACGGAGATTTAATTTCAACACTTCCTTTCTAAACCAATCACATGATTCAATAAGCAGCCCTTTTTGAAAATCACCAAAAACCAATATGTGTCTCGTTTAAGTGTCACGAGCCGAAGCTCCTGCCGGGCCAATTAAAGGACCCCGATGTCCTCTGCCAGGCACCTTACCCATAGGGAGGTTCTGAAATATCAGTTACGAGCTTATAGCTCCTGCCAGGCCAATTAAAGGACCCCGATGTCCTCTGCCAGGCACTCACTCGTCGATGAGTCCTGAATGTTCGCATTGCGTCCGTAAAGTATCAAAATTCATTTCACCATTTTAGGAAATGCCGTTCAAAACGTAACTTTGATCCATAAAGAGCCCTCGGAGGGAATCATGTTTAACGGAGTTTAAAAAGAAACAAAAAAAAAAAAAAAAAAACATGGTTATGCTCGGTGATGACACACGGCATAGTTGATTAAGTTCAAGTTCATTAGGATAATATTTGAAATGGACTAGGAGTAATCAGAAGATAATGAAATGAGAATCAAAGTTAGCAAGACAATGCACTTACAAGATATTATCGATGACAAAGGAATGAAGGTATCGATAACCTCATGGTCGGGGTGGAGTAAATAACAGCGTTATCGATAACGAAAAATGATGGTATCGATAACTCAAGGTAAAGATCATTCCGAGAACGTAACGTTATCAATAACAAGAGGAGAGGTATCGATAACAATAGGAGTCAAAATCATTCCAGACGCAAGGGTATCGATAACAATGAGAATTGTTATCGATAACAACGGGTTTTCTGGGCTTTAGGACGAAATGTTATCGATAACTTTGAGAATGTTATCGATAACGATTGGTGTTCGAACAGATTTTCGACTGATTCCAAAGGGTTTCACAATAACATTAATTTCAACAACAACAATGACGATCAATGGCACAAATCAAGTTTCAAGAAACACATCATAAACATATATTGCAAGTTAGAACCTCCTACCTCAAGATTCAAGAACGAAATCAACGAACCCTCCAAGCCCTAACTCCAAACTTCGAATACGGGAGGGATACGCCTCCACCGAGCTCAAACCCAAGCAATACGAACTAAGATACGCGAAGGAGTGAAGAATTTAAGGTTGTTTTATGTGGGTTTTGGGTGAGAGCAAGTGAGAGAGTGAGGGAGCCGAGAGAGAGGAGAGAAAGAACGGGGAGAGTGGGAGTGGAGAATGGGAATTTTAATTCCCTGCATACACACACCAGACTTAAACACAAGGCACAAATCACACACTCACCCCTCAAATGCAACATTTGACACATTAGTCCCAATTCTCGATATTCCAAATCAATCTCATCCTTTTATTTCTTATAAAACATTTAAATAAATTTTACGAATTTACGGGTCTTTACATTGCGCTATCAATAAAACGACTTTTGTTTAACTTAGTTGTTAGAACTTGTGTTATAGGAATGGGTTGGTGGTTGTTGTTGCACCCTCACGTCGATTTGGGCTCAATTGAGTGCTGGCCCAGGGTGGGGTGTGACATGTGGCTTGGTGGTTCTTATTGTAAACTTGATACGACAAATGTAGTCTTTTTGTGATATGGCTCAAAAGTTGATGAATGTGATGTGCCTTGGTGGTTGTTGTTATTGTTTGATAAATGGTGACCTTGGTTAGTATCTTTGTGGTGTTGTTTGGTGTGCCATGAACATGTTGTACATACTAATTCAAATACAATACTTACCATATAAATAGGGTGTGCTAACTAAAAACTGGACATACTTATCATTTTCATAACAATACTTACCATATAAACAGGGTGCGTTTACTAAAATCTAGACATACTTACCATTTTCATAACCATACCTACTGAAATCTGGGCATACTTATCATTTCCATAACAATACTTACCATATAAACATGATTTTCTTACTAAAATCTAGAAATGCATACCACGACTTCAAATAACTTCTTGTCCAGATCACTGCCTTAGTTTTACTGAATTAAAAAATTATAATAAATTTCATGTCCCTACCCACTGTCTTAATACAAACAAAGGTTACATTTATCATTCACAATCCTTTTCGTAAAAACCTAAAAAACTTCATTAAACTATTGTAAAACACTTATTCAAATGAACAAGTTTGAAGAGTTTGAGGTAGGTACGGAGAAATCTAGTACTATTAATGCTATAATTGCTGGTAGATAAACAAGGCAATTGTCAAAATGTGATCAGTATGCGTGGTAAGATTAGTTTCAGCATATAGTCGTTTTCTCCTTATTTCATGGTCAGTGTTGTCAACCACATGGTAAGTGTTATCAACGAATATTAGTCCATCATAATAATTTCAGCTTTTGTGGTATTTGTGGCCTTATGTTTTGGTAAGTAAGCCTTATTTATGGTAAGAATGACGTTAATGTTGGGTAGGTATACATTTATGTATCATCGTTAATGTCATTGTACCTACCACTTTAAATTTTATTTGAATATACTTGTATTACTTTTATAATAAATTAAATAAAAACATTTATATTAATAAAATTAATTTAAAAAAAGATTAAATAAATGAGATAGTTCAATTTATTAGTTCATTAATGGTTACTTTTACATTTACCAAGTGATCAATATTAACCACAAAGACTGTTACTCCTTCATTTGCCAAGTAATCAATGTTAACCGCCAAATAATCATTTTTAAAATTTGCTAATTGTGTAATTTAAAAGATTGAAATAGATAAGTCAGTAGTTAAGTAATTAAACAAATTAGTCAGCTTACTTTAGCCAATTGTATTAATCTTCACTAATCACTATCAATCAATATCATTGTTAACTACCACATCTGCCAAATATGATCTTAATCGATTCAAATTGTTTGCTCAATTGGCCGAACATAAAATCAGATCAATCAATTACAAATGAATCAATCCTCGTTAACTGATCGCTGCCAAATATATTAGTATCAACACTATTAGTTGTTAGATTTGCAAATTATATCATATTGACCACTATAAACTATATTAATGAAATTGAATAGCCTAATTTCATTAAATACTACCATAAATCCTATAAAATTATTCAATAGCTACTAAGCAAAAATATATTTATTGTTCAATTTTATTGTACCAATCAACTTGTAGCGTTATTTTATACAGTAATATATATTAACTAAATTTGTAAGCTATTAAAATATTAAATGAATATCTTATTTTTTCCATAATATTTAAAAGTAAGTTACATAAATATATCTATAATAAATGATTATTTAAAAATAAATAAATAAAATAAATTTATAATGTCATTTGGAAATTATGAAAAATATTTGTCAAATTTTTTGTTTTTAGATAATTCTTCTAATTATATTTTCATAACAAAATAAAATTTTAAACTAAATTTATAAACGAACACCATTTTTTAGGTTTTTCACTGCCCAATTGCCAATTCTTAGTAAAAAGGCAAAATATGATGTATATAGTTTAAAGTGGTCTGAATATATAAATTTCAAAAATCTCCAAATTTTTCCACCGAAAAATATACTTTTTTTTAAAAATTAATGGTAGATTGTTACATGACCAACACATTATAATAAGTGTTGTCTGTTTGTGTAGTAATATTTGCCTTATATGATGGTTAGTGTTGCCTTAGTTGATGATAAGTATTACCTGTTTCTGTAGTAAATAATCCTTTATTTTTTTTGTCAAAAGTTCACAAATCACTTCGTTTTTAACAAAATCATCCGACTTTTAGTTTTTAATGTTGATCCAGATTATAATTTATCTATTTTCAATCAAAAGACTGTAATTTGTTGTAATTTATTGAGAGTATGGTGCTCTCATACCAATTGTGAGCCCCGCAGAAGTTTTGTAAAAACAACCCAATTTATTTTGGCCGGTGATTTTGACACACCTTTTTTTGTTAATATCATACCTTATAAGTGTATTTTTTGTGCAAAAATACCCTTAGAGGTGAGTGTAGCATTAATAAAAAATGGTGTGGAAAAATTCTTTCCCTTCCTTCTCCCTCCATCATCTCTTCTCCACCTTCACTCTCTTCTTCTGCGACAACCCCCCATCATCTCATCACTTGGTCTCCTGCACAGCCCCCCTCCTATCTCGGGCGACGTTCGGGTCCACCACCAGCGAACTCTACCTTCACTCTCTCTCTCTCTCTCTTTCTTTATGTACAAAATTGATGGAAGTCTTGATTTTGCGACACCTTGAACGCAAAATCGTATATCCAGTCTCGAAAGAGTGGGAACCAATCGAATTTTTAAAATCTATTAGTATGCATTACTTTCGAATTTTGCTCTCTATCTCTCTCAAGGACAAGGTGTAGTTGTACACTTGCACATTCCTTGCTTCTCTTGGATTTTTGGAGAGTTTAGTATTCGTCGGGGGAAGAAACTGAAGAGGGAGAGAGAGAGAGAGAGAGAGAGAGAGAGAGAGAGAGAGAGAGAGAGCACCGGAGCACAACCAAAAGCAGAAGAAGAGAATGCCTGTACTCCCATGGATGAGAAGTCCCATTGATGTTACTCTCATCAATGAATGCCCTCTCAATCTCCTTCCTTTTCTCGACCCCAGGTTCTCTCTCTGTCTTTGTCTTTATCTTTGTGCTTATGTGAAGCTAATATGTATGGATACTGTGGTTTAAAGCAAGATTAATTAAATTTGTTAAAAAGGCGAAGACTTTGTTATTATTATCTTATCTGGTTTAGAATGTTGAGGAACCGAGGAATTGATGAAATTCTCAAACTTGAACACACCACTGAAACTCGCTTAACTAAGCTTAAACAACCCAATGATCAGTTCTGCTCTGCTGGGTTACAGCACTGTAATAAGATATTTTGTTAAAATGTACATGGTTTTCATTCACTCGATTCCTTCAGATCATATCTGCAAAAAAGTTATTGAATAATTGTTGTTACAAATGGAGTACAGACTCCTAGGCACCATTTTTGCCTGACCTTTTGAAGTAATGTTTTTATTTCTCCTGCAACTTTACATTGAGCTCCAATTTGAGGTCCTATTTGATTACTGTAAAATAGCGTTCAGTTGGTTTACCCCTTGAGCTTGTATTGCATAGCTTTTTGTGATTAGGTCTGTTGTCAATGCGGTCTACATAGGTTGGAGGTGGCGTTGCAGAAAATGGGTATTACTTCCCTCTTGCCAGTGCAAGTCGGTGTCTGGCAAGAGACGATTGGACCTAGTTCTTTTGAACGAGACCTTTGTATAAACTCACCGACTGGAAGTGGAAAGACACTAGCCTATGCGTTGCCGATAGTGCAGATGCTGTCAACTCGTGCAGTTTGATGTCTTCGTGCATTAGTGGTATTGCCAACACGTGATTTAGCAATCATGTCGTGGTGATTCTGTTTTAAAGGAATATACTGCCGTCAAATTCTCTCACTCAAATACATGCACAAATTGAGCATGAACCTTTTATTTAGTTTGTGTTAACTTTTATGGAACTGCCATTAGATCAGCGATGCTTTACGAGACGGAATGTTGGCCGATTAAGAAACAACAGGTGAACAAGATGAGTGTAGCAGAAATGAGAATGTTGAGGTGGATGTGTGGTAAGACTAGACGAGACAGGATTAGAAATGAAACGGTTCGTGAGATGGTAGGTGTAGCACCTATAGAAGAGAAGTTGAGGGACAATAGGCTAAGGTCATTTGGGCATGTCTATCGTAGAACAGAAGATGCGGTAGTTAAGAGAGCGGATGGAATAGCTTTGGATAACAATGTTACGGGGAGAGGTAGACCGAAATTGACATTAGATGCTATGGTGAACAAAGATATGAATATATTAGGTCTGTGTGAACAAGTGGCCCTTGACAAAGCTCAATTGCTGAAACGGATTCATGTAGCCGACCCCAAGTGATTGGGACATAAGGCTTGTTTTGGTTTGGTTTGGTTAACTTTGATCTCATGGGGCTTTCTGTGATTTATGTTTTGTTTCTATTCCGTATTGCATGGTGCCTCACAAACTCCTGAAGCATTGTCCATTGGATGTGGGACGTTTATGAGATTGATGCCTTGATAGACAACGGATAAATCTATTAACCAACCATTACCCAATGCCTGGTCTGGTCAATTCGCGGTACTGGAAGGTTAGAACTCCCGTCAATTCATGGTACAGGAAGGTTAGAAAACCTTCACAATTGGCTACTTTTTATTTGCAACTGGGCAGGGCTGGTGTTGGTGCCTTCCAATGGTTGTCAGCTTGAGGGTTTTACTGCTCCCCCACCAATAAAATGACCATTCTAACTTATTAATGGAAGAAGGCAATCTATATAAATTGCCTCTCAAATTTTGTAGTTCTTTTGTCAGGCCTTTTAGCATATGCACTGGCAAAAGAGGGAACATGTCTGCAAATTGGCACGAGAGTGGAAAATTTTGGATAAATGTGTTATAATAGAATCGTAGTGATATTCTACAATTTGTCTAGCTGAAATGAAGGTGCTGAAGCTGATGAAAGGGAAAAAAAAATGACGGTGCTGACGGGTGGAGTGAGGAAAACTCAGAATGAACAAGAAAGGAGAGCACTAGTGCTTAAGAAATTGTTTTAACAAGGGTGGAATACTGGAACGCTCCATACATTTCCTTGATGCTCCCTTGTGGACTGATGAAGGCCTTGATAATTGGCGGCATTGTAAACGGAGGAGGAAGGTGTGGAATTTGATTCAAAGTTAAGAAATTAATTAAGGTGAAGATATTTCTTTTGATAAGGCCCAAAATGCAAAATTAGATTCATGTTGTTGGATGCACCAATAGAAAATGGAGCTCACGTTTACAATAGCAAATCAGTTTCTTCAATTTAAAGGTTCGGTCGATAGTGTATTAGGTTTACTGTTTACCATACTTGTACTAATTCCCTTTATCTTTCATTCTTACGTTAGTTCCTTCAATTTCATTCATTGTTAGCAGTTGGAAATCTGGTAATTTATGGCAAGTGTTCAAACTTTCACAAGTTTCGTATTGTGATGCCCTGACAAAAGTAGCTAATTCTCATGTTGACGAGCTTCGATTTCTAAACAATCCTATTTGTTAAAGAAAAATTAAGTAGCTCAAGGTACTTTATCAAGCTTGTGTGGACATATTCGAAATTAGACCAAGCCAAAATAGGTTAAAAGTGTTTGTAATATCTCCTACAAGTGAATAGTGCCAAGGCCTTTTGTTGTAAGTATGTTGTTTGATGGAAAGTTAGTACATTCAACGTAATAAAGTCGGCAGACTAGGAATTACTGAATGTTTCTCCCTGTGCATTGAGTACTTTAGTTATGTTTAATGCCACGTCTTTGACTTTTCTGCGTGGTAAACCTTGTTTTGGTGACGCAATTTAGTTGATTTGGGAATCCTTTTCGACAGCTTTTTGATGGATAGCTCCAGATAATGAAACCTGTTCCGCCAAGGGTTCTTAAAAAATAAGTACTTAATTTGCAAATTTCAAACTTAAAAATAATATGTATTTACGAAAATAATTTTTCAATTTTTTTTGCACCGTTCAAAAGATCTCATCAAAATCTATCAAACAAGATCCTTATTGCACAAAAAATTATTTCAGTAAGTCCATTATTTTTGAGCTTGAAAATTGCAAATAAGTAATTATTTTTTAAGAACCCTTAGCGGAGCGCAAGTTGGATGTGTCTTTGAATTGCATCAGGTAAGTAGATGTTTGTTGCGTGTGGAAGAGCAATTCATGCCTTCATTTTATATGGTATTCTTTGATGGAGAGATAGAGTGTCAAGAATAGTATTATATATGTAATCCTGTGTCCGTTGCATCATAAAAGATTGGCATCATACGAGATTGGAAAACTTCAATTCAATACTTGTTGCTTAACTAACATACATACACACTGATACAGTTAGATGATGTAACCCGATTAAATTTGAATTCAATCAGAAAAAAATGCCAAACTGATGAAAAAGAACAAGAAAGATTAATGCTGTTAATCCTTATAGATTAAAGTATCCTAGTGTTTGAAGACCTTTAACTCTTGATCCATTGGAAATGAAAGGTGGACTTATGGTGATGTAATGAATACAAGAGGGGGATTGTATCCACTATCCAAGTGCTTTCTTAATTTTCCCTTGAAAGATGTCTGTAAGTTTTTCTTTGTTGTTGCAGGTTAAGGAAGTATTTTCTGCCATTGCACCTGCAGTGGGCTTATCTGTCGGCTTGGCAGTTGGTCAATCTTCAATTGCTGATGAAATTTCAGAACTCATTAAGAGACCTAAGCTTGAGGCGGGTATCAGTTATAACCCTGAAGCTCCTTTGCTTCATTTGCAAAGTTCAGTTGACATTTTGGTGGCAACACCTGGAAGGCTGATGGACCATACAAATTCTACAAAAGGTTTTACACTTGAGCATCTTTCTTATCTGGTAAGTAGGAGAGTTTTACTTTTATCCACAATGCTGATTTAATTAATTTCCCTTCGAGGAAAGTAATGTTTCTATTTAGCATCAGTAGCATATATTTTATGGGAATATTTTGCTATCAACTTGGATATCCATTTAACATTCATTGCTTTTGATTTTGGAGTTTCTCTGGAAAGGTATCCTTGACGAGGTCTATTTTTTAGGTTGTTGATGAAACAGATCGATTACTCAGGGAAACATACCAATCCTGGCTGCCCACTGTTCTTCAATTAATGCGCTCCAGTGATGGGGATCTCAGAAGTCTCTTCCCTCATGCCAGCACTTTCCTTCCTTCCACATTTGGTTCCTTAAAAACCATAAGGAGATCATGAGTTCTAATTCCCTTCACCTCCTTGGAATAGTTGAAACTTCCTCACTGTTGGGCATGGCCACAAGCATTGCTGCAATTTTTGGTCAGTGCTAGTAGTTCCTTGGTATATGTGCTGCAAGCATTAGATATACCTTGGATGAAACTGCTGTCTCCAGGATCCTATCATATGTATTCAACTGTTGGTTTCTAGGTGAATTGCCGATTATGGTGGTTTCATAAACTTGTAAGGGCTGTCAATATACTTTCTTGATATCTGGAGCAATGTTTTGGATGTGTATTTCATACTTCATATTTCACATTTCATTTTTTTTTTGTTTCTTGCTCAAATTTGAGTGCCTTCATACCGGCTCTCACAAATTTTGGTCTGAACGAATTGTATTAGAACCCACAGTTAACAAGTCTAATACAGCTACTTAAATGCGTCCCCTAAGGCCTAATGTATCTTCGATAATAATGTAACTTTTGTTCAAATTTCCTGTGTAGTTTTGTTTAAATGTCTGGCGAAGTATTTAACATGTGACAGGTAGCTTGTACTTAAAATTGGGTTTAATATGTTACAGGGAGTGTTGAAAGGGGCTTTAAGAGTAAGGCTTACCCTAGCCTTGTGAAGATGGTTCTATCTGCGACACTAACCCAAGATCCAAGCAAGCTTGCCCAGCTTGGCCTGCATCACCCTTTGCTCTTGACAACTGGGCAAAGACGCTATCGACTCCCTGAACGACTAGAATCCTTCCAATTGGTGAGGCTCTTGATAATAGCGTTATATATGTGGTACACAAGTACTTACCAAGTTCCTTGACTTTCAAAGTTGAAGTTATAAGAAAGAGATTGGAATTGAGGCTTTACATATCTGAACACTGTGTTAACATATTGAAGGGCACACTCATGTTTGTAAAATGTTCTTAGCTTTTTAAGTAGCATTTTTCCCCTCATTCTTTAGGATTTTTTTTTTGTCGGCCCCTCATTTTTAGGATTAGGCCCAAGCTTAATAAGTGACCTGTATTTTGTGCTTCTTATATGACCATCGTTATATGATATGATGATCTTTGAAGAGAATATTGGTCGAGAGTGGAAGAATCTATCAAAGGGACAACTGTTTAAGACTAATGGAGATTGGAATCCTCTGGTTCTCCTTTTGGGGCATCGAAATTTTCAAGTTGAGTTTTCCTAGGGACACTATGCTGTGGTAGAGTTGTTACTCTTCATGCAACTTCTGCCTTTTGAGACGTGGTCTCTCTGATGAGCCTCGGATTTCTATTGAGGATTCATCTACAAACTTTGTTTGGGGGTATTTCTTACTGGGTTAGATTTAAATGCAAAATTTAGCTATACTTCACCTTGCCAAGAGGCCTTTGTCCCAATGGCTTTAGGAGTGCACTTAGGTGCCAGAAGAAAGGAAGTCAAGAGTTCAACTCCTCTTTCAAGAAAAAGAAGGAGGAGCTATACTTCACCTTTCAAAAAGCTGTTATTTTGGCAGTAAAATGTTTCACTGATGTTTATTTTCCTCCCAATTTTCTGTACAGACTTGTGAATCAAAGCTTAAACCCTTGTATTTAGTAGCCCTTCTACAAACTTTGCAAGGGGAGAAATGCATTGTTTTCGCATCGTCGGTGGAGTCAACGCATAGACTGTGCACCTTACTGAACTTCTTCGGCGATTTACAAATCAAGATCGAGGAGTATTCAGGTCTTCAGCGTCAGTCCGTACGAAGGTAACATCTGAATTAGTGTACTTTTTGTTGTTTTTTCCACAGTTCTCGTCCCATTCATTCACTTTTTAGACACGTTTAAGGCCCTGTGCTGAGCAGTGGATCCTCTTCCATCTGTTATAGAAATGAACCACGTGGTGCACATGAATTGGGCGAACAAGGGACTAAAACACACCAATGTGCCGTTGGCGAAGTCAAAAGACCGAAAGGGATCATTTGGTCGCTTAGTTTTCTATCTTTAGTTACCGAAACCGCAAGGTCTTGACTTTGATACATTGGAAGCTTGGATGTGTAGGATTTGATTCAAGAGACTTAGATGGCTAGCTCTACCAAATGGTAGGTACCATTGTCGATGTAATCCTTGCTTTTTGTAACCATTGTATCTGCAAACCATGAGAAGCTTTTCTTCAATGTCATGTTGATAATTTGAATTGGTTACTTTTTGTTGTGTGTGTGGCTGTGCGCGTGCATGTGCGCGCACAGCCGCACACACGAGTGTGTACGAGAAAGGAGTTGGGTCTTGGATTAAAAGGGTAGGTTGGGTTATGATGACTGAAAAACTCTTTTAAAGGTGTTTGCGTATTGATGATTGTATTACTATTTTCGACTAATGCAAGATGAAGGGTCTTCAATCAGTGTTCTAATTGGCGGTCTCGGAGGCAGCTCAGCACCATGATTTCACCCTCGGCGGCTCATTCGGCGGATAGGGAGATTTGGCGGAGCTTGGCGGCTAAGGGAGATTTGGCAGACCTAGGCGGCCGTCTTGGCGGGGCTTGGTGGAGCTTGATTGCCTTAAAAATATCTAAAAGAAATATTTTGGGTGTCTTGGTGGAGCTTGATTGCCTTAAAAATATCTAAAAAAAATTTTTGGGTGTCTGCCCGACTAGTGCCGAGCGCCATTTAGAACAATGTCTTCAATTATACTTGGGTGCAGGTCATGTAGATTTTGATTTGGTTTCCACTTGAACTAGAGAAGCTATTCTCAGAACCTGAATATTTTTTGCTGAGAATCCTGACACAAAATTGCGCGGTGTAGAAACAGAAATGTACATGCACTGCCCCAGGTTATGTTATAAAGTAAAATTTTCATACTATAAAAACAGCAGGTTCACAGGGTAAAACTGTTGTATCGGAAAACAAACTTTGTGACGTTCTGCAAAGTCCAAGCATTTTGCTTCGGCACAATTGAAAGCTGTAATTTATCTTGTTTTAAGCCTTTGAGCGAATGAATTAATCTGAATCTGATTTGACTTTAAGTAGAGTGGGAACTTATTCTGCAGCAAGGCATTGAAGGCATTCCGGGCGGGTGATATACAAGTACTTGTTTCATCTGATGCAATGACTCGTGGGATGGATGTTGAAGGTGGGACGAATGTCATCATCTATGATATACCTGCATACATAAAGACCTACATCCATCGGGCTGGTCGGACTGCAAGAGCGGGCCAGGCAGGACGCTGCTTTACACTTCTATGGAAGGACGAGGTATGTGGCATGGTTGAAGTGTTTCCATTCTAGATTATTTTGATGCTTATGACACGGAATATGCAGGGTCGAGTAGAATTATATATCTTTTGAGGAGGGTGTGGAGGAACCTTTTTCCTTGGTTTTTTTTGTTCAATTAATATAGCTTGTTGCCATTTTTCAGATGAAAGAATTGCGATGATGCTTTGACATTGGTTTAATTTTGGGTAGTCACCCTCTCTTTCTCTTGTTTCAGGTTAAGCGTTTCAAGAAGATGTTACAGAAAGCTGACAACAACTCTTGTCTTGTTTACTCTGTTCCTTCCGATTCCATTGAGTTACTTCGATCAGCATTCACATCCGGTAATTTCTGTATCTTATTTGGTGCCATATGAAGAGTAGTGATTCATGGATGCGCTGCACTAAAGAGAAATGAACGCCTAATGAATTTAATATTCATATTTCTTCTGGACTAAGAATGGAAGAAATACATTAAGTACATAAAAATGATAGACAAGGTATGCGTATGAGTAAGCTATAGGAAAACAGTCAACATTGGTTTAGTAATAAGGGTTAAAAAAGGTTTAAGTACAGAAAAATGATAGACAAAGTATTAAATAAAGCCAGTTGGTTACTTATGGACCTTATAGTAGTGAACTCTAAAAGAACAAAAGAGTATTTGCAGGCCAACTGCAGTTTAGTGTCTCCAGAATCCAACTGTGTGAAGAGTGAAGAACAAATCTCAACGCCTTTAGTGATAAACATCATGCTATTGGCCGAAGGCCCATAAGTAATACAGGTAGAAAGAAGGGCAGTGGTTTCCACACTCCCTTTTTTGATAAATTCACTCCATTTTTTGTCCTTTAGTGAATCTTTACGTGTAATTTTTTCACTAAAAGACAAGAAGCGGAGTGCATTTATCAAAAAAGGAGTGTGAAAATCATTTCCATGAAATTGTAAGTTATTTGCAACGAGGAATGCTAATTGTCTCAGATTCCGTGAATTTGTTAGTTTTATTTATTTAGTTTTTGTTCTCTGTTATCATGGTTGGCTGACTTTGTGTTGAATGTGCCTTAAGTTTTGAATAAAATAACGTCAGCTATTTTTCCAATAGTTAACTTACCCTTGTTCTTGCCAACTGTCAGCTCTGCAGAAACTGAAAGAGAGCATTGAATCAGAATCATACAAGAAGTGCCAGATTAAGTTAAAGTCTTCAAGAATGGTTAAACGGAAGGAGTTGAACAATTCAAAGGTATGAAATCTGTTTTTTCTTGAAGAAAGTTCCCCTATCACAAATTCAGTTTGTGATACTCACCTCCTAACAGCTTCACATTTAATTAATGTTATATACAATGTCTCTCAAAAAGATTATCCTCGAAACTTTATATTGAGAGAATGTTATGTGGAGAAGATAATCCCTTGTAGTAGTTTGTTTTTTCTAGTGCTACTTGTTGAGTTATATTATGCAGCATGAAAGCTTACTTCTGCCTGTCCAATCTCTTTGAGCATCTTCTTAATCTTAGCACACGCAAACCCACAATTGTAACTTTCTGCATTATCTGTAACCAATTGGCTTACCTTAGCAGCTTTCTGTTGAGGACAAATTGAGTTTTTTTCCCCTCCTCTGGTGGTTGGTTTGCAACTTCAGAGAAATTTCCTCTACATTATGTTTTCTTGGCGTTTGTATCCTTGGGATATTTCTGAAGGACCTAACCGTTGTTTTTCGCGAGAGGAGATGTGAGTTCAATCTCCCACTACACTTAGCAATTGCAAGACTGAAAAGTAGCAATTATGTTTCTGCATTACTTAAGAACCTCTGGAGAAATTGTATGGTCTTCCATCCCCCTTTCTTTTATCTGTTCAGGAACTATTATCACTCTTGTTTTGGTGTCTTGTATATCATTTGGGCTTATGAAGTCAGTGATTATCATCTAGGTCTGCCTCTGGCCACATAACCGCTCATTTGCTTTGAAGGAGGCAATTCAAGACCGCATTGACAAGAAAACCATCTACGTTTATCGTGGACAATTCTGCAATCTGCTACAAGTTTTTTTCCCTTTAGATATCAATGCCACAAAATAACCATGCAACATGTCGTAACCAAAAGATTCTTAAATAAGGGGGAGTTGAAATTCTGTCGGACTTGGTTTGTGTTTGCATAGTTGGATCTCCTACCCATTAACTACCTGGTACATGTGTCAGTATTGTTTAGCTTTGATGTTTTCAAGTACCATGTGGGTACATCTCTGGCAATCTATGGAAATCTATAGAAGGCTTGATTACTCCTTAATGAATCGTCCCTTTGACGCTTATTTTGACATTTACCATTGACTGAAAGATGAGATTTTTTTTAGATGCTTAGGAAAGCTGTTGATAGTAAACTCAAATTAGTTTGGAAAAGAAATCCATATTGCCGCTCCAAGGCTACTGCGCTGGTTGGAACCGAAGTTTGTTTTGGCTCGGTCTGGTTCCACTATTCCCTTCCTGTCTCCCTAAAGGAGGATTGGCAGATGAAGAAACCATTTTGTTGAAATACTTAAATGCCCTTCATTTATGTGTTTCAATCTGATCCTTTGGTTGAAATATACACCACCTGGTAATATACCTGGAAAGAGAAAGGGCATACTCGTCATTTCGTCCTGTTTTGAGCATTGTTCACGCGAATAAAAATTTACTTTAATGGGTTTTCTGACTTTTCAAGTTTTCCATCTGTGTCCCAAAATTACTTCTTCCTCTCCTCATTTTTTGTCTTTTAGTGTGGGGATACGTTGGTAAAATCGTATGGTGGTGGGGACGCATGGGGCAGATGACAGCGACTCCTGCTCTTCTTTGTTTTTTTTTTTTGATCCTTACTCCTGCTCTTCTCTCGTCCGCTTCTCTCTCTTTCTCTCTCTCCGTTTTTTGATCCGCTCTCTCTCTTCGTTTGGAAACCAGAGTTTTGTCATCAAAATCAACCTTCGAGATATGGGTTTCCAGCATGTGGGATTTGTGGGTCTTTTGTGAGGCAGGTCGTGAACAATCAGACGGCGACGACGCAACTCTTGCATCAGAGGTAATTTCTTCTGGGTTTTGTAGACTCGATTTTTGGTGGTTTCGATTATACCTGTGTATGGATATATATGGATGTGTATGTATATACCTGTGTAGATCCCTAATTTTGATTTGGGTTTCCAAGCAAATTGTGGGTTTGTGGTGGCGGTGAAGAGGAACAATAGTAGCTAATCGTGGGTTTTCAGAGAGAGAGAGAGAGAGAAGGGGTGCCGGAGAAGGGGTTTTCAGAGAGAGAGAGAGAGAGAGAGAGAGAGATGGGGTGCTGGAGAAGGGATGCCGGAGAAAGAGTGGAAAACTGGAAATGGGTCCTTTTTTTTTTTTTTTTTTATTCAGTGGTGGAAATGGGTTTTGGATAGCCCAATTGCTTAGGCTGTTGGGTTCTGGATTTTTGTAAAGGCTAGCTAAACACTAATTTTGGCCTTTTGGGTAGTCTTTTTGCCTAGAATTGGATTGAGTCTATTGGAGATGCTCTTAGATTTTCTAGGTTTGTGCTTGGATTAAGCGCGCTCTGATTTTTTGGTGTCGGAGGTGAATTTGTTTGCACCTCAAGCTAGAGTTTGAATACTTTTCTTGATTGAGGTAGTATTCACAGAGCTTGTGCCGCAAAACACAAAATTGCGGCCATATTTACATGGCCGGACTTCTGTACAAGCTCTTCCTAACTGAAACACCACGACGACCACCTAATCAAACTTTAAAGTGCGTTTGCTCTGTTCTTGTAAATGAAAAATATGTGATTGAAGTTGTATATAGTTTTTTTTTAAATTGTGCTATTCATGCTTTTGACATTACAATTTACTTGTTCTTCAGTTGAAGTGGGGACTTCAAAAGTGGACTTGACCACTTCTGTTAGCAACAACTCTTTTTCATCCCTTTGATATCCAAATTTTACAAATTCTAGGATTTGGGTAATGATGAATTTCCCTTGTTTAACTATGAAAGGAATTGGGTTTTGGTGTTTGGACCCTTTTATAATTTCTGTGATCTTAAGTCCAGATTATTGTTTTCAGCCCTTGCTATTGGCCTCAGCTCTTTTTCGTTCCATCTATATTCACAGTTAAGAGTCCTTTCTAGAAGTAAGAAAGGAATTTGATTTCAGTGTTAAGACTACTTTGTTTTCATTTCAGTGTTAAGACTACTTTGAGTTGTCCTGTATTGTTTTCCACTCAGAATTTCTGGATTATGCTGAACCCTGGACTGGTGGAATGCACTTAGTTATGTTGATATATTGTAATGGACATTTACTTTTTTGGATTAATCACTGAAGGAGGAATTTTGAGTTGCCCTATTTTCCATAAACACATAAGTGGATGGATGAAACCTTGTGTCGATGAAATAATTTGAGACACGGTATAAGTATAAACATTAGTTGAAAGGGAGAAAAAGGTGGGCTTGGTGGGGTTGAAACCTCATGGAAGGTAGCTCTGACTACATGGAGTGTCATTCTATTTGTATGACAATGGAACTTTCACTCATATCTAATGGGGGAATCCAATTAAAAGATAGCATGCATTGCATTTGCTAGGAGAGTAGTTGTTGGTAGAGTTTTCTTTTCTTTTACAAGATTTGATGTCATGTATCTGTGCTATTTTTTCATGTTTGCTTCTAAATGAGAACTCACCCCTGAGAGGAAAAGAAGAATATATGACTAAAGTGTAAAGTGTATATGAGGGATTGGGGTGTGGTGACCTATGTTATGTGACTTGAATTAGCTCTATCAATGAGAGAGGTACTAATGGGGAGTATCGGGACTCCGTAAATGGCCCGGCAGGAGTTTTTGCTTATGACACAGAACGAAAAGGAAATTGTGACATGATGTGATTGAAATGGACTATTATTGTGAAAGTGTGAGTGATATGAAAGACAGCGGCGTTGCGGTTCTTTGAATATGATAGACTCATAAGTCAAGTTATTAGATTGGTGATTCGAAATAAGATGAGAGGCAGTGGCAGTCATTAGAAAATCGTATAGATAGTAAGTTCTCGTGGTTAAACTATGGTCTGGATGTGTAGTCATGGTACTTCTATTATGTCTTCGACGTTGGGATAATTACTAGTCGTGTTTTGTTTCTCCTCGGAGGTACCGTACCTTGTTCCTGTCATTCATTCTACCTGTCATCCCATTTGCATATAATGGTTGTGTAGATTTCTCTACT
Source organism: Rhododendron molle (assembly GCA_025413875.1). Lineage (NCBI taxonomy): Eukaryota > Viridiplantae > Streptophyta > Magnoliopsida > Ericales > Ericaceae > Rhododendron > Rhododendron molle. The sequence goes on along the minus strand of CM046398.1, from coordinate 31,575,854 downwards.
GGGCTAGTGTAGCTCAACCTATCATTTTTCCGGTGTGGTCCCAGAGCAGTAGCTTGGAGAGAGGTGCATGCATTCAAGTGTATATTTTTCGAAGGAAGTGGTAAAAGTGACTCATGGATATTTTGGATAAATCATGTTTTGGGAATGTAATAGAACTTTAACTCTACTTCTTTTAATGATGTAATATATTCAAACTCTTGGAGTTGGATTTGTAATTTAATGACCAGGACCGGGTGAACTCTTTTGGGGTATTATGTATGAGAAAGTGAGGAGTTTTATTTATGAAAAGCTATTTTATTTATGTTGAAAATCGAGGGCGTGACAACTTGGTATCAGAGCATAGGTTTAGAATACCTCGAGACCATGGGGAGACTTTTAGTCCCATGGGTTCAAAATCACTGCATTTTAACAAAGCTTGTGCATACCTGTGTGAGTGGCATTCATTCATCTATGTGGCATTGTATTTATGTTATCGTAGGTTGGCGTAGAGTCGTTAGACCGGATTGGTCGAGTTAGAAGTTTGTAGTATGTTTGGTGTTGATGATCTCCCTATTGTTTCTTTGTAGCAAGATGCCACCGAGACATGAGAATAGGCGGGGTAGGATTGGGAATCCGAGAATGGGGGCAGGACAGAATCAGCTCGCTAGGGAAATTGTAGCAGCACTTGCGGCAACAAATCTTTTGCAACCACCTCCTAGGGATAACGCGAACAATCGGGCGATAATAGCCATGCGAGAGTTTAGCCGTAGGTATCCACCTCAGTTCGATGGGGAGAGTAGCGATCCTCTTGTGGCCAATCATTGGCTTGCACAAATTCGTAAGATCTTTAATGCGCTTAAGATTACGGAGGATGACCTGCGGGTGAGTATAGTCGCTTGTCAACTTGTCGGTGAGGCGAATGAGTGGTGGGAATCAGTTTTAGGAGCAAGAAGAGATGCTAGGAGAATGGCAAGGGCGATTAATCAAACAAATGAATCAGATGTAGAGAACCTGACTTGGGCTGAGTTTGAAGAACTCTTTGAGAATCAATATTTTCCAGATACGTATCGTGAGAAACTTAGAGGACAGTTCGAGAAGTTGGAGCAAGGAAATATGACCGTCTCTGATTACGCTATAAAATTTCAATCTTTATCACGTTTTGCACCAGAATTAGTGGCGTTAGAGGAAAGGAAGTGTAGGCGTTTTGAGAAAGGGTTAGACCCGTCTATCAGGAAGTTTGTGGTAGGTCAACGAATTGGAAGGTTTTCTGACATTGTCGAGTGCGCTAGAAGTGTTGAGTATACAGAGGAAACACCAGCGGAAGTGAAAGTACAGGGACAGAGACAACAAATCGTTGACAAGAGTGTATCTGTAGAAGCGTCTGGAAGCCAAGGGAGGAAAAGACAAAGAGAACAGTTTCGGTCCACCTCGGGACAGCATAGTTCAGAACCACCTAATCTTACCAGAACGTCAGGAGTTTCATCGGGGTCAATGATTGTGTGTTATCGGTGCCGTCAGTCGGGCCATCGTGCAGTAGACTGTCCTCAGGAGAGGAAATATCATGGTCAGAGACCACCTCGGATTTGCTATCGATGTCGTCATCCAGGGCACTTAGCGGTAGATTGTCCACAACCGACGAGCAGAGGGAGCGTGTAAAGATCCACGGAGTCGGGTCATACATCTCATACCGAATTGCGAGGTAGCGTGAACTTACATGTTTGAGTTGCGATTACTTATACATATTTGCGATGTTTGATTGTTGAATAACTGCTATAATGAAAGTCTATGGTCCATATTAGTATCAATTAACACTGTGCAGTGATCTATGTGATTTTGTTTGATAGAGACCTAAATAGATGTGGCGACTAAAGTAGCTGACTGAGAGTACTCTAGGTTGTTGATAAAATGAATAGAAATTGTGTAAGGTCTTGTGGGATTGAAATGAACTTGATTACTATTGGACTTCTTAGAGCCACAAGTTATGAAGTACAGGGCACTGCGTGAGCCCGTGATTATATTGGGTACTATGTGAACCCGTGGTTATTTAGGGTACTGTGTGAACCCATGATGGTATTTTGGGCACTGTGTGAGCCTGTGGTATTTTGGGCACTGTGTGAGCCTGTTGTCGTATTGGGCACTGTGTGAGCCTGTGGTATTTTGGGCACTGTGTGAGCCTGTTGTCGTATTGGGCACTGTGTGAGCCTGTGGTATTTTGGGCACTGTGTGAGCCTGTTGTCGTATTGGGCACTGTGTGAGCCTGTGGTATTTTGGGCACTGTGTGAACCTGTTGTCATATAGGGCACTGTGTGAGCCCGTAGTGTGCAGGGCACTGTGTGAGCCTGTTGGGTACTGTGTGAACCCGCTGTTGTATTGGGTACTGTGTGAGCCCGTCCGTTAGTGTGCTGGGTACTGTGTGAGCCCGCTGGGTATTGTGTGAACCCGTTGACGTGTAGACGAATTCGTACTGTGTAGTTTCAATAAATTGTGCGGTGATTCTATAGTTGGTTGACTTATTACGGTATTTAGTGTATAAAATGTGTTGCTATTTAGTTTCAACTTACATGTTAGAACTGGTGGGTAATGTTATCGTGTGAGATTCGTCCTTAGAATGTGGTGCTGGATAGATAATGATGTAATGTGTGGGTACTTGCTACATGCTAAATAGATAATTGATTGAAGGTGTTTGTGTGGGTAATTGGACCTTTTAGTTAGATGTAACGATATGTAACAATTGGAATCTCTTGTCTCAACTACTGATTTTGTCGTAGCTTATGAATTGATGATAGTTTTGCATGTCTTTCAAATTCTATATTATGGTTTTGTTGAGACCACTGCTAGTTTGGTTAATCCTTCGTGAAGTTATTGAATAAGCAAGACTATTTTGGCCATCGTAGACATATGCCAAACATGAATTGAGTTCTTTACTTGGGGCGCCGCGTAGGTATAGTGAGATGTGTGGAGTGATGGATCTTGATTTAGAACGTTGTTACACTTACGGATGTACATTCCTTGAACTCAAAAAATTTTTCTGAAAGGGATAATGCTTTGTGAAAATTAAATTTTTGCATAGTTCATTTTCAAAAAATGATAACGGTACAGACTTGGAGTTGGCTACGTTATAGTTCATTTCTATATTGTCAAAATTGTCATTATTTTCAAATGACCAAGTGAGGTGTTCGTAATTGATTATTGATAATGTCTTTCCAAAATGAACCTTCCCTTTCAAAGTCTATAGAATTTTGCAACATGGGCATGTTTCAATGGCTTAGTAACTACTCGAACTAGAACTCTCAATGGGGCAAATTTTTATCAAAACTAACATTTCACCATTGTTTTGGAAAATGTAAGTTGGAAATTCACGATCATTATTTAGTTTAGATTTCATCGTGTCGGACACTTCAATATCTGCTCAGCGTTTGTCTTTTGAGGGAGTTGGTCTTGAATGGCATTAAGGACTATTAGAGCTCTACTTGTATGAGTCTTGGTAATGTGAGTAAATCGGGAAGTAAAGAAACGAAGTGAAAAAGAAACGTATGAAAGTTGATCTCCCTGTAAGCGTACGTGAAGAATTTAGTAAATCTTGGGATGGATGAGTTAATCTTAGAACTTGTTGATTATGTATTGCTTGACAAGGTTGTTGAATTACGATGTTATGAAATTCTCCTTCGTGTTTGGACACGGTCCATGGAACCAGAATTGGTTAGTTGGAAGTAATGAGAATGGATGCCATTTGTGAGGCTAGAAATAGATGGTAACGTGATTATGATTTGTACGAATACAGTAACTTGGTGATTGCTTGGTAAGAAGCTAAGCTAGTTAGTTGTGGCATTATAGAGTTTTCTTACATTTTGGACACGGAGGTTGGTGGATGCAAAACGTTGTGTTGTGGACTCGGTCCTTGGACACGGAGGTTGGTGAACTCGGTCATTGATGGTGTGTGCCTTCGTCTATTCTATGCAAATTTCGGGACGAAATTTTTTTTAAGGAGGGTAGGATGTAGAGACCTGTATTTTTATTTTAATAAATTCGATGTTGTATAATTGCTCACGCGAAATAAATATGATGTGAATATGTGAATTGGGTTCAATGTGCTATAATTTGGGAGTTTGAGGATGTGTATATATATAAGGGAGTGTGTGAGTGTAGAGGAGAAATTTTCCCCAAAACACACCCACAGAACCCACGTCTCTCTCTCTCTCGGCTCTCTCTCGCTCTCTCAAACTCTCACACTCCAACGCCCTAAAATACCTCGAACCCACCTTGATCCGCCGCAAGATTTTCGCATTCAAGTGTTCTAGAGCTTGGAAATTCGTGGGTTTGAGCTCGGAGAGGAGTATTCGATTGATTCAAGGTTTTCGGAGCTAGGGCTTGCTTGGGAGTTGAGGGTTTTGCTCAAAATCCATTCGGTATGGATTTCTCACCTCTATTATATGTTTATGCGTTGATTTGGTACTTAGATCGTGCCCAAAATCGTTGGTTTTGTTGTTGGAGTTGTTCTTGCAAATATGAGAATCGTGCATTGAAAGCCCAATTCCTACCGGTAGGAATCATGGACCTACCGGTAGAAACGATGTCCAGTAGTGTCACTTTTGCGAAATTTCGGTCTCCTACCGGTAGGTATTGAATATCTACCGGTAGGTATTCAAAAATCTGTCATTTTTGGGAAATTCTTGTCTTCTACCGGTAGGTATTGAATACCTACCGGTAGGTTTTCAAAAATCAGCATTTTTGGAAAAATTCGATCGGGCATAACTTTTTCATCCGAACTCCGTTTTGGGCAAATTTTATATCGAAATTCATGTACGGAAGGTCTGCTTTCCAATGGTGGTGGTCTCATCTCTCAATTCTTAACCAATAAGGTTTGGTAGCCAAAATAAGACAGATATGTTCGTATATGTTAGGAAATCCTTTCCCTTAGGATCGTGTGGGTGAAACACGGATGCCCCTAGGTTCTCCTAAGTATTTCATTGAATGGTTTGACGAGGCTAGTGGTATACCTAAGGCCGTGTAGTGGTTGTCGGGTTCCGTACGAATCTTTTGACACCGAAACGAGTTTTTAGAGAACATAATGAATATAGGTGGGCGAAGGTTGTGTGTGCTAACATGTGACGTGTAAGACGAACTTGTAGAACACTCCGTTAAGTTGAGCAATGCTAGGTGTAAATACGAGAGACGTTTCCCTCATGATTGATGTGTAGTGCACCTCTTGCGTAGCTTGTACTGTTTAAAGTGTTGCTAGGATGGAATCAACGAATCGTTATGAGTAAGTGCCTTTTTTCTGTATAATGTGTACAAGCTTAAAAAGGTGATATGAGAAACCAATGGCGTAATGAAAGCGAGTTGTTTGAAGTGGAATTTATCCGTATACCACTATTAAGTGAATAAGCCTTCGTTGTAATTTCACTATATGTGATTGAGCTGGATGACTAAAGTGTAAAGTGTATATGAGGGATTGGGGTGTGGTGACCTATGTTATGTGGCTTGAATTAGCTCTATCAATGAGAGAGGTACTAAAGGGGGAGTATCGGGACTCCGTAAATGGCCCGGCAGGAGTTTTTGCTTATGACACAGAACGAAAAGGAAATTATGACATGATGTGATTGAAATGGACTATTATTGTGAAAGTGTGAGTGATATGAAAGACAGCGGCGTTGCGGTTCTTTGAATATGATAGACTCATAAGTCAAGTTATTAGATTGGTGATTCGAAATAAGATGAGAGGCAGTGGCAGTCATTAGAAAATCGTATAGATAGTAAGTTCTCGTGGTTAAACTATGGTCTGGATGTGTAGTCATGGTACTTCTATTATGTCTTCGACGTTGGGATAATTACTAGTCGTGTTTTGTTTCTCCTCGGAGGTACCGTACCTTGTTCCTGTCATTCATTCTACCTGTCATCCCATTTGCATATAATGGTTGTGTAGATTTCTCTACTGGGCTAGTGTAGCTCAACCTATCATTTTTCAGGTGTGGTCCCAGAGCAGTAGCTTGGAGTGAGGTGCATGCATTCAAGTGTATATTTTTCGAAGGAAGTGGTAAAAGTGACTCATGGATATTTTGGATAAATCATGTTTTGGGAATGTAATAGAACTTTAACTCTACTTCTTTTAATGATGTAATATATTCAAACTCTTGGAGTTGGATTTGTAATTTAATGACCAGAACCGGGTGAACTCTTTTGGGGTATTATGTATGAGAAAGTGAGGAGTTTTATTTATGAAAAGCTATTTTATTTATGTTGAAAATCGAGGGCGTGACAAAGAGGAAACCTGGATCACAAGGGACTAATTTCAAAACAAGAAGGGCATACTTCTATTGGGTTACAAGGGAACAAGGGTCTTTTGAATGGTTCAAGGGGATTATGAATGAAGTGGCTGAATTGGACAATAGGGGAGTCATAGAGATGCACAACTACTGCACCAGTGTGTACGAGGAGGGGGATGCGAGATCCGCCCTCATCGCCATGCTCCAGTCCCTCAACCATGCCAAGCACGGGGTGGACGTGGTCTCTGGCACGCGTGTGAAATCGCACTTTGCCAAGCCCAACTGGCGCAATGTTTACAAGTGCATTGCTCTCAATCACACAGACTCCAGAGTTGGTAAGTAATAGTAACAATTCAAATAAGATAGATAAAAACACATCCGGACGGCGAACAATTTTTGGCACAAATAGTAAAGTCCAAGTCCAAGTCTATGCCCTAGATGCATATTTGGTGTGCCACTACACGTATTACGTTATGTGCCAAAAATGTTGTGTCTCTAGCATTACTGATTCGAATATCCATTTTCTTCCTGTCATATCAAAAGAAATGATATAACTCCGCATCTTAGTGGTAATGCTTTCCTGAATATGCAAAAAATCCTGTGTCTCTATCCTGTGTCTCTGGCATTACCGATTCAAATATCCATTTTCTTACTGTCATTTCAAAAGAATGATATGACTATGCATCTTAGTGATAATGCTTTCCTGAATAGGATAAAAATAGAGAGTTAAAAGTGATTTTGGGTTCTGTCCTTTAAAAGAATGATATTAACTCCACATGTTAATGATAACGCTTTTCCCAAATGCTATACACACAAAGACTTGAAGCAATTTTGGGCACGTAAAGTGAAGTGTCTGCACTCAATTCGTCTGTATTACGTTATGTGCCAAAAATCTTGTGTCTCTAGCATTACTGATTCGAATATCCATTTTCTTCCTGTCATATCAAAAGAAATGATATAACTCCGCATCTTAGTGGTAATCTTTTCCTGAATATGCAAAAAATCCTGTGTCTCTATCCTGTGTCTCTGGCATTACCGATTCAAATATCCATTTTCTTACTGTCATTTCAAAAGAATGATATGACTATGCATCTTAGTGATAATGCTTTCCTGAATAGGATAAAAATAGAGAGTTAAAAGTGATTTTGGGTTCTGTCCTTTAAAAGAATGATATTAACTCCACATGTTAATGATAACGCTTTTCCCAAATGCGATACACGCAAAGACTTGAAGCAATTTTGGGCACGTAAAGGGAAGTGTCTGCACTCAATTCGTCTGTATTACGTTATGTGCCAAAAATCTTGTGTCTCTAGCATTACTGATTCGAATATCCATTTTCTTCCTGTCATATCAAAAGAAATGATATAACTCCGCATCTTAGTGGTAATGCTTTCCTGAATATGCAAAAAATCCTGTGTCTCTATCCTGTGTCTCTGACATTACCGATTCAAATATCCATTTTCTTACTGTCATTTCAAAAGAATGATATGACTATGCATCTTAGTGATAATGCTTTCCTGTATAGGATAAAAATAGAGACTTAAAAGTGATTTTGGGTTCTGTCCTTTAAAAGAATGATATTAACTCCACATGTTAATGATAACGCTTTTCCCGAATGCGATACACACAAAGACTTGAAGCAATTTTGGGCACGTAAAGTGAAGTGTCTGCACTCAATTCGTCTGTATTACGTTATGTGCCAAAAATCTTGTGTCTCTAGCATTACTGATTCGAATATCCATTTTCTTCCTGTCATATCAAAAGAAATGATATAACTCCGCATCTTAGTGGTAATGCTTTCCTGAATATGCAAAAAATCTTGTGTCTCTATCCTGTGTCTCTGGCATTACCGATTCAAATATCCATTTTCTTACTGTCATTTCAAAAGAATGATATGACTATGCATCTTAGTGATAATGCTTTCCTGAATAGGATAAAAATAGAGAGTTAAATGTGATTTTGGGTTCTGTCCTTTAAAAAAATGATATTAACTCCACATGTTAATGATAACGCTTTTCCCGAATAAGATACACACAAAGACTTGAAGCAATTTTGGGCACGTAAAGTGAAGTGTCTGCTCTCAATTCGTCTTTGGTGGGTGAGCGAGACACGTTTCACTTTATGCGCTGAAACTTATGCATCCGTAGTACAACTAGCTATTCTGTAATAGCTGCAGGTTCGAGAGCAATAAATGTCTCTTCGATCCATATGTTTGGCGGCATATTAAGTTGGGCCGCATGCAGCTGTACAGAAACTCCATGGGAGCAAAAAACCTAGAACTCAGTCTCCACTTTATGGTACTTATTAATTTTCCTTTTTTGTTTCCCTAGAGACCTGAGTTGTTTGCAAAGCCCACAGCCAATATTTGTACATGTCTTTTTGGTTTTCATAAATCTTGAATACGTTTTCCAATGGGAAAAAGTTACGAAGGAAAAAAAGGAATATGAAAAAGGTGTAAATAAGCCCTAGGATTCTCAATTGGGTTTGGAAAAAAACTTGGAACAGTGTATGAAGCTCAATGTATAGATGTGAGCTTATGTCTCTATTAGATTCGTGGTTTTATTTTGTTGGGGAAAAGTACATATGGGTATCGTATATTAGAACAAAGATACGTGCATAGTGAGAAAAAAGAGAGAAATAATATACATGGATAGCAATTGGCATTGCAGATTAGAGTATGTTTTTTGTTTTATACATGTTGTAAATGAACATACACACACACACATGACACAATGTATTCAATGTCGATTTACTAGAGTGGTGCAATGATATGTAGGGGGCGAGCATGATATTTGTAGATTTGCCGGTTGGTACTGGATTCTCCTACCCAAGAACATTGGCAGCTGCTCACTCTACAGACTTGCAAGTATGTGCCCAAGCCTATGAATTTATGAGAAAGTTATAATGTTCACTACTTAACGTCGCTGCATTTAGCTTTCCCAGCACCTATAGCAATGAGCCCTGCAAATTATCTCCTTCAAAAAAGAGAACTATTGTGTGGGACCAGATAACCCATTTTGATCCTTTTATAGTTTACAGTTAGAGAACACTGATATAGATACATGACATGATACGTACACGTCCACGTTCATTTCACTCTTCTTTGTCCTTATAGTTTACGGTTAGAGAACACAGATACATGACATGACACGTACACGTCCACGTTCATTTCACTCTTCTTTGCCCTTCATCTCTGGGCATTTTCTGAGCACTCAGTTGTTGGACAAAGTTGAGCAACCCATTTAAGGAAGGTGGTTGTTACTGGTTTCATGTTTGTGCTCCTTTAATGCACTGAAAGAGATCTTACATGTACTGCATTTAATGTTATAGTCATGCCATCCAGCATGGTTTATGTGCTGCATTTGATTTGTTAGTGTCTCTTTGTTGTTTCACGCTCTTACTGAAAAACCATAGTGAATCCCCTAAGAGTTAAGAACCGAAGGTGAGTTATATTTCCTTGTACCTTCCTTTTTGTTGCTTTTTCAAATCTTGGAAATATGGGCTCAGAGATTCTCTAGCTAACAATTCATATGTAAGCATGTGCTGAATAGCCAATCAAAAGTTCTGTTAAAAATTTAAGAATTTCTTCGTTCTCTGTTAACTCTCAGTATTAAATCTCATTGGTATGTACGTTCAAACTCAACACCTTATGCAATCTTCGGATGGCTCAAAGGGTTACGTGGGCGGATGTTTTTGGGCACTACTCTTTCTCCCTGTTTGAGCGTTTCATAGGCAAGACAAACTCAGTGGATTAAGGAAGGGGAAATAACACCTCGCATAACTATTGAAGAATATATCTCGAGAAGAAAGAAAATATTGGAGCTTCTTCCAGATAAGAGTTTGGCAATAATTGTTGCTGCCCCTGTGAAGATGATGACCAATGTTGTGCCTTACACATATCGACAGTATGCTGATTATTCGTACATTACGGGCTGTTGGCGGTCTTAGGCCATGTATGCATGTTTATGCCGGAAGCAAGCCCTGAAGTATGTTCAGAGTGTTATGTTATGACTTTTTCTTTTCCTGCATGCTGAATTTCCTTAACTTTGTTTTTTTTAATGAATTTCATTTAACTTTATTGCAGCAAAAGCTTTGTGTTCTGTATGAGTTTTTGCTTTTTAACATTTTTCCCCAACGCAGAGGAGTGCATTATTTTTTTAAATGTGTACATATTGCATATTCTTGTTTTGAATAAGATAGTAGTAATACTTAAAGAATTTTTTTTTTTGCTTAAGAAATTCTACTTAATACCACATAGTTACTTCAGAGGTGACCGCACAGTAAAATATGGTTGCTCAGAATTTGGAGTTCTAACTTCAGTGTTGAAGTGTGAAAAATCTTCTTGATTTTTTTGTGGAACAATGAAAGGCCTTTGTGATCTGACGAGAAAAATTGGAAAGGAAGCGGTTCAATTTTTCATGAGAAAAAGGAAAGATGGGTTGTTATTTTCCAAGTTGGGACAGTCTAAACCTTACAATTTTGAACGGATGACTGGGGTATCTCCAACTTCACGATAAAGTTAGATGCCGTGCATTTCTCATAGTTATTTAAAGCATTTGTTTTCCTTGTGATCTTAAATGAAAACCAAACCAAATCAAATACAAAATCTAACTCTTTACTCGGTGGGAAAAAAACAAAACAAGCTTCGATAACATTGACTGTAAAAAAGACTTGTCTAAGGATCATCCTACATTTGCTTGCCCACAAAAATCTCTGCTGAATACCTATGTACCTGGATAATACATGTGTTGAGACTATGACCTACACATAGTACTATCATATATAAATCTATATAGATTCGACTTTGACAAATTTGTGAATTTTGGGGGAGTCTTCTACACTTGTATCTATCACATTCTGTTGGGTGATTGGTTCAGCATTAAATTTGCAAAAGGTTTGATATTGGCAATAGCAGAACATTTGGCAAGGAATAGAGGGCAGGTTATTTTAGAACAGAAAAGGAAGGATCCGGACATTGAGCATTGAATTTGGTATTGGTATATTGTGGGCTCTTACAAGTCAAATTCTTTCTGTCTCAGGAAGGAAGGGAAGTCCCAAAGAAGAAGGCATTTGTTCCACCTGCACATTTTAAGAATGTTGATGAAGCCAGGTGGACTTTCTTTTATCATCTCTAATTGGACCTGTGACGGAGTTCCATTAGTTTATGCAGTAAGTTTTAGTGTGCATTGCTTTCTGTTGTCTTAAGAGAAATTCATATACGGGTGGAGCGTAGACTCACACCCAACTGGCGATTAATTTGAGAATATAAGTGGCATGATGTTCAAGGATGGTTTCCTTATAAAACTGTCAATGTCAATTCACTGAGTATGCTTCCTCAACTAACCAATTCACTGAGTATGACGATGCACGAATTTGGGCAATGTCAATTCACTGAGTATGCTTCCTCGACTAACCAATTTTTTTCTAATAATGTTACTACGGCTAATACCATTTTAACCATCTATGGTTCATTTGTGTTGATCTTCTTAGTTCTTAAATAATTTTTAGGTGTGCCTTCATAGGTAGCTTCTTTTTCATTATCAGTTATTACCTACTCTCTCTTACGCTCTCAACAGACCCATCTATTTCTTCCCTATCCACAGTAACCCACACTCTCTCTCTCTCTCTCTCTCTCTCTCTCTACCAGTCATTTTCATCTAACCCATGGTTTTACAAACACGAGTCCAAACCATCTCAAGGATATTAGAATTACTGCAGATCAATTGTCGATATTCAAGTTATTCTTTGTTGCATATCTTTAAGTCTGGGTTTTTAATACTCTCAAACATAATTTTTCTGTTTTAGGAAAAGCGTATTAACTTCATTTTGCCCTCAATTATTTGAATTTAACAATTAGTGTTACTCAGTGTCGAGGTTTTGGTCCCTAGCTACTCAGTTTGTGTGTTTATCCGTTCTTGGTAGATATGTAATGTTCAATTGTTAAAATCACAGAGGTGAAGAAATTTTAGAAATTGTCAGTGGTTGATGTTCTTTGGTTTTTGGAATTACAGGGTGGCCTCCTATGAGTCATTTTTTTCTATAACTATGTTGGGTTTGTATAGGTTTCCCCAACTTATCTATGTTACTTTTTTCTGGGGCTTACCTCCAATAGCCCTATAGGATCGAAATCGATGTCAGGCCACCGAGTGTGGAGACACTTAATTATCCATGATATAATAGATTGATGTTAGTGCTACCGACAAGTCATAACTGATTTCAATATCTATACAATGTAACATTACTTTGACTTTGCGAGTAATATATCCTTCTTCTGTCTTCTGTTTTGATTTCAGATTTTGAAAGATTACCTCGATAGACGAAGATCTGGTGAGACTCATTCTTCCTTCAGAACTTCAACTTTTGCTTTTGATATTTCTGCATGTTTCATCGAACGACTCTTTGTTATAAATTGCCAGGATGTTTTGTTTTTGTGCCACATATGTACTGATATCAGTTGTTCATCTTCTTATCGTCAAAAATGGTTTGCTGCTACGTGTGTCTGGTTGGACGGTAATACACAAGCAATGATGCACCTGTTTGGGCAATGCCAATTCACTGAGTATGCTCCCTCGACTAACCTCCTTTTCTCTAATAATGTTACTTTGGCTAATCCCATTGTGACCATCTATGGTTCATTTTCGGGAATCACCTGATCAACCACTTTGAATGGGGTGTGAGCAAGATAGATTCAAATTCCTTTCATTCAAGGTACATCGTTAACTACTCTATCCCACATCTAGATGAGGCCAGACTGATAGCCTCCATGTGGGCCTGCATAAGAAGGAAAGTGTGCTTGTGTTCTCCTACGTATGAGTTCTTAGTTGTTAAATATTTTTTGGTTGTGCCTCATAGCTAGCTTCTTTGAGAGTATTAGTTATTACCTACCTCCCCTAAAGACGCAAGTCTCTATGCTCTCAACAGGCCCATCTATTTCTTCCCTTTCCATTGATAAACCCCCAATCCCTCTCTCTCTCTCTCGGAACTTCATCTCTACCAGTGATTTTCATTGAACCCGTCCGGTCCAAACCATCTCCATAGATGCAAACCATTACAAAACATACCTTTGCATAGTCTCAGTCCACAGTGGAAGGCTCCGCACCTGAGCCTCGTTAGACTCAGTGGAAGTGTTAAGTGAGATCAGTCTGTCTTTAGTATTCTTTTGCTCAACGCAGAATTTTTTTTTTTTTTAGTGTAGTTTCTTACCTTTAAGTTATGTCTTGTACTAACAACTCAGTCTACCCACTGTGTGGTTTGGAGCTCATCATAATTGTTCTTTTTTGTTTGTACTCCATTGCGCAGGAAGATACCCCTTTATTGAAGAGGAAGATTCTGCTGGTTGGCTGAATGATGAGGTGTAACTTAGATTGTTATTGATGCAAGAGGTACTCAGCCTATTTCTTATGATTGTTTTGAACATGCTAATTAAAAAAAATCCAAGAGTTGCATTTTAACTTTCAGATTTCTTACTTCAGTTCTCTCTATTTTCCTCTTCATTTGATTGTTATTGAGGACATTGTATGTTTCGCAATTAAAAATTGAAGAAACATGGAAAGAGAATTGTGTTATTTATCTTGACACACCATTGCTACTATCCGTTTCTATACTCTATTTTTTTCAAGACAAAAATCACCACTTAGCCGGTTCTGAAAGTAGCTCGGCTTTCGTTGTATTATCCAATAATGAATTTAGAAGACAGCTTATTGATCAAGTTGTATCTATTGGGTTGCCTGAAATCAAGAGCCCAGAACAAGTTTCTGCAGCTGTTAAAGCTTTCATGACTGCTGATCTTCCTCATGAATTAATTGAGCTTCTTGAAAAGATTGTGCTTCAAAATTCTGCTTTTAGTGGAAACTTTAATCTGCAGAACTTGGTAATCTTGATGGCCATTAAGGCAGATCCATGTAGGCTTATGGTTTACATCAATAGACCAGACAACTTTTGACGGACCTGTGGTTGGAGAAGTGGCAGTGGAAGCCCAACTGTATGAGGAAGCGTTTACAATTTTCATGAAGTTCAACTTGAATGTCCAGGCAGTCAATGTATTACTGGATAATATCAGAAGCATTGACTGGGCTGCTGAATTTGCATTTCGTGTTGAAGAAGATGCTACTGGGAATCAGGTGGCCAAGGCTCAACTCAGGGAGGGTTTAGTGTGAGTCATTTATTCGGGCAGATGATGCCACCCAATTCTTGGATGTTGTTCATGGTGTTCAGGATGCAGATGTTTATCATGACTTGGTGAAGTACCTTCTGATGGTTAGAAAAAAGACAAAGGAACCTAGGGTTGACAGTGATCTTATTTATGCATACGCAAAGATTGATAGGTTGGGTTGGAGTCTTAACTCCCTGATTTTTCCGCTAAACCTGGCAGCACGACTGGCAAAAAAACAGAGGTTCGTGCAATCTTCATGCTGACTTCTGAGGAGCATCAGTATTGTAAACTTAAACTGCATTTGGTTTCTCATTTCCTTTACATAATTTTCCACTTGCTTTGAGCGCGCAAGCAATATATGATGGCGGAAGATGTTTATTATATAGTTTCGCTAGGGAAATTTGGTTTCGTATATAGGACTGTGTATGTTTTAATTTGCTTTCTGGAAATAAGTGGCTTTACCACAATTTCAATATTGTTTGGCCAATTTAGACATCCCAAAAACAACTTTACTTTGCGGGCTTACTAGATTCTAAGAATATGCCAATTGTTTGGAACATTTTAATTGACTCAAGTATATATATGAATTAGAATATGAAATTAGAGAATAGTCATGTTTATGGCTTTGACTATGACTATAGATTGGTGCATTCCTTTGCCTACCTACAGAGTTTGATATACGAACTGGCAAATGAACATTGGGTAAATGAGGTCTGTATTTCCCTGATGCTGTTATATTGTGCTTTTAGCTTCTACGTAGCTTATTGTTGAGTGCTCATTATCAGCTTAGGTATCCGGATTGATGCTTGCAATTCTAATATAATCCACCTTTCCCATAAGAGGTTAGTACTATGACAAATTAAAAGGGTCTCTTTTGAATTTGGATTTCTTTGGGTCAATTAAGCTAGATGGATGCTACTTCTTCGTCGCAAGATACTTTTCAATGAACAGTCTTGTCATAATTGTATTCTTATCCTATTTCTTCTTGGTATACATTGATTAGGTGGTGTAACTTTACTATGAAATGGAGGAAACTTGTGCTTACAAAGAAATCAGGGCCATATGCAATGTGTACAATACGCATGTTGAATATCCGGCTTGGTTCGCATGGTGTATTTGAAATAAAGGGTTTGAATTATTGTTTATTGTGATAGCTCAATGCAGCGTAGCGCTTTCATGTTACTCTTCTACTGTATTAAGTTTATTTTGTATTCTCTAATAGTTTTGTTTAGGGGCCAGGCATGATAAAGTTTTAGAGGATATTGTGTTCAATTAGTTATAACATGTTACTGATGTGTCCATGGTTGAGCCATTTATTTAATAAAGTTGTATCCTATCTGGATGTGGAGAATTACGTTCGTGTTCAATAACAAATTTCTTTAGGAAAAACTAAGTTTGCAATATCCTCATCATGCGACTGCTCAACAATCCTAAAGGTTAGACACGAATATGGACAACTTTCTGATTGCTTTTGGGTTAAAGCACTCTTTCTGTTCTTTAGTCTTTTATATATGGTGCATCTTTATAAATGCAGCAAGGATGCTGGTAAATGGGAGTTACATTTATGTATGTCTTCTGATGGAATCTTAATTTGTATATTTCTTTGTTTCTTAAATGTGCCAGTAGGCAGGTAGTTTATCTTCTTCTTTTGAACGTAAATTTCTCTTTCTTTTGCAGACTTGCCTTATTGCTGATATTGTGCCACATTTTTTTGATGCTAAGCTGGAGTTTGATGCATCCTATATGTATCAAGAGGAAGAAGAGTATGAAAGAGCTGGATCCATTCACATCTGTCATTGCTTTGGGTTGCGTCTTCATAAGGTTTGCTTCTCCTCCTCCTGTCCTCCTCAACCAACTTTCAATCTCTAATCTTCTTCCTCCTTCACTATGCAAATCTACCGAGTTAAAAGACTTTCAACTGACAGAAGCCCCTTGGCTCTTTGATTTCTATTTACTTTCACAATCTTTCTTATATGCAGCATGTTTACGAGTTGGTCTAATATCTTGGAATCCCGCTAGACCTGGTAGTGGATCTAATTTATTTTACAGCCCATGTGAGGGATTTGGATGGACAGTGTGGGCATTGAGTTCACACTAAATATTTTAAGTTTCACTTCAGTGTTTTCGGTTGGTAAACAGTCTCTACTGTAGATAGCGTCCATCTGCACACTTGCAGATACTTGTATGATGCTATATCAAAATTAGGAAGATGTGAATGCATAGTGTGTTGGTCAGAGTCGTGTGAGTGTTTCATGTTGGTGAAGTATCCTCAAGTGGAAGGGATAGAGAAAGAGGGAAGAGTATTAAGAAAGGTAAGGAATAGATCAAGTTGATGAAAATGTGGATTGGAGCTGGTATGAGTAGTTATATTCTCTAAAGCTACTTTTTGGGATATAATATACAATTTTGAGTCTCCAAAATGGAGATTGTGTGAGAGATGGGTTGGAGATGCTCTTAGTCAATAAACGGGTGTAGCTGCCGTCACACTTCTATTTTGTCCTGAATGCTTCAAACGCTGCCATCTATCTAAAAGCTAGAACAAAGGCTTGCTTGGACTGCTGGTGCCCACCAGATCTCATCATTTATGTGCAGGGAGTCTCTCCTTCGAACCTCCACATTGTATGGTTGTTTTACTTTGGACACCCTACTAATACTTTGAGTACGTGATTGGCCCAAGTTTTTTTCCTTAAATTATGTCATATCCTGATATAGGGAATAATAGTTTTTTTAATTATTATATATATATAGAAAGAAGAAGGCAACTTGATGACACTTCTTTCTATGCTTAGAATGCTTTTTAAATCAAGGTTCTGTAGGTTTAATTGCATTGCCGTGAAGCTATGGTTTATACCTTACTTTTGCTCTTATCCTTTGTAGGTTGAGGGAAAAAGTTGTTCATTTTCTTAACTCTTGAAAACACACGTATGGGTGAATGTTGATATGGTGAATAGGCTTGAACAGGGACATAGTTAACTATCAGTAATTCAATATGTGGAACTGGGTGTCAAGGCTTTTTATTTTCATGATAAACTTTCAAAATCCAATTGCCGTATCATATTCAAGCTTGTCCTTTTCTGGTGATTTCAGTTCTTCTACAGCATCTGATTTGCTGATCTCATTACGATCAGCTACTTCACTGGTGGTTACCCTTCTCAAAACTTTCGCATCTGATTCAGATGTACTTTCTTCTATGTTCTGCTCAGGTGGCGTATAAAACTCTCGATCCTCAACTGCAGCATAAGCATTTGCTCTCTCCTTTTCCTTATCTATTGACCCCAAATCGGTGTCTTTCACTGGATTTGATGAGGCATCTTCTAT
Source organism: Rhododendron molle (assembly GCA_025413875.1). Taxonomy (NCBI): domain Eukaryota; kingdom Viridiplantae; phylum Streptophyta; class Magnoliopsida; order Ericales; family Ericaceae; genus Rhododendron; species Rhododendron molle. The sequence continues at coordinate 31,558,142 of CM046398.1, read as the reverse complement.
TTCCCTAATCTCATCTTCCGTTGTCTCTTCAGCTAAGGAAGTTTCTGCTTTTTCATACAATATCTCGTCTTTATCTGGAGCCTCGCCTGTTGTTTCACCGGCTTCAGGTGACACGAGGTCTTGTTCTTTCAATGTCTGTATGGAAGACGCCTGGAGCATTTGCTCTGAAATGTCATCCAAGGATGTCTCAACTGTGGCAACTTCTCTCGCTGTTGGGATCTCCGTTTCATCATTTTCACCCAAGATCGAGGTTTCTACAGTACTATCTATGAGATCTGTGGCATTTGATCCCATCTGGCTTGTTTCGGTTGATACTTGACCCTTCTCTTCAAAAACCAGGTCAGCACTGTCTAACCCCTGTACGTTTTCTCCTTCGACTTGAGTTGAGCTTGTTTCCTCTGCTACCACTGGTACATTTGGGTCTTCTTTCTCTAAAACCTCCTCTTTAATCTCTTTCTCACATATCTCAGGTACTGAGGAGGAGTTTTCCACAAGATCTACATTCCTGTCTTTTTGAGTCGTTTCTTCTGATGATGATTCCGTGATACTCTCAGCATTGAAGTCCTCGTTTGACTCTGCCTCATGTTTTAAGGCCATGTCTTCTCTTTGCTCTGTGGAATGCACGGCATCAACAGCCTCTGCATGTGAGTTTGAGACCTGTTGAAAAGGGAATTTTTAAGTTAAAACTAAGCGAGGAGAGTTAGTTGGAGAACGTTTGGACCGGAATTCGACCTTTTTTTTTTTCAAATGAGCATACCTCTATATCTGCTTTCACTTCATCCTCTCTGTCTTCTTTCAATCTTTCCTCAACCTTTTCCTCCTCAATTAATGAAGGGAGGTCAGAAATGGAACGTTCCTCTGTGGCCGTACTCGCTGGAGCAGTCCCATACACATTGTTTGCCTATAAAGGATTGCAACTATGAGTGTTGAAAACTGAATAAAAGACGAAAGGCAACAAAAATAGAAATCGTTGAGTTTCTGATGATTTTCACATTCAACTTTAACCCATCTTCCGTGGAGCTATCTCAAACTATTTTCTTTCTAAATGATTCTGCAGATTGGTCTATTAAAATGTAATTTAAAATCTCCTCTAAAGTGTTCTGTCCTCTACGGTTGGTCTCCAATGTCTTTTCACATTTTGGCATCCAGTTGGGCTTCCTTCTTAAAATAAGAATCAACAGCAGGAAAGGAAAGAAAGTGAAGTAACAATGTTGGGTTAGTGAAATATGTGAAACTGTATTATTAGCTGCTAAATATCTATTGACTTTTTTAGCATTACACACATCTTAGCACGGCCACTCGGTGTTTAGCATGACCCTTATTTATATAGTAGCTTTGAAACAATGACTTTAGTCTGGTTCTGAGTGAATCATATGAACTAGCTGTACCAATAACTGAATATATAGGTCATGTGTTAAAGTTAATATGGTCTTTTTCATGTTTTTATTCAAATCGTTCATTACCCTTTTGTCTTATTCATGGTTGTGCTTCTTGCTTGAATTTGCAGATGCTAGCAAAGAGTTTTTTGAACATTTAACCCTTCATCGTGTAGAAGGGAGATCTTCTGGTAAGTTGCCTTTCTTGTGTTCCTCTCGCATGTCACTGCCATTTTTTGATGGTTTTGGACCTAACTCCTTGGATGATTCTGGTATTCTCGTGGAAAGGTGAAGCACATGAGAGTAAAGTTTTTAAATTTGCAAAATGTTAGTGCGTTGAAATTTCTCGGTGGTGTATAATATGTTGAGATTTAGGTAGGAACTTTCTTACATTGGAAATTTTGAAGGCAACAAGAGTTGTGCTGTGAAGTTGATGTTTAGCTGGATGTTTGGCAAGTTGTTTTGATGCATTAGTTTCTATAACTCGTGGCATGGTGCCACCTCCACGCTTTTTCAGAGGCTCACAAACTTCATTGCTTCCCCTCTGTTACTTCATAACTTTATCATGCAATAAACGTGCCTGTGTTGTGGTAGGTTTGAGTATACTTGTCAAAGACTGCAATATAATCATTCGTTTTTTAAGTATCTACTTTCTGATTATAGCCGGATGTTTGTTGCCCTTCTTTTCATCCCTAAAGGACTACTAGCTCAATTAGTCCAGTGTCGTTTTACACCTTTGCTATGTTCAATTTTGAGATGTGGTCAATTCTTGTGGACGCATATAGTTTGCGAAAAACTCATTTTATGCGATCTTTCATCCAAGGGCACGTCAGGTGCCATTTCTTGGTGCTGATTTTCTCTCTTTTTAGTGCGTGTGCGGCTCCCTGAAGTTCAGCTAATTCCTTGTTCTGGTGCATTATTTCAGGTGCATGGGGCCGGAATGAATCGACAGGGCATTAGTGAAGTTGAGGATGTTCGTCGTGTATGCATTTTCCACTTGCTTAAGTGGGGAAAATTTATACTCTCCACATATCGAGCAATTAGATACAAATATCCATATGTTGATTCTGTAGGTCATTTAATCATTTACAGTCCCTTGTAATTTTGCACTGCTGAATTTCTCAAATGAGAAGCACAAATTCATGAAACAGGGGTACCATTCCTTTGTTGGCTGGTCCATACGAAGCTTTCTGTGGCTTTAATTGGCTTGCCAGTAAGTGGGTGGTGAGATTGAATCCCATGATTAGTTGAGGTACGCATATGAGTTATAAAAAAAAAGAGTGCCCAAGTCTTATTTTCGCCAAGGTACTTAATGGAGGATTTCATACTTCGATTAATATTGAGCCATGGTTTCGGGGTTTGATGTTATTCGAAATTCTCTCCTTTCAGCTTAACAAATACGATGCGATTAAATAACAAATAATAGTGGCATGATTAAATTTTTCTCAAAATTCTTCTCCTTTTCACCTCTCTGTTCATTCCGGAACTTCTCTGTCCACTCTGTTTACTAAACTAACCTTACTCAATTCTAACTATGAAAAAATTATTTGGGAACTCTTTAGTGTTATTGTTAATCTTTTTAAAAACTTGTTTGAGGTTATTTTTGTAGTATAAAAGGACAGCAAGGAGCAGAGAAAACAAAGGTGGGAAAGCAGAAGTAGAGAATAAATTCTAATAAAAATATTTTTTCCTCTTTTGGTTTAAAAAAGTGGAAATAAATAATTATATAAAGTACTGAGATAAAAATAATAGCTGCTCCACTTTTATTTCTTTATTTCACTTTTGTTGCCCCCAACCCAAGAAGATTTTTTTGTTTATTTGTTCCTTTATTTCCCTACCGCGATTCATATATATAAGTTGATGCAGGGCGTCGTATGAACTATGGAACAATCGTGCAACAAAGATAGACACAAACTAGATAGGTTTAACTATGGAGCAATCGTGCAACAAAGATGGACACAAACTGGATAGATTTAGAGAAAACGCTCTCTAGACTCTTTTCATTCAATAATAATCAAAACTTTCTTAGTCCGAAGGCTTACAACTTATTACTATGTAGGAAAACAAACCCCAACCCTAATTGATTCGTTCAAAAAGGAAGCCGAATCAATTAATTAACAAAAATTAACAAAAACAAAAAACTCTACTTTAACTAGGAAATCAAACACTAGAAAAAAATAAAAGATTGCCAAAACAAACGGCAACTAAAATGGAATTTCCTAACAGAACAATAAACTCAAAATAATGCGTAATTAATATATATTATTCATATTTCCGTTATGCACTGTATTTTGAATCTTTGGATCAGGTATTTATCGATATCCGATCAACATGATTTTTTACAAGGTTGAAATTCTCAACGAGCTCAACCAAATGGACGATTCCGATAATTTTTTTGGGCCCGGAACAGGCCAAAGAATTATTTACTACCACATCTCAAATTATTTAGCCCATTTCTTCAAGTAAAATACTAACAATGTTGATCCTAGAATTCATACTAACCAAAAATGACTCGACACTCTCTATCTCGACAGAGGATAAAAAAAATCTCTATCTCGACAAATTCGCCAAACTCTCTCTAACTTTACTCTCCTCATCTGCAACCCCATCTCTCTCTCTCTCCACCACCCGAGCCGACACCACTAACGCAGGAACACCACCAATGTCTCTTTCTCTCACCCACATATTCCTATCTCCAATGGAGCTAACGACGACCCTCTCCTATTCTGTAAGAGCTGCAGGTTCAAGAGCAATGAATGTCTCTTCGATCCATATATTTGGCGGCATATTAAGTTGGGCCTTACAGCTTGGAATTATTTGTTGTGTTCTAATGGAGGCAAACATTGCTAATGAGGTATTTGAACCCCAATTACTGTTTGATTCCGCATTGTTCTTGCACTGGCTATTTGAACCATCAGTCGCCAATGATTAGATACTGCAAATGCAGATTGCATTGGAGAAGTTCAGTGAAGTGACAGTTGGATATAGGGAGAACAAAGAGATAGCGGAGAAAATGAGTTTGGCTATTCAGTACACCTTACTTCATGGTCTTAGCTGTGAGTGCAAACTGTTTGTGTTATTTAATTGGTAAGCATCTAATGTGTACAGAGAACACAATAATACAATGCCAGATTATATGAAATTTTTGTGTACAACTACTCTGATAAATTAATCGCCTGGTTTTTTCATGGGGAAAATGCTGGGACAAATATAACAGTATCAAGACGTGGAGGGAGTTGAACTATGCGAGACCCTGAAAAATGTAGTGGCAATAGCAGCAGGTATAGGTTACCTTTTATCCCAAGTTCCTTTAGTATATACACAAGTGAGTGAAATTATTTAATTTCTACTGGAACTGGTTTTGTTGATGGTTTGGAAATGGAAAATAACACGAAGGCAAGGCAGTCTGTTCTTAGACACAACCATTTTTATCTATCTTGAACTTTTGTCTTGCATTTGAATGTTTATATGATGTTATAGGCTGCAATAATGAGAATGGGTTTAAGAGAAATGAAGGCCTTTTCCCAGCTCCTGTTTTCATCGGTTAGCTAACCTCTGTGATGATTCGTGAAACCTCCAAAGATAGTTTGTTGGATGTTCCTGTATTTCTCAATCGATTTTTCATGCACAAATTGTAAAAGATGCTAAGTGTCAGAATTATCTATATCCTCCCTGAGGATCTGGATCGTTCTCACATTGCTTTCAGTTAATAATGCTTGGGTGACCATATTTTGGTTACCATCTCATGTGGTGTTCAAATATTAGTAGAGTTTTCATATTTGAGGCCCATTCAACTGTTGTGTTGATGCCAATCATGCCATAGGAGACAGTATCTAAAATGTGGTGCGAAATTTGTCCCAGCATTTTTCTCATGAAAAAACCAGGCGATTAATTTATCAGAGTAATTGTAGACAAAAATTTCATACAATCTGGCATTGTATTATTGTGTTCTCTATACACATTAGATGGCTACCAATTAAATAACACAAACAGTTTGCACTCACAGCTAAGACCATGAAATAAGGTGTACTGAATACTACAAGAGATAAAAATACTTTGAAACAAAATAAAACTAAATGATAATGATAAAATGATAAGACTAAAACTAATTATTCTTATCTTTATCTAAGATCCCCCGCAAGCTAATGGGGGCCGGGATGACACCTTCAGCTTGGAATAGAGAAAGCGAAAGCGGGCCAAGGATAGTCCTTTGGTAAAAATATCGGCAATTTGATCCTTTGTGCAGAGATAGTGAACAATGAGATCACCCCGAGCAACTTTGTCGCGAACGAAATGATAGTCAATTTCAACATGTTTGGTCTGCGCATGAAAAATAGGATTCGAGGTAAGATAAGTAGCCCCAATATTGTCACACCATAATACCGGCGGTGTTGGTAAATAAAGACCAAGTTCAAATAATAATGACTGGACCCAAGATAGCTCGGCAGTCGCATCGGCAATGGCTTTGTATTCGGATTCGGTGGACGACTGAGCAATGGTCTTTTGCTTGCGAGAGGACCAAGATACCAGATTGTTGCCCAAATAAATAGCATACCCGCCCGTGGATCTTCGATCATCTATATAACCTGCCCAATCTGAGTCGGAAAATGCTTGTAATTTTAGTTGCGATGAAGGAGAGATAAGTAAACCAAGATTAAGCGAGTGATGAAGATAACGTAAAAGCCGCTTGACTAGAACCCAGTGCTCCTCAGTGGGATGTTGCATAAATTGACAAACCTTATTCACAGCAAATGAGATGTCTGGTCGTGTAAGAGTTAGATATTGTAGAGTACCAACGACTTGTCGATACATTGTCGGATCAGCGAGAGGTTTGCCACCAAATTTTGAGGGTTTAACTAAAGCAGAAAATGGAGCGTGGACACCCTTGCAATTACTCATATTCAGTTTAGAGAGGAGGTCTTGAATATAACGCCTTTCAACAAGATAACTGTTTTTTACATGTTTTTTTTTTTATTAAAACTGTTTTCCCCAAAAAAAAAAATTTAATAGTTTTATTTCAAAACAGTTTTTTTTATTAAGACCTTTTTTTTCAAAAATTGTTCTTTTGAAAAAAAAAATTCTATTCAAAAGCTATTTTTTAAACTTTTTCCAGAAAACTATTTTTTTAATCAAAGTTTTCAAAAAACTGTTTTCCCTTTTTCTAATAACCTATTTTTATTAGTTTGAAAACTATTTTAAAAAAATTGTTTTCTATGTCACAATTTCTAGATTTTTATAAGTTAAAAATGTGATGTGGCAAGTTTGGTTATTTAATATTGATTGTACCATTGTGGACCTCTACATTACTAACCTTAACAACTACTTGAATGGATAACCAAAAGATGATGTGGCAACTTTTGATTCACTTTTGATTATTCCACTGTGGATGCTCTTAGGGTTAATCAGTTAATAATGATTGATTAATGAAAATTGAGATTATTTCTCATTATTGTGTGTTCATAGAGGGAATACATCTAGCTCATACTTGTTCGCGATGGTCCTTGTCGCATCATTCTTCTTTTTCGACACGCCTCCTTGTATCAAGAACCATAACAAGGCATACCTTGGTTTTGGTTATGCCTTTTATGATTCTATTATGCTTCTAATGGATTTTAGTTATGCTCCTAAAGGTTTTGTTATGCCAAAAGTTACGGTGTCACCTTTTTTAGGGGAGACACCGAAGTGCTTGCATATGCAGACCATAAAAGCCAGATTCATATCAAATACATTCATTTATTTTCCACTTTTAGCTAATCTTCTCCATTTTAGAACAAAACAACAAGATTTATACCTCAGAAAATTATAGCCATTTCGCACATTATGTTTTACCTCCAAACATAATGATGTACTTTGTGTTAATACTATTAAAGGTTGGGTTGGAGAGGTATTAGTTAATACCAACTTTCAACACAAGTTTGCATTGCAGTTTTTACAATTCAGATCAAGACCTAATATATCAAGATGAGTTGTAGGAGAACTTTACATTAAGAAAGTGTTATTTATCAAATAATACATTGGCATATAGTGACTAACCGACGCGCTTAGCGCGTCGGCATCACACTAGTCTATGCTAAATGATACGTCCCTATATCGCAGAAATCTAGTTTACCTGGTTTGACCTACAGATGCATTCTTTTATTTGAACAATGCACAAGGATTACAGGAAATCCACAAACATTATTCAAAATCGTCCCAAACCGAGTTTTAAATTGTACAAGGATATAACTCATTGTTTGTATTGTATACAAGTCATTACACAAAGCACAATTTTCAGTAAATGGTCTTCCTTTGTGAACCGCAGTTTAAGAAACTCTTAAAAGTTACATTGTTCGTCCCATTTTGGTTGTCCTTTCCAATTTGAGATGCCCATTATTGTTGTCTATTTTGAAAAGTTGAGCATAAAATAGGTCAGGTTAGCAAGCAAGCAGACACCAATTCCCTATTCAACCCCCCCACCAATTAAGACTAAAATATCTGAAATCCTTCGATGCAAATGATATGGCCTCACCGAGAGGAGACCTGGCAGCGGATATTTGGAAGGAAGAAAAGAAAATTATAAAGTGATAAAAGGGTAAAGTTCACCACCCAAGTTAGGGATCCAACGGGATATAGATTAACACCACCCGAGGATTTAGCGAAAGATACAAGGCTAGGGACCACTCACCACTTTAAGGAATCCACCTAAGAGATACAGAAATGGGAAACTTGCCACCTATCGGAATCCACCGAATGATACAAGTTAACAAGAAGAAATATCTTCTCACAAGCCAAAGTCTATTTTAATTCAACACTCAAAAACTACTCATTTCATTCGTAGCAAAGGATATAACTATATAGGACTTGTTGGAACATCCCTCCAACATAGGAAAAATAAGCTTAGTTTTCCAAGATTAGAACTTAATGAAAAATAAAGACAATTGACTTCTAAAAACTAAGAATCTTGAAAACTTAAAAGACACTTTGAAACTTAAAGACTCTCCGATCGACTCAATGACCTCTTGAATGACTTCAAAGACTTTGACTGGCCTCATGCTCCGCCGGTTGAGAAAACTCGTCCTCGAGTTTCCGTGGCTTGAAATAGTTTAGATTGTCGAATCTTGTCTGCATCAATCTTGTACTCTACATTAATTTTTTCACACCTGAGCTTTAAAACGTTGCCAAAAACTAAATGAACTCTCTCCTTCAAATTGTGTTGTAGGTATGTAACCCTTGGATTTTTGCTTGCAAAGCCTTCAAAAAATTTCCTAAATGGATCCACATTTTGTTGCTCGAAAGACCCACCACGTATTTGGAACTCATTGTTTGCTTTAGAAACTTTTGCAACAATAGTCGTTTCTTCCTCGAAAATTGGCGATTTACTCCAATCCACAATTGGTTCAGAAATAATTTTTGATGTATAAAGGGCCACTCAACAATATCATTGTCCACCTTGAAAACATCCTTGTCCTCTGCACGAGGTGTTCCTTGAAGAGTTAAAACTTCTATAAAACTCTCAATATCGAAACTAGGATCACATTGCTCAATAGCCGGTGGCAAAATTCTGATCCTCATGGATAATTAAGAGTCCATCTTTATTATACTCATCGTACATTGGAGGGCAATTCCAATCTACTTGTGGTTGTGGAAATGTCGAATCTTCATACAAAAAAACTCCTTCCAACATTTTATTTTTATCTTCAAACGCCATTGAATGAAAACTCAATAAGATGAATAGATGTGCTCTGATACCAAAACTGACGGCGAATATTTGGAAGGAAGAAAAGAAAATTATAAAGGGATAAAAGGGTAAAGCTCACCACCTAAGTTAGGGACCCAACGGAATACAGATTAACAATACTCGAGGATTTAATGAGGGATACAGGGTTAGGGACCGCTCACCACTCTAAGGAATCCACCTAAGAGACACAGAAACGGAGAACTCGTCACCTATCGGAATCCACCTAAGGATACGAATTAACAAGAAGAAATATCTTCTCACAAGCCAAAGGCTATTTTAATTCAACACTCAAAAACTACTCATTTCTGACATTTCATTCATAGCAAAGGATATATATATAGGACTTGTTGGAACATCCCTCCAACATAGGAAAAATAAACTTAGTTTTCCAAGATTAGAACTTAATGAAAAACGGGACGGTTCCGGGGACACCTAAAAAACATCTCAAATCTCAATCTCATAGTTTCCGATCAAATTTTGATGATCCGAACCGTTTAATGTGTTTAAACGTGATTTTAAGGGTACCCGCGAGAAGCCGGCAAAAAAAATTACCGGAAAAGGCTTGATCTAAGTAGTTTTTATAAATGCTCACAGAAACTATTTAATGAAAAACTGCATGGATCAGGCCCATCTCGATATTTTTTGAGCTCTTTTCTCACGAGTACCCTTAAAAACATGTTTTAAACACATTGAATGGTTCGGACCATCAAAATTTGATCGGGATCTATTGGGTTTTTTTTAGGTGTCCCGGAACCGCCCCAAATGAAAAATAAAAACAATTGACTTCTAAAAACAAGGAAGACTCTTGAAAACTTGAAAGACACTTAGAAACTTTAATCGACTCTTCCATCGACTAGAATTCTTCAATAACGGCATACAGGTGTTTGTTGGGGAAACCGGTATTCATATTTTCAATTTCTCATGTCAGGCCTGGGAACAAATTCACCGTCGTAGGGCATTCGGATGACTACTAGAGATTCCAGCTTCATGCAGGTGAGTTGCACCCAGCAATCTGCACGCAGGTGGGGTTTTTGGAGGTAGCTCACCCTTGGGGTTCTTCATGATATTACGGCACCAAACTTCACGATTATAGAAAAGGAAATCAATCTGTTCTCGAAAACTTACCAATTATGTTGAAAATGACTAATATCCTTTTAGATAGTTTTTTCTTACATGCTGCAAAAAACTTATGCTTAGGTACAAATGAGTATCAAGGCCACGAGAGGAGGGCTAATTTTTTCCAAATTTTGCAGAGGGAACATTAGTAGTTGACTTAATGGCCATCAAGTTGAGTATTTTAAATTAGAAAGTTGATCTCCAATCTGTGATTTGTTTTGTGTAGCGATGGTTGCAGGCGTCCTCCCAAATAATCCCTGAGTACATGATTCCCAGGATGGTTGCTTAGTGTTCAAATCAAGTCATACATTTCTTAATGCATGATTCTTTTTTTTTGGTATTCATCATGATACTACTGCCCCCAGTTTATGTTGCACCGTCGTATTTTCTGACCAATGGAAAAGAAAAGATAAGAAAAGGTGTTGCTATCAGGCTTTGACCAATAGAAAATAAGATGGAAGTTGTGACTTACTCTTCTTAGCTGCACTAGCAATAGGGTAACAATTTTGATTTCCTTATCAAAACAATTTTGATTTCATGGCTTCTATGAAAGCATATTTCAGCACATCCATGCCTATGCGGCATAGGCATAGGCTATGCCTATGCCTTTTATTTTGCTGTTTGGAAGTAGATAGGGTCTCTTATTTTGTAGCTGAGACAATCTGATACTTTTATTTCGGCAATGAAGCAAGGCAAGAACATATTAAACATCAAAGCATTTACTAAGATTGAATACTCTTCAGAAAATCGTCTAGGTATACACAAGAAAGTTACAGCCAGTCTCTCAGGCCATAATATTATTGCTTGTACAAATAGTAGGTTTATTCCGTCCAGTCATATCATGCCAAGGCTTTTGATACAAGATCTTCTGACACAGTAACGTGGGAGTAAAAACCAAGCAATTGAGTCAGAAGAGACTGCAACTTAATTGTGTTGCTGAAAACCCCATTGGAGATATGGGCTTTGTACCTCTTTAGTGGCCAAATTTTGCAAGAGATCTTTGTACCACTTTGACAAAGCCCTTAGATTGGTTTACATTTGAAGATGAAGCAGAAGTAGGGGTAGAACAAGAAGATGACGATGAACTCTTTGGAGTTGAAGAAAGAGAATCGTTGGAGCTGATATCTCTCTCTTCTTCATTAATTGTATCCAAAACCTTTGATGCTCTTTGCCTCATGACACACACAAGTTTTGGTGGTGCTACCTCAGTGACAAACCTTGCAATGCGAGCATTTGCCATTTTATTGGTGAAAAGTGTATGACACTAGGAGCTAAGACACTAAGAGATGAGGAAGTCGAGAGGGTGTTTTTAACAGGAAGGTGCGGTTGCGGATGAGCAAGGACACCTCCCCCTTTGGATGGAATTTATAAGGAACCACAAGATGAGATTTGTGAGGGCATGGTTAGGCTTAAAGTTAGTCAATGGTCCCAATCACTCAAGTTAAATCAGTTTTAGCTTTTAGTGCCGCCTCTTACTTTTGCTATTAATTGTGTGGTCCTTGATGTTAACTAGTCACTTCAAAGATAGAATATCAATTGTGGGACTGTATGTGATGTTGCACTGATGGGTGGGACCTAATGGTGCAATGTGTCAATGCATGAGTAGAAAAGTTTATATCCCTCAAAGATTTTCCTTTGTTGGCATCGAAAGCTTCCATTTTTCACTTTTTACAAACTTCCCAGGGCCGGCTGGTTTGATGCCATGTGTCAATTAATAACCTGGAGTTCCGATGGTTGGATTAGTTTGGATAGTTGATTTGTTCAAATAACTCAATCGTGAGACGTGCTTCACCAGCTTCTGAAAATGAGTTGCGGTAAGCTTGGTTAAGATTACTCAAGAGAAAATGTCTATTTGGTTAAGAAAGTCCAAGAAATCCATTTCGTACACGGGTTGCCTTTGCCGAAGCAGGTTAAGTTCCTATCAAGGAGAAGTACTACTATTTGCGAATATTTGCATTTTCCATTGACAGATCCTCCTACAGCCAGTAGAGAAGATCATAGAAGCTGCGTAAATAGCTGGGAGTCCGTAAAATTTGAAAACAACTAAATGAGCTTTTTTTTGGATCGTTCTATCGCTATTTTATGTTCAGATATTGAGTTAATAAATTTCTTGGATTAAGTGTTGACTTGGTCAGTCAAGTTCCTCCCAAGTGGGTTTGAGTGAGATGTAGAGGATTATTTCCTTAGGTGCCGGCAACCACTTCTCACCCACCTCACGCGTTGTCTTTACTGATTTGTTTCCTTGGCCTTTGTATACATCTGTGTATAGGATAAGTGAGGGAGGTGTGGAACGGAGCATACAGAGTGAGGGAGTGAACCAAGAGTGTTGAGGTTTTTTTCATGTATTTGTGTTTGAGTTGATTAATACAAATAGAGAGTTTTTCCTCGTATATATTGTGTGTGATTCCCGTAAAAGCACAACATTCAGTAGGTTTAGCGGGTTGAGCTGAGGTTGAATGACTCGATTCTCGGGTTGGCATTTTCAAGCTTGGTTAGAAAGTAATATGGATGTCCTGTTTTTTTCAGCTCGATAAATCTAGCACAACTGTAATCTAATCATACCCGGCCCTAACCCAATTCAGGAAGACGGTAATCACTGGTTGTTCCAACCAAGAAAGGCGCATTGCTCTGGCCTTGTTGGAAGGTTGCTTTGTGATCTGTCTATCCAATAGCTAAGACATTACTCAATTAAGCGTTAATTTTATTGATGGTGGGTTGACGTGGTTTTTGGATGATTTTGTTTTCAGTTCAGTTTTTGGAGCTTACCTCAACAATTAATAGTATTGTTCTTTAGTGTATTCTGACCTTAACCACCACTCACAGCCCTAAGGCTATCCACAATGGCATAGTCAAAAGTAATAGGTTTCTAAAGTTAACAATATTTGTGCAAAATATGGCTCATAATGATATAATTAAACTTAGCAATCTCCGTAGAAATAATTAAATTTTGGACCTTAGATAACCAAAACTAGCAACCTTTTGCCAATAACCAAATTTAGTGAACCCCACATATTCTCAATCAAATACCTCCATCATTACACAACAATTGTTTTCTTAACTGTTTTCTAAAAAGAGATTTTTTACACACACAAAAAAAAAAAAAAAAAAACTGTTCTTAAGAGAGATCTTGAGCCCAATCTGCGTTTGGAGTTCTATGTTTTGTTGTTTAACTTGAACGATTCAGCATATTGAATTCGGCTGTTTGCCTCAAGACATAGTAGTATTAAATTATTAATTTCGATATTGGAAGAGAACACTGCTACTATTTATGGTAATCGTGGACTCTGGAGTTGTTAGCTAATATGTGCCTTAAGTGTGTACATGTTTGATTTTGTGAGGTTTTTGCTAATGCATGCTTGCTCTGTTTCTTTCGATTTGAGAAGGTGCGTAGCTCAAAAATGGAGCTTTAGTTTGATTGGAGAATACTGACACTCCAATGGAGTTCAAATGTATGTGAAACAATTGGAAAATTGAGCAGACATCAACTACTACTACTACTACTACCACGGTATACCCTTGATGGGTAGCCAAAGAAAACGATAATCGATCATTCAGCAATTGTCGATGGTCCTACAATCACATGCAGATTAGTTTCACGCAGTTCTTAACAATACTTTTGACTACTAGACAAATGTGGCTTATGCAACAGTGTCATCAGTATGTTGTCATGTACTCATCCATAACTGTTCAGTGTCCTCCCTCTCTCCCCACTCTCTCCATACTGATATGTTGTTTTTTCAATGGACCCAAAGGTTGAAAAAGCTTCTTGGTCATTGTGGCCCATCTGGAGTCAAGTCTTGGTTCTTTCTACTTTATATCCTCACATGTTCCCTTGAGAGACCGACTTGTACAGGCCATTGCTGGATAAGAGATGGAGAAAAGTAAGATCCTGTTTGTATATGGGTGTGACAAATACAGACACCGTAAATAGCGGCATAATATGTTAACATATTAAGGGATGATCTCCATGAGATAATACCCAATGCATGCAAAAGTTCATATTGCCGTATATAAGTGTACAAGTCTGTGTACTGGCATATGCATAGTCCGCGTGCTCTTGTGCAGAAACTGGACACTTTTGCAATGTGATTGCTTGGTGTTTAGAGCCTTATCTTGAACCTAATTCCGGTTTAACTTTACTACAGTAGAACATCCAACCCTTGGAGGAAAAATTATTCAGTGCCCCGCCTCTGGACAGAGATTAGATTTGAGGTTGATGATGTTTTATTGATGATACATTTCAGTAATTGTCCGTACTTTTCTTTCCCCCTTGCTATAAACTTGGTCTTCGTTCTCCAATCGGGAAAAGAAAATGATGTGGTAATGATGCTGGAGGATGAAGACTTTTATTTTGTTGACTACATAGGCATATGACTGCAAATTCACTACATTGACATGTAAGTAAACGGTGGAGCTGTTAAGCTTAAACTGGCTGAGTTATGAGGCCCTGAAATGGTATAGTTTGATTGAAACATGGTTACTCTGTGAATGAAGTATAGATTTCTATCATCTGCATTATTCTGAAGTTTGAAACAGTAGATACAGAACATGCTTACAACCAATGAAACGGCTTAAACTGTTAGTATTAGGCGAGATGGAGCCAGACGCTTTGGCGCTTGAAGATAAGTGATTTTGGTATAGCTCCCGAAGTTGCGAATTATAGTTAACTAAAACAGTGTATCTACCGCGGGATAGATATTACTGCACCGGGCCAAGGAAGAGAAGGGCCTTTTTCTTTTCCTGTTTTTGGGTCAGAGTCCCTTGGACAAGTTTTTTCCAGTTCCATTTGATAATTCATGGCAATCAGAAAAGAAAGGAGGCTGATATGATATGTTCTTTCTTCACATCATTGAAACATAAGCGGTTCCGCCACATGATTATTCTGTGCTCCTGGAGCACCTCCACGTGGTTGCTCCGTAAAGCGGTAGTTGGGGTACCCAATAGTGGAATAATTTTACGTTGTGTAGGCAACCCTTTATGCCTTGATGACAGTTGAAAAAGAGCGTAAATTTTCTACTTAACTGTGTGTCTTCCCAACCCCATTTTACAAAGATGAACCTTGGGTGTGCCTTTATCCTGTTTGACAGATAAATAACAGGGTAAGATTGTCTATCTACCAACCCTTTCTGGTCCGACCATAACTAGGTACGATTATTTAGAGAGGTTTATCTTCTTTTTTTTCACGGCAAGCATTACATTGGGGTATAATTATCTCTTCTATGGCAATTGTGTGTTTACCTAGGGAGGACATGCTTCACAAGTGAAGACGAGTTCGTTAGGGTAATAAATTAATAATACTTGCACTTACAATCATCTCTCTTTTTCTCTCTCCATTGTCTCATCGACCGTCCTCTCACGCCATCCCACCACCATCACCACCAATGCCGACCCCGCCCGAACTACTATGCCTACAACTAGGTACGGCTGCCAGCTCTTAGTTGAAAGCTCAGTCCTACAAACAATGTCGTCGGTCCGTTGATATCGGAAATATTTTTCCACAAGTAGTCACTTTGCCGTGCTGTCGAGGGCAACAAATTAAAGCAAAAAGCGCGATGAAACAAGCCAAAACAAAAAGAGACTTTCAAAAAACATAAAGCAAAACTTTGGGTTTATCTGTCTTATTTCAACAACCCTACCCAGAAAATTGGTGCAAGACAAAGGAGTAGTGGACCAAGGGGGGTCCCAAGCCACCCTCTTGTGGAAAGGACTGTGACCTTACTGAAAAAGTGAGTCAAACTAATACTCCTACAAGCACAAGTTGATTCATATTAAGCAATTAGTGAAGGTGACGTGACTCACGTCAGAGGCGGCGGCATATACTCGGGGATGTTTACGCTAGTAATTAACTTATACAACATAATTTTTTGGTTGTCTTTATTCAAATTTTGAATGCCCTGTAATAACCATTGGTTCAAGAGTAAAACTATTGGCAAAAGATTGAACACAACATGGCCATAAACTTTTGGTCCAAAGGCAGACTTCTGACCGTCTCTTATGCAGGATATTCCCTTCTTCCTTTGCACTAGGTTCGTCAGTCCAGTTTTGGATTGCAAAGGTACGATCCAAGTAAAGGTGGCAATCTCAACTCATATTTTTCTAACCCATCTAATCCGCCCACTTATAACCTAACCCAACCCAATCCGCACATATTATATAATGGGTTTACATGGGTTGAATCCATATCAACCCATATTTATATGGGTTTAGGTGGGTTAAAAATGGGTTCAATATGGGCTGGACTTAAAAAACCCAAATGTCTCGCTACTCTCTCTTTTTTGTCTCGATACTCTTTTGGAAAGAGTATTTTCCGGGAAATTTTTGAAAAGTCTTTTTTTTTTTTTTATGAAAATTTTGAAAAGTCCCACATTTCACCCTCGCCTACACACTTCTGAACCATTCTATGTCACCAAATCAGTTCCCATGTGCTCCGACACGTCATGCATTTTAACAGAAATCACTCACCTTCTCCTACTACCACAGCAGCTCGATCAAAAACAAACCCAAATTAGGAGAGAGAGAGGAACTGAAGTTCAGATGCAAACGAAGAAATTTTATTTTAAAGGACGAAATAAACTTATTCACGGAGGCTCCGTGTTCACGCGACGAAATCTCAATCATCCATTCGCGTAATCAATGACTGAGATTCGTTTTCAATTATAACTAGTCATAATTAATTGTTACCGGTTATAATTGATTTTCAATCCGGACTGTCCAAAAACACTTTGGACATGCATGATTGGTCTCTGTAAAATCTTCTTTACAGAATAGTCCGCAAATAAGATTTTCGTATTTGTTAATTTTGCTTCAAATTTTTGAAACTTATTAATTCGTCTCGTCGAGAGGAATTGGAAAAGTAATTTTTTTTTTTGTCAAAACTCATACAATATTTTTTTACAAAAACAAAAAGAAGTAAAAAAAAAAAAAGATATCACGGATAAGGAACCGTATCGGAGAGAAGCAGGGGGGAAAAGAAAAAAAAAAAAAGAAGTAAAATGGGTAGGGTCGGGCGGGTTTGGGTTTGACTTGACCCATATTTGACTAGATCTGTTTTAACCCGCTTACTATTCGACCCATATTTGACCTGCGACCTGTTTCAACCCGCCCAAACCCGCGACCTGTTTCAACCCGCCCAAACCCGCCGCCCATTTGCCACCTCTAGATCCAAGTGATCACAACCGTCGCATAAAATTTTTAACGGTCCGGATTTGATTTGATAATCTTACTTGTAAGAATTCGGATTGGACTGCACACGCTTGACGCTTCTCTTCCAGATCCCTTCCTTTTCACTTTCCCTCCTATTCTCTCTGTTACTATTTTTGTATTTGATCCGCCTCTCTGTTACTATTTGTGTAGCTCTTTTCTTTTACCAGCACATTCTCATTATTTTTGCTTTATATTCACTTATTTCTCTTTTTTTTATTCTTACAATTCTACTCCTCCATGCATGTCCGGGAGCTCCAAATTGGGTGCATATTCTAATATTTTTTTAACTATTGAGTCATGTTTTACGTTTTAATAATCTTTTCGTACGTTGACGATCCATATTTAATTGTAGATAACTAATTGAATATCTATAGACATTCAGTAGTTTGTTTGATTGAGGTAATAAAAAACTCGCTTTATCTGAAAAGACTAAAATCGTTTGCTTGCTTTTAAGGGACTTTAAGAAAAGGATTTTTTTTTCTTTTATGTCTTAATTTTACAATCTCAATTAGTTCTACTTGTAAAGACTTTCGAAAAACTATGAATCAAAGTATATAATTTTTTATGCAAATAAAGTATATAATTTGTGCAGATGAACATATAATATGGACGAAGGAATTGAAGAACCTTTTGAACACCCTATAAAATTTTTTTGCCTCTGCCATTGCCAACAACGAGTCTAGCATGATTCAAACTTAATAACTTATTTGTTTTGGAGCCCTCAGTTAAATAGTACTTAAGAAAAGTATATGTCATCACCAAGCAAATGTTATTATAGTAGTCATCATACAAAAGACAAAGACCATGGACAACTTCTTCTTTTTTTACATCAAAAAAGAGCTTCATTGATATAAAGATAGATAATACAAGAGAAAGAGCAACAGTGCTATCGCCGAAAGATAGAAAAAGTGTTGACGACAAGCAAAAGCCAAAAAGGGCTAAGGAGCAGAGCACGGTGCCAAAAACCATGGACAACTTGCATGTGTAATTCTCTATATATACTCCATCGAGCACCTTGCATTTCCATATTGGCAACGTCCTCTACTCTCTTGAGCAAAAAGCACCTCTTAGAGCATCCCCGTTAGGGATGAGCAAAAAATCCGTCAAACCGCGAATCCAGTCCAAACCAATCCAAATCGAAAGGTTTGGTTCGATTTTTTAGTAATATGATTTGGTCATGGTTAAAAAAAATAAGAAACCATGTTATATGATTTGATTTGTGGATTCACGTTTGTGGTTATGGTTCTAATTCGATCCGAACCGTATAATACATACATACATATAGGAGCCTTAGTCAACTACTTTATTCCAAATTTATTGATCCTATCAAATCCACTGCAATATTGACTTTTCCTTCCCTTCAAAGATAATGATATGATCATCAGAAGTTGGTTGCGCGCTATCATGTTATTGCTACTACTCTTTTGCTGCCTCATTTCAATTCAATAGTTTTAGGAATTATCTTTGGCCTTTTATTTGGTTAAACTATCTAGTAGTTAGTATTCTTAGTTGGTTATTTGGTTAAACTATTTAAACTATTTAAGAATTATCTTAAGATGTTTAGTAGTTAGTATTCTTAGTTGGTTCATTTTAGTGACTTGCCAGTATTTCATTTTCTTAGTTTAAGACTTGAGGCAGTTGTTGGTATTCTACTCTTAATTAGTTGGTTGATATTAGTGTGTTTTGGTAATTTGAATTGAATTGTTTTTAATATACGTTTTCTTTTAATTTATTTTCATAATGTTAAGTAGTTTAAATATTTTTTTGAAGATAATAGCTTAGTTTAAAGCAAACCATTGATTTGAAACGCCCCGCCTTTTCGGGTGCAAAATAAATAATTTTTTTGCGAAAATTTTGCTAAATAAATATAATTTTTCAAAACAATGATTTAACCATTACAATAAGATAGATCTACTAAATCAAAATACACTAACTTCAGAGCTGACTCTAATCTTGATACGAATCCTACGCATTCTCGGTCTTCATTTCTGATATTCTTTTCGTGTCGAACTGCATCATCGTTGAATCTCCTCCATTGAATCCTGCGCCCTCTAGCAAATTGACCGCCGAAGCAATCGATTTGCCAGGATACAGACGTATCCGTGAGTGATAAATCACCCAGTAAAATAATCCAACCCAACCACCCCTCATACTTTACAGCTAGCAGGCAAACAGAATATATATATATGGTGCGAAATAGTAAAACAGAGATAAATCACATAACTTGATTCATTGCTATCCATTAACTTAACATGAAATCTAAGATCTCTCCACGAGATCTTTCCTCCCCAACCACTAGCCATGCTCAGTCCCATGAGATCACTTCCCTTTGTTGTCGCAGGAACACCTAAGTTATGTACCGAGTGTGCACCCACAAAAACTACAACAAGTGGTAAGCATATCATGCCTAGATCACGATTAGTGGTTCGCCTATCTTATAAAACCACATCACAACCATTTCACAATCATCACTTTGGACACCCACTTGATCTATCAATTCATCACTTTGGACTCTACTTGAGTTTCAATTCATCACTGGACTCTCGCCAGTTTCATTTCTCATCACAATCTCATCATTTCTCATATCACGCCTGCAGGCAACCTCTAAACAGAAAGAAACTTCACAATTTATCCATTACTTAGCATCGTCTAAGTGATTTCTATATTGTATACCACCCCATGTCTCTAGGGTCCAATCTAACATTCAAATGAAATATCGATACAATATCATTCACAATAATAATTGAAAACGAATAACAGACGGATCGAAACAGGTAATAAGCAATGCAATCACATAACTTTTTATGACTGGGCCGTTGCCCTTAATCTCGTATGGTCACAAAGTCATTAAGAATGTAAGAATTATTTAATTAAGATTTAAAAACAATTTTCTAGAATTTTGTTAATTAACTATAAGTAATTAAATTAATTAAACACTAATTAAATATATTAATTAGGTAAAGATATTTAAATAATTATCGTAACCTTAATAAAGGTCCTAACAGTCCTCTATAATAAGTTCGAGTGCCAAAAATTGGGTTTAGATGCTCACGAATTTATTTTAAATAAACAGATTAAATTAATAGGCAAAACAAGATTAAATAGACAATAAATAATTAAATAATCAGAAATATATTTATATTTACAGAATAACATTCTGGAGCTGTAAAAAGTCTAAATAAAATTATTCAGAATTTTAAACCTCCTTTATAATATTTTACAGTATTATTATTAAAATACAATGCTTAAATAATAATAAATAGTAATTCAAATAAATAAAATTTTATTTTAATAACATATCACCCTTGAACTGTCAGGAGTCTAAGAAAAATATTTTCGATATTAAAAATAGTTTTTGTAAGGTCGCTACAAATTTTCGTTTATAATTTTATTTAAAAATTAAATAAATGGCTAATAATATAAATTAACTACGAAATCAGCAAGTTATGATATTTAACATGTTGGGAGTCTAGGAAAAATAGGTTGGGGATTTATAGATTAGTTTGTGAGGTCGAAATAAATTTTAGTTTACAAACGATTACACAATAACTAATTAAATTTAATTAAATAGATAGTTAAATAAAAAAATATGAAATTAACAAGGTATGAACTTTGATGTGTGGGTAATCTAGGAAAAATATTTCGGGGGTCGAAAACTAGGTTCGGAAGGTCGCAAAACACATTCGAAACAAAACACTACAAAACCGCAAACTGGGCCGAAGGGAGGTTCGCGGCCGCGAGGTCGGTTTTTCTGGTTCTTGCGGTGGAGAAACCCGAAGGTCGCGGCCGCAAGGTCGCGGCCGCAAGGTCGCGGCTGGGTTCGGTTTTTTTGATTTTTTTTTGGGTACTTTTTCGATGCATGGGACTACGGGGCCTATTGGGTTATGTCTATAAACATCAAATATACTTAGAGGAGGCTTCGGATTGAATTATAATACCTCGGTTTGGATCAAATTTGTTTTCGATCGAAAACTTGAATTTGGAGAAGACGACTTCAATTCCGTCGATCGGGGAACTTCGGGGCCGAATTGGTTGATGTTCGGGGATCCTTGGGATTGCAGGAAGTAATTCAATCGATCAATTTGAGTCTCGGACGAACGAAACCACGAAACCCACTTTTCTCTCTCCTTCTTTCTCTCTCTAAAATCTATGGATTGTAGCTCGGTTCTCTCGGGTTTTTCTCTCATTTTGGACTCCGTGGAAGGTGTTGAGTATGGTACGTGCCCTAGGTTCGGAGTGGTTTTGTATTCATAGGAGAATTTGATGTAGAAAGATTAAATCGAGTCCTAATCGAATTGGGTTTCTACACGGACGAATCTAACTCGGTTTTGGGGTTACGGAGGAGGTAGAGATCGAGTAGGAGTAGAAGAGGGAGATTTAGAATTATTGTATGCATGCATGCAATTATAAAATATTTTTATAGAGATAATTAGATAGGAAACTATTTTTTTTTTGTAATTATCTACTATTTATTTAATAAGGAATTTAATATTATTGGAATTAAATAATACTTTTAATATTTTTATTAATTTAAGATTTTCGGGTTATTACAACAATTATACGGTCACAAGTTAATTAATGTAACATTTAAATAAATTTTAATCACAAAAAAATAAATCTAGGTTTTAGTCGAATTATATTTTATAAATAATCCATTACTTATAGACTATTTAGTTAAAATAATAATTTTTTTTATTCGAAAAAAATTGGGTTGAAATTCCGGGTCGTTACAACCTATCTCCCTTAAAACAATTTCGTCCTCGAAATTAAAACGTACTCTATGGTGAATGGAATTGTCAGTAGTTGGCACGAATCGGGTCTTCTCGTTCCCCAGTTGATTCCTCCAATTTTCGGTGTCTCCACAAGACCTTGACTAATTTGATTTGTCATCCTCGGGTAACTTTTCCTCCATAATCATAAATTTCCACGGCTGTTCTTCAAAGGTTGTATCCTCATTTGATGTGACTTCCTTCCAGTTGAACACGTGTGTAGGGTGTGGACCATGTATTTTCGTATCATGGAGACATGATGATGTTGTGAACTTTGGCGGTCTGCGGCGGTAAAGTTGGGCGATAGGCTACCTCTCCAATTCGTTTCGCGATTTTGAAAGGACCAATGTAGCGAGGCGATAACTTCCTTTTTCTTGCCAAATCGAGTGATCTCACGGAGCGGTTTGAACGAAAAGTACGTTGAAAGTCTATGGTCTCATCCTCTTGTCGACGTAGCTCTTTTATTGGCTTCGAGTGATTGGGAGTCATCAACTTATCTCCTTCCTTGGTCAGTTTCTTGAAAGTTTGGTTCTTGTCTCTTAATTGGTGGATGGTACTTTTCTCCCAAAAGAAACGAGAAGGCGAGAATTTTCAAGAGATTTCAAACATGACTCAAATGCTCGAAGGTTAAGGCTCAAAAATAGAAAATACGTACAGATACTCCTCCATGAGTCGAGGTGTAGTAGTTTTGAGTTGGAGTTGGAACATGTGAACAACAAGAATCAAGTTAACCGAAGTCAAACTCAATGATTTGGATTTGAAGAATTTCATCATTGGAATAGTGTTGATCAAAGATTTAACATGCTAGTGAAACAAGCAAGTACTTGGTCTATCAAACATTGCGCTAGAATAATTTAACAAGGGTTCTCATAAGAAATATCAATCTATTGATAGGTTTTGAAGGATTACAAGATCCAATCGATGAAACCGAATTAGATATTTATTTTGCACCACGTTGGCCAAACGTATTTCAAAACAAACATCTAACTCTAGTTATTGAAAAGAAAGAAAGATAATGGGCACAAGTGAAGAGTAAATAATGACTTTCAAATCCAAAAAGAAAATAGAAAAATGTCATCAATAGAACAATGATTGGATCTGATTAGCTCGAAACATGATACAAAGTTTAAGAAAAGTTAAGCACAATGATTTCGGTGTTCAAGGACTAAATAACTCCAACATTGAAACTCGAACTAGATTTGTGAATTTAGAGTTTTGAAAGGTTGGAGAAATATTTTGATGTGATATCAAAAGAATTCAAGGTTGTGGATAGATAATAGTGCGCTGGTCAAAATAAATGAAGATTGCTCCAAACATGAAGTATTCAATGGATCAGAGAAGTTATACTCATAATTGAGCACACTATTGACTTTAAATCAAATCAAATTAAGAGAGATTGGAACAAAATGATTTGTTAAGAATACCCAACTCAAAAGAAAATGTCACGAGAGTTAGGTGTTTGGAATATACAAGAGTTCAACGATTTGAGATTTAGTAGAAGTTGCAGTTATAACAATGAAGAGTCATAACGAATGTGGTTTTAAGCAGAGTCATAAGAGATGCAAACAGCGGAAGGTTAGAATACAATCAATCGAATGAAAAAGAGGATCAGGATGAATGATTGTCACTTCGAAAGTAGTACAAGCCATAGTTATTTCAAAGATTGAACCCCGTCAATCAAGGGTGATCACACAACTCAAAAGGGAAGGGGCATCACCAAAATATATAAATATTCAGATAATTGAAAAACTCCAACGAATGAAATTGGTTTGGGCTTACAAAGTTATGGTTTTGAATGGCAAAGAGATATTTAAAGGTGATGGCTTGCAAGAGAGTTAAGAGGAATGGAGGAAAAAAAAATGAGTGGTCTTATACAGACACTTAATTGAGCAAACAAGGATCACCAAAATCGGTGCTAGTATTATAAATCATCGAAGGATTATGAATTTCGCAAACATACGAATGATCAGGAATGTTGTTAACATGCCCAAGTGGGCCAATAAGATCGTCACCATGTAATTTTATCTACAACAGAAAATTTGAAACATGAAAATTGTGAGGGATACCTAAAGAGACGTGTCATAAAGAATTTAATATTTGGAAATTATATAAGAATCTTAATAATTTACGTTCTAGTTGGATTCGTAGCTCTAGAAATGAAGGGTCACTACGAAGGTGATTGCGAAGGAAGAAGATTTTGGGAATGGAAGCCTAATATAGTGATCGGTTAGAATATGATTGATCAGTTGAGAATGGAAACTATATGTTCGATTGTCAGTAGTCTCTTCTATCCCCCTTAAAAGAATAGAACCTTCTTGCGAGAAAATTATCACCACCTTCTTGGACGTTCATGACTTCAAGTAGCTTCTCGATTTGGTTGACCGATGAGGGTGCCGTCATTGGATGTAGTGGCATAGTATTTAGCTAGGTGATGATTTCGAATCTCTGATAACATTATGTTTCTATTCGTCAATCTATCTACTTTCTCAAGGGATCTACGACGTTGGAGGTTAGGGTTTAGAGGTAGTCGGTAATCGCTCGTATGAGTTGCACAACCCAATTGATACTTCGTCTTGCGTTGAGGTTTGAGTTGGTATTGATCTCGAAATTCACGAAAGAATAGTCGTTGTCGTAGACGACGTCGTCGTTGGAATCAGGGCTACGCGTATCGTCCTTACTGGTGGGTTTGACAAAATGATGACGTCATTGACGTTTTGTACCAATCTTGTAATGACTGCTCCTCGAGGTTAGGTTCAGGGTTACAAGGGTTTCTAAATATCTGGTTCTAAAAAGGGAATGAGTGCAACAACGTTCTTACATTGATTCTACCCTATTTGCGACCGTTATCAACCTAGAGAAAGAAGAATTCTTCTTCAACATGTACTCTATTTACTAAGTAGCCTCCTTCGATAGTACCCTTTATTGTCAAGATTTGTCTTTTTGTCTTCTTTGGACTGGTGTTCTTCGCTTCGTTCAATTGGACAACCAATTATAAGAGGAATGATTCTTCTGTCGCTTCCTTCTGATCGGAATCAACGTTGATTTCGTAACTCATCGGAGTCTGAGTCGCAATAGGTAAATAAATATTTATATGATATACTTAGACAGGTTATATCGTAGTTTAGAAGAGTCATAGATACGGTAAACGTTTAGCTAATTAACGATAGGTTTTGGTATACTACAGATAACGTTATCTTATTAGCGTAAGGATATACTAAATTCTACGTGAATTTATCTAATCTACCCAATCTACCCAAGGCCGAGTGTTGAACTTGGCACTGATACCACTTGTAACGCCCCGCCTTTTTGGGTGCAAAATAAATAATTTCTTTGCGAAAATTTTGCTAAATAAATATAATTTTTCAAAACAATGATTTAACCATTACAATAAGATAGATCTACTAAATCAAAATACACTAACTTCAGAGCTGACTCTAATCTTGATACGAATCCTACGCATTCTCGGTCTTCATTTCTGATATTCTTTTCGTGTCGAACTGCATCATCGTTGAATCTCCTCCATTGAATCCTGCGCCCTCTAGCAAATTGACCGCCGAAGCAATCGATTTGCCAGGATACAGACGTATCCGTGAGTGATAAATCACCCAGTAAAACAATCCAACCCAACCACCCCTCATACTTTACAGCTAGCAGGCAAACAGAATATATATATATGGTGCGAAATAGTAAAACAGAGATAAATCACATAACTTGATTCATTGCTATCCATTAACTTAACATGAAATCTAAGATCTCTCCACGAGATCTTTCCTCCCCAACCACTAGCCATGCTCAGTCCCATGAGATCACTTCCCTTTGTTGTCGCAGGAACACCTAAGTTATGTACCGAGTGTGCACCCCCAATAACTACAACAAGGGGTAAGCTTATCATGCCGGTATCACGATTAGGGTTCGCCTATCTTATAAACCACATCACAACCATTTCACAATCATCACTGGACACCCGCCAGTCTTAAATCATCTCCGGGCTTACTCTGTCGGTTTTAAATCACATCACAATCTCATCATTTCTCATATCACGCCTGCAGGCAACCTCTAAACAGAAAGAAACTTCACAATTTATCCATTACTTAGCATCGTCTAAGTGATTTCTATATTGTATACCACCCCATGTCTCTAGGGTCCAATCTAACATTCAAATGAAATATCGATACAATATCAATCACAATAATAATTGAAAACGAATAACAGACGGATCGAAACAGGTAATAAGCAATGCAATCACATAAGTTTTTATGACTGGGCCGTTGCCCTTAATCTCGTATGGTCACAAAGCCATTAAGAATGTAAGAATTATTTAATTAAGATTTAAAAACAATTTTCTAGACTTTTGTTAATTAACTATAAGTAATTAAATTAATTAAACACTAATTAAATATATTAATTAGGTAAAGATATTTAAATAATTATCGTAACCTTAATAAAGGTCTTAACAGTCCTCTATAATAAGTTCGAGTGCCAAAAGTTGGGTTTAGATGCTCACGAATTTATTTTAAATAAACAGATTAAATTAATAGGCAAAACAAGATTAAATAGACAATAAATAATTAAATAATCAGAAATATATTTATATTTACAGAATAACATTCTGGAGCTGTAAAAAGTCTAAATAAAATTATTCGGAATTTTAAACCTCCATTATAATATTTTACAGTATTATTATTAAAATACAATGCTTAAATAATAATAAATAGTAATTCAAATAAATAAAATTTTATTTTAATAACATATCACCCTTGAACTGTCAGGAGTCTAAGAAAAATATTTTCGATATTAAAAATAGTTTTTGTAAGGTCGCTACAAATTTTCGTTTATAATTTTATTTAAAAATTAAATAAATGGCTAATAATATAAATTAACTACGAAATCAGCAAGTTATGATATTTAACATGTTGGGAGTCTAGGAAAAATAGGTTGGGGATTTATAGATTAGTTTGTGAGGTCGAAATAAATTTTAGTTTACAAACGATTACACAATAACTAATTAAATTTAATTAAATAGATAGTTAAATAAAAAAATATGAAATTAACAAGGTATGAACTTTGATGTGTGGGTAATCTAGGAAAAATATTTCGGGGGTCGAAAACTAGGTTCGGAAGGTCGCAAAACACATTCAAAACAAAACAATACAAACCGCAAAACTGGGCCGAGGGGAGTTCGCGGCCGCGAACTCTGTTTTCTGGTGCATGCGACTGGGCCGCCCGAAGGTCGCAGCCGCAAGGTCGCGGCTGGGTTCGGTTTTTTTGATTTTTTTTTGGTACTTTTTCGATGCATGGGACTACGGGGCCTATTGGGTTATCTTTATAAACATCAAATATACTTAGAGGAGACTTCGGATTGAATTATAATACCTCGGTTCGGATTAAATTCGTTTTCGATCGAAAACTTGAATTTGGAGAAGACGACTTCAATTCCGTCGATCGGGGAACTTCGGGGCCGAATTGGTTGATGTTCGGGGATCCTTGGGATTGCAGGAAGTAATTCAATCGATCAATTTGAGTCTCGGACGAACGAAACCACGAAACCCACTTTTCTCTCTCCTTCTTTCTCTCTCTAAAAATCTATGGATTGTAGCTCGGTTCTCTCGGGTTTTTCTCTCCTTTTGGACTCCGTGGAAGGTGTTGAGTATGGTACGTGCCCTAGGTTCGGAGTGGTTTTGTATTCATAGGAGAATTTGATGTAGAAAGATTAAATCGAGTCCTAATCGAATTGGGTTTCTACACGGACGAATCTAACTCGGTTTTGGGGTTACGGAGGAGGTAGAGATCGAGTAGGAGTAGAAGAGGGAGATTTAGAATTATTGTATGCATGCATGCAATTATAAAATATTTTTATAGAGATAATTAGATAGGAAACTATTTTTTTTTTGTAATTATCTACTATTTATTTAATAAGGAATTTAATATTATTGGAATTAAATAATACTTTTAATATTTTTATTAATTTAAGATTTTCGGGTTATTACAACAATTATACGGTCACAAGTTAATTAATGTAACATTTAAATAAATTTTAATCACAAAAAAATAAATCTAGGTTTTAGTCGAATTATATTTTATAAATAATCCATTACTTATAGACTATTTAGTTAAAATAATAATTTTTTTATTCGAAAAAAATTGGGTTGAAATTCCGGGTCGTTACATGATTAAAACCGAAATCGAATCGTATTTTAATGATTTGGATTGGTTTGCAAGGGCGAAACCATGGGAGGGCTCCCTTGGGCTGTAGCCTTGGTGTACATTCAAAAGACCAAATATATATATGTAAAATTTCACGAGTCTAAATATTTTTGGGAAAATGATAGTCTAGGACGTGTTTTGATAATTAATAATCACCAAGGACATTTTCAGCATCAACAAAATGTTCTTAGCATGTCCTTGACGGGTATTAATTATCAAAACACATCATTGGCCGTCATTTTCCCAAGTGCTCTTTTACTTTAATTGAGAAACCTTCAGGTTGATTATTGATGCGGCCCTTTCGGTAGTCGTTGAAGTTTACCAAACGGCCGTCAAATTCAATTATTTATTAACCGGACTACAACTAAAGATTTGCATAGTATAGCGAGAAAGTCCGAGTCGATCCACAGGGAGCTCAAATATAGCTTGTTCGGATTGTAGGTATTGTAAGGCGTTTAAGACGGCCAACTTTGTGATTTACTTTGAAAGACGATATTGAAACTTGGAATTTAAACTAGATTAAGAATGGTCGAGTCAAAGGGATTGATTTACCCACGACTTAGCCATCAAACGGTTTTTTCATCTAACTAATGAGTGGACCGAAACCGTCCGGATTCCACTAAAAGCATTAAAGGCTGAAGACTACTTGTAACTCAATTCAATGCTCTAATTCAAATTGAACTCATTTAACGCAAGTGAGAGACGAAAAAGGATCGTTCGCACGCGTAGGATAATCAAGCACGTAGCATAAGGCGATAGACCTCATTGATCAAAGAAGCCACCAACCCCATGATCAAAGCTAGACATCATGGGTTTAATTCATTCAAAACATTGAAATTAAGCTAAAGTTTAAACGAAACCATTTGAACGACTAATTCATAGAGTGAACCTCACCCCATGACCAAACCTTATAACTACTCACTCATAGGAAAAAGACTAGAAATTATGCTAGAAAAGGAAAACATGATTAACCGATAAAAACGGAAATAAACTTGATATTAGTAAGAAACTCAACCGTAGCTACAACATTAATGAACAAGAAAACAATAAATGACTAATACCTTAAGTAGTTCTTGAAGGAAATGCTAAGAAAGCTTGAAGAACAAAGCTATGGAACTTTAGAGCAAAAAACTAGAAAACTTAGGCCTAAACTAACTAATGGCCCATAGTGTACATAATGGCCAATAAAGCTATTTCAAGGCTAAAATAATCAGCCAAAATATGGACCAAAAGGCCCCAAAAATATCCCAAAACCAAGCCTAAAATGGAAACTTTCCATAAAAGGAAAGTTGGAAAGTCAGGAACAAAATATCTTCTGGCCGCCTGCATGTAATCGATACCTTTGCCAAAGGTAATCGATACCTTCATTTTTTCCTTGCCTCGAGACCAATGTAATCGATACCATCACCTTAGGTAATCGATACCCTACAGTCTGGAGTCTTTGTGGACCAAAACAGGGAACTGGTATCGATTACTCACTCTCATGTAATCGATAACATTTCACTTTGGAAGCAAGTAATCGATACCCTAATCCTCAGTATCGATACCATTGAGGCTGATCATCTTCTGAACCATTTTTGAATAAGAGTAATCGATACCATGGTCCCTTGTAATCGATAACAATCTGCAGAATTTGCAGATTTCAGGTAGGCTTCAGCTTCAGCACACAGCTCCTCAGCAACTTCCAGCTTCTCAGCACCTTATTTTCATTCTCTTCATTCTCTAAATTTAAGTAAAGATTACATTTTAAACCTTTCTTTTACCTTTTCTTTACTTTAATTTTATTTAATGAAAATAAGAAAGTACCCCCCATTTGGAAACAATGGCATTACCAGAATTTCAAAATTCCATTTAAATCAAAATGTCATCCCCCCACTTTTAGTGTAAAATGGAAAACTGTACGTTTTTCTCGAGAGAAAATGGCTCAAAACATGACCTTGCTCTTCGAATAAAACCTTGTAACTTTGTAGTTACTCTTAGAAAAATTCAAGGATCAATTACCGCCATTTTTTATCTCGAAAATCGAAACTTTTTCAGAAAGTCATTTTTTCCATACTTAGACAGATTTTAAGGGGCCGACAGGGTCTTCGGGTACTTGGAAGCACTTGGGCCGTCCATGGCGTTGAAATGCTCTTATTTAGGCATAAAACCTGAAACATCCTCAAACGAGCCTTACATGCAAAATTATTATAAAAGCTAAATAAACACAGATTAATATAGCATAAAATGGGACTAAGCGCACCAAATATCTACAATATTGGGTGCTCATCAATTATATAGACTCTATTATTTGAACTCTCATTCGAAAGGTTATTTTTCACGTCCAAATGTAACTCCAAATCATAAGAGTTACCTACCATTAATGCCACGATAATTTTATGCAAGTTCTTCTTAGATACAAGAGAGAAGGGCTCTTTACAATTACACCTCCTTTTTTAGTGTAACCCTTAGCCACAAGAGTCAACTTATGGATGTAAACAAGCTCCTTGCCATTGGTTATTTATGTTTGCTGATACCATTGGTTTCTTTGGAGTTAAGAAAAAACATTATTTACTAGTGTATATATCAAAAGATCAATGCGAGTAAGTGTTTATACCATAATTCAGTAAATTAGTCTATCATGATCGACTAGGTTAAATTGTGACACATGTCAACAATGGATGGACGAGTTTCAAATAATTGTGATGCAATGATGCCTACTAAGGAATCGAATGGACTAATCGACGGTTGAGAATTGTGCTTAAACTCAAGACACATGCCCAACAACAAGCAACAAGTGGATCATGGACAAAGCAGTTAACAAAGGCAGTGGAAGGAGGCAAATGCAACAAGGAGATCATGTGAAGTAACTGCCTGGTCTAGAACGTGGAAAAGAAGAGGAAGAGAAGAAGTAACCGCTTGGAGGGAATGCTGCCAAGTTTGAATTTCAAGTCAGAGTGAAGCCTATAAATACAAGAATTGAAGAAGATTTCAACCCCTCAAACTCAATCGCCCAAAGGCTTTTAATTTTTATATGTACTTTACTTTTCCCGCACTAGGAGTAGCTTGTAACGTAACCGTCTCCTCGGTCGTGTTACCACAGTCGACTGACTTCTACTTTGAGGAATAATAAAGTCCATTTTGTTGTTCTTCTTTCATCTCCATTCACTTCACCGAGTTTGCTTCCAGAGAAGTCTTGAAATACGGCAAGGAACCAAACTCCACCACCACAACATCCACATTCCAGCACTTACACAAGGCACGGTTGATCAATTGACGGCAAGTACAAATAGAAAAATAGTAAGTTTATGTTTTTTTGACATGTATGTTGACAGTATTTTGCTCGTGGTAGTGATATTTATTGTTTGCACTTAAAAGTTTTTTTTTTCTCATGAACTTTTATACTAAAGGTTATATGCTCACATTGAGGAAGTTTGATGATTTTGAGTTTATTTCTACTCGGATTCAGATTTTATTTGAAGCTTTGGTAGTAGAAGGTTTACTTTTGATTAGTTGTTCCTATTATGTGAAGGAGCAAACAAAAGTTTTAAAGTAGCTACCATTACTTCTTCCATTATGTTAGTTGAATTATGGCATGCTTTGATGCCATAGTTCATGAATAGCAGTTGGAAAACTTATCTTAGGATTTAGGGCTGTCAACACTATTACCAAGTTGCTAAGAGTTTATGATTCCGCAACGATTTTCTTTTCTAAGAAAAATTTTAGAAACAAAAGTGTTACTAAAGGTATAAGCACACAGCTTATGATTGCAGATCAACTTATGAAGGGGTTAAAGTATGGACATTTAAGATATACGCTAATAGAAAGAGTATAGCGTAACTCATAACAGGTGTAACTTATGGACTGCAATATGATGACAATATTGCTTGACACTTTGAGAGATCTCAATTATGTGTTTCTGATGAATTCCTGTAATGAACAGCATACGTACATATATGTGAATGATTAATGATTACAGGAATAGTCTTTGACAAAAGACATTATCGTTGGACCTTGTGAAAACGCTTCTCACTTAAATACTATGTTAAATAGTTTGCTAGTGTTGTGGTACATGGAAGAGACTATGTCATTGTGATGTAGAACCACCATGACTCACGTTAGTGGGTTGTTTAATAATAGTATTACGAGTATGACCAAATTAAGAAGGAATTGATATGGATTTATGGTGCGCCTTATGTTTATCTTATTAAACTCTGCTTAAGTTATCATATGGGCCAAGTGGGAGAATGTAAAACTAAATTTTAATTTAGTCTTTGTGGTGGCCCACCTATTTTATATGGCACATATTGATTATGAATTTAACAGAATTCTCCATTATCTTTATTTTATTCTATTGGTCAAATAGATAAGTTATTTTCTAAATAGACTCTACTCTGATGGGAAATGAGTATAATGTTCATTAAGGAAACTACTCTTCTCTCTGCCTATAAAAGAGCGTCTAGGGTTCCATCAATTCAATGTAATATACTATACGGCTGAAAAGGCAAGGGAGAGAAATCCATCTTCCACCAAGGGCTTAATGCTCTAGTACAACTTACGGTTGCTCCAATAATTATTGAATCGCTCAAGTTCCGCATTACAAGATTTGGGTACGCCGTGCTTAATTATTTAACTTTTGGTTAATGTTTGTATTGTGATAATCATGATAGTTCTAGACCCTGACATAATATAGAAAATAATTACAATCATGTGAGAGAGCATTACAAATAACTGTTGCATTGAAGATTTTTGTGTGAAAGTGGGGTATTTTGAGACATGTAAGGTGTGTAATGGGAAGGATTTTTTTTCTTACATTATCTCAACATCAACCACGACTAAAATTATGTGGTCGTTTCGATTTTATTTCATTAACAGTGCAATATTCTTAAGGAAAGGTGCAGGAATGTTACCTTCACGGAACAATGTTCTCGTTTTCTCCGCTATATAAAGTATGAGTTAGACATCACAATGCCACCCAATTTGTCCTCCTTTGGGGCAATCTGTTTCATAGAAAGTGTAACACCATGTCGTACAAGGTGCAACGGTATTTGATAGGAGCAAATGATACTCCTTCAACCAAAAATTAAAGTATCATTTGACCACACGCTCCCCACTTGTCCTGAATTGGGTACAATTTAAGCTGCATTCTTATAAATTTAATTTAAACTTAATTTAAATTTGAGAATTTTGTTTTTATTTAAATTTTTTTTTGCATTTGTTAGTTTTGCCCCAAAATTTTGACGGCTATTGCTCTTCTCGACGAGAGGAATCGGAAAAGTAAAATTTATTTACTTTTACCCAAGTATATTGATAAATAACCAAACTTTTTGCGCTAAAAAGTGGTTATTTCTCAAAATACTTGGGTAAAAGTGAAATTTTTTTAATAGTCCGATTCGTCTCGAGTCGAATCAGTAGTTTACAAAAATTTGGCGCAAAACTAACAAATGCGAAAAAAGTTCAAATACGGACAAAATTTTCATATTTAAGTTAAGTTTAAGTTAAGTCCTCCATTAAGAATGCAATATTCTTGAGCAAAGGTGAAAAAATGTTAACCTCGCGGTTACACGTAGATAATTTTACAACTGATTTTTTAATGGAGTGTATATTCTTTTTCTAAGTTTTAGGCCTCGTTTAAAACTTAAGCCTTAAGGAAAGGAAAATAAAAAAAGGAAAATAAAATGATAGGGGAAGATTTTACTATTCATTAAAATTAATTTTTTTTTTATTTTCTTCTCTCTTTCTTTTCTAATCAAACAATGAAAGTTTTTTTTTTAAAAAAAATTCTTTTTTTTTCATTGTGTTCCATACGTATTTCCAAAATCAAACAGAAAATACAGTCACTTCCAAACCCACTCCCCCAGCAGAAAGTCTACACACACACACACACACCAGATTTGTGCACAGATTTTGTTGTGGGGTCCACCACGAATCTCACACAAATCATCCGAGCCGTTCATTAAATGTAAAATATTTTTTCAAGGGTCTCCATTAAAAATAAGCTCAATCCGATACCTATAGGTGCTCGATCCAAATATATAACTTTTCATTGTCCGAAAATTTGAATGAAAAGTTAGATGGTTGGATGAAACACCTATAGGTATCGGATTGAACTTATTTTTTACATGGACCCTTGAAAAAATGTTTTACATTTAATGAACGGCTCGGATGATTTGTGTGGGACCCGTGGTGGGCTCCACAACGAAATCTATGCACAATCTGCTTTGTGTGTAGCAGAACTCCTTCCCCAGAGGTAGAGGGACCCTAACCTAGAAGAAAAGAATTCTGAGGAAGAAGAAACAGAAAGCCATGTCCGACTTCATCCCTGAAGATGTCGTGGTGGGTATCATATCCCTACTCCCAACCAAATCCCTAATTCGATTCACGTTTGTTTCCAAGCTCTGGTATTCTTTGATTGCCAGCCCTAATTTCATCAAATTAGCTCAAACCTTTGGCAAAATAATTGTGTGAAGGCGTGCTAGAAAAGAATAGAATTTATTCTTTTCATATTAACTCAAAAATAGCTAATTTAATTAGGCAATTGTGATTATCTATTGGATTACCTCAACTAAAAGGATTTTCCTAAAGGTATCAATCAATAATAGACTGATGCTCTTCAATCAGAAAAGATAACAGAATATAAACAAGCTTGAATTTAATCAAAAACAAGTTTATATACGATTACTCTTAAGATTTTGACAACAATAAGACAGAAATATAGACACACTTAAATTGAATAAAAAACGAGCCTATGTGTGACTATTCTTTGCAAGAAAAAGTCAGAAAGATATAAGATAACTTGAATTTAATCGAAAGTAATCTTACATTCAAATAAGTCTTCAAACTTGCAATATATTAAACAATAACTAAACTATTTTAAGTCCTAAACTACTCTAGATCTCTAAGCAACCATTTTATATGGATTGTCAAATGATGAATTTTTGTCGGGGGCTTCTCTCTTTAATTGCCTCTTCTATTTATAGACGATGGGTCTGTCTTCAACTTGTATTCTCCATGTTTTCTTTTGACGCCGAAGTCTTCATTCAAATTTGATTCAAACTGCCCTCAATTCCTTCCAAAAAAGGTTGCAAAAGCCTTCGAACTGCTGCTTGACTTGGTCTTCTCAGAAAACTCTTCTCCTTCCACATTTGTTGATGTAGATCGTGGCTAACTTATAGATAGTGGGCTCCTGCTTTTGTGCAACATGAATTAGTGCTTCGAAATAATTTACCTAGATGATTCACAGTAAGCATAATCGATTTTCCTTACGAAACGTGCCTCTAATGACACCGTTAGATAGTTTTAAGAGTTAATCAACGGTTATACTTAATTATCATCTTAATACCTATCATTCGATAACCAAACGTGGTCGTTTTCAATCTAAACGATACCGTATAATACTAAAATAACATCGTAATTACTCCCTTTGATTCTTTGTATCTTAGGCCTAACTACAACGTGTTTTGATTGGATCTTGCACTTTTTAATGCCATGTGTAATTTTCTTATTGGGTGGTATATTTTAGGACGTAATTACCACCTCAATCAATCACTCACAAGCCCTAAAAACAGCTACCATAACCTCCCACTCGTTATTGTCAGGCAATGCATTGTTACTGCTACTGCCACAACTCCAACCAGATTAGAGCGCTACAAACTATTTATATATTGATACTGGAGAAGAAGGTAACACATTTGATGAGTATCTAGAAATCCCATTCCCACTCAAGAACCGTGGCCTTCACTATTACTCTTTACTGGGTTATGTGAAAGGTTTGTTCTTCTTCTTCGAGCAAGGTGAAATTTTCCTTTGGAACCCGTCCATTAGAAGGTCCATAAGTCTTCCCAAGCCTGGCATTACAGAAAACACGCATGACATCTTTTCGGATTACCTTGGGTTTGGATTTGATTCGCAGAGTAATGATTATAAGGTGGTTAGAATAGTAATCATTTGTGGAGGTACCCAGTCCGAAAAGGTGCCCCTCGTTGAGGTTTACTCCCTTTAGATCAGGCTCGTGGAAAGAAAGTAGTCCAGCGTGCAACTCTTTTCCTCTGGGATGTGGACTAGTGTACCCGAGATGCCCTTCCGCTTGCTTAGATGGGGCTATTCATTTTGTGGCACAGCGTGGAGGGAATTGGGGTGCTAGATTGATTTGTTCCTTTGATTTGGTGACAAGGTGTTTAAAACCATATCGTTGCCAAATGATCTCACCAATGTGATGTCCAAAATTAGAACAATAGTATTCAGGCGATTACCTTCTCTTTTATGCGACAAAGATAAGTTTTGTTCTATTTGGATAATGAAAAAGTATGGCGTAGTTGATTCTTGGTATAAGTATGCCCAAGTTGATCTAACAGGAGGAATTGTAAGGGTAGTTGTTGGTATCCGGAAGAATGGTCATATACTTGTTGGACAAAAGATATGCGATAGGAATTTTCTGGTAGAATAACAATCTAAATAATATTCAGCAATCAAAATCAACAATATAAATAAATAGAGAAAGGAATAGAATGGCCTGTGGGGTGGTCGAGGCACGTGATATCGCTCTCCTAAGGAACGATATACCCTCTCTTGCACAGGGTTGAATGGTACTCCTTCCCTAAGATACATCGACCTTCAAGTTCTCTTCTGTGCAGTGAGTTGAACTCACGAACCAATAGTTTCCCGACACTCGAAATCCAAATGTATAGTTGTACCAAATATCTTTATCTATGAAAGAAAATGGCTGAAAATATTTTGTTTGGAACAAAAATCAACGGGTCGTAGGAAATATAAGTCCTATCAATGTGTAAGTTTGTAAAGCCAAAGAGAGAGAGTTTTTATAGAGTTGTGCATTGCTCTCTTTTTTTTTTTTTCCAGCCGAATAACAAAGCAGAGATTTTATAGGCATTAATAAAACATGAATTTGTTATGCTAACAGATAGTGGTCTCAAAACTAGGATGAAAAATAGGAGACCTAGTCAAAGTGGTTTTCAACTAAACACTCCCATTTGAACTCTAACTGTACATTCCTATAATTCCTCCCCATTTTAACTCTAACTGTACATTCCTATAATACCTCCTCAGACTCACGTGATCAATGTTAACGTAAAAGTAAAATATTAAATTAAAACCAACAATCCCCCACATAATTTAAATTTTACAAGAGTGCTTTTACTGTGAAATGGGCATAGGTGTCTTCCAGACTTGAACCTACGCTTAGTGTTAGTAAGTTTAAGTTTGAAGAACCATAGTGAACAAACTCTTGAACTAGGTCCTTGAAATCAAACTTACACCTACCACACACACAGTACGAGAAACAATTATGGTTCTGGAACGGTTTGGCGCGATAGACGGTCATGCGCACGTATCTTATTTCATGAGTGTCTTTAGAGAGTAGCCTAATTTCTCACAACAGCGACCCCACTGCCACACTCATATAGGTGTATCCTCCAAGGGTGATTTGTGACCAACACCCTGTAGAAATCCTACCTTGGACACATTCAGAGCTAAACTTTTCCTATCGTCACATAACATGAGCACTATCACCATAGGAATAGGACTAGGGAATTCCCCTCTAATCATTTTTAGTGCTCCTCCTAGTCACCGTTCAGCTTCGTTGTTACCTATTGAACCTGATTCATGGGATCTCCAATCACACAGGTTGGGTGTCCACCGAGGTGACTAACTTATAGGCTTCAGTCTCATTCCCCTCGATGATTTAAGAACTAGCCTGCGCTCTAATTCTATAATAAGACTCACAAGAATTAGCCTACATGCTAATCATTTTGTCTCTTCGGGCTGATCAGGCCCCCACATTTTTAGAAGTTTATAAGAGCTCCATCATTACTTCACATCAAGCTCACCAACATTCGCAGCCTGAAAAATATTTAAATACCATTCTCCAAAACAAAATTAGTATACTCAAATATCATTTTCAAACTTACATCTCCTCTTAATCTTTGTAGAAAATAAAACCTTCACTTATCTTTTCTCAAGACATAAGAAAAGATGATGCATGTTTGTGCGTATCTGCCCCCACAACTACAAGCATCCATCCAAAAATGATTTTGAGTACCCCAATTGACAAATCAAATTTCTTTAGCACAACAATGTAGCTTTATAGCTTTTTCTCCTCTCTTTCCGGATCACTAAGTGTAACTACCACAACACTTTACCAGTTTGGGATTTAGTTAAAAATCACGGTTAGTAGCATAACACCATACTAACAAGCTGAATAATGCTAATGACAACAAATCACATTTTGTTTTTATCCGTAATCACCATTAGAGGTCTAGGATTAAGCTAAATGCTTGAGTTCTGTG
This sequence comes from Rhododendron molle, assembly GCA_025413875.1. Lineage (NCBI taxonomy): Eukaryota > Viridiplantae > Streptophyta > Magnoliopsida > Ericales > Ericaceae > Rhododendron > Rhododendron molle. The sequence goes on along the minus strand of CM046398.1, from coordinate 31,519,477 downwards.
AGCCCAAAGAATTTATGATGACATAAGAGCCACATATGGAATTTAAACGCAATATTGTATTATCAAATCAAACTCAAGATTATACCCTCCAATCCGCGTACGAAGGTTGAACAGCCCAATAAATTTTCCAGATGAAAAGTCTCATATGCCAATTAAACTTGGTTTGACAGTTGCAGGGAAATATTTCTTTCGCATTTCTCTTTTGAACACAGATCACTTTCTATAAGGAAACACAAGAGGACTAAAGGCCAGATCTAGCTAGCAACTACTCTATTGATTAAGAATAGAGCAATGTGATGCTACGATCTCCATAAGTTGGAGACATGATCAGCAAAAGGCCATATAACTGAAATCGAAGAAGATGGATAACTTCAATGCCCGACTTGGATCTAAGCTCGATATTGTGTTACGCACGTACTCTTCACAGATGAAGCATACAGTTTACAACACAATTAGATTAGCAGTTAACTAACCAAATAACCATGGCTAAATTGAAACTTTTCCTTTTCGAACAGACCGACTTAACACAAATACCTACAGAATGCAAGCACAGTATCCACATATTAACAGATCTTAGACTTGAATCCCACAAAATTGTCTTCCGTTATTGTTTCTTTTCCTCTTGGAAAACTCTATTGAAATTAGGAAGACTACTGAAATTCCCTCTCAAATTGTGAATTCCTTTCCTTGTAAAGTCAACAATGACATACGGCAAACCAATGTCTATAGCAGTATATAAATCATGAAAACATTCAAACCGAGAGATTATCCCAATTCCATGATGTATATATCAAAGATAAAATCTATAAAAAATTGGTCTAAGGTCCACTATAACATGTTTCTGACCCACTAGGTCCGCTGATCAAATCTCTAACCCACCAAGTCCACTATTATGTGTTTGGTAAGGCCTAAAGTCCACTGCATTTAAAAAGGGAAATAGTGCCTGACAGATTTACCCTTCCATTCAAATTCCATCAATTTAGCTCATTATCCTCTCATTATCCCTTCTAGTTTTGAAATCAAAATCCCATCAATTTAGCCCATTTATCCCTTCTAGTTGTGGAAATCACGCCAATCATGGGTCTCTCTCTCTCTCGTCTCTCTCTATTTGGAATGCTGATCATATATGACGTTATATATTCTCCTTTTTAAGAGTTACATATTTTTTTTGTAACGTTGTACAGATTTGATATATGACCATGTATTTCGATTATTTGAATAAATATATAAGGTTATATAACATGTATCATCATATAACCATATTAAATCACTTATTGATTTGGTCCGCGCAGCGGCCTCTCCGACTTGGAGTTTTCTGAAAAAATATATAAGGTTATATAACTTGTATCATATACAGCGGGAAAACAATATATACGTTAAATTTGGTTATATCTGTAAAGCCAATTAAATTAGATTATTGAAATGGTCCGCGCAGCGGCCTAATTGATCCGAATATATGGCCAACATTGATATAACCATATATACTCGCAATCCAAACCCTAACTTAACTTGGCCAAACCAATTATATAATCATATATACGAATAGAAACATAAACTGGACTGCTCAGAGATTGATATAACCATATATACTCGCAATCAAAATCCTAACTTAACTTAGCCAAACCAGTTATATAACCATATATATGAAGGTGGAAACTGGACTGCTCAAACATAAATATAAACATATACCATTCATAAACATGTAACCATTAACCATTACCATTAACTTAGGCAAACCAGTTATATAACCATATAAACTGGACTGCTCAAATATAAACATAAAAAAAAAGAGAAGATCTCGTAACTTCTTTCTCTTCGTCGCCTTCGCCTTCTTCGCAGGTAACTTAATACTCTTCGTCCCTTGAACAACTGCACAAATAATAACAAGTCAGTGAGGCCGCTGCGCGGACCAATTCAATAAAGTAGAACATATAATGTTATATGTGAGTTTTTGTGTTGTGGAACTCCAAAAAAAATACAACATATAACATTATAAAAAAGCATACTACATTGAACCATCTATTCACACACAGTTTACATTCGCAGCCTTTAACAAAATTCGTATATAACCAACATTAATATGACCATTATATCAATCCAATCCCTAACTTAATTCAACCATACCATACCAAATCAAAGATTGATATAACCACATATACTCACAATCAAAACCTTATCTTAACTAAACCAATACGTAACCGACTCAAAGTTTGATATAACCATATCTACTCGCAATCAAAACCCTAACTTAATTTAGTTAAACCATTTATATAACCATATATACGATAAGAAACATAAAGTGCTCAGATCAGGGTCTCAGAGTTTGATATAACCATATTTAATTGCAATCAAAACCCTAAATTAACTTAGCCATTTCTGTAATGCATTATTAATATTACAATGTTTTATGTTATAACCTAATGTTATATGTTTACATCCGGGGGTGTGGGGGCGGAGCCCCCAAGTCGCACCACGAACTGCAGCGAAAACGATAGTTTCAAGAACTTGAGGTGTAATTTCGGCCATAGAACCCGACCTAATTATATTACAGTCGGTTTGTAACTAAGGTTATATAATCATCGACTCTTATATAATCTTATATGAATTGGTCCGCGCAGCGGCCTAACAGATCTGAGTATATAACCATATATACCAATCATAAAATTTCCCCAGGATGCTATGAACAAAACCCTCAATCACAGGACAAATAACTTAGGTTTAGAACCATATATACTCGCAGTCAAAACCCTACTTATCCAAACCATTCATATAACTATATATACGAAGGGAACATACCCAGTGTATCGATTACGGCGTAAGATCTGACGAAGGCGATGGAGAAACGAAGGCGAAGAACGACAACTAGCACAAGGGCCGATGACGAAGAAGGGCCGACGACGACGGAGAAGGGTCGATCCAACGATTGCGACTGAAGAAGGGCCGACGACGAAGAAGGGCCAACGACGACGGAAAAGGGCAGATCCAACGATCGCGATGAAGAAGGGCCGATGACGACGAAGCCTGACGACGACGGAGAAGGGCAGACGAGGGCGAAGAACGGCGACTAGCACCCGAATAGAACAAGCGAAGAACGGGCGACGAACTTCAGACTGTATGGCGAAGAACGCCGACGGGCGAAGAACGCCGACGGGCGAAGAAGGCTGGGAGAATTTTTCACGATATCAAGTGGTTTCGACTGTATCATTCTTTCTGTTCTGAAAGGGGGGGGGGGAGTGGGGAGGGCTTTTATAAGGGGTGAAATAGATTTGTTTGAAATGGAGGAATTAGTGGGTTTGGATTTGTTTGAAAACGGAAATGGAGGAATTAGTGGGTTTGGATTTGTTTGAAAATGGAAATGGAGGAAATTACGGGGCAAATAATTTTTTGGAAGCAAGGGTATATTAGACTACCCAGGGTTATAGAATTTAGGAGTGAACTTAGGGGGTTATAGAATTTAGAAGCGGACTTAGTGGGTTTGGAAAGTAGTATAATGGACTTGGGAAAAATTCTCCCTAAAATCTATTAAGCGTACTTACTATGCCTATTATCCAAAGTGGATAGGCAAATAACCCCTTTTTAATTATTAACTCTAACATATTCTGAGTTCCTAGTAACAACAGTTAACTAAATTACAAGCATATTAAACATTCCATCTCCACTGTTGAAACTTGAAAGCTTGTGTGCTATTTCCTTTTCCTTTTAATACATACGCAATAATCACGATGACAGCCATGCTAGAAATTACTCTAACAGAAAATTCTAGGTATCGCTCCTTAGTTTGTTGGACAAAAGATATGCGATAGGAATTTTCTGGTAGAATAACAATCTAAATAATATTCAGCAATCAAAATCAACAATATAAATAAATAGAGAAAGGAATAGAATGGCCTGTGGGGTGGTCGAGGCACGCGATAGTGCTCTCCTAAGGAACGATATACCCCCTCTTGCACAGGGTTGAACGGTACTCCTTCCCTAAGATACATCGACCTTCAAGTTCTCTTCTGTGCAGTAAATTGAACTCACGAACCAATAGTTTCCCGACACTCGAAATCCAAATGTATAATTGTACCAAATATCTTTATCTATGAAAGAAGATGGCTGAAAATATTTTGTTTGGAACAAAAATCAACGGGTCGTAGGAAATATAAGTCCTATCAATGTGTAAGTTTGTAAAGCCAAAGAGAGAGAGTTTTTATAGAGTTGTGTATTGCTCTCTTTTTTTTTTTCAGCCGAATAACAAACAATACTATGGGAAGGAAACACACAACGAAATTGGGAGCATTGGGAGCTTTCTTCATATGACCCGTTGAATAAAGAAATCAAGAAGTTGCGAACTCATGGTGTCAATTTTCTTGTTGATACTTACTAGGAGAACCTTATCTTACTCAATAAACCAAATGATCCGCTACTTATCAAAACAAATGATCTGGTGTCTAGAATGGGACGGAACAGGAAGAGGAAGGACAGGTAAAAGCATGATTCACCTCAATTTCATGAATTCTTGTATCAGTTCCCCTTCTATATTTTGCAAAATACACACAAGATTTTGTTCCCGCCTACAAATCGTAAAAGGCTAGTTTTGGTCATTTTTTTCAGTATGATATAAGAATTGTTAGCATTGTGCTATACTGGTTTGTGCCAGTGGTTAGAAGTAGAAATAGTTGCAAGTAGTAAAACGTGGACATGGATGCTTAATATGTCACATCTTTTTATACACTTATACATGTACGCTGAACTTGTCATGTCTAAGCCCTGTTCAATCTACAGATGTCTTTAGCTCTTTTCATTTTGCAAGATGTTCGATGTGGAGTTTTAGTACTGCAGCGTAAAGCACTATCCGTCCCTACAAATTATTTTTCTCTCTCTGTGTATTTGAAGTATGACCTTCAAACACCAAAATACTATGGGAATCCCTCAAAAAAACGATATGAAATCCAAGGGACAAGTCCTCACTTTAAGAAGAAGTGAAAGACTTTGGATCCCAGCTGAGCTCGCTACAGAAGACTCGACGAATGAGGAAAATTGGGATATCAGCGCTTACCCCCTTGATTGTATGGCCCCTGAGTTGCAGTCAGCCTTCACTCTGTCAATTGCACTTTCATAGGAAGTTGATCTAATCAAGTCTTCTCCCAAGGCAGGCAAGCAAGGGAAAGCGACCGAAGAAGAGGAAGCTTCTAGACAGATATCTTCTGCTTGACTGGTTTTCTTCTTGCCTCTGCTTTCATAGTTTCTAGGATGAACTGCAAACCCCTTGTGGGAGGAAGAGTTTTGAGTTCCAGACAAGACAAGACATGAAAAGGAATTCCTGAGTGGTGTACCGTTGAAAACTTTTGGTTAAGAAGTACAAACACATCTACCGGCCTCACTTATCCTTGTCAATCATGGACACGACACGACACTCCCCGGATGCGTATTGGACATGTTGACACATTATGGATACTCTAGAACATGTTGGCAACACTCTCGGAACTTGCCAAGGACACAGTAAAATTTCTCCGAGTTTATATGAAATCATAACATACCTTTATATAATACAAAAATACTTTACATTTGACGTGTTTCCCGACGTATCCGTGTCCTAATTTTTGGAGAAATGACATGTTTGCGTTTCCGTGTCGTGTCGTGTCCTGTCTGTATCCCGCATCTGTGTTTGTGCTTCTTAGACTTTTATAATCAAATTATGCTGTTTTTCTTTCATCGTTATGTTTATATAGTTTTTGGTCATCAACTTGTGTCTGCAATGCATATAGAAACAAATGAACGCAGAGTTCACAAACCAAAAGATTTGATAATTTGGGAAGAAATTAATCAAACCTAAAGAAAATTATTGAAACCAATAAATGGATTCTAACGAATTTTATTTAATTCTGCCTGCTAATATGATTAAGGCTATGAATTAGTTAAGGATATTGTTCTCATGGTAATGGTGTGCATACCAGAAATCGTACTAGTGCAAAAAGATGATATAATTATATAACAAAATCCATGCTCTGCTACGGTGAATGACACAACTCGCCCTTATCTCTAAGGTTTTCAGACATGATGTATTTATGCCATATTATTCTGAATTATTGTCAATTTGACTATGTGGTTCAGGCCAAATCTTTACATGTTGTCGTACTCCTACCTACATCATTGTAGGTGTGGATCATGATATTTTGTCTTCGGTTTTGATTTAATAAATCCATCTTTTTTCTAAATTATGGTGATTGCTTCAGGGTGATACCTGTGATAACTATAGGACTCGTTTTTGCTAAAACTCCACTGTATCCAGAATCATCCTTTTGCACTCCACTATTGTTCAAGACCTCCTTAGTTCCCTATTTGGTCTTAAATTGTGTTCTGTTGGAATTTTTCCAGATTGTGGTGAATGAAACTGGGACAGACGGAGGGTTTCCGGAGGCAACCGAAAGGCCTCCGTTTGGTTCAACGAATCTGGACAGTGTAGTTATTGGTGCGGCTACTTAATACACCATGTTCCGAGAGTTATTGGCAGAAATCGATTCTGGAGTTTCACACATTCATGGCTCCCTATTCATTCTGCATCATGTCAAGGGTCTCATCTCTTGCTATGAATTGATCATTCCCACCGGTTCACAAGTTCCTCATAGCAACATTCTAAAAATATTATTCTTTGTGTAAGAGAGAGGCAGAAGTTGGTGATTTTGCCAAGGCAGACTTCGGTGGTGTTCCGACGGTTGTGGTCTAGCCGTTCCTGAGAGACAGACGTCAATGTACCCACAACCCCCCTTCCGGTGAGGCGGTGAATCTGTTCTATGAACTCAGTTCGTTACGAATTCAGTTTATGTATTCCGTATTCAGTTATCATTTTGTAATGGAATATGTATCTGGAATTATCCGATCAAACTACGTTTTTGCCCCACATGTTGTAAAGTTTTCAAAACATGAAATCTCATGGTGATCTATTATAGAAATTTGCATTAGTAACTTTACGGATATGTCAGTCTTGCGTTTCTGTTGCAATACAAAAAGTTTATTACCTTGTCGTTTATTGTGACATAATTATTAGTAAGGTTGTGTTAAATTGTTGTCCCAGATTGTCCGTGACTCGGAGTATCTTAGTATTTGATATGGAGTCAGTCACCTGTTGCATACTTGCATTGGCTTGTATGACTTTTTAGTTCGATACCATCTTTGTGCTGACAGAAATGACCAAATTTTCCAGCATAAAAGCATTAATGGGCAGAGGCGGTTGTTCCAAAAATTGAATCTGACAATCAGATCAGGCATCATCTCTTGGAGAATCTGTCAGATTTCTCATTGGGTGTTCACTTCAAAAAATATTACTAGTACTCTTATTACATTACTACCACTGTAGTAGTACCACATGATGTTTTAGGGTCCTTTCTCAACGTACATGGAGAACTGGATAATCACTAGTTTAGTGGTGTTTGATTTTTGGTCCTTGGAATGGTGTCTAAGGATCTTTGCCTGTTTGTATTGTTTTGGTCTGGGTGTATGCCCTGAAAAATGCTCGACACCTTTAATTTATTTCAACTTTTTACAAGATATTGAATCTGATATCGAATCTAATCATTGCACCATTAACAAAAGCCAACAAACTTCTATCTTCAAATCAACTTGATCTCCTAAAAATCAAAAGCATTTTTTTGGGTGAAAACCTAACCTATTTTAGGACGCATACTTCCATTTTTTTTGAAATAAAAAAAAAAAAAAAGAAGAAGAAGAAGAAGAAGAGGAGACAAGTGAGAATCCAATCGCACAAAATCCAAAAAGTTGAAAACGTAACTAGGTGGAACTAGTCGGGAAAAAAGAATATGGTAGTTCAATATATATATATATATATATATATAGGAATTTAGTTGGGCAGTAAACAAAAAGTCGTATTGTTGCATGACAGAGCTTTCAAGAATGACCAAATATAAAAGAAAAGAAAACTAATCCAAGTGGAAAACTATACGATGTTGATTTCACCAGATTCCTTTTGTTAACCGAAAAACTTAAAATTTTCCTTCGAAGACAACCAAACGGGACCTTAGGCAAGGAAAGGCTTTTTGTTAATTTCCAACTTAAGGCTCATTTCACACAAAAATACAAAAAAGGTGAGAATGAAGTCGCACAAAATACAAAAAAGGAGAATACGTAACTAGTCGTGAAAGTATTTTGAAACATGTAAAATGTGTCATGAGAAGGGTATTTTCCCCCGCATTATCTAGAACTTAACCACCATTGGAAAAGTGGTTGGCTGTAGCACTTACCACCTCTTTAGTACATCTTTTTGTTTAAAGTGTCATTTTTTATTTTATTTTTTTCCATTTTCAGTGATCACATTTTTTTTTCCCTGCATTCCTTCTAGTAAACGAGAAAACAATATGTCTTCTACTGTAGTTCATTACTCCTATTTTTTTCGGTGATTACATTTTTTTCGTTCACCTCATACTACTTATTTTCCATTTTCAAACTCAATTATAATGAAAATGAAAAAATAATTTCTTAATTTTTTTTGCACCGTTTAAAAGATCTCAATGAGATCTATCAAACGAAATCCATATTGGCAGAAAAAATTATTTGCGCATATACATAATTTTTGAAATTGAAATTGTTTCTTAAAAAATAAGTACTTATTTGAGAATCTGGAATACAAACTTAGGTAGATAATTTCACTACTAATTTACTCTTTACTCTTTTTAATCAAAAAAGTCTACTCACACAGATTTTCTGTGCACAAATCACTGTGTGGGGTCTACTAAGAGTCCCACACAAACGATCCGATCTGCTCATTAAATTTAAAACACATTTTCAAGGGATCTCGCGAAAAATTAGCTCAATCCAATACATATTGATACTCAATCCATACATCTAAACTTCCATTCAAACTTTAGATCCTAAATTCTGAATAAAAGTTTAGATATATGGAATGAGCACCTATAGGAATCGGATTGAAATGATTTTTTTGAGGGAGCATTTGAGAAAGTGTTTTAAATTAATGAACGGTTTGGATCATTTGTACGAGACCTTTAATGGGCCCCACACAGTGATCTGTGCACAGAAAATCCGTGTGAGTAGTTGGACTTAATGGCTCTATTTGGAATCTATAGAAAAGAAAAGAAAAGAAAAAAGAAAAAAAGAGAAAAATGAGAGGAAAATATGATGAAAAACTTATTATTTACTGAATTTAAAATTTTTATTTAATTTTCTTTTTCTTTCCTTTCATTTTCTTTCCATAAGTTCCAAACAGATAAAATTAAACAGAAAATACATTCGCTACCCAAACCCACTTCCCCAGAGGTGAACGGAACCTAACCCTAATCCTAGAAGAAAAGAAGAAGTTCTGGGGAAGAAGACACAGAGAGCCATGTCCGACTTCATCCCTGAAGAGGTCGTGGTGGGTATCCTATCCCGACTACCAACCAAATCCCTAATCCGATTCAGGTCTGTTTCCAAGCTCTGGTATTCTTTGATTGCCAGCCCCAATTTCATCACTTCCCACCTCAATCAATCACTCACAAGCCCTAAAAATAGCTACCATAACCTCCCACTCGTAACTGTCAGGCAATGCATTGCTCCTACTAGTCCTATCAGATATGGTCCATCTCAAGAACAAATCAGATTAGAGCACTACAAACTATTTATTGATACTGGAGAAGAAGAAGATAACACATTTGATGAGTATCTAGAAATCCCATTCCCACTCTACAGCCGTTATTGCTACGTTTTACAGGGTTATGTGAAAGGTTTGTTCTGCTTCGAGCTAAGTGAAATTTTCCTTTGGAACCCGTCCATTAGAAGGTCCATAAGCCTTCCGAAGCCTGGCATTACAGAAAACACGCATGGCCTCTTTTCGGATTACCTTGGGTTTGGATTTGACTCGCAGAGTAATGATTATAAGGTGGTTAGAGTAGTCATCCTTTGTGGAGGTACCCGGTCCGAAGAGGTGCCCCTCGTTGAGGTTTACTCCCTTAATTCGGGCTCGTGGAAAGAAAGTAGTGGAGCGGGCAACTCTTTTCCTAGGGGATCTGGACTACTGTACTTGGAATGCCCTGCCGCTTGCTTAGAAGGGGCTATTCATTTTGTGGCACAGCGTGGAGGGAATTGGGGTGCTAGATCGATTTGTTCCTTTGATTTGGGCGACGAGATGTTTAAAACGATGTCGTTGCCAAATGGTCTTGCAACAAAGGAAATGAGAACAATAGTATTCAGGGGATCGCTCTCTCTTTTATGCCACGATGATTCTGCTCTTGCAAATAAGTTTTGTTCTGTTTGGATAATGAAAGAGTACGGTGTAGTTGATTCTTGGTATAAGTATGTCAAAGTTGATCTAACAGGAGGAATTATGAGGGTAGTAGGTATCCGGAAAAATGGTCATATACTATTGGAGGGAAAAACACCACAACATTGGAAGCATTGGGAGCTTTCTTCATATGACCCGTTGAATAATGAAATCAAGAAGTTGGGAACTCTTGGTGTCCATTTTCATGTTGATACATACGAGGAGAACCTTATCTTACTCAATAAACCAAATGATCCGGTACTTATCGAAACAAATAAAACAAATGATCCGGTGCCTAGAATGGGACGGAACAGGAAGAGGAAAGACAGGTAAAAGTCTGAATCAACTCAATTTCATCAATTATTATATCAGTTCCACTTATATATTTTGCAAAATACAAACAAGATTTTGTTACGCCTACAAAGCTTAAAAGGTTGTTTTGGATGTCATTTTTTTCAGTATATGATGTAAGAATTGTTAGCATTGTGAAATATTGCTTTGTGCCAGTGGTTAGAAATAGAAATAGTTGCAAGTAGTGAATGGTGGATATAGATGATTAATATCTTGCATCTTTTTATACACTTGTACATGTACGCTGAACTTGTCATGTCGAAGCCCTGTTCAATCTACAGATGTCTTTAGCTCTTTTCATCAGTGTTCTAAAAGTCGCTAGGTGCTAGTCAAGCGGTCGGCCACTTTCGAAAGTTGACCTAATCAAGTCCTCTCCCAAGGCTGGCAAGCAAGGGAAAGCGACTGAAGAAGAGGAAGCTTCCAGGCAGATATCTTTTGCTTGACTGGTTTTCTTCTTGCCTCTGCTTTCATAGTTTCTAGGATGAACTGCGAACCCCTTGTGGGTGGAAGAGCTTTCATACTTGTGCAATGTTTTGTTATATTTCTTTTACTTTGACTCATTATGGATACTCTAGATCATGTTGGCAACACTCTTGGAACATGCTAAGGACACATAAAAATGTCTCCAACGTTTATATGAAATCGTAACATACCTCTATAATACAAATGCACTTTACATTTAATGTGTCTCCAACGTGTCCGTGTCCTAATTTTTGGAGAAATGACATGTCTGCGTATCCGTGTCGTGTCATGTCCGTATCCCATATCTGTGGATGTGCTTCTTAGACTTCATGATTAGATTTTAATGTTTTTCTTTCATCGTTACGTTTACGCAGTTTTTGGTCATCAACTTGTGTTTGCAATGCATACAGAAACAAATGAACATAGAGTTCACAAACCAAAAGATTTGATAATTTAGGAAGAAATAAATCAAACGTAAAGAAAACTATTGAATCCAATAAATGGATTATAATGTTTTAATTAATTATGTCTGTATAACAGAAACATTCCAATTTATAGGGGTGTTTTGGTGCTTACTTCTGAAGTATTTGTTGGATATGCTCTAAGTTTTTCAGACATGATGTGTTTGCCTTATGGTACAATATTTGTTAGATATGCCATATTATTCTGAATTATTGTCATTTGACCCAAATCTTTACATGTGGTCCTACTCCTAGCTACATCACTGTAGGTGCGGATCATGATATTTTGTCTTTGGTTTTGATTGATGAAATCTATCTTTTTTCTTAATTATGGTGGTTGCATCATGGTGATAACTATAGGACTCGTTTTAAGAAAACTGTTTTGTGTAGCTTAGTTTACCATACAAACTGCGCTGCCAAAAACTCCACTATATCCAGAAGCATCCTTTTGCACTCCACTATTTTTTTTGCACTCCACTATTGTTCAAGACCTCTTTAGTTCCCTGCTTGGTCTTAATTGTGTTCTGTTGGGAATTTTCCGGATGTTGGTCTTAATTCTATTTGGTCTTAATTGTGTTCGGTTTCCCAAGGCAACCGAAAGGTCCTCTGTCTGGTTCAACGAATGTGGACAGTGTACTTGTCGGTGTGGCTTCTTAATACGCCATGTTCCTAGAGTTATTGGCATAAATCAATTCGGGAGTTTCACGAATTCAGGGAGCCTATTTATTTTGCAGCATGTCAAGCGTCTCCTCTCTGGCTATGAATTGATCATTCCCATTTTGTGTTGCTCACCAGTTCACAAGTTCGTCATAGCAGCATTGTTTACTTACCGGTAGAAAGAGTTTATATTATCTCCTTTTTGCTAAATTGGGTAATTTCATTTATCTTATTCCTCTTTTGCAGACTATGACAAGAATTGAGCCAAAAGGAAGATAATTATGAATTTGTCAAATTTACTCGGTGGTTTGTAGAGCAGCAAACGTTAGTCATTTCGCCAAGGCAGACTTTGGTTGTATTTCGACGGTTGTGGTCTAGCCATTCTATCCTTATAGACAAACGCCAATCAACCTACAACACCCATCAGTGAGGCAGTTAATGTATTTTATGTATTCAATTTTTGTACTCGGTATGCGGTTTTCATTTTGTAATGGAATCCCTTCTTGTCTCCGTAAAGGAGGATTGGCATATTGGATGAACCATTTTCTTGAAATACTTAAATGCCCTTCATTTATGTGGTGAGTGTGTACGGTTGGGTAGTGTTGGTGAGGTTGTTTTGGTAGTTTGGCATCATCGGATTGCTGTTTGGGGTGTCCAGATTCTGTTTTTTTTTATTACTTTAATAGGTTTTCAGACTTTCAAGGTTTTCCTTCCATGTCCTTTTTTCCTTCTTCGGTTCATGCTTTGAGTTAGGGTATGGGGGTGCTTTGATAAAGTCATGCCCTTGCTCTCTCTTCCTCTCCCCAGAGAGTAATTGCATGAATCTTAGCAATAAATGCTCTCAACTCTACATTTATGATTGCTCTGTTGGCCTGTTAAAAAAATGAATAAGAATCCCTTGGAACTCGATGGAAAATAAATGCATGAATCTCTTTCATCATGATCTGAACTCCTCCATTTATGATTGCTCTATTGGATCCTTTAAAAAAGGGAACAATTCCTTGGCATTGGATGGAACAAATCTAGCATTGCATACCAAATCTTGTAGTAGCTTCTATAGCAGCATGGAAGACGTGGGATCTTAAATGCATGAATCTTAGCAATAACTTTGCTCGGATTCGATGAGTCATGCTCTGAACTCTTGCATTTGATTTTTTTTTTGGGGGGTCCATAACGTTACTCTTACATTTATGATTGCTCTGTTGGACTGTTAAAAAAATGAATAAGAATCCCTTGGAACTCGATGGAACAAATAAATGCATGAATCTCAGCAATAACTTTGCAATTCTTGCATTTATGATTGCTCATGGATCATTTAAGAAAGGAATTCTCAGCAATAACTTTGCAATTCTTGCATTTATGATTGCTCATGGATCATTTAAGAAAGGAATTCTCAGCAATAACTTTGCAACCCTTGCATTTATGATTGCTCTCTTGGATCATTTAAGAAAGGAATTAGAATTTCTTGGTATCCGATGGAAGGAATCTAGCATTAGATACCAAATCTTCTGCTACTCTCTCCAATGTCACTGAAGTCGTAGGATCTCAGCAATAACTCTGCAATTCTTACATTTATGATTGCTCTCTTGGATCATTTAAGAAAGGAATTCTCAGCAATAACTCTGCAACCCTTGCATTTATGATTGCTCTCTTGGATCATTTAAGAAAGGAATTCTCAGCAATAACTTTGCAACTCTTCATTTATGATTTTTTCGAATACACAGACCTGACAAAATCTTGCTGGTCATTGGGCTGGTGCATTCATTCGAAAAAATCTTGCATTCCTTGGTTTTGAGGTTAATATAAAAATCTATACGTACGAGTTTTTAGTACCCTATTGTTATTATTTCCTACTTGCTGAAGAATATTGTTGGGTTATGCTTGCCTATATTTATAGGTGCTTGTAACTCCTCGTTGGGAGCACCTAACTCGTGATTCAAATTATACCGTTGTGCTGTCATTGTGGAGCTTCTGCTTGCAATCTGGTTGAGGTAGGTTGCTCTTCTTTTGCTTTTGAATTCAGCTGCCAGGATAAATTGAGATTTGCACACAATTGTATATTATTTGGTTTGTAAATGTTCCTGGTTGACTAGGTGAAATTAGATACTTGAGATGGGAGATCATAACCCTTTGGGAAATATCAAGATACGTATTCCAACCTTACCTGGGGAAGAAGGCTGGGTCCTTTACCACCAACTAAAGGAAGAGGTGTGCACTATGATGCGTAGATTGCACGCAACAAGGGATGCAATTCAGGTGTGTGATCAAATTCTTGCTCAGAAGCCAGAGTTGCCTTTGATGAATTATATCAGCGAAAAAATTGGCCAATACATGGCATCTGAAAGTGCATGGGAAGAAGAGTATCTTGCAAAGGATAGCGCTATGGATCAAGCAATGGTGCACAATACAACTAATGACTTAGCAAATATGGTACTAGATGGTCATTGAAGTGGAACGTAAAATGCGTAATATATGGTTTGCATATGTGTTAATGTTGATATGGTCCCTTTTATTGTATGCCTGTGAGGAACATGTGTAGATCCCAAAAAATTGTAATTTTGGATGGGGTATTATATGCCCTTTGCTCTGGCAAAGTATTGTGGGAATTTGATAATAACTTGTGTTCTTCTTGTTTTGCTAATTAGTTTGCCTTTGGGATTTGCACCAGACCAAATTTCCGCAATAATCTAGCGGCAAGATCTTCGTTTTAATATAGCACAATTTAAAAAAAAAACTATACACAACTTCAATCACATATTTTTCATTTACAAGAGCAGAGCAAACGCACTTTACAGTTTGATTAGGTGGTCTTCGTGGTGTTTTAGTTGGGAAGAACTTGTACAGAAGTCCGGCCATGTAAATATGGCCGCAATTTTGTGTTTTGCGGCACAAGCTTTGTGAATCCTACCTTAATCAAGAAAAGTATTCAAACTCTAGCTTGAGGTGCAAACAAATTCACCTCCGACACCAAAAAATCAGAGTGCGCTTAATTCAAGCACAAACCTAGAAAATCCAAGAGCATCTCCAATAGACTCAATCCAATTCTAGGCAAAAAGACTACCCAAAAGGGCAAAATTAGTGTTTAGCTAGCCTTTACAAAAATCCACTTCAATGAAGCTGGCCATAATATGCATCAAAAACAGTATTTGCATATACAAAATCAATGATAGGTTTTTTTTTTTAAATTAATAATGTCAAAACCCTTTTTGTTCCTGCCAAAAATTCTTTTTTCATGCCAAAACTCAATGTTTATTTTTCATTGCATGACTTAATTGCCCTCTACTTCACTACTTGCTTTACGAAAATGTCCCTTAAAATCCCTAGGAGTATCTTAACTTCTTTTGGCATTCCCTCAAATCGATGGTATTGATCAACAGGTCGAACCTTTTAGGAGCCAAAAGTTACAAAGAGTAATTTACAAAGATGGTGGGTAATGGAAAATAGGGTTAAATAATGGCGTTGATATGGTGCCGTCTATTGTATGCTTGTGTGGAACTTGTGTAGATCCCAAATTTCCCTTTGTCTTTGTCATGATTTATGAAGTTAAAAAGGAAAAGAAGGGAAAAATTAGTGAAAGTAGGAGAAATAGCATTACTACAAATGATTGATAGTAAGACAGGCTAAAAGAAACTTAACTTAAGCCTTACAAATGTAACAAATAGGGCCACGTCCATTCATAGATAAATTACAGTTCATAATGAAAAGACTTTGCATGCTCCTAGCATTAGCATAATACAGGAATTTGTTACTTATATTACCAATTCTTAGTCTTACAATTACAAATAGCTCGACAATATGATGGGGTGTTTAGTGCACTCTTTAGATATCAGTGTACCAATAAAATGTACGTTCACATCCGTCTTGATCGAATACCATTGCTACCAAGCTTAGATCATTAGCCACACTAACAACAACAGTATCGTCTTCCTTTAGTGCATGAGCAGCTGCAAAAGATTCCCACCCCATGCCTTCTAGACGACCATTGGCATACCAAATATACCAAGCTCGTTGTTGAGTTTTAACAACAAATTGGTTCAGACCTTCGATGTAGGCTACCTCTTGAAGTGATGGGCATAATTCCTGAACGATAGAAAAAAATAATGAGGGAAAAAGGACGGAAAGTAGTGATGTATTTAGCATTATGCATTCGTGTGAGGAAGGAATACCATTGCAAACCAATTAGCAATAGTTAGCTTTTTGCAAAATCGATGCTCAGCGTTGAATTGTCGAAATTGTTTGGGCGTGCATGCTGTTATCAAGGTAGCTGCACATAGTTGCACCATAAAATTAAAAATTGAAATAGCGTGTTTGTAGTTGTGAATAATGGGTTTGGTTGAAACTTACAGCCGGTGACATTGGCCAGCGCCTGATTGGAATCCCAATTAGGTGGTGCATTTGGGTGTTCCACTGGTTCAGCTGTGCTCCAATTATATTGAACTGGGTTTCCTTCGCGATCAAAGATAAACATATCAAACATTAGATGGCCAATTGATCCAAATAACGCAGTGTAGTTTTGGCCAATAGTGTGGTCAATAACTATGGTTTCCCAACCGAGGGTTATAACAAAGTCTTCAATCTTGGCAAAATAACTTCGTCTACCACTCTTGATCAAGACAACTGCCTGATTGGGTGCAAATATATAGCGTTGAAATAATGATGGAATTCGCTGCAAAAAAACAAAAAAACACACGATTGGTAGCCATTTGATATTTGTGTACGCTAGAGGAGTATTGTTGGGAGAGGAAGAAGATAACATACCACTTGCATCTCGTTGGATTGTAATTTAATTGGAGCTAGAAACCAGCAGGGATGATGAACTGGAATAGAGTATCAATAAGCCATAAGAGAGCATCAAAACATGCTAACTTTGTTATATTGATTGAGAATGGAATTAATAAGAAGAGTACCGAGGTGCTGAGTTTGGGGAGCAAGTTGATTGATCGCTCTCATGTGAGGTTGAATATACCGTGGAGTACAATTAATTAGAGATTCCAGCCAGTACTTAAATTGACCACAGACATCCCACGCAAATATGGTTCCCAAGGAAAACATACTAGAGTAGCAAATTATGAAATTACGATTGACAATATATCGCAGATTTTTATTACTTCGCTGGATTGATGATGCAACAAGAACAAGTTTCCCATCACTGGTTTGCAAGTAATAATCGGAGCCACGACGTTGTTGGGCGTTTCTTTTACGTACTGAACTATAGCTGACAAATGTTGGACAAGTTGACGCTAACCAATTGGAGCAATCTGTGGGCATTGTTGGATTACCAAGTTGGGTGTGAATTAATCTGCGTATAACAGATATAATACCTTCAAAAATAAAGTCGTGAGTTGGGAAATTGGAAAAAAAAAAAAAAAAGATCATGGTTCTAAATATGGTACCCAAGTCGTGAGTACCATATTTTCTATAAAAAAAAAACATAAAACCAGCATATTATCGTATCGAAATTGAACTATTCGTGAACTATGACAGTTTTGAGCCATAATTTGAGATTATTTTGCTGAGATTATGAATGCCAAGAGGGATCTAAAATGCATCTATTGCAATGAACCTGCGAATTACACGAGTAAATTTTCTCGCAATTGGCAAAATTTTGTGCAGCACAATGAAAAAAATTTAATGAGCCACAGAAGTACATTAAAGGTAAATACGGAGATAAAATGCATCTATTGCTCCTGGTTTTTTTTTTTTTTTTACAACTCACGATTAGCGTACCATATCTTCTCTTTTTTTCAGAACCATGCTCCTTTTTAGAACCATGCTGCTTTTTAGAACCGTGTTGCTTTTCTTAAAAACCATGCTGTTTTTTGGTTCTAATATGGTAACCACAACTTGGGTACCATATTGTCAAAAGAAAAAACCAGATTTATCTCCCTATTTGTAAAAACAGCATAATTTCCTCTCTTTTTTCCCTGCGTATAACCATGTGAATATAGCATGGTTCTAGATAGAGTCGTGAGTTGGGAAATTTTTAAAACCAGATTTCTAAAAGTGGGGACAAACATGCTGAGGTTCTGAACTCAAGTTCCAATCTTGGAAATTGGATGGATGCTCAACTTAAAAACAGCTTGGGCTGTGGTACCGTGGGTATTAATAATTGGAAAAGTAAATATGCAAGAATTTAGCGAGGATTTAAGGAAGAAGTGAAGAGAAACAAACAGAGGTTGTGAGTTCAAGTTCAAGTTTCTGAAATTGCATGGATGTTCAACTTAAAAACAGCTTGAGTTGTAATACTGTGGGTATTAATCGGGGAAAAATAACATTGAAGGAGTTGAAGTAATAAACATGAACAATAAAGAATTTGCACCCGTAAAAACATAGCATAGTGGAATAGAAACTTACTTGAGTAACAATCTTGGATAAGACGCTTCGTACAAAAAAGAAGTTTTGGACTGGTAGTTTCCAGCGATCGGTTGCCTGTGCTTATGAATACAGCGAGAACTTCATCGCAGCATCTAATAAAGATTCCAATCATGAAGAATCAAGAAAGATTTTGGTTATCAAAGTAGCTTTACAGTAGCTACTTTACTGGCAGCTAGCTACGGTCGAGGGGAACTGTAAGATAAACTCTAGGCTAGCAGAAGGAGCATTAAGTCATGTCCTCGTGTGTTTGATGTTGCCTTGAAGTTGCTTGGTTGGCATACCAAGTTGTAATTGTGGCACTTATTTTCTATAGCCGATTCTGTGCTATGACAATACTCAGCGTATCTTGAATATTGTAGGCGCGATCCACAAAGTGAATCAATAAACTCAGCTATGACACCTCAACCTACAGAGAGGCCTCAGAAGGAATAGAATGATGTGACTTTCTATAGTATGCTGACTTTTGATATGCCATAAATTCCAACCTCAAGGGGTAGCAAATTATGTGTATTAGGAGTGCAATAGTGTCGTACATTATTGCTTTGCCATCAATTCACCTCGTTAGACTATCCAGGAATTATAAGGACACCTCAGCCTACAAAGAAGCCTAAGAAGAGATGGAATGATGTCATCTTCTACAGTATTTTGGCTATTAATATGCAATAAATTCGAAGCCCTGGGACAAGGAAATTATGTGCATTAGAAGTACAATAATATCTTAGAATATTACTTTGCCATAAATTCACCTCGCCCGTCAAAAGATGAGAAGAAACAATTTAAAACACACCAGCCTACATAGAGATCTAAGAAGATATGGAATGATGTCACCTCCTATAGTATCCTGACTATTGATATGCCATAAATTTCCAGCCCAAGTGGAAGGATGACTATTGATACGCCATAAATTTCCAGCCCAAGTGGAAGGAAATCATGTCTGTTAAGAGTATCAGAGTATCTTATATTATATCTTGTCCGTAAATTCACCTCGTAGTAGGACCATTAAAAAATCAAAATGAAGCAACAAATGGAGTTAAACAACGCTATAAATAGATTGGATTCAGACTTGTTGCCATCCCTGCCTTGTTTCGGAGAGAAATAACAGCTATAGCGGGATATTCCTCTCACAGATTGTCCACGAACAAGACTAATAAGCGTTCCCAAGGTATGTATGTTAATACTCTCTATGCATCAAATAGCTATACATTAGAGATACTTAGTGCTTCTATCAATTGTGAATAATGTATCTGTTGTGGCTTCATTTAGATTAGACTAAGTGTTAGCCTCGCCAATTTAAATTAGGTAATAATTAGTAGCAGTATTCTAGATCTTGGGGGAGTAAACGAGTGTGTTCATTTGGTTGTAAAGGCAAAAAATCACTCCCATTAACTAATAGGCTAAAACCAGAAAAGTGAGTAAAATACTAAAAAACAACTCCAAGGGTCTACAGTTCGATGAAGGAAAACGACATCATTCTCAGCTTCAAACAACTGTTAAACACACCAAGGTTAAAAGAGGCAATGATGACTACCTCTTCATATGGAGGGGTCAAGAGTAGACAAACCAAGGTTCCAATAGAACCTATGGTTGTGAGAATTAATTTAGGCATACTTTGAAGTTAATTTTGCATGCTTGAATAAAACAATACTAATATATGGAATGTAACTCCAAAAAAAGGAAAAGATAAGATAGCTTGCGAATACCTAGAGTGGTGAGTCATCATGCTAGCGAAGAAGAGGCCTTGGACCTATTGTGGTGAAAACCTGCAGGATACAAATGATAGGCAGAAACAGAAATGTAACAACTTAGAGAAGAACCTTCGAATTACAGTCAAGGTTAAGCCCAATGAACGCCACAAACATGCATATGTTGAACGCCAAAACACATATGCTGCCCTTCCCCAAGCTATCAAGGATGTCCGCAAAGAACGCCGTAAGCAACTGCGTGAAACCCAAAAAAAGCAAAAGGCAACACCAAAATCAAGTCGCTTCCAATATATGTACGAAGATACATGTCGAGGTGTGGTTCACACCATGCCCGCCACAGAACCACCCCACGCACACACTCCATATGGGGTGATTCAGCCATTACCATCTGGAGCAATACCAGCGGAACAGGAGGACACGCATGCTATGGTTGCTGGTGTTATCAAACAAGTGCCTCGATCTTCTATCCAGTGTCCTCCTATTAGCATACAAGAAATAGGTAAGTATAACTTTTAGTTAGACTTCGTTTGCTTACTGAAACTTCGTCGAGAAGAACACAAAACTATTAAGGAGGCCCCCTCTAAAACTATACTATATCTCAGGTTCAAGCTCACGGCTGGCAAGTGCAACTCCCCCCCAAAAAAGTATGGTGGTTTAGCTCGAACTCAAATGTCGATCGAAAACAAGAAATCCCCTATGCCACAACTAATAATTATGTTTTCTTGTATTTATGTAATATAGGAAAGAAAAATACAGGTGATCAAATTATGCACATACGTAGACGTTCAATACCAACGAAACCATTTGTTCTCCGCAACGTGGCTTACTGTGCCCATTGTGATGCGAAACGCTTCCCATCCGAACCTGATGGTTTCTGTTGTTCCTCCGAAGAAGTTTCCATTTATCCTTTGCGGACCCCAAATGCGTTTGTAGACACCCCAATCTGGATCTCCCGATCGTTTTACGGTTTCTTGTTTCCCCGATGATGAAACGGATCAAGAAGCAGGCTTGAGAATGGGAAAGGTTTGAGCTTTGTTGGATAGGAGCCCCCTCTTTTTGGACCCTTTGGACCCCTTGTTTTAAAATAAGAATCATTTCAGCCTTGGTCTGAAGTTTGACAATCGCGCGAGACACTTTCTCTCTCGCGCGAGACACATCTTGCCAGGTGTGGTCAAAGTCAAAGCTTTGACTGTTGACCCACGCGCGACAGGTGGCTGTCTCGCGCGACACAGTGTCACTCACGAGACAAATACTGTCCCTTTCACCTTTGCCCGCCCACTTGGTTGCTTGCCGTGGGGTCTGCAGGCTATCAACCCGTTCTTCCGCAGACAGCCCGTGGGTCAGGCAGGTCTTGAACACTCCACCCTCACAACCTCTCCCTATCACCTTTCCACCATACTTAGCCCTTAAGTTTGGTCCTAAGGGGGTGTTTGCCACCACCCTTTGCCCTTACCTCCTCCTATAAATACCCCTTCACTCTTTCAAGCAAAGGGTAATGAATTTCTCTCAAAGTTTTCAAAACACAAAGCCAAGGAGAACATCAAGCACACAAAGGCCTTCAATCCATGCACATTCGATCAGTCCATAACCCCTTCCATTTTCCATCACAAGCTTCAATCTTTTCCTAAAACCTTCCAAGCAAAGGTATAACACCTTGTACTGCTTATTGTTTTGATCCCTGAGGGGGGCTGTCAGGGCCAAGGTTGGTAATCAATACCAATCCTGGTCCTAAAGTCAGCAGAGTTACAAGAAATCTTGCAAATCATACCCTCGCGCGATGGTCCATCTGTCTCGCGCGATACACCTGTGATTCGCGCGATGGATCTCGTGGGGTTTGGGGATGATTGGTTTTCCTTGTCTTCTCCTGTTATTGCTTATTTTGAGCTTTGTTAGGATTTTAGCTCACTGTCAAGCAAGTTAAAAATACATAGTTTAGCTTTTCTTGCTTATTTACTTTGTTGGAATGCTTCTGGGTTGCATCTGGGTTTGTGCCAGAGCCCAGAACATGCAAAGCAATTCCTGGAAGTCCAGTCAGGACTCTCGCGCGATACACATAGTGTCTCGCGCGATGCTCTTTCTTATTCCAGGAGCTGCCCTTGCATGAGCAGCTTAGCCCTTGGCCCTTGCTTTCATACCCCCTTTGTTTAGGGGTTGTATTTCAATTAATTTCAGTCCCTACTTGTAATAATTAGAATTAATTATTTACTTCCAGTCCCTATAAACTGCTTGGTTTGCCCCCTGGGTGTGCACTGGTCCTTCCAGAGCCCAGAAGGGGATAAAATTTAATCTGTGATGAAGCATGGACCCTCGCGCGAGAGAGTAAGTGTATCGCGCGACACATATCTTTGTATGCCCATAGATTCATGCATACAAAGGTGGTAGTCAAGTGACACACTCACTATTTGAGCTGTTTTGGTCCAGGTTTGACCAGGGATCAAATCTTATCCCATTTACATATTTCATCATCCATCCATGCCGTATTCGATCATATCCTGCAAATTTGTTACAGTTTTTATCCCCGATTAACTGTTCCCCCGCCCTAATTGGCTTAAAATTGGTTAAAGAAGAAAGCGAATCACAAATATTTTCACAAAATGCCTAAGTAGAGACCGATCTCCGGATTGGGCGAGAGGGGTGCCTTAAAACCCTTCCCCTCTCGTAACCTGGCTCCCGAACCCAGATATGGTTATGACGGACTGGTTCCTTCACTTTTTCAAATCAAATAGCGCGGCAGGTGCTTCGAAATACGGTTCCTTGGGTGACGAACCTTCAAACCCAGGTGGCGACTTTGTGTTTTGCGAGTGCCTGCTTCTTCGCTCGTGCTCCCTCGATCTATCGAGCCCTTGCTTCGGGAAACGAAATTCCCGGAGGCTCGCTTTGGAATCCGAAAATTCCAGGGCATGCTGCCCACAGCGTTGCTTGATCTTTATCAAGGTTCTTCAAAATTATGCAAGGATTTCCGCGCACACATCCGGGCTTATAATAATATGTTTGCTTTCACTTCATTCCGCGTAACCCTTGATTCGCGGTATACTAAAAATCATCAAGGGATATATACTTTTCGAGCCCAAGGTCAAATCTATCATTTCATCGACAGCTTATATCCTGCGGACAAGAAGCCCTCCTACCTCCAGCTTTACTTCTATGACACCGCTAAGGAAGTTGAGCATAGATTAAATTGTCTTGAGGATTTGGATTCTAACACCATTACCCAACTTATAGATATTCTCAAACCCAATCCATATTCAAAGTTTTTCAGATCTTTATCAACAACACCCAATATAGATTCATACCAGATAAGGCTCAAAGCTGATCCAGTTGTGAATGATAAAACATATGATGCACCTACGGCATCGCAAGTTGCACTTATCTGGAAAGACAATGAAGATGCGTCTGAACTAAGAGAACGCGACATATTAGTTGAGAAACATGACGGACATAGTGTGGCAATTAAATATTATTATGGATGCTATGACCCTCTACAGTATCCATTATTATTCCCATATGGAGAACCAGGTTGGCATCGTGGTATCAAAAGAAATAGCTCCATAAAACGTTCTAACCAATTGAAAGGCACCGTCTCAATCAGATTAGAAGAAACAAGAACAGCAGAACAACTACTCACCCTAGAATCCCAATGTAAGTATATGCAAAATGGTAACTAATTATTCCCAAACTTTACGTAATTATATAATAATTAGAATCGCTTTCCATTCCCAGATTTTGAGGAGACGTCTAAGAAACAAAATACTGTTTCTGGCCGTGAGTTCTATGCATACCGATTTCAGATAAGGCCGAAAATCGATTCAATAATCTTGGAATCTGGTAGGCTTTTACAGCAATATGCTGTAGATATGCACGTCAAAATTGAAACTTCAAGATTAGATTACTTTAGGCACAACCAAGACGAAATACGATCAGATCTGTATAAAGGAGTTATAGATAGCGTGGCGCGTGGAGAGACCAGAGGATCCAAAATTGGAACACCGGTAATCCTACCGTGGTCGTTCATAGGAGGACCACGGGACATGCACAAAAGATATTTGGATGCAATGGCATTGGTGGACAAATATGGAAAACCAGATATATTTCTAACCATGACATGTAATCCCAAATGGATAGAAATCACAAATGAACTCAAGCCACATGAAGATGTCCAAAATAGGCCTGACCTTGTGGCTAGAGTCTTTAGAAGCAAATTTGAACAGATGAAAAAGGAGGTCGTTAAGAAGGAATTGTTCGGTCCTGTTCAAGCGTACACGTATGTAATTGAGTTCCAAAAAAGAGGATTACCGCATGCACACTTGCTGGTAATATTAAAAAGAGGTCATAAACTTCTAAGATCTGAGCACTTTGATCAATTTATAACTGCTGAAATACCTTGTGAGAAGGAAAATCCACACCTGTATGCGGCTGTGCTAAGACACATGATGCATGGTCCCTGCGGAAAGCTTAATCAAGGGAACGTCTGCATGAAAAATGGTAAATGTAAGAATCATTACCCTAAAAAATTCACTGAAACCACAACAGTTGCAACAGATGGTTATCCAATTTATCGACGAAGATATGATAAAAAGCAAGTGCAGATTCGTGGTCAAATCCTTGATAACTGATGGGTGGTGCCTTATAACCCATATCTATTGGCCATGTTGGACTGTCATGTAAATGTGGAGATTTGTTCAACTATAAAGGCTGTTAAATATTTATACAAATATATTTACAAACGCCATGACAAAATTGCGTTCAAAGTCATTGCACATCGAACAAATGAAGTGATAGATGAAATCACAGAATTCCAGACAGCTAGGTGGGTCACGCCTCCAGAGGCAATGTGGCGTATATACAAATTTCACTTGTTTGATATGCAGCCATCAGTCATAGCTCTCCAATTGCATCTAGAAAACTGCCAAGTTATAGGTTTCCGAAAATCAACAAACTTGGACACTGTAGCTGATGCTGAATTCTTCTCAAGAACAATGTGAACGCAATTCTTTTACATGAATAGGCATAACGAAAAAGCTAAGCAAGGGAATTTTCTATATAAAGATTTCCCAATGGCATTTGTGTGGTCAACACAAACAAGGTTTTGGAGTGAACGTCAACACAAGAATGTAATAGGTCGTATCATATCTGTAAATCCAACCCAAGCTGATTTGTACTATCTGAGATTATTGTTGAATCATATCCCATGCCCAACCTCATTCTCTTACTTGAGAACTATAAAAGGTAGAATATATTCTACGTATAGAGAGGCAGCGGTTGCTCGTGGATTGCTCATCGATGACAAAGGAAACGAAAAAAGTTTGGAAGAAGCATGTGGTTATCAAATGCCTAATTCCCTTAGGCAATTGTTTTGTACTATACTTGTGTTTTGCGGTGCTCTAAAACCAAAGGAGCTTTTCTTGAAATTTGAAGAGCCCTTAACGGAAGATTATGTTAAGAGACAAAAGATGCTCCCAGCTGAGGCGCGACAATGTTTACTACGTTTCGTGAAGTCGACCTTAGAGGGTATGGGTAAAACGTTGCAGGATTTTGGACTTGATGATTTGTTTGAAAATGAAGCTGAGCATGATCTGGTGTGTAAGGAAATCTTGGAAGAACAAAATATAAATGTGTCAGAAATAGATCTATTAAGTATCTCCAAGCTTAATGCAGACCAGTTAAAAGCATACAATGAAATCATGGAAGCAGTTAAAAAAAAAAATGGCACCTGTTTTTTTATTGATGGTCCTGGTGGCACCGGCAAGACTTTCCTATATCGTGCTATACTTGCTACTGTAAGATCTGCTAGGAGTATTGCACTTGCAACAGCCACTTCTGGGGTTGCTGCATCAATACTCCCAAATGGACGCACCGCACATTCACGTTTTAAGATCCCTCTAGATAAGGATGGCAAATTATCCTGCAACGTTGGCAAACAAACTGGTTTAGCTAAACTACTAAGAGCAACTTCCATGATTATATGGGATGAGGCATCAATGGCTAAGAGACAAAGCATTGAAGCACTAGATAATCTATTAAGAGATATAACTGATGTTGATAAGTTATTTGGTGGTAAAGTGGTAGTGCTTGGTGGTGATTTCAGACAAGTATTACCAGTCATACCAAAGGGCACGAGGGAGGAATGTATAGATGCCAGCTTGGTAAGGTCGCAAATATGGCCTTCCCTTATAAAAATAATGTTGACAGAAAATATGAGAGCTAAAACTGATCCAGCATTTAGCAGTTATCTATTAAGAGTAGGAAACGGAGAAGAACAATCCAACTCAAATGATGAAATAACAATTCCTCCATTAATGATTATCGCTCCTGACCCCAAGACTACACCACTAGATCAGCTTATAAACTTTGTGTTCCCGGATTTGGGATACTATTCTACTGGTGCAATACTGGCGACACAGTCTGCAATCCTTGCACCTACAAATGAATCTATAGACCAAACAAATGAGCTACTGATTAACAGATTCCCAGGACAAGAATGCGTGTACTTTAGCACTGATGAAACAGTTAACCCTGCTGACCAAGGAGTATACGTTGATTTCATGCATTCAGTATGTCCGCCGGGATTACCAGCTCATCGGCTTGTGTTAAAAGAAAATTGCCCAGTAATGATGTTGAGGAATTTGGATCCTTCTAAGGGATTGTGCAATGGAACCAGGCTAATATGCCGATCATTGCATAAACATGTCATAGTGGCGCAAATATCTGTTGGTGAGCACCAAGGAGATATTGTATTCATACCTCGTATATCACTGCAACCAACCGATGTTAAGCTCTATCCTGTCCAATTCACTAGACGTCAATTCCCACTAAGGCTATGTTTCGCTATGACAATAAACAAATCACAAGGTCAGACACTAGATACTGTTGGTGTTAATTTGCAGCAATCAGTGTTTTCACATTGACAACTCTATGTGGCTCTTTCGCGTGCTACAACAGCAACTAGAATAAAAGTAATATTGGATGCATCCTATAATGGAAAAGAAGTGCCAACTTCAGCTAAAAATATTGTGTACAGAGAGATACTGAGTGAAGCACATCCAACTCCAGTAGCAAACGATTTCAGCCTAGCTATTGTAAGTGGCATCTTATTAATTAGCAGATGTTTGCCTTCAGTTGTTTCTAATTTGCACAATATAGAAAGGTCATATATGATATTTATGTTTCCTATAGACAACTTTATTGCTAACCACTTATGTCTATAACATCCTTAGCATAAGGAAAAATTAAATCCATTGTCATAATGTTCAGCTACTTAAATGTAAAAGCATCCAAATCACATACTACATCTTTCTAATTGCAGGATACTACTTTTAGCTGAACTATGGCAGAGAAATTGTGGATGATTGCGAGCGTGAAAGAGGCAACGATGAATTGGACTGTGAACGCAATGGTGGTGGAAAAAGGTTACCCAAGAGTAACCTCAGGAGACCAAGCTTACCAAAAACTCATACTCATAGATTCTGAGGTTAATATAATTATATGATACTAAGGTGTAAAAAACAGCACGTAAATTTGTGTAATGGTGAATAATTAACAAAAGCTACATGCAGGGTATTAAAGTACAGTGCACTATTTGGAATGCTGATATACAAGTGTTGAAGGATACCTTGCAATTATACCTTGCAATCATACTCATAGATTCTGAGGTTAATATAATTATATGATACTAAGGTGTAAAAAACAGCACGTAAATTTGTGTAATGGTGAATAATTAACAAAAGCTACATGCAGGGTATTAAAGTACAGTGCACTATTTGGAATGCTGATATACAAGTGTTGAAGGATACCTTGCAATTATACCATAGTTACACTATAAGCAATGCAAAGGTTGAAGTGACCCCATCAGATTATCGAATTGTCGACAATCCTCTCCAATGGACCCTCTCATGCCGAACACCAATAGAAGAAATCCCAGATGCTGTCTACAACATCAGATGCATTAAATACCAATTCGTGGAGCTCCAAGATTTGGGTGAGTATACACGCGACACTCGCGGCTTTGGTATGTTGGTATAGATACTTATAGAACACTGCACTTCTTCCAAAAAAAAAAGGTAAATTAAATAACTAACGTGACTGATGTAACAGATGTTATGTTTGCCATTCTTCATGTTGCTCCTAAACGTACCACCAAGGATAACAACACCATACAAAACATAACTATCATTGATGCAAGGTATACCATGACATGTATTCTATTACCATCATAAATATATTAGTTTTATCTATTTAGCTTCGAGTGCCAATACTACATGTACCTAACAAGAATGACCCAAAACTAAAACTACACAACCATGTATCAAATGTGCAGTAAAGTGCCAACAACGCTTGTGCTGTGGGAACAATTTGTTGAGCATGAAGGTGAAATAATGGCTAGCCTTGAAGGGCCATTCCCAATTGTGCAGGGAACAAGAATGAAAGTTAGCACTTACCAAGGTACTTAATATATCCTGATTTCCACCCAAAACGGGTGGGGGCAGGCCATATTTATTGAATTTGGAGATGCTAGAAATTAAATGTAGTATTATGTTGACAGGTTACCAGCTCACAACAAGAGGTTCTTCAACATTTAGCTTCAATCCACCCATTCCTGCAGCTGAGAAACTACATAATTGGTAAGTATGTTTTGCTGACAGACATTATGTAGCGTGAACTCTTACACACAAACCAACAATTAATGCAGGTGTATAACAAATGCCAAAGCAATTGAAAAATTGCCAGTACCGGAAAGGAACATGCTTGTGACGCCAGTGCGAAATGAGACACCAAATGCCAAGAAACCGATAAAAATTAATCAGCTGCCAACTGTGGTCGACAAGGTAGAACTTAATGGGTTGGCATACATTATTTAATTTAATTCTATCAAAAATGTTAAGGATACTTACATCTATGTTTGCAGCAAGAATTCCATTGGATTCAGGCAATTTGCAAGGTTGGTGACCTAACTCAAAGATTCTGGTACCTAACATGCTCAAAATGCAATAATGCGACCGATGCCATAAGTGATGGTCCTTTCTGGTGCAATCATTGTAAAGCACGTGTGTCACCGATGGCAAAGTTAGTTCTTATGCTTGTAAATAGCAACAATATAATGAGTACCAAAAACTAATTGTATACTCTGCTTAAAAAATTATGACAGCCTTAAATTCAACGTTGAATTATTTGACAAAACGGGGTCAATTGTTGCTACTGTGTACCCGCGAGATGCTGAAGGAATGTTTGGTATCACTGTTGAATACCTAAAGGAAAATCTAAGACAAGTAATACACAACAAAAATGTTACCTAAAATACATACATACTGCCACCTAATTTTATTAAACTGTGAATTTTGATACAGGGTGAGCTATCTCCATCGGCAATTGAAAAACTTTGTACAGGTGTGGAATATGCTGTCCGTGTGAAGGCATACAACTATACAAAGTATAAGCTCCCAAATTGTTTGTACTCCATCCAAGAGTATGATGTACTGAGCAAAACTAAACGAGACATGTTTGCTGAGACCGCCGATGACTCAACTTCAAAGGTTGAGAAGCCACGCAAGAAAAACCGAACTATTTCAATTGCAACCACCAATGCGCCATACTCAAAGATTGGGAGGAGAGATAGATGAAGCACACATAATTCTGATGAAACTGTTGGTGGGTCAGCTTCAAAGGTTGAGACGACACGTAAACAAAGTAGAAATATATCTGGTGAAATGGTTCGTGGCTCGGTGTCAGAGGTTGAGAAGCCATGCAGAAAAAGTCGGCGACAGCTCTTCCCAAATAAACCATGCAACCCTGCCACAAGTGAGGATGACCTTCCACTTGCGATAGCTTTTGGGAAGAAGAAAAAATACTAATTTCAATAATGAGGCCACTCTTTGTAGCGCATACTGCTACACCAATGGTTATGTTAACTTTACCCATGTTACCACCTATGATCTATTAATCTAAACTTAACCCATGTTGTCACCTCTTGTCTATTAACCTAAACTTGCTGCATCTATATATAGCAACATATTATGGTGTAAGGCAAGTGAGCAGTTATTAAATAAATGGGTACTTGAATTGTGCCATAAATTTATGTATGTGTACAATAAAGCAAACTATGCAATATTATAGAACAGTTACATATTTCGTTTGCCTTTAGGTAGTTATGAACTATGCAATTTATAGGACAGTTACATAATTTGTTTACCTTTGAGTAGTTATGCTACAAATGGGCAAATCACACATACTGGAATCTTATGCTTATTTCAACACACCAATGTAGGCAGTGTCATAAAATAGTGATGTATTTAGCAGTGCCAGCATGTGCATATAACCACAATCCAAGGGCGCACGTGGCGCCCGACTATCAAAGGGTCGGTAAACGAAGCTGGTTGCTTTGATTAATTAGGATGGATACTCTAATATGGGATTGTCGACTTTGCTGAGCTGGAATAATTCAAGTTCAAATGAATGACCATGTTAGGGTTCAGAAATTTGTGCGGTACGGCGTGAGCCATTTGGCTCGCCCGCTACACAGCTTCCTCAAGATGTTTTCTCTATTGAATTTATTCCTGCTTTGGCATCAAGTGGTAGAATCATATCTATGGATGTGAAAGGGTAGACAAGTGAGAATTGATGTTGGAATCAATGATCCAAGTTTTCTTGTGTTTCGTTTCTTTTCTATCTTTCTTCTTTTTTTTTTTGTGTTTTCCTTTTTTCTTTACCTCCTCTTTTGTTTTGCATCCACGTAAGAGCAGTAACTTGTGGTAGCACCTTATTGTTCATTTCTACAATTTTCTAAGAACATGTTGTGGCTTCTCTGGGCCACAATTAAACATAAAACACAGCATACAGTAAATATGCATGCAAGTGGATTACATACAGTTAACAATTCGCACAAAATATTCATAAAAAAAACACATCAATTTCAATTCTCCTACCTTGCATCCTTAAAAGGGAAACGTGGAACACAGGAAAAAGATGAGGTGCTTCTCATAGCTAGCAAGGTGAGCTAATAGTACTTGGAAGATTTTACCTGACACCTTAATTGAATAAAGAAGTGTCTCTTGGGTAATAATGTCAAATTGTCTTATCATATTCCAATGCTTAGGTCCAATATACAGAAGCTTGGATCCATGAGGACACTGCAAAAAAAGGAAATCAAGAACATTTACGTTAGAGTTAGCATTACAGAGATTAGCTGGATTTTGTGGCTGAAATCCAACTTGAATGAGCCAAAAAAAAAAAAAAAAACCCTCAAAAGATGCTTTCAGTAACCACGCAAGTTTAAAACCCTAATACATTTAACCATTTTGTGTCTATTAACAAGAGAATACTTTTAATGGTTGTTGTTCAACCAATTAAACAAACACAAGGCAAGTGACGATAAATAATAGTCCTAAGACAATAAAAGTTCGAAAAATTCACTAAGTCATTTGAACTACGTTACCCTTGCGTATGCTTGCAGCAATTTAAAGGCCAAAAATCCAAATTCTTGAAACACACCTAACCCACTAGATCTATCGTTATATACACGCACACACACACATGCACACACACACACTAAACCTGTATTTAAATCAGGGACTTCCAGTCTACCAAATAAAGTCTATAGTTGTAGGTGTGGTCAACGGTGATCAATGTTAAGTAGTCTCTCTTATCTTCACACCTTGCATATAATAAATGAAAGACTACCCCACTGCAACCAAATAATAGCCTTTTCAGAATCCTTTCAGCATATCCATAGTACCTGGAGGGTTTAAGTTGATCAAAGTGTTCTGCCTATCAATCATAATGAAGCTAATGTTGAATGCTTACTTCGTTCAAATTTCAAAGGGTATCTATAGTACACATCCAAGCAAATAGAAAGGCATAATTAATCAACAGCAAACGAAGGATACGTAAATCATAGCTCACATTAGAGAGAATGGTTGGATTTAGCAAGTGGACTGCATGCAAAACCAGTGAATGAAAAGATGCCCCCAAATAATGAAGTACAACATGAACCTATACGACCTATCAGTTCTCTGTAAACCAAAGACAAAGAACAACAATATGCACCATCAAGTAGCTCCATAAAAATCCCAAAAGATATTTGGCCATTAATGCAAACCAAGTCATGGTAGCCATGTTGCTATAAAAAAACCAAGTCATAGACATGGCAATTCTACCAAAGAAAGCTAAGGCCGAGACTATAATTGTACTGGCAAGATTGGGCATGATGCACGAAAAACTATCTAATATTTCAGCATCCACCTATCCTATGCAAGGACCTACATAACACAGAATAACTTTAGCCCAAGTGACTAATAAATTCTTAACCTTAAGACTTATGGAATAGCCAGGCAATTAAACAAACACAAAGTAGGCATTAATTCATACTTTGCAAATCTAGAATAGATCAACCCAGAATCATGTCGAGTTAAATCAAACTAGCAATAGGTAGACTGGTAGGGTTTGCCAAGTAAAATACACGTTTATGAACACCAAAAAGGTGCATAAGTTCAACATGTAATTACACGGTATCATTTCTTTAGCTAGGTACAAAGATAGCAGTGTATCTTTTCAAGCCTTCTGATAATAATCCAAAAAGAGAGCCAACCATTAATGGTAAGGACTTCATTGCAGATGCGTTGCTTTCTACAGAAAAATTTAAAAGTACAGCAATTTATGTCAAACAAATTCAGAAGTTTACGTATGACTAAATTAGCAATATTGGATATGAAGTAGAAATATTGATTAATAACTCAGTACTCAACCTCACTTATGCAGGAGTTTAACTATTACGGGTTCCTCTCAACTCAATTAAAACTTAAATTCTTAACTTTTAATGGTCTATAGGTGAGCTGGACAATTAATCAAACACCACATAGGCGAAAATTCAGAATCTCAAAATATAAGGAAGATTGCAACTATTAATTGTGCTACGGCTGCACATGGTTTAATAAAACGTACAGGTCAAAGAGCTATCAAGATTCACTAGCAAGAAATCACTTTAAAAAGTTAACAAAACAACTCATAAATGTAGATTTGATTTCTACGGAAAAGTACAAAAAATGATAGGAGGTACACCTACTTCAAACTCTGGCAACTTTGCAGCAATTAAAATTGGTTCATTTTTGCAAGCTTAAAGACATCAACCAGAGTGAGCAATAGAGAATGTCGTCATTCATTCCTAAGAATGATAAATAGCAGCCAACTTGTTTTGCAAAACTCTACTGTTGGAACTCGTATAGTGCTCGTTTGGATGAAGTATTAGGTTTGGAGGTATTATGTAAGAAGAAGGGATTGGATAGTAGGGGGTATTATGTAAGAAGGGTGGGTCCACATTGATGTGATGGGGAGATTAAATAATACTTGGTTGGGATGAGGTATAAAATGGGGGGATAAGATTGTTTTGTAGTTGAATGGAGGAGAGAGGGGGTATTATAAGGGGGGATTCCACATTGCTGGTTCCCACCCTAGCCACGTGTACTCCCCCCTCAGGGGGTATTAGGGGGGGGTTATGGAGGAGGGGGTATTAATATATCCCTCCGGTTATTGGTTTGCCAAACCACGCCATAGAGGAGGGCACACGTATTAGAAGGGTGTATATTACAATACCCCTTTCTATTGTGGCATCCAAGCAGGCCCATATATCATTTGGCGAAGACCTACTCAATTATCACTTCACAGCTCAAAATCTATCAAATTTATGTTGAATGCAGGGGAATCTCGGAAATTTATGTGGAGCGCAGGACAATATGAGAGAGTCATTAAAAACTCTCAGTAAACATTCCAAAAGATCTCGGCACAATAGACTACATGTTCACAACTCCCAAAGAGCAAATAGTCGGCTAGACATTTCTTCAAACAGAAAAAAGTCCAAAATTCAGAACCCCCAAAAACAATGAAAATTGAGTCTATTAATTATACTGCAGGTGCACATGCTGTACTAGAACTTACAGGAATGTAAGATAGTCCTAGAATTGCTATGTATTTCCGTCCCTAGAAATGGCTAGAAATAGCCACCAGCCGAACTCATAAAGGTAGATTTGGTTTCTACATAAAAGTACAATAAATAGTGTGAAGTACACCTATCTCAATCTCTGAAAACTCCAGCAGTAAAAAATCATCTACCCTTGCAAACTTGGAACCACCAATTTTAGTCAGGCACAGGAAATGTCCTCATTAATGAAGGATGGATCTCTCTGGCGGACCGTTGGCGAAGACCTACTCAATTATCACTTCACAGCTCAAAATCTAGCAAATTTATGTTCAATGCAGGTGAATCTTGGAAATTTATATGGAGCGCAGGACAATATGAGAGAGTAATTAAAAACTCTCGGGAAACATTCCAAAAGATTTCGGCACAATGGACTACATGTTCACAACTCCCAAAGGGCAAATAGTCGGCTAGACATTTTATGCATCTTCAAATGGCTCCATAAAAATCCCAAAAGATATTTAACCATTAATGCTAATCAACTCATGGTAACGGTGTTGCTATTTAAAAAACAAATCATAGATATAGCAATTCTGCCAAGGAAAGGCAATACCGTAACTATAATTGTATTGCCAAGATTGGGTATAATGTAACCACAAATATCCAATATTTCGGCACTTGCCTATCCTAAGCAGAGATCTACATAGTACAGAATAACCTTAGCCCAATTAGGCCAGAGATCCTTAACTTTAAGACTTACGGATAAGCTAAGCAATTAAACAAACACAAAATAGGCATAAATTTATTGCCTGCAAAACTATAATGGGTCAACCTAGAATCACGCCGAATTAGATTCAACTGGCAGTAGGTAGAATGGCAGGGTTTGGCAAGTAGACTACACGTTCATGAACACCAAAAAGGCAAATAAATACAACAAGTAAATACACATGTTATCATTTTTTAATGAACCAAGTACAAAGATAGCAGTATGTCTTTTCAAGCCTTCTTATAAAATTCCAAAAAGAGAGCCAACTATTAATGGTAACGATTTCGTTGCAGTTGCGTTGCTATGTATAGAACAATCTATAAATAGAGCAATTATGTCAAAGAAATCCAGCAGCTTACGTATGATTGTATTAGTAATATTGGATGTAAAGTGCCAATACTAGCTAATATCTCAACACTGAACCTAACCTATGAAGAGGTCCACATATTACCGGTTGCTCTCACCTCAACTAAGACTGAATTCTTAATTTTATGATTTATAGGTCAGCTAGACAATTTATCAAACACCAAATAGGCAAAATTTCAGAATCCCGAAATACAATGAAGATTCCAACTATTAATTGTACTGCAGCTGCACATGGATTTGTAAAACTTGCAGACTTATAACACAGTCAAAGAGTTATGAAGATATAGCACCAACAAATGACTAGAAACAGCTAACAGAACAGCCCATAAATGGGTACACCTACTTCAATCTGTGGCAAATTTGCAGCAATTAAAATTGATTCGTCTTTGCAAGCTTTTGGACATCAATCAGAGTCAGCAATAGAGCATGTTGTCATTCAGAGCCAAGTACGACTTGCAGAACCTGACTCTGCAGAAGTCGCCAATCCGAACTACCTATGCTTGTCTATGTCCTTTGGCGAAATCTTAGACAATCATTACTTCAAAACTCAAAAATCTACAAACTTTATGCTCGGTGCAGGGGAATCTCTGAAATTTATGTGGAGTGCATGATAATATGACAGAGGCATTACAAACTCTCAATAAACATTTGAAAAGGACAGTCAAAGAATTAAGAGGCAATATAAGTCAGCTAGACATTTTATCAAACACCAAATAGGCCAAATTTCAGAACTTCCGAATAAACTGAAACTTGAAAGTACTAATTACACTGCTGCGGCACATGGTGTACTACAACTTTAAGAATTATAGCACGGTCAGAGAATTATTATGATTTAGTCGCAGGAATTGGCTTGAAATAACCAATAGAAGAACTCATAAATGTAGATTTTGCTTCCACAAAAAAGTACAAGAAATAATGTGAGGTACACCTACTTCAATCTCCGGGAAATCTGCAGCAATAAAAAATGATCCATTCTTGTAGACTTTAAAACACCAATCAGAGTCGCGATCAGAAAATGTTGCCATCAATGAAGGACGGAATTCCCTGTTACAACACATGGCTATACACACAGTTATTAATGCCTAGCCGTTCACAGTACCTTGGAGCAATAGATTTAGACTGATAAATGTATCAGTACACACTATACTTACAAGTCACCAGCAATACTTGCGAATACCAATTTATTTAGGGAAATGATAATGCTAAAACCGTTTTTGTTTGTGCCAAAACTCAAGTGTATAAAAGTCTTGTACATTGCAAATGGTACAAGTCTTTTATGCACTAGAGTTTTGGCACTAACAAAAACGGTTTTGGCACAAACAAAAACGGTTTTGGCATTATCATTTCCCTTTATTTAAACCCTTCAAAGCCAGACACAAAAACCATTCTCAGCGCAAGTGGAAGCCGTCTCCTGTGGTTTGCTTCAAAAGCATACCAACGTCTATCTCCAACTCCAAAATCAATTTAGGCAAAATCCATAAAATCTAATCTCTTGCAAAATCGTCTCTATTTAGTATTTCCCTTATTTAAATCCCTTTATGTAAATGATTTATGACTAACTGTATTCTGAACTCTCCTCAATTGCAGCAATGTTGACCATGAAGAAGTCATCCTCATGCCCTCTGCTTCACAGAAACGACATCATAACAAATGAACAAGAAGTCCAGCCCATGGCAGTCGACAATAACAACGTTCAAGTAGACCCAATACTTGACGCAGCCGATAACCCAACTTATGACCAGTTAAAAGCTGAGGTGATGGAGCTGTTCCGAATGCTTAAACTAACGCATGCTGGCAACCAACACCTCGTGACTGCCCTCCAAATGAACCAAACATTACCCCAACTGCAACAATTTCACCAGCTGGTGGAAGATGAAATCAATGCTCAGCTGCACCAAGAACTCAATGAATTTGAGCAATCATTCCTGTGGAATGCTATTGCCATCGATGAAATTGCGATTCCTTGGAATCGAGATGTGTAGCCAATTCAGCATAACTCGAAATATTGTTATGTGCGCCATTCATTATATAAGAGTGGTGCTATTTTGCCCAAACCTTTAAAGGTTTGGTTTTGATAATTAGGCAACAACTATGAAATAGTCCTAGAAGCTTTTGCGAGCTCTTAAAGAGCTCTGTCTGGTTTGCTGAAAAAGGCCACAATGAATCTGCTCTATCATTATCAAAAAAAAAATCTACTCTATCATGGTTTTGTAATTTTTATGTGCATTTTTTTGAATGTGTAATTTCATGTGGAAACCAATCAGTTTATTCAAATTACACTTTTTAAGGTATGAATATTGGTGGCACCCAGAATACTGATACAGTATTTACAATTCAAACAGTCACCCCTACAAAAAAAAAAGAAAAACACACACACAAACCTAACATTAGAATTTGATAAAGCGCAAATAAATTAAGCTCCAATTTATTAATTTGTCGTACATTAGGCTTCTATTAGATTGAATAGTTTTGCGGCAAACCTTTATATGAATCTATAGCAATAAACCAAATAACAGAGAAAGCTAACACCACATACTTCCCTTTAAATAATTGGGCGTAAAGTACTTCGTAACTTTTTTTTTCCAATATTTAGGTTTATTGTTGATTTTTCTGGAACTAAAAAATTCAAGAATTCTATATCCCGTAAAACTTTAGCCAAAAAAAAAATAACCTACCTTCTTTGCTACAACTATTGTATATAGCTTCAAAATCAGCAGACTATTAAAATTAGTCAGAAAAAATTCAAAGGTTGTTCATAACTAGCGCCCCCAGCACTCACCTATTATGTACTTCAGACCAAGACTTACACAAATGTACTAAACACTGAGCTATAGTATGAGAATATCGTGAAAACAATCGCACTTAAGATACTGTCTCACGGGTTTTTTAACTCTGCATTTTTTTGGCACAACCAATAGACGAAATAAGTACAAAACCAAGGATTAAAAAAGGAAGCCAACAAATATTAAATACAGGGTACCACTCTCAAAAAATACATTACCTATAGAAGTTCATCGGATCAGTAATCCAAATAACTAAAACAATATTAAAAAGGAATTCAGTTAACAATATAAAAAATTAGGCCAAAGTTTTTTAAAGGAATTCTACTTACATTGGATGGAAACAAATCAATAAAAATCTAATATGAAAAAATATGAGTGGTAATAAATAAGTTAAAGTAATCGTATATAAAACTCTTAGTCTAGCCATTCATTACCAAATACTCTCTCCGTCCCTAAATAAGTGTTCTGCGCGCAAACCTAAGCCTTCTTAAAAATGCATCTGTTTCATTAAAAAAAACAAAAAAATTTCACAAATCAATAGATAATAATAAGTTCTGTTAGATTGTGGAAAAACAATTAGATTTCTAAATGAAAAAGATGCATCTTTTGTAAGGCCTAGGTTTGCGCGCCAGACACTTATTTAGGAATGAAAGAGAGTATGATAATCTGTAGACAATTTAAGGTTCCTTGCAGAACCCTACTCTACAATATTCGCCAATTCGAACTACCTATGCTGGTATGTATCCTTCGGCAAAATCTTGCTCAATCATTATTTCAATAATCAAAATCTCGGAAATTTATGTTTAATGTAGGGGAATCTTACGAATTTATGTCCAGGGCAAGAAAATGTGGGAGAATCATTACCAACTCTCTACAAACCTAACTTTGAAAAGTCTACATACAGTATCCTTACAAAAATCTAGCTTCTTTGTAATCCTAGACTTATCAATTGCTTACAGGGAAAAATATCCCCTACATAACGAGGCTAGCATCACTACAAAACATTATGTTTAGATATATATAAGTTCCCCGCAATCTTATGCCTCTTCGGGCCATTTGTTGATAAATAAGTTAATCAAACAATTAATGAGATGAATAAACCTATAATAGTAGCTTAAAAAGTCGCAAAGTGCGTTACGTTTGTTGCGGATCCTATTAGTAGAAAAGATATAAGATGATGCATTAGGTCCGTGCATTTTCAAGTACTAAAGTTAGGGCTGTTAAAAAAAAAGTACTAGAGTTAGGGCCTTAATTATAATCATAATGCAAATTTATAATGACATAT
This sequence comes from Rhododendron molle, assembly GCA_025413875.1. NCBI lineage: Eukaryota > Viridiplantae > Streptophyta > Magnoliopsida > Ericales > Ericaceae > Rhododendron > Rhododendron molle. The sequence goes on along the minus strand of CM046398.1, from coordinate 31,480,116 downwards.
ACAAAATTCACTAGGTGAATTAAAGGTAGAACTAACTTATTATGGATCAAATTAGAGTTAGTATTAGTTTAACAACTATCAGTAAGTATTAGTTTAAAACTTGTAGTACAAAAAATGCTCAACTATACAGTTTTGAACATACAAACATAAAAATAATATTTACTGAATATCAATTAGAGTTTATTTTTTATAGGACCCCACAAAACATTATTCTAAAGTTCTAGAATATTGCTAAGTATTGACGTGGAATCCTTAGTAGTTTTTCCCAAAAGTGTAATTAATTGTGCAGTGATTTGATGTAGTGTATGTAACATATCTTTATAAAGTTATGGCATCAAAATAATACTCCCTCCGTCCCTAAATAAGTGTCCTGCGCGCAAACTTAGGCCTTTAAAAAAATGCATTTGTTTCGTTAAAAAAATAAATTTTTTCCACAAATCAATGGAGATGACAATGGGTTCTATTATATTGTGAATAAAAATTAGATTTTTAAATGAAAAGCATGCGTGTTTTGTATGGCCTAATTTTGCGCGCCAGACACTTATCTAGAGACGGAGGGAGTAAGACATAAGTAAACTTATAATTATCCTCACAAAACTGTCATCCCTCATTTCAAGGGTACCTATGGAGACTTTTTGGACTTTGCAAGTACCACAAATCTCTTTTATACAACTGAAGTGTCCTGAACATTAGACGCTGTGAAGTCAGCCAATGATGCAAACAATCCAAAAATGGTACATAAAATCTTAACCATTTAAGGCTCCATAGCTGCCTTTTGTTAGGTTTCAACTGGATAGATCATGCTCCAACTGCCCGTAGTCCTTCAAGCTCTGCTAAGATTATTGATCGTTGGATTCAATTGTTAAAACGAAAATTCTAATCGCAAAAAGATTTGCAAGGAATCACGCAATGGAAAAAACGTTAGGTCCCATTCCGAGTTTTACCAAAATATGGAAAAATATTCATAAGTTTCCGAATATTATTTGATTGGGCTCTGTAAAAAAATTAGCTCCAACAGACATCGGTAAATATTATTTTGAAATTCGTTGGAGCGCAATCCTTTTGGGAAAAACCTATGCTGGTATGTATCTTTGGCAAAATCCTACTCAATCATTATTTCAATAATCAAAATCTCGGGAATTTATGTTTAATGCAGGGGAATCTCAAGAATTTGTGTCCAGGGCAAGAAAATACGGGAGAATTATTACCAACTCTCTACAAACCTAACTTTGAAAAGTCTACACACAGTATCCTTACAAAAATCTAGCTTCCTTGTAATCCTAGACTTATCAATTGCTTACAGGGAAAAATATCCTCTACATACCGAGTGTAGCATCACTACAAAACATTATGTTTAGATATATATAAGTTCCCCGCAATCTTATGCCTCTTCAGGCCAATTGTTGATAAATAAGTTCATCAAACAATTAATGAGATGAGTAAACCTATAATAGTAGCTTAAAAAGTCGCAAAGTGCGCTACGTTTGTTGCGGATCCTATTAGTAGAAAAGATATAAGATGATGCATTACGTCCGTGCATTTTCAAGTACTAGAGTTAGGGCTGTTAAAAAAAAAAAGTACTAGAGTTAGGGCCTTAATTATAATCATAATGCAAATTTATAATGACATATATAAAATTCACTAGGTGAATTAAAGGTAGACCTAACTTATTATGGATCAAATTAGAGTTAGTATTAGTTTAACAACTATCAGTAAGTATTAGTTTAAAATTTGTAGTACAAAAAATGCTCAACTATACAGTTTTGAACATACAAACATAAAAATAATATTTACTGAATATCAACTAGAGTTTATTTTTTATAGGACCTCACAAAACATTATTCTAAAGTTCTAGAATATTGCTAAGTATTGGCATGGAATCCTGAGTAGTTTTTCCCAAAAGTGTAATTAATTATGCAGTGATTTGATGTAGTGTATGTAACATATCTTTATGAAGTTATAACATCAAAATAATACTCCCTCCGTCTTTAAATAAGTATCCTGCGTGCAAACTTAGGCCTTTAAAAAAATGCATTTGTTTCGTTAAAAAAAATAAATTTTTTCCACAAATCAATAGAGATGACAATGGGTTCTACTAGATTGTGAATAAAAATTAGATTTTTAAATGGAAAACATGCGTGTTTTGTATGGCCTAATTTTGCGCGCCGGACACTTATCTAGGTACGAAGGGAGTAAGACATAAGTAAACTTACAATTATCCTCACAAAACTGTCATCCCTCATTTCAAGGGTACCTATGGAAACTTTTTGGACTTTGCAAGTACCACAAATCTCTTTTATACAATTGAAGTGTCCTGAACATCATAGGCCCGTAGAAAAAAAAAAAGAAGAACATCATAGGCTATGAAGTCGGCCTATGATGCAAACAATCCAAAAATGGTACATAAAATCTTAACCATTTAAGGCTCCATAGCTGCCTTTTGTTAGGTTTCAACTGGATAGATTATGCTCCAACTGCCCGTAGTCCTTCAAGCTCTGTTAAGATTATTGATCGTTGGATTCAATTGTTAAAACGAAAATTCTAATCGCAAAAAGATTTGCAAGGAATCACGCAATGGAAAAAACGTTAGGGCCCATTCTAAGCTTTACCAAATTATGGAAAAAGATTCATAAGTTTTTGAATATTATTTGATTGGGCTCTGTAAAAAAATCAGCTCCAACAGACATTGGTAAGTATTTTTTCGAAATTCGTTGGAGCGAAACTACTCAATTCGCCCATATGCATACAAAAGTAATAGTTACCGATGTCCGTTGGAAATGATTTTTAACAAGGGCCCATAAAATAATATTCAAAAGATTATGGATATTTTTCAAGATTTTTGTGGGATCCGGAATGCACCCAAACACAGTTTCCTTTACGTGATTTCTTGCAAATCTTCCTTGCGAATAGCAGGACTCAAATATCTTACTTTGTAATTAAATTATCTATATACGGATCAGGGTAAAAATATTAAAGAGACAATTTGGTTTTCCGAAACAGCTCCAAAAAGGGTACTAAAATAACACTTACACATAGCCAACCATCAGTATATTATAAAAGAACCCCATGCCTCTTACTCACATGCAATCTCAATATCCAACTCAGAAGTTCAGTTTTAAGCCAAACCAATGAGCTAATCTGCAGAGGCATTCTTGTGGTAGCCTCCTGTTAACACCTTAACAAAATACCCACGACTAACACTACCAATGGCAGAACAAGAGGCTGCCTATCCACCATGGTTGAAACCGCTGTTGCAAGCTAGCTTCTTCACCATTTGTGATATTCATGAAAGCTGCGAACACAACAAGCGAAACCGCTACTGTTTGGATTGCACCACGGATCCTTTTTGCCGTTACTGTTTGATTCACCACAAGAATCACCACGTAGCTCAGGTTAAGAACTATTCTGCGTGCCTTTGTTGTTTGTAATTTATAAATCTTCATCCACGCTAACCTGTTCACTTTTAACTGATTTTGGGTAACTAGATAAGACGATCATCTTACCATGACGTAATCAGGGTGGAAGATATACAACGGTATTTGTGCGTTCCGGATATCCAAACGTATATTATTAACAATGCTCCAGTTGTCTTCTTGAACAAGCGTACACAAAATGGTCCCAAGAAGGGGTATACACATACTTGTGACATTTGTCAACGGGGTATTACTGATCGATTCAGATTCTGCTCACTTGGCTGTAAGGTAATTATCATCTTGGTTCCTTTTTTGCGTTAGATACATATTAACATAATTTACTTTGTGTGTCATTTCAAGAAAGTGGTTGCTATACACAAATAGACTGATTTTAGCAAATGAAAATATCTGAAATGTAAGCGACCAAGCTATCAAAACTCAAAGTCATATATTCATAAATCAATATTTGATCACTTCCTTTTAGATATAACTTTCCGGTCCTAGATGATTTAATTTGGTAAAGAAAAGATTTTGGGATTCATAGGTAGGTCGACCCATCATCCCTTCTTTGTATCAAAGTACTGCACTGCAACTATGGTTTTAAACTGACGACAATACATCTTGTGAAATCTCCTTTTGGGTGAACTGATATATTAAGCGGCCGCCATGTTATTTGTGCTGTATATGTAGCTTGAAGGAATAGAAGATGGTATTCCAGAGCTGACATTCAACATGCCCATTAACTACCATGCAAATGAGCTCCATGGTGGCGTTGAATACGATGAATCATCCACGGAAACCAAACTGAATAGATTGCACAGCTTCAAAGAGCAAGCAACCAAGCATCTTAATTCACCGGTCTCTGGAATTACAGAAGCAATGGACTCCCCATCACCTCCAACTCTCCCTACTTACAACCATTCCAATTCGAGGAAAAGAAAGGGTATCCCTCGCCGAGCTAGCCTGAGTTGAATTTGTGTAATATTCAACATATCGATAGGTAGATTGGTCTCAAGTTATGCATATTGCGCAAACAGCAGTTGGGATTAACAGCCCACCACTTTTTGAACAATATCTCAACCTTTTGGGAAACTTGGAGAACCACTTTTTGGGTAATTTCTCCACCCTTGGGGAAACTTGGAGAAATGTTGCTATTACTGAATATCACTAAGTTTTTGTAAGAATTGAATTGCCTATGGTCAAAACCTGATTCATGAAGTTTTAGATATCAATGTTCACTAAGTCGACTGCCATATTGTTCAAACAATTTACCGCTCGTAGTGTCAACTGTGTGTAATCAGAATCCTCTGACCGCCAAACGTTTTGTTAACATTGGTGAGCTTGAAAAATAAACTAATCCAGTCAATGAATATCCATTATCTTTAAACCACGAGTACAACATAGCTTACACCATAAATCAAAGAGCACCGGCATATACTTAAAATGGAAGAGCTTAAAGCATTTTCATACATAGTTCAGAGAAGCGAAAATTATTCTTTGGAATCTCCAGCCCATTCGATACCAAAGCAGTTCTATAGGTTCTTCTAGCAGATAAGTAAAATCTCTGCATGATTTCCAGTTGCAATTGCAGCAGCCACAGCCAAATTTCTCTTCAGGAAACAAGCAGAAAAGCTCAATCAATTGTACACCATATATTTGAGAGTGGCACTGAACTTGGGGCATCCCTTAATGACCTTGTTCACAGCATCAAGGAAGTCTTTCTTTGTTACTGTCTTCCTCCGTGCTCGAATCGCGTACATTCCAGCCTCTATACATACACTCCTTATGCCAGCTCCTGAAGGAAAATATCCAATTGTTAAGCCAAAAGGTCCAAAATCCCCCATTCTAGAGAGTACTCGATACATCAAAAGCACACTGAGAAACGACGTGTGTAAGTCCCAAAATAAAATTAATGCCATTGAGGGCATGTGCGCGCACATTGCGATTAGAGAATTCAAAATAGCTTTTTGCATATTTAAAGGCAACCGTCCCGAGTAGATTATACTTTTCTCTTGCCATCAGAGTATTCCAACCTCAATGGATAGAAAATGCATAAATGTATATGAGCGAACAATAATGATAGAAAATGCAAAATACACAATATTACTTGGGATGCCTTTTACCATGGCACAATTTAACAGCATTAGCAGTGTAAAATTGTGAACATAAAAGGAGCCAGAACAAAGATCAAGCAGTCCTTAAGTGAAGCGCATCAGTACCTGTAGAATTTGGGCAGAGGCGAGCCAAAAGTTCCAAACGAATATCCCTTTCACAGTTCATTGTTCGCGTATGAATCTTAAATATCTGTGTCCTACTTTCCAAGTCTGGTAGCCCGAACTCAACTTTGCGATCCAATCTTCCAGGAGAAATCTATGGCTTTGATGAGCGTTGCTTTCCTCATCTATATTGGTGGGGTGATTAGAGACGGGGGTTACCACTTGGCTCCAGTTCCACTGTTGATTTACTCTTGGTTAGAATTCTGATATGGTTTTGTGGTGGAAACTGCAGTGTTTTCGCCATATCATTTAAACAAATCCAGAAGCAAGTCAACTGGTACGAAAACTCATCCGTTCCTTTCCATATTGAACTGCTGGCTGCTGCTCATTCCGTGGCCATGTATCATGTATGTTAGCCGCATTCTGTGCCAATGTATGGCTGTTTTTGTTTGATCAGCCTGTGGCCATGTATGTTACAAATGGCTTTGCCAGTTCTCTCCGACCCCTCCTTTTGGCTGGTGTCGTACTAAGTGGCCATTTCGTAGTAAATTGGAACTAATCTTTATTGGGTTGATCAGTTCAATTAAAATCCTGAGTTTTTCCAAAGAAAGTGGAACCCTTGAAAGAGAGACATAGGGCTGCAACCAGGGTGGCACAACCACATAAATTACGACAACTGCCGTCTTGGAGCTGGCTCCGGCTGTGATGACTATCAAAGAAATAAAAATACTGCATTTAAATAAAGTTGGACAGTTTATATTAGTCTCTCAGTATGGTAGAGGCAAGATAATCACCAGGATCCATTGCAGCATTTAATACAGCAGGTACTACACACCTAAAACTCACTTCTAGAATCAACAGTAGCACCAGAAAAGCCTACAACTTTTCCTCATTCCTTCACCTTTTTACCATACTTCAACAGAGGCAAAAAATAAACTGCCCAAATAGAAGGAAAAACACAGGGTTCAGCTAAAAACAATCTAATAGCCAATTAATTTGAGACTTTAAAGAGGGTTATTCAAAACAAAAACCAGCCAATTGGATTGCATGGTAGCCTGAGAATATGCAGTCATTTTTAAGAGAAAACATATATCTGTGAACTAAAACCATACTTCGGCATACATTGAGTAATCTGAAAGCTGCTGCATTACTGATCCCATGAATAATAAAACAGAAACGCAAATAAGATTCTTATGCTAGGTAGGTCTATTAAATAGCCCATTCATCCAAACCATTGTGCAAATATCTACATAGAATATCAGTTTTAGAATTCATAGTTACATTAACGATGTCCATCAATCTACTCATAAAACCAGGAATACATTTTCTCAAGCCCATTTGAACAGAGCACCAGAAGACGAATATTGCCTGGATCCTTAACAGCAACAAAGATGAGATCAGAATCCTCTAGCTTCAACTCATTCTGCAAAATTTCCATCCCAATAGATTGAAAACAGCCATTCTTAATCGGAACTTTCCAGGTGAAATTTTTCATGCGAAAGACAATTACATCAATGGTCGGATCCTGGAGGATAGCTTGAAATTGATGTGTGAAAACCTGTCATAGTAAGAGTAATTACGAAATGTACGAAATAAACTAACCAACATTATTAATTCAGTGTAGTTTAGAACCAAACTTGATTAATTGAACTCTGCGGTGTCCAAACATATGCAAATTGTACGGCATAATCATCGGCAAGAAGAACTGAAGGTAGCCATGCTGTCTTCATCGCAACTAAAATATAAAATATAAAGCAATATGTAATTTGGTGTTAATTCGTATGGTATGATTGATTTAAGGAAAGTATTAGAAACCCAAATTATGCTAACCAGGAGGAGGATTCATATCATTGCATTCAAAATTAACAGGGGAAGTAGCACCCTTAGGTCGCTTTAAGTTTTGATCCAATACAATAGCTTCAAAAATCCAAGCCCGTTCGCAACCAAAGAGAACCCTATATCCTTTTGCCAGATGATTTCCAAAGTAAAATTCCAGCCAACCTTCTTCCATTCTATTGTTGATTACGTGAACTGGCCAAACTTTAGCACCAACTTTCAGAAGAATCCATTTATTTGGATTCTGAACTTTGAAAATGTTTTCCTGATCAGCAGGCATAAACTACACGGAGACGAAATGATCCAATTAACTTGTATAGACAAAATGCTTCAATTTACTTGAACAATGACGGCATCAATAAGAAAAATGAATAAAACAAGATGACCAAAATTATCTAACCATATCATCATCAAGTCGACTGAAATATTTCATAAACCAACACTTTCCGTTATTTGCTTCATGAAGAATAAACAATTTCAATCCCAAGGGAAGTGGCTAAAAATTCAAGATAAATATCACAACCAATACTAGCACGACTAAAAGAATATAACGGCACTTACGATCATGGGAAAAATACAGGAAGGAATAGTATATTATCTTTGAAAGCCATGCATCCATCTCTTTCCTTAAATTCCATGTAGTTGCAATGCCGATTGGTAGAATTTGGCCATATTTGGCAACAAAAGGAGCATGCCCTTCATATAGGAGATTTTTGGAGCTCCTTGTTCTGGAGAAAGCTACATCTTCTTGTTCTCCATTGACATTAATCAACGCATACCAGCAACCAGTGTTATCAATCTTATCATATTTTGCACGTTGCACAATTCCAACAAAAGGTGTAGTGAGAACCATCACCATTGGCTGAGCAAATAATCATTCAAACAAATACAAACTATTAATAGAACATATAACCACAATGGTGCTAGGTACAGTTGATATAAAGTAATATATCTTAATCAAATATGAAAAGGAACATACACTGGGAATGAAATTGGATTTAGTATTGAGCTCTAATATGCTAAATGGAAATTTAATAGGGCAAATTAGTAACAGCATTGGAAAAGGGCCTAGGTTAGTGAGTATAACAAGCAACAATTGCCTATGTCTATACCCATTATATACAGAAGATGCTTTGTTAATCTAAACATGTATGTAAAAAAACAACTCAATATTTGAATCCTACATCTATATATATAATAGTTGAAACTTATTCTTAATAAAATCTATAGTTTCGAAGGGTACTACAGCTGAAACCCATTTTTTAAATATTCCATAGTACTTAAATACATGATAAGAGAATAATAAGGAGATATCTATTCCAATTTTTAACCTATCTTGATAGCAGTAGTAAATTCAAGATACAACAAGCAACAAACAAATCAGGTGGACACAATTTAATAGCGAAACACGTGAAAAAGAGCAGGAAAGGATTATATTCAAAAACAAGGATTTGAAATATTATCTTCGATTACACACATCCTAAATAGCAAATCTAGACAATGCGAAGTGCCAACATAGGAGTTGGAAAATTTACCAATTACTGCTGAGTGTACAGTAAATTCAAACCCTGCAAAATAAACACAGCATATGGATTTTAGGGTGGGCTTAAGAAGAGCGTATAGAAAAATTTATATTAACATAAGAAAGGAAGAGATAGGTCTAAAAAATCTTTTGAGTATTCGAGAATGGAAGCATTTGTGAAACAAACGGTTGCAGTTTAAAACCAACATAATCATCTTGGATTTAGATGCCAAAATCTGAACCACTAAATTCGTTTACATGGTCTTAGCTCATTGTGCGCAAAATTATTTAGTATAGTTTTACAAGACTCATAAAAAATATAGGAGTATGATGCTTGCACTAAATCTAGAGGGCCAAATGTCCTCAATATGTTTTGGACCAGTTTGGGGCATTGCTACAATGTGAGCTGTCACACAAAACCTCTTCAAATCTAAGTTGTTTAAAATAATTTGGCACAGCTTCAGTACATTAATTAAACTAAACTAGTTTGAAGCCAAATTCACTAGATCCAATCCCTAAATCTGAACACCTAGATTGAAAATGAGGTAAATTATAGCTTTTAGAACCAAACTACTCATGCAATAAGGAACGGTTTTATGGTAAGGAACTAATGGGTTTTGCATAAACATAAAGGCTTATGATTCATTATTGATTAGAACCTTAATGGTTAGGAAAACACTGTACACAAACATACACATATACAAACACCCCCATAACGAAAAGAGCCTGAAAAATTACAGCAAACCAAAAATACTCACCCAAATGGATTTGAACTTTGTACACAACTTCAAAGAAATACCCGTTTACTGCAAGAAGTTCTTACCTTAATTTTTGCAGCAATCTACTGCAAGAAATTATAAGCTACCTAGCTCTGAATTTGCCATACTTTTCCACAGTTTTCTTGAACTTCTACGATCAAGAGGAGGGGGAGAGATACCAGTGAATCAATGCGTGAGGCCAAACATGAATTAATTAAACACAAGTCAACCACAAATTTCCATCACAGAACTAAAAACATCACATGCATCATAAATCGGCACCACAACAGAACAGATCAAGGGGTGTGTGTGTGTGTGTGTGGGGCAAGATAGGGCCATTATTTTTGAACTACTTAAAAGATGAAGATGTATCAAGTCCTAATCTTTTCTCAAACAAAACATAAAATTAGAGGAAGAGCAAAGCAGCGTTTTCTTCAAAATCAAGACTTTATGAGATTTGATTCGCCAACATTAAGCTATCGTATCTTTGGAACCCGATTGCAAGATGCGCGTTTCGGGTGAGGATGAGAGTCGAAAGATAGAGGGAAACGAACAGCGAGAGAGGAAGACACAAAGCGAAACCAGAGAGAGAGAGAGAGAGAGAGAGAGAGAGAGAGAGAGAGAGAGAGAGAGAGATGAGATACCTCAAATCGCCGCCTGAAGTCTGGAACACGAGTGTAGAGTGGAAGTGTGGAGTGTGGAAAGCGGAACTTAAATGAGCCAAAGCAAACTATAAGTAGTCGTACATACGTATAAATACGTAATGTTATGGGGTGTTTGGACAAAAAAGCCAAGTAACTTATTTTTTTGGTCCTTATTCAAATATTTTTCGTATCATTTGGCTTATCATCATTTTTTTAGAATTATTTCATCCTCATGACAAGAGAAATCTAAAAAGTAAAAAATTTTGATCAAAATCCATTTTTTTTAATAAGGACGAAAATAAGCCAATAAACCAATTTTTCTCGTCTTTATTAAAAAAAACGATTTCGATCAAATCTTTTTACTTTTTGGGTTCCTTTTATCATAACGATGTAATAATCCCCAACAAAATGATGATAAGCCAAGTGATACGGACAAAATTTGAATAAAGTCAAAAAGATGAGCCACTTGGTTTTTTTTTTCTTGTATAAACACCTAATTTTCCCGTTTCAATTCAGTTATCTACTGAATTAAAATCAAACAAATTGTTGTCAATAAAGTGTATTCTTCTCTTGGTTGTGAATTAGGTAACAATAAATCAAAGGCTTAATCTAATAGCTACTGAGAAAGCTTATTAGAGAAATTGAAAAAACAAGGGGTTGATTTTACATGTTTTGCTCTCACTTAAATTTCCTTACTGAGTATAACAAAATGGTCAGCTTCAATATCTGAACAAATGAAACCATAAAGGTTCATTTTATAAGAATAAGATAAACGTTTCAATACTTTATAAAAAAGTGTGTTGTAAATTTTATGTCGGCTAATTTTTCGTCTACCCCACATGAAGACTTTTAAAAGGTGGAAATCTCACTTGTATTTATATGAAAATTTGAATTACATAGTAGAAGACGCTAATGAGTAATTATTGAGTGCGGATTCAAGGAGAAATGGTGTGAATTGGAGATGTGGTTTTGCAATAACGTACCAAAATAAGAAGTGTTATTTTGAAAACAAGTGATTGCTGATCCAATATGTAAAGCCATATGCATGCAAATAATCTCTATCAAAGGAATAAAAATACTGCATTTAAATAAAGTTGTTCTACATCAATTTAGCTATCTAATATGAGTATTATTTATCAATCAATATGCTGAACAAAATCACCAACCCGGCGCGCGCTGCGCGCCGGCATCTCACTAGTATGTATCTAAAACTATTCGATGATTCTGTGTTTTTTCCCAACATGTTCTACATTTAGTTGGTTCCAAGTATGTTTATTGAGGTGGCCTTTTGCTTGTAGTCAGGGTCGGCCCCAGGGTAAGTCCTACAAGTCCTCGGTCATTGGCGGGCAACCAAAAAAATTAAAATTAAGTAACATATAAATATTTAAAAGTTTCCTATAGTGGCACAAACCATTGTCTTGGTGTTGCGATGACTGTACGCCGCTAAATCCCCATGAGATTGAGTTCGACTCCCGGCCCTTTCACTCTTTCTTTTCGTTTTCCTTATTTCTCTCCACTTTTGTTCTCCCTCTTTTTGTTTTCCTCCCAATGCATAATATTACGAAAATCAAATTATTTTGTAGGAAATTTTCGATTAAACAAACACAACAGTATTGTATAATGATGTATTCTTACATTAGATTAAAAAAAATCATACTCCCTCCGTCCCTTTTTTATTGTCCAGTATTCCATTTTGGGTTGTCCCTTAATAAGTGTCCATTTTGTAAAGTTAGTGGGTAAAAGTTGATGTATTGTCTATTTTGTCCCTAAAAGTAGATTCCTTTTTGAAAAGTAAGTGAGTAAAAGAGTAATGATGATGGGTAAGTAGGGAAAGTGGAGGAAAAAGTTGATGTGAAATTTTCGATTTAACAAACACAACAGTATTGTATAATGATGTATTCTTACATTAGATTCAAAAAAATCATAGTTGAAATAAATTGAGCGAGCTAACGTGCTTTTCATCTTTACCTTTGAAATATTATTTCGCAAGAGAGATTAAAGAGATTGGCTATGATATCAAATACCAAACGCATTTTTGGGCATTTGAGACTCTCTTTTTTTAAACTTTTTACGCTTTTTGAGACAAGTCATTATCCTCACATATATCAACTAAAAAGCACTATAATCGTGCTAATTACAAAACACTATAACTAGGGTTTATATTTTGATGTTGATTTTTTTTTATGTTATTCAAGCTACATTAATGCATTTTTAATTTTAATATTTTTTTTTTACACTCAGATGTCGAGGTCGGCACTACTTCAGTGCTTCTAGCCTGGTTTTTGTGTTCTGTTCTCTTGAAGTTGTTCAAGGAAATCCTAAATCAATGTATGTGTGCAACATTACCATTCCTCTTATTAGTTAAAAATAGTGTTTTATCTTATCCGTGCAATACACTTTTCAGTCAGCATGACATCAGTTTGTGGTGAAATTCACACAATTTTAACCAATAAAAAGGAGGATGAACAAAACTCAACTCATGTTTTTGTCATTGTCTTGGGGACATACAATTGTTGATCATTCCCATTTTGTGTTGCTCACCAATTCACAAGTTCGTCATAGCAACAATGTTTACTAACCGGTAGAAAGAGTTTATATTATTTCTTTTTGGCTAAATTGGGTAATTTCATTTATCTTATTCCTCCTTTGCAGACTAGGACAAAGAATTGAGCCAAAAGGAGGATAATTATGAATTTGTCAAATTTACTCGGTGGTTTGTAGAGCGGCAAACGTTAGTCATTTCGTCAAGGCAAACTTTGGTTGTATTCCGACGGTTGTGGTCTAGCCATTCTATCCTTAGAGACAAGACGTCGATCAACCTACAACACCCATCAGTGAGGCAGACTTTGGTTGTTTTTTGTTTTTTTGTTAGTTTTATATTTTGGGACCAGTAGTGTCCCCTTATTGTACTGTGTATGTTTTGGCTGGGTTTGATATAATATTGGGATAATTTGGTTTGTAAAAAAAAAAAAAAGAATAAGTTCATTACCTTCTCGTTGTTTATTACGACTAAACTTTTGATCAGGTTTTGTTAAATTGTTGTCCCAGATTCTAATTCCTGCACTGCTATCCCTGACTCGGAGTATCTTATTTGCTATGGAGTCAGTCACCTTCTGCATTGGCTTGAATGACTTAGTTCGCTACCATCTTTGGGATTACAGAAAAAGGCCAAATTTCCCAGCATAAAAACAATGGGGTAGAGGTGGTTGTATGTACAGTCTATGACACGGGATCCATGAAAGAAGTTGGACGGTTCAGATTCAAATTCCTTCATGGACAGTTTCATGAATCCAGTGTCATGGTTCTTTTCATTTTTTATGTTTTGTATGGATTGACAGACCTCATGCAAAGTGCTCTGATTTTTTGTACTTGGTTTGCTGTCTAAGGATCTTTGCTTGTTTGTATTGTATTGTTGATTTGGGAGTGCGTCTTGAAAACTGCAGTTGATTTGTATTTCAATGAATTAACTTAGAAAAAAGTTAAAAAAAAAAAAAAAAGGTTCCAAAAAGTTTTGAGATGCTTCAAATCTTCTCCATAGCTTTTCTAATGACATTAACATAATTATTATGAGGCCACGACAATTTAAAAAAATATGTTACTACAGAATGCCCATTGCTTAACACATTCAATCCATCTCAACTTAGTTTACTGAACTTTTTTTGCAGGACATCAAATCTGATCACTGCACCATCCCATTTACAAAGCCAACAAATTTCTATCTTAAAATCAAATGCATTTTTTGGGTGAGGATCTTGTTAGACAAAATAGAAAAAGGTGAATAAGTAACTAGTCATGAAAGTATTTTGAAATATGTAAAAGGTGTAATTGAAATCTTTTTGTTTCTAGTCCATTTTTTTTTGGATTCCTTCTACTGAACGAGGAAATAATATACTTATTAGGAGTAGTTGTTACAGTTTTTTTTTAATAACGGAAGACAAAAATTCCCAAAGCGAAAATGATCATAATAAACAAACAAAACATAATGAAAGTTACGAAAACATGAACCATATTCCCAAAGTGAGGAGTGAAGAACGATCTTGGTGAAGGGAAAGGGAAAAAGAAAGGAAGAGCAGAACCCGTTTAAAAAATATATATAGAGAGAGAGAAGGAAGTTCGTTATTATTTTCATTCACTTATTTTGTTGCTCGTGTAAAAATAAAAGAAAAATATAGAGGGTAACGAGTAGAAAATCTTACAACTGATTTTTTAATGTCTGTTCTTTTTTTAAATTCTATTTCCAAAATTACTAATTTTTCTTTGCATTTTTCTCCACTCTCCTGCAGGCTCCTCCCTCGTTATTTCAAAAAGGAGACATACGTCCAAGTTGCAAATGGCGCACAACAATTTACCCTAACCCTAGAATTTGAGGAAGAAGAAGGCACACAGAGAGAGCCATGTCCGACTTCATTCCTGAAGAGGTCGTGGTGGATATACTCTCCAGACTCCCAACCAAAACCCTAATCCGATTCAGGCCTGTTTCCAAACTCTGGAATTCTCTAATCACAAGCCTTAACTTCATCACTTCCCACCTCAATCAATCGCTCTCAAACCCCAGAAACAGCTACAACAATCTCCCGCTCACAATAGCCAAGCAATGCATTGCTAGTTCTCCTCCCGATGAAATCAGATTAGAGCACTACATACTATTTATTGACACTGGAGAGGAAGATAACACATTTGATGAATATCTAGAAATCCCATTCCCACTCAAGAGCCGCCGTCTTCACTATCATAGATTAATGGGTTACGTGAGAGTTTTGTTCTGTCTTTGGGAACAAGATAACTATTCCCTTTGGAACCCGTCCATTAGGAAGTCCATCACCCTTCCCAAGTCTGACATTACGAAAAAGATGCACGGCTCCTTTCTTGATCACCTAGGGTTTGGATATGATTCGCGGAGTAATGATTATAAGGTGGTTAGAGTGGTGATCCTTTATGGAAGTGACCGGCCCGAAAGGGTGCCTCTCGTTCAGGTTTACTCCCTGGCCTTAATGCGGGCTCGTGGAAAATAAATCCTGGAGCGGGCAACTCTTTTCCACCTGGGTTTAGCATTCAGTGCCTTGGGAAAGCCATGCCGCTTATTTAAAAGGGGCCATTCATTGGGGAACAGAGGCTAGTTGGAATGCGAAGGATAGATGGGTTTTGTCATTTGATTTGAGTGACGAGGTGTTTAAAATGATTTCATTGCCGAATGAGCTTGCAAGTACGAGATTTCACATCAGAACTTCAGTATTTGGGGGATTGCTTGCTCTGTTATGTGACAATAATTATGATCGTGCAAACAAGTCTTGTTCTATTTGGATAATGAAAGAGTATGGGTGCTTTCTTCATATGACCCGAGGAACAAAGAAATAAAGAAGTTGGGAAGTAAGGGTAATCCAAGCCATTTTCATCTTGATACTTATAAGGAGAACCTTATCTTACTCAATAAAACAGATGCTCAGGTATCTAGGAGGGGAGGTTGTAGGAAGAGGAAGGACAGGTCAAGGCACAATTCAACACAAGTTTCACAAGTTATTTTATCAGTTCTACTTCTTCTTATGCATAATACGCACAAGAATTTATTACTGCCCATTTGTCAAGGCTTAAAATGCTTGTTTTGGATATCAATCTTTTGGAATGTGATCTAAGACTAGTTAGCATTGTAAAATACTGCTATGTGGCAGTAGTTGGGCTAATGTAAATTTATTATTCTTCCGTTTAGCTGACCTCAGCATACGAACTCCTTTGCCAAAACATAATTTTGAGTTGGTTATAACTTTATTTGCCCAGCCAACTAATTTTGTGATATTTGATTAATTGCAGCTGTTTGATTTTCTCTGCCGCCATTTCATTCCCATTACTTAGTGGGATGAGTTTAATTCATAATAAAGCTATTGCTTTTAAGGCAATATATTGATTACGCATCAATTTGTAATTAGGAACTCAACTATTAAAATGTAAGAATGATATGTTCCTATGAGACAGTTGGTCGATTGATTTAGGCCTATAAACCATGGTTATCTACTTAAATGAACTAGGTGTACTAGTTACACTAGATTGGTTTGGTGATGAAACGGATGTTGGGCTCTCGGTATTGAATATGGATTGGAGTTCAATGGAATAGATATGATAGAAACTTTCTTGACCCAAGTAAAACCTCAGAGCTAAATATACAGAAATTGGCTGAATGCTCTAACTAGTTTAACTTTAACTCCTTAATTAACTTTAATGGACTTAAGATGGGGCTTAAAAGAGATTTTGGGCCTGTGGGATTGGTTAGGTTGGTCTTCAAAGACCCAGAAAGAGCCCAAATAGATTTAGAAACCAAAAGGAGGATGCATGGTCAAGGGGACCCCTTTAAGCATGACCAAAAGGAGGAAGCTAGTGGTGATAAATGGAGCTCATTGACTAGTGAAGAGATCTATTATTGAATAAAGTGTGATTCGATTACTATGGAATGTAGATGGAATGATATGGGAGGGGAAGGTCTAACATGACATTGGATGTTGTGGGTTCACACACTCACACACACACACACACACACATATATATATATATATATATATATATATATATATATAAGTTAATTAATGCATGTAGCTTATGGCTCTTGATAGAGCGGAATGGTCAAGTGAAGGTGTCATGTAGCTGATGTCAATTGATTGGGGATTAGTTCGGTTTGGTTAGGATGACACTGGTGGGTGCAAATGTAGTGAGCCTATCGTAAAAATTGAGGTTTATGAATGCAGTTTTTAGGTGATCTTTAGGCGACTTCGATTTTTTTGATTACCTTTGAGTAGTCTTGCATCTTGTTGAAATTTCGTATTTTCTCTCTTAGATCTACGAGTTTACGGGATTATGTTCTTTGGTTCCGCATTCCCTTGCTTAGATATAGTCTAGTTATGGGTCCCCAAGATTTACACAATTAACCATTTCATTAGTTGTATTGAGGGGATTAGGAGACTTGTAAAAATCAACGGATTTAGTGATGTCCGTTTGAAAAGTACTTGACTGTCTAAAAAGATGTGTCTGGAGTTGTAATTATTGATTTTGTCTTAGATTTTAATCCTTTGTCCGCTAGAGGTAGTGCATTGTTGTTGGTAACTGGTAAGGTTTTGCATAGTTTTGCTTTTGTAGTTTGGATGGAGGAATTGAAGGTGTTAGAATATTAGTAGTACTCGTTTGTCTTCTCCCACATCTGTTAATGTATTCTTGCATCAAGAGATGACATGATATAAATAACAAGTCTTTGTGTTAGGGGTAAATAACACCATATACACTTTTTCTCTTACAACAGAAGGATTGAGAATTATCGGGAGGTGCATTATTGTTATCCAATATGGTAGACCGGACAAGGATGTAATACAACAAAGGCGCTCAGACTAGACATTTTCTTTTTTTTTTTTTGGGTAAATTAACCACTATATAAGAGCTAACAGACAGAATATACAGAGTTTTCCAGTACAGACTCTGAAATGGCTACCAACAAGGAGCCTTAACAAGGAAAGAAATAAGAACCAAAGCCTAAAAACCGGCTAACAAAAAAAAATCAAAAGAACTAGGCAGATCAACAACCAACTAGGAACTAAAAATCCTAGAATTTAAGACCCATATATCAGCCAGCAAACGGTTCGCAACAGTCCGCTTGAGGCCTCTCCAAGAGCATAGGCATGCCCGAACTTCGTTAATGATGTGAGAGCCCAAGAGAGAAGCAGGAAGAGCTTTACCGTGGAATATTTCGGAATTCCTTTCACGCCAAATCCAGTAGATGGAAGCTGCCAATGAGAGTTTGTAGATTAATCTACTAGGGATAGAGGCACCAATCATCCGAGAACACACCTAATCAATTTCCGCAGCTAGCCCCAAAACAGGTCTTACAATTTGGTTCTTGGTTAATACCATTTTCCAAACCTCATCAGAAAATGGACACTCAAAAAATAGGTGTTCATGGGACTCCATGGCACCTTGGCAAAGAACACAATTTGCATCAATCCCCATTCCCCAGCTAAGCATCCTATCCTTTGTAGAAAGACGACCCATAAAAGCAGTCCACTCTATGAAGGCCCAACGAGGAACATGGTGGGGAAACCAAACACTTTTCGCCCATGGAACTTTAGGAAGAGCAGCCCTCAAAGCCTGCCAAGCAGATTTGGCAGAAAACTTGCCATCCTTAGTTAATATCCACCTAACCGAATCAGGAATAGCAATATTTGGAGTCAAAGTAGGAGGGGTATGGGCAACAATTTCCCTTGTGGCCATACTCCGAGGTCTAGGCCATTTCCAAGTACCTTGATGGATAATGGTAGCCACTTTGGTAAGCAAAGATTTCCCTCTGTCAATTACTACAGCATCACCAAATTTCTGGTACAAAGGGCCTAAAGCATGCCAGTTATCAATCCAAAGAAAAATAGAGGATCCATCACCGATCATGTATTTAATCCAAGGTTGAGCTAGATCTCTAAGTTTGAAAATCTTCCTAATCGTCCAAGAAGCCTCATTAGGAATTTTAACTCTCCACAAACTTTGATCTTTAATGATGTAGGTGTGAATCCATTTTATCCATAATGTATCAGACTTTAAACACAGGCCCCATAAGTGTCCTAACATGGAAGCTCTATTCCAGTCTTTAAGAAGTCTGAACCCTAAACCTCCCTCCTCCTTGGGGGCACACACAAACTGCCATGCCACCTTATCACCCGACGTTTTGAGTTCAGGACCAGACTAGAGAAAAGATCTCAACATTCTCTCAATGTCACTCAACACTTTTTGAGGAAGAATAAAAATTGAAGACCAATAGACTTGGATGCTGAAAAGAACATACTGTACCAATTGGGCCCTACCTCCATAAGACAAGGTTTTATTCGACCAAGACTGGATTCTGCCAAGGATCTTTTCTTTCAACTGAGCACAATCATCAGCTTTGAGACTGGTAGAAATAAGAGGAACCCCCAAATACTTCACAGGTAACGTTCCCACGCGAATAGCTAATATAGTACAAAGAGAAGCTTTGGTTACCTCATCGACTCCTGAGAAAAAAATGGTGCTTTTCTGCAAGTTAGGGCCAAGACCAGAGAATAAATGGAAATCAGTCAACATATCTGCCACCAATTGAAATGTTGTAGCTTGCGCCCCACAAAGAACAAATAGATCATCAGCAAAAATCAGGTGGGTAATGTTTAAAGCTCTGCATCTTGGATGAAACACAAAATCAGAGCAATGGCCAATCTTATACTGAAAGAGGGCAGTGAATCCTTCCATAACAAGGAGGAAAAGATAGGGAGATAGTGGATCACCTTGCCGTAATCCTCTCTTACCAGGAAAAAACCCCTCCAATTCCCCATTTATCACAACTGAAAACATGGGGGAGGTAATGCAAACTTGTACCCAACTTATGAACTGACTAGGAAACTCCATAGTCCTCATGATATTCAGCAGAAAATCCCAATCTACTGAGTCGTAGGCCTTCATTAAGTCCATCTTAATAGCACATCTAGGGCTGCCACCTTCTCTATGATAATTCTTCACAATCTCCTGCATAAGTAAAATATTGTCCACGATTGATCTCCCTTTTACAAAAGCAGATTGATTGAGGCTAATAAGACCAGGGAGTAGAGGTTGCATCCTGTTGGCAAGGATTTTAGTCACACATTTATAGACCACATTGCAACAAGCAATGGGCCGATAATCTTTGATAGAACTAGGGGATTGGAGCTTCGAAACCAGAGTCAAAGCAGTACAATTCCATTGTCTTGGCATTATCCCACTCTGAAAAAACAATTGAATGGCTCGAATCACATCTTCACCCACAATGTCCCAATTCTTGTGGAAGAAATCAGAATTGAAGCCATCTGGACCAGGGGCTTTATTCCCTTTGATGGACCACATAGCTTCTTTGATTTCTGTGGGAGAAACAGGCTTGGAGAGACTCTCTTTGAACTCCCTGGGAAGTCTCTGAATGACAGCAAGACTGACCACGTGGGAGGCGTCAACCTTCTGAGCAAAAGGTGACCCAAGTAAACCCATGTAATAACCAAGAATCTCACCCTTAATAGCTTCAGGATCTGTCAATCTTGTTCCCGAACCATCAGTCAAACTTAAAATTTTGCTTCTTGAACAATGAGACTTTAGTTTTTGGTGAAAAAATCTAGTGTTCTGGTCCCCTAAGGCAAGCCATTGAACCCTAGATTTCTGGTTTTTGAATGATTCCTCAGCTGAACTTAGCTCTACAAACTTGGCATGCAGCACTGTCTCTTCCTCCATAAGGGTAGCATTTTGAAGATTTTGAAGACACTTCTCTTGAACCAAAGCTAACTCTTGTCTAGCTTGATGGACTTTGGCCCCAATTTGTGAGTAGAACTTTTTATTAAAGGCCCTCAGAACTGGTTTTAATCTCGCAAGTTTACCATACAAACGAGAATGACATGAACCATTTAAAGGCGCACCCCAAGACTTTTGGACCTCAGCCTTAAATTGATCATGTCTCATCCAAAAAACTGAAGAATTTGAAGGGAATCTTCCTGCGAATCTCTGGCAAGACATCCACCAAAATGAAGCAGTGGTCAGAAATTCCAGGAGGTAAGAAGGTTGTTTCTGATTCGGGGAATTTGTCCAACCATGTAGGATTAATAAGGACCCTATCCAACTTGCTCTATATATCTCCAAGGCCCCCCTCTTATTAGACCAAGTAAACCACATACCTATAAAAACCATATCATCCATTTTAACGCTATCAAGGCAAACATTAAACTCATTAGTAGCACCTCCGTCAAAGCCCACTAATCTTTCAGACAGCCTACGAACAACATTGAAATCACCTAATTGAATCCAAGGTACATCTCCAATAGAAGCTTAAAGAAACCTCATCTCCATCCAAAGTTCTCTCCGAGTAACCAAAGAGTTGTGGCCATATACAACAGAAACATAGAAACAACGATAATCACCAGTAAGAACCTTAGCCACCAAAAGTTGAGAAGAAGAATGTACCACATTCACTGTGAGGAGCTGAGAATCCCACCCCAAAACAATTCTTGCTACCGAACCAAGCGAAGCATTATGAACAGACAACCAGTGAGCAGGAAAGCAACGTTTAACTGTGCTATCAATATTTTCCATCCTAACCTTGGCCTCAATAACACCCACCATACCCAGCTTATGAAGTTTAATCATGGAGTAAACCTCTTTCTGCTTAAGGGGATTATTTAAGCCCCTAACATTCCAGGCCCCCAAGCTTATTTTGTCTTTGAACGTTACTTCTTGGTACCACCCCCAACCCCCTTCTTTGTATTAGGGGGATCTACTAACCCTTTATTCTTCCCACGTCCTCTCTTAGTAGCAGGGAAAACGACGATATCAGGTTCAACAGTAGGAACAGATTCAAGAGAAAGAATCTCCTCATCTGTTAAGACAGCCCCAGTCCCATCAATTTCCACCTCCCCAGCTTTATCCTTAAGCAAAGCAAGGACTGAAAAGGAATTGTCACTACGCTCAATAGGACTTTGGCCCAGGCTCTTACTAGCAAGCTTGACAGGAGTAGAGTAGTGCACAGCCTCTATACCAGTCTGACACACCTCGTCTTGCTTCCTTTTAGACGTCTCAGGAATAACCATAGTCTCACGCATTTCAGAAGGCCCTTGAGGACCAAGAGTCGCTTCCATAGGTAAAGGACACATGTCAGGAGCAACCACAGGTGCTTTCCTAACCCATTCAATTTTGGGCTTTGACATCTTAGCTTTAACCCCACACTGTTCTTCAGAATGACTGTAACGCCCCGACTTTTCGGGAGAAAAATAAATAATTTCTATGAGAAGATTTGCTAAATAAATATAATTTTTCAAAACAATGGTTTAACCATTACAATTTCAAGATAGATCTACTGAATCAAAATACACTAACTTCAGAGCTGACTCTAATCTTGATACGAATCATAAGCATCCTCGATCTTCATTACTGATTCTGCGTCGAACCGCATCATCGTTGAATCTCCTCCATTGAATCATGCGCCTTCTAGCAAATCCCCGAAGCAATCGATTTGCCAGATACAGACGTATCCGTGAGTGATAAATCACCCAAATAAAATAATCCAACCCAACCACCCTCTTACTTTACAACTAGCAGGCAAACAATATATATGGTGCGTAAAAGTAAAACAGAGATAATTCACATAACTTGATTCATTGCTATCCATTAACTTAACATGAAATCTAAGATCTCCACGAGATCTTTCCTCCTCAACCACTAGCCATGCTCGCGCCCCATGAGATCACTTCCTTTGTTGTCGCAGAACACCTAAGTTATGTACCGAGTGTGCACCCCAATAACTACAACAAGCGGTAAGCTTATCATGCCAATCACAACTAGGGTTGGCCTATCTTATAAACCACATCGCAATTCTTTTCACAATCATCACCGACACCCGCCGCCTATCAATTCATCACCGGACACCCGCCAGTATCCTCATCACAATCTCATCATATCACAACATCACGCCCCAGGCAACCTCTAAACAAAAATAAACCTCACAATTTATCCATTACTTAACATCGCCTACGTGATTTCTAATTCGGATACCACCCCATGTCCCTAGGTCCAATCTAATTCAAATCAAGCATCGATACAATATCAATTATAAACAAAAATAATTAAAACAAATAATAGGATGGATCGAAACAATTCATAAGCAATGCAATCACATTACTTTTTATGACTGGGCCATTGCCCTTAATCTCATATGATCACAAAGTCTTTAAGAATGTAAGAATTATTTAATTAAGATTTAATAATAATTTTCTAAACTTCTATTAATTAATTATAAGTAATTGTTAATTAAACACTAATTAAATACATTAATTAGTTAAAATATTAGAATAATTATCGTAACCTTAATGAAGGTCCTAACAGTCCCCTATAATAAGTTCGAGTGCTAAAAGTTGGGTTTTGGATGCTCACGGGATTATATTAAATAAACAGATCAATTAATAGGCAAAACTGGATTAAATAGACAATAAATAAATAATTAATTAAAATTATATTTTTATTTACAGAATATCATCTTAGGACTGTAAGAAGTCTAAATAAAATTATTCGTAATTTTAAACCTTTTTTATAATATTCTACAGTATTATTATTAAGAAATAACTCTTAAATAATAAAAAATAGTTAATATAATAAATAAAATTTTATTTTAATAACATATCACCTTTGAACTGTCAGGAGTCTAAGAAAAATCTTTTCGATATTAAAAATATTTTTTGTAAGGTCGTAACTATTTTTCGTTTGAAACTTTAACTAAAAATAAAATAAATAACAAATAACATCAAAAAGTTATGAAATCAACAACTTATGATCTTTAAGAAGTTAGGAAAATAAGAAAAATAGTTTGGGGATTTATAGAGTAATTTAAAAGGTCGTAACAAATTTTAGTTTACAAACGATCACACGATTACGAATAAAGATTAAATAAATAGAAGATTAACAAAAAAATATGAAACTAACAAGTTATGATCTTTAGAATATGGGTAACCTAGGATAAAATTTTCGGGGTCAAATACGATGTTTAAACGGTCGCACAATCGATTCGAACTAAATAAAATCATCGCTACGAAGTTGGTCCTATCGAGTCACGTGAACTCCGCTTTGTCGTTCTCCGCGGTGGGAAAACCCGAAGGTCGCGGCCGCAAGGTCGTGCGAGTTTTGATTTTTTTGCTTTTTCGCCGTGTTTTTCGATGCATGGGGCACGGGGGACGTTGCTATAAATGTATATATACTTAGAGGAGGGCTCGGATTGAATTATAGTACCTGGTTCGATTAAATTTTCGATCGGAAACTTGAATTTGGGGAAGACGACTTCAATTCCTTCGATCGGGAATTGGGGCCGAATTGGTTGATCTACGGTGATCCTTGGACTGTGGAAAGTACTTCAAACAATCAATTTGGATCTCGGACGAACTTCCCTCTCTTTACTTTCTCTCTTTTTCTCTCTCTAAAATTCCCTAGGATTAAAGCCTCGCTCTCTCTGGTTTTTCTCCTCTCTCTGGCTCCGGGGAAGGTGGTAGAATAGTGTACGTGCTCTAGGGTCGGAGTGGTGTATATATATAGGAGAATTTGATGAGTTTCGGATTAAAACGAGTCCTAACGGTATTGGGTTTCGGAACGAACGAATTAGACACGATTTTTGGGTCACGGAGGAGGTAGAGATCGAGTAGGAAAGTGAGGGAGAAGAGAGACGTCCGTGCATGCAATTATATGTATGTATATAATGATAAAATAATTTTTAAGAGATAATTAGATAAAATAACTTATTTTTTTTGTATAAATCTCTTAAGGGAAATGATTTTATTATTACTAGTAATACTTTTTAATGATCTTATAAATAATGAAAAAAATTTCGGGCTGCACAACACTTATATGCTTACAAGGTAATTATATTTAAAGAAATTTTAATCTCCAAACATAAATTTAGGTTTCAATTACATTTAATCCATTATTATAGACTAAAATAATAATTTCTTATTTGAAAAAAATTGGGTTGAAAATTTGGGTCGTTACAATGACCAAAAACATGGCACTCCAAACACTTAACTGGTTTCCAAGGATATTTAACTCCTATAGAAGCAGTAAGACCATTGGAGCACTCCACGTCAATAGTATCAGGTAAGATTGAACCAACCTCAACCTCCACACATAGTCTAGCAAAGCTTAGCCTCTTACAACTCTCTGTTAGTTTATTAGCATATAAAGGTATCCCAATAGCACTAGCGATAAAGCTCAAGCCATCCTCATGCCATAGTTGCAACGGAACATTGTAGAATTGAGCCCAGAGAGGGACTTTGGTAAACTGCTCCTTCCTAAGCTCCAACTGAGGGGACCATTGCTTGAGAATAAGAAGTTTTTCCCCAAAATGCCAAGGCCCAGCTGCGACAACTTTTTCATGACCATCCACTTGGGAGAACTTAAAGAAGAAAAAACCCTGGTTGTTAGACATAATCTGCTAAATACCAAATCTCTTCCAGATCTGGAAAGCGATACTCTCAACAGCACTAAACGGCAATTGCTTATCCAGAAAATACCCAACCACACAATCTTTCCACTGAGAAACCCCTGCCTCAACAACTTCTGGAGGAGGACACACTACTACTCTAGCCTCCTTAATCTGTGGGGGTGGTAGGATAACTTCATACAAGGACCATCTTGTTTTGACGTGACAATCTCAGTCCACGTAGGTTTAGGGTTAGAGACACCCTCCAAAGCATCAGTTGAAACCACAGCATCCATTTGTGTGTTAGGTTCAGCCTGAACCAGCGTAGGTTCACTTACCACTGAAACACCCTCCACGCAATCGATAACAGTGCCACTAACAACTGAACTAAACCCCTAATGATGTAAGACATTAATAGTAGATCGCGCTCCTTTCATAGAGCTAGGGTTACGATCGAAAAGAGAAGAACGAAGAGCAGGAAAATTCGTTGAAAGATTCATCAGGAAGTAAAGAATTCTTACCAGAGCAAGCAGAGAAGTAAGCGAAGAGAAGAGGAATCAAATGAAGAACCAAGCAGAGATCGAGCCATGCCCAACTCTCACCAGAATCGCCCAAATCGCCTCTGTCAGTTTAACAAAACTAAACAACATTCAATTATGAAGTTATTTCCTAGACATTTTCTTAAAATCAGGACTTTACTCATCAAGGTCTTTTGTTCCATAGAGCCGCTACATAACAAAATTTTACTTCCTGATTTATTACATTACAAATGCATTCATATATTGTTTTATAATATAGTGACATTTCAATCTCCAGCTTTTATACTCTAGGAAAGAAGTTTGAACAAAAAGGTTTACTATCTAGTTTAGAACACATTTCCATAAAGGAATTTGAAGATTGTCCTTACTTTGTATTCATTCTGAGTGGTTTTGTGAAATGTTTTTAAGTATTTCTTTTGTTCGCCTCAGCTATGCATTGTTCGACTGCTTGTCCACAAAAAACTTTGAATCTGTTTGTCTTCAATAAAAGTTTGTATTTAACGAATGGTTCAAGATTAAATACCTCTCTTAATTACTGTGAAATCATAGATGCAAATTTGTTACTTATTGTCAAACTAAGAGAACTTGCACAACAAATACTATGACTTATAAAAGAAATGGAAGCCACACTCCAATCCGGATGATGATAGCCTTACATTAAGCATACATGACAAATACAATGGTCATTGGTTAGTAGAATGTGGTGAAAAATGGGTTAGTAGCCTACATAAGGCCACCACTGCTTGCGCAGGTGCTTCCCTCTAACCGGCAACTTAGTTGCCGTTACCCATCAACTTTTTAGTGTAGAAAACCCCGTGTTTTTGGCTTCAATCTGTGGGTGAATTCCACTTTCCTCCTTTTGTACGGTGTGGGGGCGCGTCGAGTCTGGAGAGGTTTCTGCCGAGCGTGAGGAGGTTGCTGCCGAGCTTGACACCTGCAAACCGAAGGGGGGTTCCTCCGGGTAGAGCCTCCGACGAGCTAGTTAGTACCCGAGGAAGATAAAACGAAACATAAAGCAGATAATGTAAGCTGTTTATGTAAGAGAGGAGAGTGGTGTACCTTAGGTGAGGGGGGAGCCTTGTATTTATAGAGAAAGAGGTGAGTGAAAACTTAATGACTAAGTAATGGCCATTAATAGAAACTTGCTATAAATGGAAGAAACGACTATTAATAGTAAGTTACTATAAATGGAAGGTTAGGTGGCAAGTAAAGGAAGCTTCTAGAAGATTCTAGAATGTCATGACTTGTCGCGTCCGCGTACCGAGCAATAGCAGTTTGTTCCGAGCAATAACGAACGTCCATATATTTACCGAACGGAAAAGATGTTTGCCGAGCAAGTGAAGTACTCCGAGCAATGCGAAGAACTGCCGAACGATTCTAAGAACTGTCGAGCGATAATAAGAACTGCCGAGCGATAATAAGACAAACGTTCGGCAATACTTGTGGGATAATACTTGTTGAAATCGTTTTACTGTAATGACACAACACCTTATGGTTCTTCTGAGATATGATGGTACCCCTTTTGGATTTTATGAATTGAGGGATATTTCGGCCCACTACAATAGCCCCTCAACTCCTTCTTTATCGTTTCGATGGAGGAGGAGTTGAACACAGGTGAGGCCGAATGACCGAAGTGAATTCCTTGCAAGATACAAAATAGACCATAATTGCGCTTTGAATAGATTTAGCATAAATACCCAAGCCGGGGTGATGTAGTCGAGCCCCAGAATGCTAATAGAAGTCCTGTTCTCGGCCAGATTCGGCCGGAATGAGAGAGAGCTCCACGGCCAGATTCGGCCGAAGTAAGAGAAAGCCCCACGGCCAGATTTGGTCGGTTTGTCCAAAGGTAATGAAATCCGAATGCGATAATAGCACGAAATTCCGAACGCTTTTGAAACCTGAATGTTTATGCGATGATGCATACGAAATAACAAGGTATGAAATGATGAGTACGAAATGAACTGAAAGTGAATAGCGGAGGATATACGCCGCTCGGTATTACCAAGAACTGAACACTCAGGTAAAAATGCCGAAGGTATGCACCGGTTTGTGCCGAGCAACCAAGATAGTGACCGAAAGAGCATCCGAGATGGTAACAATTCCAAGCTGTCTTCATCTTCTTCGTTGCCCGAACGTTGGAGGCCTACAAAGGGAGGATTTAGTCCAGTCGTGAGAATCCTTCGACCCGCTGGGAAGTCTCAACTGGACGTGAGAGACCTCGACCTGCAGGGAAGGCTCAAACGAACGTAGGAGACCTGCGACCTAAAGGGAGGGCTTAGTCCGAACGTAAGGATTCTTCGTAGACCTGGGCGCTGCTGCATGACTCTTCACCTCAAACCCGTAGGGAAGGCTCATCGAATGTGGGAGACCTCGACCCATAGGGAAGTCTCACCGAACGTGGGAGACCTTCGACCAGAAGGGACTGAGGTTGAAGCGTTGAGTATTCATTGCTCGACGAATTTGGGCCATCTTCAACTTGTGAACCTCTACTTCGGACTGGGAGAGTCAGTGGTGGAAAGTGGGACCATCCGGATGTGAGACTAAGAGTGAGCCCCAATGCTAGGTGGAAGAATCCGCCGCCGGGAGTGGATGCCTCACCGAACGGTGGAGTTGTATGGAAAGAGCTTGCCATTCTTCAAGTTTGAACGTGTTTGAGATGTCCGAACGATAGATTTTCCGAGGGCTACGAGGATTTCGCCCGAACAAGTAGATTACCGAGGGCTACGAGGATTTCGCCAACACAAATAGATTGCCGAGTAAAAAATAAGGTGAGCATATATCTGAACAATCGGGCCGAATGAATCGCAATTAAAGAGTCTAGCACTTTTAACTTGCGATGTACGAATAAAAAGGAAAAAAAACCTGTTTCACGAATGAGAAGAACGGAGGATCCTAGATGAGGACCCTAAAGCAGAAATCGAAGAGAAAACCGCCGCCGTATGATTAGAAATTGAGACGCTCGAAGTCAGAGCAGGACAAGCCCCACCCACCATTATATGCTATTTGTTGCTTCCCAGCAGAGTCGCCAATTGTGGGGGGGTGAATTCCACTTTCCTCCTTTTGTACGGTGTGGGGGCGCGTCGAGTCTGGAGAGGTTTCTGCCGAGCGTGAGGAGGTTGCTGCCGAGCTTGACACCTGCAAACCCAAGGGGGGGTTCCTCCGGGTAGAGCCTCCGACGAGCTAGTTAGTACCCGAGGAAGATAAAACGAAACGTAAAGCAGATAATGTAAGCTGTTTATGCAAGAGAGGAGAGGAGAGAGGTGTACCTTAGGTGAGGGGGGAGCCTTGTATTTATAGAGAAAGAGGTGAGTGAAAACTTAATGACTAAGTAATGGCCATTAATAGAAACTTGCTATAAATGGAAGAAACGACTATTAATAGTAAGTTACTATAAATGGAAGGTTAGGTGGCAAGTAAAGGAAGCTTCTAGAAGATTCTAGAAGGTCATGACTTGTCGCGTCCGCGTACCGAGCAATAGCAGTTTGTTCCGAGCAATAACGAACGTCCATATATTTACCGAACGGAAAAGATGTTTGCCGAGCAAGTGAAGTACTCCGAGCAATGCGAAGAACTGCCGAACGATACTAAGAACTGGCGAGCGATAATAAGAACTGCCGAGCGATAATAAGACAAACGTTCGGCAATACTTGTGGGATAATACTTGTTGAAATCGTTTTACTGTAATGACACAACACCTTATGGTTCTTCCGAGATATGATGGTACCCCTTTTGGATTTTATGAACTGAGGGATATTTCGGCCCACTACACAATCTTTCCCTTCTTCTGTGTTTAGGTGCTCCTAGGCCAGGTTTCGGCCCTTTTATCTAAGTCTTGGTTGTTCCAACTTCCAAAAATAGAGTGTCATAATGCTATCAAGTTGTACGATGTTGGAATGCTTAAGTAATCTGAATTGAGAACTTTTGAATTGATATGGTTGTTTATAGGTTGATGCTTGACCAAAGCACTCATGCACGAATGGAGGCACAGGCACTTGCTACCAATGCTAAAAGGCTGAAGCATGAATCTGTTGTCCTGAAAGGAACAGGAGAAGGAAAAATAGAGGTAGCACGTGAGGTGTTGGCAAAAATGGGGCCTCAACAGCTTACCGTGCTCCGCGGCAAGCTCCAGACTAATTTTCTGAACTTTCTACCCAAGGATGGTCAAGGCAACGTAATTTCTTTTAAACTTCTATTTAACGTTTGGATATTGCATTTCACAAGTTAACTGATGGCGGTGTAGGTTTGTGATAGTGGGTAACTGGGTACTTAGAAATCTTGGGGAAAAGCCGTCCGATTCTGCTTGGGGCATCAGAGTGGGTTAAAACTATGAGGATAGATAAACAAATTTTGTCGGAAAAGATCACTCTCAGAACCTCACTAGTAGGAATGCTGAATCGCCTTCAAAGGGGTGGTGTGAATGACGATGTAGGTTCTAAGAAAATAATCTTGTTGGGATGAACGGCAACGGAAATGGATGTCTTTTAGTCACTATGTCTAGATGTTTGATTTTAAAGAATTTTGCTTCCTGTTTCAGCAAGCGGCACCTTTGCTGTGGAGAAACCTGCAATCGATGATGGGCTTCCTCTTTCTTGCCCATTAGTTACTCAAACAATTCTGTACTAGGTTCTTTCTTTTTGCTCTTCCTCTTGTGATACTGAAAGACCAAAGTACTTCGTGAAGTCACAAAATGTTTTCATTTTAGCATCTACATCCTGGAACTCATAAGTTTATATAATCTTGACAGAGCCACAAGTGAAACGGCTTGAGAAAGTGAAAGTGACTTCCTGTTGCTAAACATTAAATTGCTTTAAATCCAAAAAAAAAAAGGAACTTTGAATGTTTCTTTATTAACTGACCAAATCCTCTTTCCAGCGATAAATAGAGTTGTACAGATGTCTAAAAAACTCAAAATTAGCTCTTGGGAGTGGAACAAATAGATGCAGGCTGGAGTTTCTCTACCTAAGGTATTTTTATTATATACATGTGATGGTTATTGGTTGGTGTCGTCACTAGATTAGAAATATTATTTTCAACCATTTTTTGGGTGACGAGGAACCTTTCCAAGGCACCATTGGAACCCAACCATTCAGGGTAAACCCCGGCAACCATCCATCTATTTGGACGTTCTACTGGATAATATTGAGATTTGGATGGAACCAGCCATTGTGGCACCTATAGGGCAAAGGGCAAACCCAGTGCATGAGGCTCCCGCCATTGCGGGGTCTGGGGAAGGGTTGATGTACGTAATCTTATCCCTGCAAGCAGAGTGGTTGTTTCCGTGACTTGAACCCGTGACCAATGGAGCAACTTTACCATTGTGGCACTTTTACAGCATTATTCTCCATATTCTCAAACTTTGGGACAGCTATACAGAACAGTCAAGTTTCCCTGCAGTTGTCTTAGTGAGACGCTTTGGTTATCCAAACCACTGTTTATTGGACAACTTAGGTAGAGTTCCTAGGCAACCATTAAATGTGTATCGGAAAATATGGCAATTCGCAGAGAGTAGAGCTCCTCTATCTCGAAGAAACAGATGTGTATCTGTTCGTGTGACCATAAGCTTTAAGTTGGTGTTTCAAGGTGTTTTTTACATAGGTACAGGGTAATTTGCTCATTTCAGGTTAGAAAAATGGTAGTTCGAACTAACTGTGAATTCTATAATTTCGGTTGCTTTGGTGAGATTGTACTGTTTTTGGGGGTGTTGAAGAGATATGTTGTTTGGGGGGTTAAGTGCAACTTTTGAGTTCGCTTCTTCAAGAAGCCTCTTCACATTATATAAATACTGGCTGACCTGCTGGGAATACGGGTTTTCTACTGATGTATATTTGTCTTTATGAGAAGAACCGATGTCACTGAGCTAGGACTCCAACCCAGCTATATTTTTTGTGGAAGACTTGAAGGCAAGAGTTTTAGAATTCAACACCGCAGTGGCTATCAACCTCTCTTTGAAGAAGTTAGCAAAACATAGTTCCAAAAATTGTTGTTGTGTATGTATCAATGTTACTTAACGGTTTGTAATAGTCGGTTTTTGTTACGGCCTAGAAATTTTATTTATCTTATTAGTTCTTTTGGCAATTATTAATTGGATGTGTTATGGTGGGGGTCCCAATTAATTATTTTGCGCGTTCTATGGGTATTGTTATCGTGGTTATAATTTGTAGAGTATGAGATTGATTTTGGGTAAAATAGTGGTACTAGATGACAACTCTATAAAATTGTGTTAGTTTGGATTGATTAATAAGTAAATTTAATTTCCTGTTTATCTATCTAAATTTTAATTATTTAGTTAATTAGCTAATATTTAGGGCAACGGGAGTAGTGGGCAGTTTAGGGTAGTGCTTAGCATTAAAAACGTAAACTGACGAGGGTTTTTACATCAGAGGTATCGTTTGAGAGAAAGAAAGCCGCAGCCTCGGACTTGACTGGTTGGTGATCGCTTACGGTATTGGTCTTGTCCTCTTCGTCTCTTTCCTTGTTTTACCTCTTCTCTTTTCATTCTACTGTTGCACTTAGAATATGGAGTTAGGAGGTTATGTTTGTGCGTGGCCGTGCGTGGGGATTTGTGTGAAGAGGTGGTGATCTAGTGAAGTGGTGATCTGAGTAGGGGATTTCGAAGTTTTGATCAATTGGGGAGAGGTCTTAGTTTAATAATTGTGATACTAATTGCAATAGAGATTTCGGCATCAATGGTTTTGGACTGATATAGTTAATATGTGCCTTGTACATAAATTATTGGTGAACAACGGTGATTAATTGGAAGGGAGTAACAGGTGGTGACTTAACAATTGTTCTAGGAAATCAAAGATCTTGTTAGGTGGAATTTTGGAGGCTACTGTTGGCTTAGGTATGATTAGGATGGGGTAGTTTCAGTGTCCGAGCTTGTGTTGTTAGTATTATATTAAAACTAGTTAGTTACTCGTATGCTCTATTTTTGTGTACAGGGTAGTCTCGTGTTGCGTTGTTCGATCGTACTACTTTTGGACTCAGGTGAGTGGTTAAACATGTTACGTATTTTCGAAACTTCCCCATCTCCTAAAATGATTCTTGTTGAAAATTCACAACTGATATTTGGAATCGCATAATTGTTTTATTGGTTCTTTAAATTGGCATGCGGTAAATATTTGGTGAAATCACTTACTGTTTGGATAATCTTATTGGTGAGAACTTTGTGGATATTATTGGGAACATATTTTGGAAGTCCAGGGAAATTAATCCTCTGTGTGCGGGTGACTCTGGCCATTAGGGAAGAAACCGGATTAGACCGGTGACCCTAATGCTCAACGGTTGTTATTGACCGGATCGTTCTTAGGGAAAAGTTCCACGGGCTGCCTACTCGTGGTGACTCTAAGTTTCGATATTGGATCCAATTTTGAGACATTTATTCACTGGCACTTGGTACTATTTGGTATTGGTTTTGGTTCCCCATTGTTGTTGGAGTTTGGATTGTGATCACCATTGAGACTTATTGGTAAATGATTTATGGCCTTATTTGTTGGTTTTATGCACACCTTCGTATGCCAAAATAAGTTAACGTGATAATCTATTTTTAGTCATGTTTTAGAACTTTACTATTATACATGCTTAACTACTCACTGAGCTCGTCAGCTGACGGATTTATTTCAACTTCTTTTTCAGGCAAGTTGGGGAGTTAGGAAAGGACTCTGGTGGCATCTCGGGGACTTCTTTTAGTTTGACCTCCTTAGGGTGTCTCTTCATATTTTTATTTTGTTAAACGCTTCCGCATTTGAGACATTTGTCAGTTATTAAATTCTTTTTATTATTGGTGGATTACTTGGTATTATTTGGTTCATGGGATGTTTGTGCCCCATGCTTTTGCCTAAACCTTTTTGGCTGATACTATTTTCAATAAAATTTACTTAGTGATTCAAAGTCTTGGCATCTAAATTGTTTTCTTTTTAGGCTGCGTGTTCCATGGGTTAGTCTCACGGTTCACGGCCGGTCACTTACCATTTTGGGGCGTGACAGTTTTGGTGGCCACGGACGGAAACCACCCATATTTCGGTCCAAACGCCATACCTGAAGCTTTGAAGGAGTCTGAACCAACTCTGAACGCTCTTGTCATCAGTTTTTGACTCACTTGTGGCATCTTCTTATTCTAGAGATTCTGGTCCGGGGCCCCCCTTCTCCCCTTCTTTTCTTTGTATTGAGACCCCACTATCATCTTCACTGGTAGTGTTGGAGGAGTAGAGTCGACCATTGGAGAAAACAGGGGTAAATTATCAGTTGGGCAGTATATGCGCTTGAAGAAAATAGGGGCCCATAATTGAAGAAAACAGGCTGCTTTTGGGCTGAATCAGTCAGTACCTTTGGTGGAGGAGAAGTGCAGACTGATGGTGGTTTAGGCCTTTGGAACTTTCGGTGGTGGTTTCAGTCTCCTCCCCATATCTCGTGAGTTGACTTCAAGTCCTGAGTCTCCTCTCTCCTCTTCTCCCAATCTCTGAGACTCGGGCTAATGTAACAGATCAGTTTTTTTTTCTTTGTTATTTATCATTTTTCCATATAAGAAGGTAAAGGGGCTATTTCTTTCCCCGCCCTTGCAGGGATAACGGTCTTTTAGTTGCTTTGTTTTCTATTGGGATTCAAGACTCCCCTTCTTCATATTGCACGTTATACCTTTGTAAGGTGAAAAAGTTATGAAAAGCTGTTCAACCTTTACTGATTAACTCCTTAGTAATCAGTGATTAATCAGCTGCTAGCAATTAGTCGGATCTAGACAGATATGGCCCGCCAGCGATTAATCGCCGATTAATTAATTCCGATTTTTACAGTCTAAAAAATTATTCAAATTTTTTCTGTTGGTGTGGGGAAGTGTTTTTTTTTTTCCCTTTAACATTTTGTGATCTATAATGAGTTTATCTTGCATACACAAAAATAGATTTTTGGTTTCTGATGCACTATGTGTTTATGACATTATTTTCTGGAATACTATCTTCAATGCAGCTATTAAAGAAATAGTACGTATAATTTTATCAGCTATGTATGTAAACTATATGTTGCGGAGATAGCTTTAGAGTTTTGCCAGTGGGACAGATTCTTGAGGAAGGATCAAAACGAAATGTGGTTTGGCTTCGGTAAGCGGTGGTCTTTGGAAGTGGCACAGCCTCACAGATGTAGTCTTTGGAAAGGAATCAACCTCTAGCGGCATGTGTTCCCAAATGGCAAGCTTCAAAGTTGGAAATTGATTATGTTCTGGTGTCATTAGTGGTGTGGTGATTAGGCTCTAAAGGAGGCATTCCGTGTTATTTTCAGCCTTACGGTAGCTAAGTACGCTTAAGTGGCTAAGTTGGCTTCATCAGTAGACTATGCTCATAGGGGAGGCGAGGGGCTCCTTTTGGTCAACAAGGTGTGGAGAAACGTGCAGGACTGGGAGGTGGAAGTGTTAGATTTCTTGGAGGGTTCCAACCTAAAACCAATTGGCAATAGGTGGAGTAGTCTCTAGAATTTATTTACCAAGCTTTGGTGGCTTAGATGAGCGATATGATGTGGGACAAGTCTAATACTCCCCATCACGTGCAGCCCGGATGCACGTGGAGGTGACAGACCAGGAGAGCAGGACCGACTGACTCGGGACAGAGACTTTCCCACGAGAGGTGAGGCCACCCAAGACCTATCTCTGATATCATGTTAGATTTCTTGAAGGGTTCTAACCTAAAACCAATTGGCAATAGGTGGAGTAGCCTATAGAATTTATTAACCGAGCTTGGGTGGCTTAGATGAGCGATGTGAGACAAGTCTAACAGGAAGAACTCGGCGATCTTCTAGGCTATTGTGAAAAAGGGGGTTTGGAGGTGGAGGATGTGCCTATTGTCGCGTGGTTCTAACAAACAGAGGCAATCTTTGATGTCTACTTTCCTGCTTCTAAGAGCACCTACAACATAAGTTACAAAAGTAGTCTCAAAACTGGTTTGCTACCTTTAAATGTTATTGGGTGATTTTTTGTCATGCACTGTGGCAGAATCTCCAAATTTTGTTACTCTATTGTTGTTATTTTTTTTTTTTGTACAATTGTTACTTTGAACATGATATGCTTAACGATTTCACATTAACCATTTACTTTGTTCATTATCTAACTCATATTGGTAGATGAAATCACCTAGAAATTATTATGATATTTGTGTTAATTTTAGTAATTTGCTTTTATTTCTTATCAGTTTCTCCCTAAATTTTTAATCTTTTGATTAATTATATACGCGTTAGTTTTGGTAATTTGCTTTTATTTCATACCGTTTACTTTGTCCATTATCTAACTCCGTGTTTTGTTTTTGTTTGTATGGCTACGGAATTTATAAAAATATTATTTTGGTGTTTCAAATATGTCATTCTTATGTAAAATTTTAAGAGAGAGAAAAAGGATTTGAAGGGTGAGATACTATTTGAAGGTTTTGTTGTACCTAAAACTTGACGGAACCATCAAATTTGACATTTTAAATAAAGGTTCTGCTTTTGATGCTCTAGTGGGTTAAAGGTGTGAACTTTTTTCCTGGGAAAGGCATATGGACATTAGGAGTCCCGTCCTAGGTGGCCTTCTTTTCTGGAATGCTGCTTACGGTAAAATTCTGACAATTGACAAACTAATTAGGAGGCAGCACACATTTGCAAGCTGGTGCTGCCTTTGTAAGTGTGAGACGGAGATAGTTTTTCCACCTCATTCCTTTCAAGGCGCATTTTAATATGAGGGTTTGGTAGTTGCTCTTTTGGGTTGCTTTGGGTCATTGGGTGATTTAGAAAGGCATTGTCGGCATTTTGCCTAGGCGGTGGAAAGCTCGAGTTGAGAAACAGAGATGAAAGGCTCAGATGTTGATGTGGCTATGTTTTTAGTTTCTTTGGAGGGACTCCAACAAAAGGTCTTCCCAAGATGTGAGGAAAACATTTCATAAATTGAAGAGAACCCTAGCTCGTTTGAAATTCTTGTGCTGTTTTTGAAATTTTTTTTGAAAAATAGTAAGGGTAATAAGTAGAGAGAGATAGAGAGAGAAATGTTGGAAGTAAGGAGAATCTAGGAGGAAATTTTTGAAAAATTCTTTTTGAAAAAGGAAGAGAACACAGCATTGATTTTGTGGATATGTTGAATGGGTTACCTTTCTGGGCTTTTTTGCTGATCTATGATTTTTCTTTGGTTTTGCTTCTCTGTATAGGTTACATGAGGAGAGTGACAAGGGATGCATCCCCTTACATGCTTACCAAAAAATATCACGTTAGTGTTTTGTTCGGCCCTGTGGATCGAACGGGTACAACGCTAGTCGACCGTTGAGAAAATTATTTTATCCTTCCCGTGTTCGATGCATGCTAGGTTTGTTCTCATTCTGAACACGGGAAGACATATACTCATATATCTAAGTTTTTATGAATTAAAAATTTAAAGTGTGAATAAAATCAATTGAAATAAATTTAAAAAAACCGCAAATTGTAATATTTGTATATATTTTTTATCCAATAAAACTCAACTCCCATCTCCCTAAAATCTCTCTCTCCCAACGTCTCATTCTCCACCCCCCCCCCCCCCCTCTCTCTCTCTCAATTTAAAAAAATAAGAAAAACTGAAAATCTAGAAATTTAGGGATGAGAGATTGGAGCCTTTTGAAGGCAAAACATATTTGCTTAGTTTATTGATTGATGTGGGTAAAACTTTAACCATCATCAAGAAATCTTTTAACTGTTTCCCAGAATTTTTGATGACAGTGAATATCATTGCTTGGGTGATTGTTTATAGGCAAAAGTACATAAACACCCCCTCAACTTCCATGTTTTCCCACAGAGACCCCCTAACCTTTAAAAACGCCCAAGGAGACCCCCTCAACTACTGGAAAAGAAAAAAATTGAAACTCTGTTAACGGAACGAATGAAATGACTAAGATACCCTTTTTATTATATGCTCATATGATTGATCAGTGCTCTCTCTCTCTTCCTCTCCCATGGCGACTCTCTCTCTCTCCAAATTGGGCAATATTCCCAGTAGCTAAACTGAGCACATTAAACCAAATACTAACAGTACACTGGCCCATAAGTCCAGCAACAATTTGACATGAATTAAGCACTACACAGCTCTAATATCCAAAACTGCACAGTTCTATAATGAACAAGGAAAGACTCTGCTCTTGTACACAGAAATAAACTGTGAATTCCAGCACAAACCATACCAGCGGCTGGAGTGCACATTCCTGAGGTGAATTCAGAATGCAGCCCCAAAAACTGCCCAATAAACAGATCATTACCAATTGTCACGGCTGGGCAATTCCGATCCACAGCCGCGGCTGACCCTGTCCAACTCTGACCATTTCCCATTCTTGCTCCGCCGAGTGAAAAAACCCACGAACTGGGCCCGTACACACTCTAGCCGATTGTAGAAATCAATCCACGAAGTGGGCTGAAGAGGTAACCAGATTCACCGTCCGTTCCAACCCATCCGGCTGGGAGTGGACAGATGATGTGTGTTGGTGGCCGAGTCAACACCCTTCGTCGACCAAAAGAAGTCTCCGAGGGAAGGCCTACCACCGCCGTAGCTCCCCACGGCGGCGGCCGATTGCACGAGGAGGAAGGTTGACGAGGGATCATCTTCGTTAGTGGCAGAGGCGGTGGAGGAGAGGATGGAGACGACGGAGAGCTTCATGGTCCGGTTGATGTAGGAGAGCTTCTTGGTCTGGTTGCCGATGATCTGGTTCTTGAGCTTGCCGTCGGCGGGGACGAAGCTCAGCCGAGAGATCAGGTCCTCCGGGTGGTGAGCCAACGACGCTGACCTCGGCGTGGATGGTGAGGGGCGGCGGTGTAACTGGATGGAGAGAGAGAGAGAGAGAGAGAGAGAGAGAGAGAGAGAGAGAGATTGGGGAGGGGATCTGGTGTGGGCCGGAGAGAGAGAGAGAGAGAGAGAGGGGGGCTTTAATGGAGAAGAAGTGAGCTTCCAGCTAAGGGCGTTTTTGTCCAAAAAAAACCCAAATCTCTGACAAGTGAGCTTCCAGCTAACGGTTGTAAGACGGACGGGTGTCACCTGGGTAACGAGGATAGTTGAGGGGGTCTCCTTGGGCGTTTTTAAAGGTTAGGGGGTCTCCATGGAAAAAAGTGATAGTTGAGGGGGTGTTTATGTACTTTTGCCTTGTTTATATTGAACAACATTGTGGTTGTGCTATGTCATTCATGTTCCTAACGTCTGTTTTCATCAGGAAGAAACCAATTCGAAGAGGCTTACTTCCACTTCTCAAAACTTGGTGGTAAGAGATTGTAAGGAGGCCGAGAAATTGAGCCACAATCGCATCCTTGGAAGCGGTGAAAACGTCAAGGGCAATCATGCGGATGGCTGCTCCTCTTCAGGCCAAGGGTGTAGCAACAAGGATAGTACAAGGGATGAGGACTCGGAATTTTGGAGAAAGGCTTTGGAATTTTGGAGAGAGGGTTTGGAATTTTGGAAAGAGGATTTGGAATTTTGGAGAAAATCCAAGGCTGAATATGCTCACTTGCTGGAGCAGATTTCTGAATTCGATCAAATATTGCGGACTTTTCTTACTTGAAAGTTCCTGCAGTTCCAGGTACAATTTTAACCTTCTTTAATATTTCTCTGCAATCATCTTATATACTAGGGCCATGAGTTCGCTTGCTTTTAGCATTATTCAAGTGCTAAACATTATGATATTTTTGGTGTCTTGTTGGATAAGATCCATATGTCGAAATGGTTAATTAAGTGTTCGTTGTTTGCAAAACTATATTATTGTCTTTTAAGTACCTACATTTCTTAAAAAGTTAGTTGAAACCTCTTTTGATGTTTTGAGATGTTGTCGATGTCGTTGACATACTTTTTACTGGTGCTTGTGATGGTGGTAGGATTGGAGGGTTGTCATTGTGGCAGCATTATGATGCTATGCAGTTGTATTTATTTTTGCACATGTTCTGTACGCACATTACTGTTTGTTGTAATGCTTGCCCAAGTACAAATTGAACTAAATAAATGAACATATTTGTGTTTCTGCAGGTAGTAATATAGTGCAAAGGTCGAGTTTAATTGATCTTTTTGTGCCTTGGGAAGATTTTTGCTTTGCCGGTCCTTTTGATTTGTTTGGTTGGTCCTTGTCTAGTACTTCCGGCCTCTTATTTTTGTCGTTGGTCATTAGTCATTGTCATGTTATTGTTAATCTGTATCCTAATTTTTACCATCTATGAAATTCTTATCTTTTCTAAAAGAAGGAAAAAAGTAGTTAACTAATAAAGACAGGTATTAGGATACGCTCGTGTGGTTACCTCATATGATCCTCTCACGTAATCATGATGTAAAGAAAATAGGGCCAGCCCCAAATTGTATTCGTTTGGAGAGAAATGAATGGATAGAATTTTGAAGGTCCACTGTTATGCGAACAATCCATGTCATGTTTGATAAACATGAACATTTAAGTCAGTTCTAATAGTATATGTTATTTTTGTACTTTTGCATTTCAATTTATAGAACCTAATTATTTTAAAAAAGGTTTACAAACTTGAGTTAAAAGCTGCCCAGGGTGATTCTGATTCACTAGTCCCTAATGGATCCTTACCCTTGGGTTTGCACTGTAACAATAGTGAAGATGATGATTCAGATTGTGATTTCAAGAGTAGTAGTGAGATGATTACACAAATGAAATTGTTGAGATGTTTGCGGTTGATGATTTCATAGGATCTTAAACCAATCTTTGGGAGGTTTTGGAAGTGAACTAGAGTTGTTTTGAAGAAACACCGAAAACGCCAATTGGCTCTGAGGATGAAAGATGATAGGAAGCTTCATTATACTCACTTTAGGGCTTAGGTCCATTTGGGTACTTAGGATTTCAATAAAGGCAGGCTATTTGACAATGTCAATGTTGGTTGTTGTTGACACAGGTAAGAGGAGACCCTAAACATTTATGCGGTCTAGGTCTATATCATCTGAAGGGGAAAACTCTGGTGGAGTGACACAAGAAAAGCATCAACTTCAAGATACAAGCAGGCGCTCTCTGTTTCTTTTTCTTGATTGTTCTCCGTGTATTGTGTATTTGTTGGTTTGGCTGATATTTCAACAAGAGACTTGTTTTGTAACTTATTTTGGGTGGTTTTATGCTTTATTGGGAACTTGTTAGGGTGTTTCAATACTATAT
The DNA here is from genome assembly GCA_025413875.1 of Rhododendron molle. Taxonomy (NCBI): domain Eukaryota; kingdom Viridiplantae; phylum Streptophyta; class Magnoliopsida; order Ericales; family Ericaceae; genus Rhododendron; species Rhododendron molle. The sequence continues at coordinate 31,439,122 of CM046398.1, read as the reverse complement.
TTTAGGAACTTGTTTTTGGTTAACTAAACGAGAATTTGCTTTGGGATATGTGAACAAGATGTTGAATGGGTAGCTGTGATGTAATTGGCAGATGGCAATGGCAATTGGTCTTTGTCCATTTGTTATTTAATTTTTTTTAATGTTTCTGGAGTGTCATTGGCACCGGTGAATTTGATTGTAACGAAATTCTGGATTTTATTCTAAACGAGTTTCAATAGTTTTTAGATGTCTTTTAAGAAATGAAACCAGTCGAATATTTACCAAAATAAATGAAAAAAGGAGGGGTGGGGTGGTGGGGGCTACGATGTTACTAACAAACAAGACACTCACATGTTCATTCAATATGTATTCACTAGTACATACATTCAGGACCACCAAGATGATCCAAATTTTTTTTTTACCCAAAAAAAAGAACATCATCCTAGCTATTTTTAAGCTATGAATGTTCTCTAGCTTCTACTCCAGCCCAACGCGTGCTCTATTATGCTCTGTTTGGAACTTAGGATGTTCTGTTTTGAACTTAGGAAAAGTGAGGGAAAAGTAATACTGTAGGAGGTATATGGCACTCTTCACACTTCTAGAAATTTGTTTTTTTCTTTTTCTTTCTCTTGTAACCAAACAATGGTAAAGAAATTTTTGCAACTTTCCTTTCTTTTCCTTCACTCTTCCTAAGTCCCTCGGTTGTTGTGCACAAGAAGAAATATAGACTAAATTTTATGGAAAAGTCTGTAATCACAATCACTTTACACACACTCTCATTTATTTGTGGATTCCGCACACACTGAAGGGTATAATGTGTATGAGTCTCAATGTAAATGTGAGTGCGTTTGTGGAAGTAAAAAGAATTGAAATTTTATGGGAATTGATTTTCACTCTCTATTTTTACGTCAACACTTCTTTTTTGATTTTTAGAAAAAAAAATACATTCACTTTAACGCTGAAAAATAAAGGAGGGAGTGAATGTTAAAAAAGGAGTGAAAATCACTTCCCAATTTTTTATTTTTTATTTTTTCACAAAGAAAATTCCCTTAAGGACCCCAATTTTTTATTGCAAGGGTGAAACTAGTGGGGTTCTTTAGGTAATGGCGCGCAACAATTGAAATATACTCTCTCTCTCTCTCTCCCCGCAAGTTCCAAGATGAAAACATGCAATTTAAAACGGCACGCAAAAATTGACACCATAACCGCTTCCCAAACCCAACCCCATAACCGCTTCCCAACCCCAACCCCAACCCTAGGAGAAAAGCAGAAATTTTCGGGAAGAAGAAGACGCGGAGAGAGCCATGTCCGATTTCATTCCTGAAGACGTCGTTGTGGGTATACTCTCCAGACTCCCTACCAAATCCCTAATCCGATTCAGGTCTGTTTCCAAACTCTGGAACTCTCTCATTACCAGCCCTAACTTCATCATTTCCCACCTCAATCAGTTACTCATGAGCCCTAAAAACAGCTACGAAAATCTCCCTCTCGTAATAGTCAGGCAATGCGTTCCTACTCCCTATGTCAGATTAGAGCACTACAAACTATTTGTTGATACTGGTGAAGAAGATAACCCATTTGATGAATATCTAGAAATCCCATTCCCACTTAAGAGCCGTCGTCTTCAATATCACTACTTAATGGGTTACGTGAGAGGTTTGTTCTGTCTTTGGGAACATGATAACATTTTCCTTTGGAACCGGTCCATTAGAAAGTCCGTAAGTCTTCCCAAGCCTGGCATTTCCAAAAAGACACACGGCTCCTTGGTGGATCGCCTAGGGTTTGGATATGATTCGTGGAGTAATGATTATAAGGTGGTTAGAATAGTAATCCTTTGTGGAAGTAACGGGTCCGAAGATGTTGAGGCTCCTCTCGTCCAGGTTTACTCCCTGAATGCGGGATCGTGGAAAATGAATCGTGGGGCAGGGGAGTCTTTTCCCATTGGATTTCGAATGGCCTATTCGCAAAACTTTACCTCTTGTATGGAAGGGGTTCTTCATTGGGCAGCACAGTGTAGGAATTCGAATAAGAAATTGGTCTTGTCATTTGATTATGTGACGAGGTGTTTAAAACAATTCCATTGCCAAATGATCTTGCAAGTGCAAGACTCAACATCACAACTTCAGTATGTGGGGGATTTCTTTCTCTTTTGTGTGAACATAATCTCGATCGTGCAAACAAGTCTTGTTCTATTTGGATAATGAAAGAGTATGGCGTAGTTGATTCTTGGTATAAGTATGCCAAAGTTGACCTAACAGGAAGAATTAAAGGAGTTATAGGTATCCGAAAGAATGGTCATGTATTATTGGAGGGAGACTCACCACTGCATTGGGAGCTTTCTTCATATGACCCATGGAATAAAGAAATTAAGAAGTTGGGAATTCATGGTACTTTAGGACAATTTCATATTGATACTTACGAGGAGAACCTTATCTTACTCAATAAGACAGATGCTCCCGCATCTAGAGGGGGCAGGAAGAGGAAAGACAGGTAAAAGCATGATTCAACTCAAGTTTCATTGTTTCTTTAATCAGTTCTACTTCTATCTTATGCATAATACATACAAGATTTTTTTTATCTCAAACCTTAAAATGCAAGTAATTTTTTTTTTTGATGGACTAAATCTACCCCCTTTTCTTCAATATGATATGATTGTTGTAGGAGGTTGATACTGGTGGCAATCCTAGTTTTTCCCTACGTTCTAAAAGTCGCTAGGCGCTAGTTGGGCGGTCGGCCACCTTTGAATAATTAAACGGAGTAATCGGCAATTAATTGGTGCATATTAATCATTAATCGGCGATTAATCGTTAGTCGGACCTAATCGGATAGACCCCGCCAGCGATTAATCGGCGGCGATTAACCACTGATTAATTCCCTTTTTTAGAACATTGGTTCCCCCCCCCCCCCCCCCAACAAATAGTTTGTTTAGATCACTTTACCATGCAAACTCCTTTGTCAAGACATAACTTGTTTATTATCATAGCCAACGAATTTTGAGCTGTTTAATTACTTGCAAATGTCTGATTTTTCCCCACTGCCATTTCATTACCAATGTCCAATAATAGTAGGATGAGTTGGGTGTATGTTATACGTATGGGTTTTGATGAAACTTATTGATGATGCATGAATTGGTAAATAACAGACTCAACTATTGAAATGTATGAATGATATGTTCTTGTAAGACAGTTGATTGATTTAGGTCAAGAGAACATCGTTAATGATTTAAATGAGCTTGGAATACTAGTTACACTACGTTAATCTGATGATGGAACAGATTTTGGGCTCCTTGTACAGAATATGGATCGGAGTTCAATGGCAGGAGACGATTGAAACTCTCTTGACCCAACGTAACCTTTCACTGGATAAGGACAGGTTTTGGCTCACGGCCCTAAACTAGTTCAACTTGACTTAAGTTAGTGCTTGAAAGAGTTTATGCCCCAATGGGATTTGGTTAGGTTGGTCTTTAAAGACCCAGAAGGAGCTCAACACGAACAAGGGACACAGATGTAACACGAAACAAGCACACTAAGTAGACATTTTCTTGAACTTAGGACTTGAGACGCATCATACTCTTTTTGTGTCATATATACCATACATGATACAAAAAGTTACTTCCTGATTTCCGACAAATTACAAAAGGCAAAAGCATTCATATTTTGTGTTACTAATATAGTGAGATTTCATTCTCCCAATTTTACACTCTTGGAGAGAAGTGTGAACAAAACTATTCACAATGTAGTTCAGAACTCATTTCTGTAAAGGAATTTGAAGATTATAGTTACTTTATACTCATTCTGATTGGATCGGAGTTTCTTGGATTGTGGAATGTTGTTAAGTATTTTTTATGTTTATCTCAAGTGTGCATTGTTCGATTACCTTTCCCAAAAAAGCCTGAAATCAGTTTGTGTCTTGACTAGAAGTTTGTTTATTACGGAAAGGTTCATGATTGAATACCTCTATTAATTACTATCAAAGCACAGATACGAATTTGTTGGCAAGTAGTCCAACCTTCTAATGGTCAATTTAAGAGACAAAGCTAGCATAATAATTATCATGACTAAATGACGTGGAAACCAAGCTCCTCATGATATGATCACCCTAAATAAAGAACAAATACAATTGTTAGTGGGATGTGTTGAAAAATGGAAAAGTAGCCACCTATGTGTGGCTACATGTCCTTTGTGTGTCTACTTCCACATGAATGCTAGGGGAAATTGTTCTAAAGATAACAGTTTCTTAGTTTACCAAGTTGTATGATATTTGTATTTATGGGTTATTAAGCTAAATAGAGAACTTTTGAATTGATTTTGTTGTTTCTTTTTGCCTCTTTACCAAAGCACTCAATCACTAATGGAGGCACAGGCACTTGTTACCGATGTTAAAAGGCTGAAGCATGAAGTTGTTGTCCTGCAAGAAAGGGTAGGGGGAAAGATGAAGGTAACATTTGAGGTGGTAGCGAAAATGGGGCCTCAACAGTTAGCCGAGGTCCGCGCCAAACTCCAGAGTTATTCTCCGCAAATGCAACCCAAGGATGTTCACCGCAATGTAAGTTCTTTTATACTTCTATTTATAATTTAGTTGTGGATATTGTGTTCAAATCAAGTTAACTGATGGCATGTTGTAGTAATGGGTACAAAAGAAATCTCGGTGAAAATACATCCAATTCATGCTTGAATGCATGTGAGTGGATAAAATCTTGGATATTAAAGCAACATATTTTGTAGTAAAAGATCTCTCTCAAAACTTATTTGGGATATAGGACCATGTCCTGGTTGTTGAAGAATGCCAAATCGTCTTTGAAGGGGTGGGAAGAACTGCAACCGGAATATTTGTCTTGTATTCATTGTCTAGATGTTTGATTCCAGACAATTTTGCTACCTGTTTTTGCAAGTGGGCTTTTGTCCTGTGGAGAAACCTAGAGTAGATGACGAGCTTCCTCCTTGTTGTCCATCTGATATACAAACAAACCAAAGTATTGTTAACTAACAAAATAGTCTGATTTTAGCATCAGCATAGTAAAAATCACAAGTTATGTTGACAGAACCACAAGTGAAACTGCTCACTCGAAAGATTATATCTTCCTTTTGACAAACATTAAATTGCTTTAGAAATCCAAAAGCAAGTAGTTCCAATGTCTATTGCTGCCCTGATCTCTTCTGTATTGCCTGACAAATCTTTTTCTCTGAAAATTAGAGATGTACAAATATCTCCAAAAGTCACCCTAAGCTGTGGGGAGTGGAAACAAATAGATGCAGGCTAGAGTTCTCACCCTAGGGTACTTTATTGGAGATTATATGATGATTAGTGGGGTCTCTACACTAGAAATATCATTCCCAGCATTTTGTTTTGAGTGACCAGGAATTTCCTCAAGACAATCCCATTCTTAACCCACCAAGGGTAAACCCCAGCAAACACCCACATAATTTGACATTCTACTGAAGAATAATGAGAATTGAGCTGGAAACCAGCCTTTGTAGCACTTGCGCCTCCATTATCCCCTCAACATTCTCAAACTTTGGGACAGCTATCAAGGAGACACTACTTGCAGGATAGGCGACTACAAAATGTGTCTCACCAAAAATGGCAATTCACAAAGTCAAAGCTCTTCTATCTGACGGAGAGAGATACAAATCCATGTGTAACTAGTAGCTTTAAGTTGGTTTTTAATGGGGGGTTTTCCTATAGAGAAAGGGTATTTTGGTCATGTCAAGTTAGGAAAATTGGTGGCTTGAACAAAGTATGAATAGGATATTTTGTGATGTCTTGCTACAATTGTATTGTTCTATTTTATTATAAATTTAAAAAAAAATAGGGGTAAGGGGTGTTATTGCAGAGATATTTCATTTGGGTGTGTGGGTGGGTGTGTGGGTGCAACTTTTGATTTGGGTTCAATAAGCCTCTTCACATTCTATAAATGGTGGTTGGTCAGACTATGGTTTAAAATATAAGTGCTAAGTAACGGTACCGGCCCTTACTTAACGGTGGTTGTTGGTATCGAGTCTCGATATGGCTGATATTGCGGTGATTGAAAGTCGCAGTCATATCGGCCGGTATGTAACCGTGGATATGCAATGTTCTAAAAGTCAATAGGCGCTACTCTAGCGGAAAAAGGCTGCCTAGCACCTAGGCGTCGACTAGTTGGCCGCCTAAACACCAAGGTCAGGACTAGTAGGCTGTCTAATTTAGGTATTGGACCACCACTTAGCGCCTAGGCGGGGAGAAGTCGGCTTGGGCGGCCGACTTTTAGAACGCTGTGGATATGGCTGCTACTGAGTTATTTAACCACTAAATCAATTATTTTCAAACATGTCTATGCAAAATTAGAGAATGTGTTGCCCCTTTACCCAATGACCCCAAATGGATATGGTACATTAACACTGAAAATTTTTGTTTTGATGACTTGTCTTAGAGTTATGATACCAACAACGATAACCACAACTACCCTTACCCGCCTCGGCATTCTCCATCTATGAGTGAAAGCCACAACTATCCATACCCGCCTCGGTATCCTCCACCCCATAGTTGTCCACAAAGAAGACTAGCAGAGCAATATAAACAGGGTGGTTACATGTCCTTGTTCAGTTATGTATTTCCTATGAATCCTACCAGACAGATGAAGGTAGAAGCAGTAGAAATCTAGCTCGATATGAACCTCAAGGAGCTCCACATCACTCATTTTGGTAGTGAATATCATGTCATATATTTTCCTATTTGTAATTAGTATATTGTCGTGTGAGACAGTTTGGACTCATTGGTTTCTTTAGTATGTAATATGTTTGTTTAACCTCCAGAAATTTACACATGTGAATTTTAAATTGTCTTCCTTACTTTCCTTACACTACATAATCAAGTTATCATTTCTTGAAATTATAGAAGAAAATATCTTCGCAACTTAGCATAATAGCATTTGCCCCTATCCTTCTCTATAACATGCTAGCTTTTTTCTTTTTCTTTTCTAAATGACATTAAATTGAGACGCCACATATTTGGGACACATAACTTCATGGAAAACTAAAAAAAGGCTTGAAGTTAGCTCAAAGTTTTGACATGCATGGGAATCGATATAAAATATAAAGAAAAGCTTTCAAACACCATTTTAAACCCCAACAAATGCGATTTTGGAAGAAAAAAAATACATAGCATTGTTTCTTCCTATGTTGTGCCAAAATTTAAGAACATGACGTCTATGGTTACCGCTACCGGTTTTCCATGACCGTTACAACCCGAAACCGTGTTATTGCGACCGCTACCGCTATGGCATCTAAAGGTGCAAACTTTCCTTGGCATAGGTGTGAAGTGAAGTCCTGTATTGCCTCGGTACCAAACTAGAAGTATATAAGCGTGAAGGCACCCTCACTTCATGAGCTAGCTTTTGGAGTTGAGTTCTACCTAAGACTGTGGAACATGGTATTAGAGCTCAGGTTGCAAGAGGTCTTAGGTTAAAGTCTCTTTTGCATTTGTTTCTCATTTGCATTTTACTTCTCCCCTTCGTATTTTGCTTTGCTCCATCTATGGAAAAATTGCATCTTCCCGTGCAAGACGGGGTTGCACATATGGGAGGATGTTAGATAGCTTGGTATACATTATTGGGCCCATTTTCTAATAGCTTAAGCTTTTGGGACTATTGGTAACTTAACATGTTATCAAAGCTAGATACCAGAGATGGGTAGGGTGTGTGTCTTTGGCTTGCATGTGGCAAGTGCTGCCAAGTGAGCACCTTGCACGTGAGGGAGGGTGTGAAGCGAAATCCCGTATCACCTGGATACCTAAGTAATTTGAAGTATATAAGCATAAGGGCACCTCACTTTATGAGTCAGATTTTGGGGTTGAGTTCTACCCAAGACCGTGTAACAATAGGCATATGGACGTGAGGAATTCCCATCCAACATGGCCTTTTTGTCGAATGCTTCCTACGATAAATCCTGACAATTGACAAACTTATTCGGTGGCTACGCGTGGCAGATTTTTGCGAGCTGGTGCTGCCTTTGTAAGTGTGATGCGGATACAGTTGTCCATCTCATTCATTGCAAGATGCCTTTTAATATTTGGGGTTCGGTGCTTGCTATTTTGGGATGCTTTGTGTCATTGGGTGTTTCATAAAGGCATTGTTGGCATTTTGGGTGGGTGGTTGGAAGCTCGAGTCAAAAAACATAGACGAAAGACTCGAATGTTGCTGCGGATATTTTTTATTTGGCTTCTTTGGAGTGACTGCAACAGAGGTCTTCCCAGGATGTGAGCAAACAGCTCACCAATTGAAGAAAACACTAGCTTGTTTGTTGACTATGTGAACTTTCTGGGCCTTTTTGCTGATCTAGGACTTCTCTCTGGTTTTGGTTCTGTGTAAGTTATCTGAGGAGAGCTTTGTACACACAAGATGCATCCCCCTAGATGTTCTACGTATCTATGTCTGCTTACTTACCTACGAAAAAGAAGATTGAATTAAAGTGACAACTTCAAAGATAATGAAATCTTTTTTGCTGTTAAAAAAAAAAAAAAAAAGACTTCAACCATGATAGAAGAAATCTTTTAACTTTTTTTTGAACGGCAATAAATCTATTCATGGTTTCCAGAATTCTGGATGCATGTGTACTTTGCATGCCTGTGAGGATCACCATTTGGGGGATTGACTTTATACTGAACATTATTCTGGTTATTATGCATTATTCTTGATGCTTATGACATCATTTTTCAGAAAGAAATCAATTTGACGAGGCTTACTGCCACTTCTTAAGATTCAGTGGCGAATGATTGTGATGTAGCTGAGAAATTTAGCCACGATCGTGTCCTTAGCAAGGGTGAAAGCGTGGAGGGAAAACATGTGAATGGCGGCACATCTGCAAGCCAAGGGTTTTGCAGTAAGGATTGTTCCTTGAACAAGGATTTGGAGTTTTTGAGAAAGGCGAAGGCTGAATATGCTGGAATGCTGGAGAAGGTTTCTCGAATGGATTCTCGATTGGATCAAATAGTGGAGACTATTATTACGTAAAGTACCCCCAGTTCCAGGTACAATTTTAACCTTGTCAAAAATTTCCAATCCAATTTTGTTATTACCAGAGTAATGAGTTCGCTTGTTTATAGCATTATACTAGTCATAATCATTGTGGTATTATTCGTGTCTTCTTGCTAAGATCAATATGGAGAAATGGTTAGGTAAGTGTCCCTTGTTTGCAAAACTATATCGTCTTTAATTTTCTTACATTTGTTAAAACTTTTTAAAACCTATTCTGCTGTTTTTAGACGTTGTTGTGGTCAGATGATCTACAGTTGATCATGATCATGATGGTAGTAGGATTTGATGGTCATTATAGTTACTAAGGCTGTCAGAAAGTATTTCGGACAAGAACAGTTAATCGGAGCAAAAAGGTAATTGGGTTGCTAAAACAATCTAATGAAGAGAGGAAAGATGAACCTTGAAAAAATCTTTGGTGTTTGTTAGGTATGCTTCACCTGGCTCCTCATTTTCAAAGTTCTGCCAAAATGTTGTAAGTTAAAATAATAAAACCCAATTATATCATTGAAAATAAATATACTTTCTTCATAACATAATCTCTGAAAATTAGAGCTACTGCATGGGACGCGTTCATAATCATTACTCTATGTTATGAAAATTGTACCTGGTAATTTTTGGTTTCCTCACCATTTGTATCTTTGCACGATTGTTGTAACTCATGTTTTCCCAAATAACTCATTCGCATTTAACGAAAGTTAGGTCGATTTTTCATGCTATTCTGCTAGTCTCGGCATCTTTTCAAGAGCGTTGTTCCAGCTTTAAAAATGGGTGGCGATAATGCCACGACAACCTTTGTTACTGCCACGACATCTCTATTTGTCCGACAAGTGCACCCTCCTTCCTTCTCTTCTATCACAGTTTCCTTCTCTCGCTACTGACCCACAAACACTTCTCACTCCTGTCTACATTTTTTCTCCACTTCACCTCTCCTTCCTCATTTTCTCTTGTCTCTCCTCTCAAATTCCATTTCTCATTATTCTATTGGTCAGTTGCCGGAGATTGCTGAGTGTCCACAGATTTGGGATATTTGATTTCAATCTGGTGCAAACCCAACCTCTTCTTCTCCCAAATGATCAGATCGGGGATGGCTTTCAGATTTGGTCTGTATCCTCTTCAGTCCAGTCCAATGGTTTGGACTGGACGAGACAGTCCAGAGCAGGGCCATCATTGATATAATCAATGGTTCGGATTTGCTCATCAATTCTTACCGGTAGGAATAAACTCTTACCGGTTAGAGTTTAAAAATACATCCAAAGCTCAGCAGATCAACGGTACCGATCTCCTCCGGTCCAAAACATGAAGCGGAGATGATCCATTTCCTTCAGATTTCTGTACCTGTTACAAAATTGAACTCATGATTTATCGAAACGTATTTTCAAAACAATCGAGAAAGGGACAATCTGCAACATTGTAAGCCACGGTGGAGTGAAAAAAACAATTGAAAATGGAATACGTGGATGTGGCTGTAATCCTCTCCAATCATTCTACTATTAATCTACGCGAGTTGATTAAGCCACATGATGAGATGATTATTGCTAATGAGGATTCTTCCTGATATTAATTTGGAAGGTTGTGTTAGGATTGTGCTCGACGAAGCTTGGAAGAAATATGATCTCAAGGCGGCTCAGTTACAGCCTGCAGCTTGGGTGGCTTTTGACGATGGGAATACGAGGATGGCTCAAGGTAGCCTAGCCTAGCAAAATTTTCAGTTTCAGCGGTAATGCCAAGAGGCCAGGGTCTGTGTTGAGGCGATTCGGTGGTGTTCTTTTTTTTTTTTTTTTTGGTGGCGGATTCAGTGGTGTTTAGTGCATGGTATTCAGTGGTGATCTTAACTGATAGGTTTTTGTTGGTCTGATAGGTTGACAATGTTTTTGGTTGTATGTGAGTATATTATCTTTATCTTTTAGTAATTCTCTATTGTAAAAGTCGATCGAAATCTAGTGGGAGTTGCTCAGCATCTTGCTAAGGCTTTCATGGAGACATTTTTCAATGCGGGGTGGGCACGGCCGTGTGGTGCCTGTGCACGAATCTTGACTGTCCAAACGTGTTTTGGATGGCCGTTGGCTGATTTTGTACTAATTCGGTTGTGGTTAATGAACTTTATGGCATTCTCTAAAAAGATATCGTTGTGTTGATCTGGGTTGATACAACAAGTGCAAACACAAAGTAGGTAGGAGTATTAAACAGTAAGTAAGGAGGAGGAATAAGGATCTTGGAACAAAAAGATGAAAACGTAACAAGTTGCGAACGTATTTTGAAATATGTAAAATGTGTAATGGGAGGATCACAACCAATAACAATTGCGGTTATGAATATCGAATGGAAGAGAAAAGCAAATTAAAGTGCGAAGCAAAACGAACAAATGTGGGAGAAACTAAACAAAGTAAAAGAAATGAGACAACGAAAAACACATGGATTCTATGTGGGTTCGACTTCCTTTGGGATGGAAACCTATTCTACGAACGATCGATGAACTGTCTGTTCTTTTTTAAAATTCATTTGCATAATTAAGCAGAAAATAAAATTACTAATTTCACTTTGCGTTTGTCCGTTTCTCCCTCTATTTCAAAAAGGAGACATGAAAACCGTCCAAGTTGCAATGGCGCGCAACAAGTAACCCAAATCAACTTATCCGAAGCCGGACAGGACAGACCCTAACCCTAGAAGTTTGAGGAAGAAGACGAGAGAGAGAGAGAGAGCCATGTCCGACTTCATTCCTGAAGAAGTCGTGGTAGAGCCAAATCCCTAATTCAATTCAGGTCTGTTTCCAAACTCTGGAACTCTCTCATTACCAGCCATAATTTCATCACTTCCCACCTCAATCAATCGCTCACAAACCCTATAAACAGCTACGATAATCTCCAACTGGCAATGGTCAGGCAATGCATTGCTGGTCATTAGTACTTCTGGCCTCTTATTTTTATCGTGGGTCATTAGTCATTGTCATGTTAATCTCTATCCTAATTTTTTTAGTATCAATGACAATGAAATTCTTATCTTTTCTCGAAGAAGGAAAAAAGTAGTTAACTAATAAAGACAGGTATTATGATACGCTCATATGGTTATCTCATATGATACTCTCACGTAGTCATGGCGAGAAGAAAATAGGGCCACCCCCAAATTGTATTTGTTTGGAGAGAAAATGAATGGATAGAATTTTGACGGTCCACTTTTATGCAAACAGTTCATGTCATGTTCGATAAACATGAACGTTTACGTCAGTTCTAATATATGTTTTTTTTATACTTCTGCATTTCAATTTATCGAACCTGATTATTTTAGGAAAGTTTTACAAACTTGAGTTATAGGGTGACTCTGATTCACTGGTTGCTCATAGATTCTTGCCAAGTTTACACCGTAACAATAGTTTTGAAGATGATGATTCATATTGCAATTTCAAAGGTAGTAGTGAGATGATTACCCAAATGAAATTGTTGAGATATTTGAGGTTGATGATTTCATAGGATCTTAAACCAATTTTTGGGAGGTTTTGGAAGTGAGCTAGAGTTGTTTTCAATAAAAATCGAAAACGCCAATTCGCTCTGAGGATGAAAGATGATAGGAAGCCTAATTATACTCACTTTAGGCCTTAGGTCCATTTGGGTACTTGGGATTTTTGTAATTTTTGGGGTGCTAAAATTATTATCATATTTACGCTTAGGCAAATTTCCTTTGTGCGACCACTTCCTACTTTTTCTTTTCAATTCTTTATATATTTTAATAAATGTTCTTATAATCATATCCAGGCCACTGCGTGGGTCCGGAAGAGCATCCACTACTGACTTATCATCCCAAGCTATGCAAGAACTCTTTACCCAGAGAATTTAGAAGCAATGTTGAAGAAGAAAAGCATACCCTCCAGAGTAGCGGATGCCACAAAATCCTACTACAGTAGTATTTTAAAACCGATCCCAAGAAGACAAAAGCTAGCGTACGCAGTCCAAAAGAAGAATCCTTTACCATATCCACGCAACCGCATTTGTCCCCACCTCCAATATTTCCATTTCCCCAAATGTCCCTACATTCTATCAATTTCACACCCATATGTTCCATTTTGTTTTTGTAATACATCGTATCTCGGGCCAGCTTGCGCGCACCTCGGATTAATCTCTATAGCCCCTCCCACAGCCGTTTCACACGTTTACGCATGAGGGTCATGAGGTGGCCTTAAGAGTTATTGGAAAGGAGAATCGAACTTGAGACCTTAGGATGGAGAAAACACCTGAATCTCAGGCCAAGATCACTTGACAAACCTCTTAGGGTTCCATATGTTCCACTTTGTTTGTGGTGGGTCCAATTTTTTTTTTTTTAGAAATCTAAATATAAGTGTGTGTGATTGTAGCAAACAGAGTAGTAGCCCAATGATAAACAATGTGTATATACTCAAATGTATTTAATTTGGGTTCAAATTTTACTAACTATAACTAATACTATTGACTTTCTTTTATTGTAGAATTAGACATATTACGAGTAGGGATACAATATTTCTTTTGCTTTTTCAAATGAAGGTACCTTATTTTATAAAATTTTGTTGATGTAGGATCGTTTTTTCTTTCTTCTTGTCTTGTACAATATATAGCTTATGATATTTCGAAGGAAAAACAAGTTGGGCTTAATAATAATTTCTAACCCCAGATTTAAATTACGGGTAACAAGTTGGGCTTAATTCCTATGATCCGACTAATCTATGTATTACTACATTCAAATAGTTGGTGAATATAGGTGGTTTTTACTCGGAATTTAAGTTGAAGTCAAGAACAGGATAACCAGAGATGCTCTTAACATTAGAGTCTACGGTTTTAAACTCAGAATAGTTGTGGGATCCCACTTTAGACAGGTGGGTAAAGGATATTAAGAGTAATATATAACGAAATGCCCACCAGCTAGCTACTGTTAATCTGAGATTAATATTGAGTCACGTGGTTAGGTTAGTGTTAGTAGGTTAGCTGGCGCAAGTCTTCAAAAGTGGTATCAGAGCATGGCTTGGGATCTATGGTAAACTTCAGAGTACAAAGCACAATCATTGTCTACATGGTGGGGGCCACTAGTCTATGTGGTATGATATTTTTGTACAGAGCTAAGTGTCATACCATCGCCACTAGGGAAAAGGTTGTTGGGCCAATGTAACGAGGATGTTGCATCATAAGGTATTGGGGGGTGTGGGGGAATGTAACGAGGACGTTGCGTCATAAGGGGGGGCCATAGCGTTGTGGCTGCCGCAGCAAGGCACTGTCGTGGGTTTCCAACGGGATCGGTGGTTTTGGAATCGTCTCGACAAGATCTACAATTCTCTAGGCTCAAAACGATTTTAGGATTACGTTTTCGTCGAAGTCATTGTCGCCGGAAACCCTGAAACAAATAGACAAAGAATCACCATCCTCATCACCCTCAAAACCGTGTATTAGAGAGAGAGGGGCTCACGCCGGAGGAGGAGACGATATTGGAGAAACATAAAGAGAGAAAATGCCTCAACGGGTGTGGCGAGGTATTGTAGCAAAAGTTAAGTTGGCGAGGGAGGTAATGAGGCTGTTGGGTGTGGTTTTGGACGGAATTTCTCGGCAAAATAGCCCCGTCGAAGCTTTGTTGAGACAGTTGGAGATGCTCTTATAGTAAAGAAGGGAAAAGTTTTTGGGTGCTGGTAGTGTACCACACACGTGATATCCCGTCGGCGATCCGAAATGTCCAGATACGTTTTGGATGGTCCGGATTTTAGAGAGAGAAAAAGAGAAAATAGAGTGGTGGGGCAAGAGAAGAGTGAGGGAATAAATTTGAAACACGTTTGGACGGTTGGAATCGCCGATGGATACCATCATGTGGTACATGCTCGGCACCCAAAAATTTCTCGAATAAAGGTAATGTGTAAATCAAAAAAAAAAATTGATTAGCCACCGATAAAAAGGAAGTGCCACAGGCAAATTGAGAGGGAAAAGGGGGCATGGATGTCAATTGATCAAAAACAGTGAAAAGGAAAAGCATAGCTTAAGATCAGCTCACTCATTCCCACTTTCTTCGTCAGTACTCTCCACTTTTCCTTAGCACCGAAGTCTCCTCTCCTTATTTTCCCCATCTTCTTCCACATTCTGCAACAAAACTTCACAGATCCAAAACGAAAGTTTCACTCTCTCTCTCTCTCTCTCTCTCTCTCTCTCTCTCTTTTAATCAATGGCGGATCCAGAATTTTACATAAAACAACCGAGATCAGGCCATCTACTCCCTCCAAACCAACCAAACGCAAGTAAGTTCTACACACAGTTCATGTATAAAGCTGTCATTGTAGCAATTTTTCTTGTTATACTTCTTCTTTTCCCCTCACAAGCTCCTGAATTTATCAATCAATCTCTTCATACCAGAAGTTGGGAGCTAGTTCAGCTTCTTTTAGTAGGTATCGCCGTCTCTTACGGCCTTTTTAGTCGGAGAAACGGTGAAACAGAAAAGGAGCACGGCTCAACATTCGATAATGCTCAATCGTATGTGTCTAGATTGCTTCAGGTTTCATCTGTTTTCGACGATGATTCCGAATCCCCATCCGTGTCTGATGAGAACAAGGTGCAAACATGGAGTTCTCAGTGCTTTAGGGGTGAGCCAGTTGTGGGTGTGGCCCAGCAAAATTCTGTAATTGATGAGAAACAGAGTGGCTCTGCTTCTAGGGTAGTCGTCGACAAGCCCCTTCTTTTGCCCATTAGGAGCCTGAAGTCGCGAGTTACGCAACCTGATTTCTCTGAAACAGCTAACGAATCAAGTGGAAAAGGGGGTTCCCTTAGTAAGTCTAGTTTGAATTCAGGTTCGAAGTGTTTTTCTAGCAATTCAAATAAAACCAGAAGTGGGGAAGTCGGGGGTTCAATTCCTCTGGACACAGATCAGTTGAAAGCAGAGGAAAATGTTGTCCTTCGCTCTCCAATTCCGTGGCGATCAAGATCGGGGAGAATGGAAATGAAAGAACAAACTGATGATGATGATGGTGTTCCCCTGTATTCCCTCCCTCCTTCAATGGAGGAATCTGATTTCAACCGGCTCAGGTCTCAATCCAAACCGAGTCCCATGTCGATTTCTTCATTGAAAAACACATTTTCTTCCCAGTCCTCACCTCCGCCTGCTCCTCCACCGCCACCTCCGCTGTATGCACGTAAACCACAATTAGTTAAATCGAATTCCACTCTCTCGAATCCCGAGGATTTTCCCGTGAGGGAATTGAAGAGAAGTGCTTGGAGTGTTACGAAGGAATTGATCAATGGTGCTGAAACAGGGGAGATGCAGAGCAGAGCAAATTCAGGGGCAGAGTCAAGGCCTAGAGTTCCAAGAGATGGTGGTTCATTGATGAAGGGGAAGTCGGTTCAAACCATTAGACTGAGGGAGCCAATTCAAGAAGGCATACCGAAGACAGGTTTCGTGGATTATGAGTGGGTAGAGAAGCAAGAATTTGAGGAAAATGTGGCGGTGGAAACGGATGAAGAGTCAGAGAGTGAGGACAAGGATTTGTTCGATGGAGGATCAGAAAATGACAATGAAAATGGAAATGAAGATGAAGAAGCTGTTTCCAACAACGTTGGCGATGTAGGGAAGGATGTCGACAAGAAGGCGGATGAGTTCATTGCGAAATTTAGAGAGCAGATTAGGCTGCAGAGGATTGAGTCAATCAAGAAATCAACTGGGCTGATTGCTAATAACTCCAATAGGTAAACTTGGAGGTGTATTTGAAAATGATGTGAAATTTGCTTTTCTGAGTTTTACGTTTTCTAATTCAGTTTTGGATTAGAACCTGTTGTCTCTTTTATTTCTTCTTGTTCTTATTTTGTATTCCGGAGGATATATATCAGAGGTGGCAATTTCAACACGTATTTTTTAACCTATTCAAATTCGCCCACTTTTAACTCAACCCAACCTGTCCATATTGTATTATAATGGGTTGAACCCATATCAATACCCATATTTACATGGGTTTGAATGGGTTGAAAGAAAAAAATCAATAATTGGCTTAGCCGTAAGACCCCGTGGAGTTTTGTCCCTTTGTGAACGTGTTTGGATGGTGGGATTGTAGGAAAAATTAGGAGGAAAAAAATGGAAAAAGACTTGGGCTTTGGGGTTGGTACACCAAGGAAGGAAAATGGGTCGGGTCGGATTTGGGTATGGCTTGACCCATATTTAACCTGACCCGTTTCAACCCACCTATTATTGACCCGCATTGGACCCGCCCGTATTCAACTCATAACCCGTTTCGACTCGTCCAAACCTGCTCTTTTGCCACCTCTAATATGTATGATCGATGTGGAATGGAGATATCTACGGCTAAGTGCCATATGTAACCAACTAACTGTGTTGGAAAACTGTTTGTTATTTGATCTTTGTGTTGGTTGTTGTACTCTTGAAACAGAAAATTTGGTCTTTCAATTTGGAGTTGATCCCCCGCCATGGGAGTTATTTACTTGGGTAGTCCTGTAAAACGAATGAAGTTACTCCATCTTGATTTTGTGTTCAACTCTTTAAGGGCTTTCTCAAAATTGACTGGGCTAAGCATGAACAAATTTTCTAGCTACTAGTAAATGCCCACGTGCTTTGCACGTGAAGTAATCAAAAGAGCTTTGACCTTGATGAGATTCGAATCTTGAAACTATTTTCTTGGGTGGATGTAATCACAAAGTTTTCAAATAATTTATTAAAAACTATGGAATAACTAAATTTAGTGCATTAACAATGCCCAAGAAAGAAATGAAAGAACCATAGTATATAGATTTTTCCAAGCAAACGTATTTGCTAAATCTCAATAGGTAAATAGTTTACTATAGAAAAGACAAGAACTTCACTAACGAAAGATAAATAGTTTCACAGGAAGGTTTATTTTCAAACCATAGTTAGGAAACAAAGAAATCAATATATTGTCACTATAAATCAGTTCTCGTTGGAAAATTCTGCCCTTTAGAACAATGAAGTTGTTGACTTCAAGGGTTCCTAGCCACCATATCAAAACTGAACATTATCCAATACGTAAAAGTATGATTCACAAGATCTGCGAAAGGAAGCACATACCAAGTTATGATCCACTTCTAATTAGCAACTTTGCAAAAACAAGAAGAAAAATATCTTGTAATTAGTAAGATAATATTAATCTAGACACATAACAACTTCAAATTTTAGTAGAGGGGTTAGCTTATTCCTTTTTGTTAATTCATTAAAGTGCACCTTTCCGTGTATCACAACTTGCATTAATACGAAAATGTTGTTTTAAGAGCAAAAACAGAAGCTAAACGGGTTTGGTACAAGTGTAGGAATTGATTGGGATCCCTTCTTCCATCATGTTTCTCTCCTTGGCGAACACCAAGGAAGTTGTATCGTCCTATTTGAAAGAGAAACCATCTTTGTGCCCGATAAAACTACAAGTGGTAGATTGGATAAGTCGCGGGATGTGATCGGTTTGTACACATGAAATCCGAATTCCCTCTCCAATGGGGTTAAGAACAACAACAGAACTTAATTGTCAACAACTCACTCTTCCACTTCATCATACATCACAACCTAGGTACCTTTAAGAGCGTTCCTTTGAACAAAGAACTCAAGAAACCAACAATCTCTTATCTAGAATTTTCAATGACTGAACCCATATTTTTTGAATTTCGAACAAGGTACCATCCAATAGTTTCCATGTTGTCTTCGTATCTATAACTATTGTCCACATATGGCCTTGAGGAACTATATATGTTCAAAAGCTAAACGAAAATTTGTGTTCTTATTTTTCATGCCATAACACAAAAGAAGATTTCACAAACATCAAAATGTTCACATAGACACAGGCCCCCTACCCCATCACATAAGCGTACTACATATTCTGTCTTCTTTTTTTCTTGTTTTTGACTAATACTACATATTCTCACACTAATGCTTATATATATGAACAATACGTATGGATCTTCAAATACAACAAGGGAAATGGAAATGATATGGAAACAATATCACTTGCGCATGGATTTATTTTATGTAATCAAACTAAAAGTAGATGTTTTCGATGACTATCTATTTTTTTTTTCTCACACAACCAAATCAACTTGCCAGTATTCAGTTTTTCCTTCTTTAATCTCTATCAATTGATTTTCATCTCATTGAGCCAACTAATCCAGCCGCTTAATTAGCCACCAGTACTTTATATAGTTCATAACGAAATAACTGGGAGCGCAACACATTAATTTTTTTCAATTTCCTCGAGAATGCCACTCATTAAGGAACCAACATTTATGAGATGGAACAGAGTGAAACTTTTCAATTGATTTTCAATTTCCTCGAGCGCAACACATTAATTTTTTTTTCTGTTTCAACACGATCTTCAGAGTTTTTTTTCAATTGATTTTCATCTCATTGAGCCAACTAATCCAGCCGCTTAATTCTCCACAGTGCGTGATCTCTCAATCGATTTTCTACAAAACTCTGAAGATCGTGGCGTCACTAACCAGCTGCGGAGGCAGCCTTTAGCGGCGGTGGCTGAGGTGATTTATATGAACTTTTTTCAATTTGATCTTCTTCATTTTTACTTTTTCAATTTCTCTCGGCGAGACAAAATATGGTGGAAAATGTTAATGCAAATCTTCTAAAGACAAGATAGAGCAAAAAATTACCATGGCAAAAAGCACCTTTTACAACAACCTAGGTATGCAAAACAATGCTACAAGAGCCTCAACATAGGGCTAGTTATTTTACCTTGAGCTATAGTAAGAGTACGTACACCCAGGATAGTAAAAATACTTTATCAAAAAGCTAGAATTTCCTTACCTATTCACTTTTTCCTCCCCACTCCAACAACCCTCTCTACAATGTTATTATTCATAACAAACGAGACACTCACTGTAGTGCTATGCTTTCTCCGGTCGAACCTTGAGTGTTGAGATGGCTAGGGTGGCTTATCTCGGTCGATATCTGCACAGAAAAAGCACACGTTAGTGCCCGAGCCCGGATCATGGTGGTGGTCCGGGATAGGCACTCCGACGATCAAGTCAGTCACAGGAGAGGAGAGTATTTGAGTTTGAGTTTTAGGGTTTGAGAGCTTGAGTATTGTGTACCTTATCCTCAGCATCACCACTCCTTTTATAGGCGGGGAAAGGTGGAGTCCAAACTACGCGGTTACACCACGCGCACGGTGATTGGTTCGCCCACTATGGCATCCAAATCCAATCCCGTAAAGTTAGGCTCGTCATGATCCCTAACGGTGCGTTCCTACCATTGTGGGATTAATGACACGTTTCCTATTCAACCGACTCCACCCCTGACTTCCTCTATAAGTCAGGGAGTCGATATGGATCGGTGGTTGGCAGTCCCACCGAACCCATCAGTCCGGCTACACGTGAGCTCGTGGTAACTGCTACTTGGTTCGGGGGTGCGTCGCCGAACCAGATTCCATGACTTGTGTACGGAGCAACGGCTTTACTGGAATGGAACACTTCTCTTCGGCGTGTCCAGTTCGGCACACACTGACCGAACTTCACTCCGCCGACCCACCAGTGCAACATATCTATGGGTCGAGCTTGTGGCGGTTAAATGGCCTCCACCAGGGTCCCCCACCGAGCCACGTGCACCACACAACGGGTCCATCCACGGAGCCGTGTCCACCACAATAGCCCCTCAACTTCTTCCTGGTCTGAGCAAGTAATGGGAGGAGTTGACATGTGGTTCTCCTTGGATACCTCTGGAGAAATCTGTGCCGAACATTGTCTGTCATGCCATGGAGATGAGATGAAGAAGCGTCTTGGGTCTGGTGTAACGTACTCGCGCCAAGCGTACTCCGCCGGATCATCGAGGGGAAACGAGGAGACGTCTGGTGGAAAGAGTAATGATGTTCTTGCTGCAGAGGAAGCTGATGGGACCGTTGGGTTTCAGGGATCGAACGGCTGGGGTTAACCCTAGCCCAACGTAGGGGGACACGTGGCGTAGAGAAAAGCTCCGCGGGTACGGATCGACGCAGGCTTTCCACGTGGCACGATGAGAGTAGGCGGACTGGCGACGCTTCGGTCCCGGTGCGAGACCCTTGGGGTTCCCCCCTTTCCCCTTCTCACTTGATCCTCTATATAAGAAAGGGGAGGTCGAGGCGGAATCACTTTCCGCTCTCGCTCTCATTCTGCTCTCGCTCTGCATTTGCTTCCGCCGCCTCCGCCGCCAGACTCCGTCGTTACTCCGCCGTTAACCGTCGTCTATCTCCAGCATTTCCAGGTAACTTCGAGGCTACCTCCTCCATGCTTTTCTTTTAATTTTCAAGGCTACACTCTTCTTTTGTAAGTTTTTGACTCGGAGGTCACCCCCTCACGGCCATTCTTGGCCGTGGACCACCGACTGGTCCGCCGGCGACTATCCCCCCTTTACAAATCTTTAATGAGGGCCCGTCTTTAGCTGAGGGGTGCCCCCTCCCCTGGCGAAGACCTGGGGGGGAGTAGCCATGCTGAAGTAGGAATTTTTAACTTTACTTTTATTCTGTCTAGGTTTTCAGCATGGTGGACTCTTCTTGCCTCTTCTCGCCGAGGGTAGACCCTGACGGGTATCCGGACCTCCAAGATCTCATCCAAAGCCTCGGAAGGAACAACCGAGCAGGGGGAATGAGCTTCAATGAAAGCTCAAGTAACCTTGCTCGGCGGCCTGGCCACCCAATCATCCCAGGCATCCACGTCCCCCTACAGGTGGATGATAGGTCCTCTAGAGATAACCTCTATGGCCGAGGCGATTCCCCGGATGAAATCACCGAGCCCAGCCACCACGACTTCGAACCGGAGGGAGTCTCGACCGAGCGTACGACGATTGGGTCACATGCCAGCATGTCTACCTCGGCGGGAGAGC
Organism: Rhododendron molle; assembly: GCA_025413875.1. NCBI lineage: Eukaryota > Viridiplantae > Streptophyta > Magnoliopsida > Ericales > Ericaceae > Rhododendron > Rhododendron molle. Next base: position 31,417,332 of record CM046398.1, on the reverse strand, counting down.
CACTGAACCAACCTGAGGCAGACATGGGAGTAGCGGCACCAAAACCGCCGAGAGACGTCGATCTAATCCCTCCGCCGCCGACCGGGCTTGGTCACATGCCATACAACCACTTCTACGGTGACGGGCCCGGAGGTTTCACCGCCGAATTTCGGGCCAAGTATGAGATACCAGAAGACGTCCTGGTGGAGAGGGTGACCGGTGAGAGGATCCCATTCGGCGAAGATTTCATCGTCCTCCCCATGTACGCCATAACCGAGGGAGGGATAAGATTCCCAATGAGCCCCTTCCTCCGCTACTTCATGCACTCGCTGGTGAGGGTGTCCGGGAATTTTGAGTGGGGAGCCATAAACCCACTCCTTGACCAGCCCTTCCCAACCAGGGTAGGGGCGGTGGTAGAGAGACCATACAACATCCCCCGAGCACGAGGGTACCCTGGCCTCGGTTACGTAGACAAACCTGGTAATTCTTTACACTCCAACCCAATCACCTTGTTCTGGTACACTTTCTTTTAAAAACATAGTAATGACTTCATTTTTATGTGCAGATTGCTCCGCACCGAACAAGGCGCTCTTCCTCACAGGAAATTGGTCGAATCTTATTGCTATTCTTTGGTGCGCTAACCGGGATGCACCTTCCTTGCTCGGCTACAAACCAACTTATGGCAGCTTCGCTCATCGCAAGGACAAAAGCAAAATGGTGAGGAAGGCGTTGGATCTGTCCACCGTTGCCGGCCAAGCACTCCAGAGGCAGTACCTGGCCCAAGATCTCTCAACCAACAATCTGTCGGTTCGACGGGAGCCACCGGAGCAAATTCCCACCGAGCAGCCGGTGCAGGAGGAGCAGCCTCCTGTCAACTCCAACCAACCGCAGCGCTCCCGCCGCCGGGGAAGAATTCAATCGGCTGGCGAGGGGGAGGGCAAGGCACCAAGAAGGCCAGGGTGGCCGAAGACGACGTGGCGTTCGTGGGGACGGGCCTTGCCACCGAGACGAATACCACCGGGCTGGTTGAGCCCCAGGAAACCTTTGTGCCAGACTTCACTTACCCCGACGGGCACGTGATCACCAACGGAGACAGCCTGTCACACAATCCCCTCCTGGCCATGACCCTTCTTAAGGGGGTGGCGCTGCCGAAGGACATGGAGGGCCTTCACACTGGAAAGGCCAACAACATAGCTGAGCTCTGCCTGTTTCTCGCCAAGGTAGTACTCAACACTTAAGTTCAAAAAACTTTCTTTCTTTAATACCTAGTTTCTAACGCTTTCTCGTTGCAGGCCGGACAATGTGCCAGCCGAGCCTTCAGCGACATGGACATCCTCCTCGAGACGAAGAAGACACAGAGGGCGGACCTACAGGCGCTGAGGAAAGAGTTGGAGAAGGCCCTCAATGAGGTCGAGGCGCTAGAGGCGAAAGTTGCTGATGCCGCTGTGGTGAAGGAAGAGAGGGACCGGCTGCTGCTCGAGGTTCAGAACCTCACTGCCGAACGGGACCGGTTGAAGGAGGAGAAGCAGCAAGCGGAGAAGGAGCTGCCGAAGCTCCTTGAAGAGGCCGGCGATGCCGGCTTTAACGAAGCCGGGGAGGACTACACAAGGCAGGTCGAGGACCTAGTAAGGGACTTCAAGGCCGCCGATATGAGGAAGATCGAGGACACCCACAGGAGCTCCTTCCTCCTCGGTTATCAGGTTGGTCTTGATTACGCCGAGGTTCCCAAGGTTGACCACCGAAGGGAGCCTCCAGTAATCCCACCGGTTAACCTGCCGGAGAGCCAGCCTTAAGCCGAGCAGCCAAATCCTATGACTAGCACTCCGCCGAACCCGGTTGACCCTGCTACAACTTCGCCGAACCCGGTTGACAAGGCCGCCGAAGCTTAGGGATTAAAAATGGTTGTGTTTCTGTTTTTGTTTGTTTGTCTAGTGCTTGGGGTCGGCAAAAGACACCTGGTTGAAGCTGAGCCCCTGTTTTGCTGTGGTAATGAAAAACTATCTTCGTTTATTCTCAGTCTCAATTTTCGCACTACATGCATGTTTTTATTCCACGTATAACACTTCATGCACATGGTTGGAATGTTTTCAGCCCCAGTCTGTCGTATTAGCCCCTGCTTCGGTGGAAGTATACAGCCAAGTATGGTTCCGCCGGAGCAATGGTAAAGCAAAAGCTGGGCATGCCCCCTTCAGGATATGGCACGACCTTTAACGCCGAACGGGAACTGGAAAAGTCTACCTCGGTGCCCTTCAGGTCTTAGTGAGGACTTGAGATATGAAAATTAAAAAGTTGGAAAGAACCAAAAATTTTGTTTAATCGAGATTATTGGCCAAGGGCTTTACATAAATAGCCGATGCATAACACAAGAATGACATTAAGCATAAAACTTGCGAAGTTGTTGGGCATTCCAGTGGTTCGGTATAGCTGTGCCATACATCTCGGCAAGCTCATAGGAGCCGTAGCCCACTTTCTTGATCACACGGAATGGACCCTCCCACTTGGACATAAACTTCTTCAAGTCCTTCTTTTGGACCACCTGCCGAAAGACCAAGTCGTCAACATTGAAAGGCCTGGCCCGTACGTTCTTGTTATAACTCCGAGCCAACTGCTGCTGATACGCCGCGTACTTAATGTGGGCGTTATCTCGGAGATCATCAACACGATCAGCCTCGGCGGCCAACATGGCATCGTTCGTCGGAACGTCAAAAGTAGCAGTTCGAGTCGTCGGGCGCGTGACAGCCACTGGGAGCACGGCTTCCACGCCGAACGCCATGGAGTAAGGGTCCGACCAGTGCCACGCCGTGGGGTGGTGTGATAGTCCCACAACACATCGGGCAGCTCGGCCGCCCATTTGCCATGCTAATTCTTGAGTCGACGCTTCAATCCAACAGAGATGGCCTTGTTGGTAGCCTCAGCCTGCCCGTTCCCTTAAGGATAAGAAACGGAGGCCGTCTTCATCTGAATACCGCGCCTTTTGTACAGGGCCTTAATAGCATCGGCCACAAATTGGGTCCCATTATCCGACACGATGGCATACGGCACACCGAACCTAGTAAATATGTGTTTCCAAAGGAAACTCTCCACGGCGGCAGCCGTGACGGTAATGAGTGCTTTGGCTTCCACCCACTTGGTATAATAATTAGTGGCAGTGATAATGTGCGTGAAGCCGCCGGTCGCTTTAGGTAACTTTCCAATAATATCCACCCCCCACTGGGCAAAGGGCCAAGGGCTAGATATCGGTTGCAACGGTAGGGGTGGCTGATTGATGAGCGGAGAGTGCTTTTGGCACGACTCGCATTGCTTTGCAAACTCTGTAGCTGTATGCACCATCTTTTTCCACCAGTAGCCTTGGGAAAGGGCACGATCAGCTAAGGATCGGCCTCCGGTGTGGCAACCAGCACTGCCATCATGTAACTCCTTGAGAATGCCCGACACCTCTTGGTCATGAACCACACGTAGGTCGGGCCCAGTGTAGGATCGGGGGTATAGCACGTCGGACGTATCGAGAAAGTAGGAAGCAGATTGGCAACGGATCTTATGGGCCTCCTTCCGATCGGCGGGCAGGGTAGAATCCTTCAGGTAGGCGATGAGAGGGTCCATCCAACTTGTGGCCTGGTGGATTTCCATAACCGCCAGGGGCACAGCCTCAAAGCTCGGTGTGGGCACTTCGCCGAGAACTATCGTTCGGTTGCCATCATGCTCAGCACATACGGCCCCAAGCCCGGCCAGGGCGTCGGCGTGTGAATTGAGATCGCGCCCAACGTGATCAAAAAATACATTCTTGAACGAGCCGGCCAGGGCAACGACGTGGCTCATATATTTATTCATACGCGCATCCTTGGCCTCATAGTCATCGTTGAGCTGGTTCATGACAAGTTGAGAGTCACTGTAGACCTGAATCTCTTCGGCACCCATCTGCCGAGCCAGACGTAACCCGGTTATTAGGGCCTCGTACTCGGCCTCGTTGTTGGTAGCGGGAAAGCCAAGGCTGAGAGCATGCTCATGCATCGTTCCGTCCGGCGATACCAAGACAACCCCGGCGCCAGCCCTTCGGTTATTAGATGCTCCATCGACGTGGAGCCGCCATGCGTGGCCTGTGAAGATTTTAGCTCTGTGAGTGGGAATGGACTGCTTAGTGATGAATTCGTCATGTGCCGAGTTGCTGAGCCGAGGCGCTAAAGATGACTCGGTAGTTTCATCCATTAGGATGGGCTCACCACCTTCTTTCTGATCCACCCCAGGGGAGAACTCGGCGACGAAGTCCGCCAGCACTTACCCTTTGATCGCCGTGCGAGGCTGATATCGAATATCGAAGTTGGCTAGCTCCAAGGACCATTTGCACAGCCGATTCAATAGGTCCGCTTTTCGGAGGACAGCCTTCAACGGGTACTCCGTGACGACTATAATAGTAAAGCTTTGAAAGTACGGCAAGAGTTTCCTTTTTGCCGTGACCAACGCAAGAGCCAGTTTCTCTATTGGCAAATAGCGGGTCTTGGCGGGCAGGAGCATCTTGCTGATGTAGTAGATCGGCTGTTGGTCGGTGTCTTCTTCAGAGCTTGGCTGCCGGACCAAAACGGCGCTTATCAAATGCTCGGAGATGGCGAGATAAAGGTAGAGGTCTTCACCGTCTGTCGGTACGACGAGCAAGGGGGCTCTAGATAAACATACCTTCAAATCAGCAAGGGCTGGGTCACACTCTGCCGTCCACTGAAAGCTTATTCGGCTGTTGTCTTTTATGGATTGGAAAAAAGGACGGCATATATCCGAGAACTTGCTGATGAAACGGTTAAGGGCAGCTGCCATGCCAGCAAGGCGCTGAACCTCTTTTACCGTGGCTGGAGCCCTAATCTCCTGGATGGCTTTGATCTGACTTAGGTCTGCTTCGATGCCTCGATGAGTAACCAAGTGCCCAAGGAATTTGCCTAACCCAATGCCGAAAGCACACTTCTCAACATTAAGCTTGAATCTGAACTTTTTCAATACGTCAAATATCTCACCGAGGTGGAGAATATGATCGGCAACATCCTTGCTTTTTGCCACCATGTCGTCGCTATAGGCTTCCATCACTCGGCCCAGCAAGCCTTTGAACAGCAGGGCTATCATACGCTGGAACGTAGCCCCGACATTCTTCAAACCGAAGGGCATCACCCGGTAGCAGTACGTGCCATTTGGAGTGATGAAAGCAGTCTTCTCCTGATCCTTCTCATCCATAGCAATCTGGTGGTACCTTCGGTACGCATCCAAAAAGCTCAAACGCGCGTACCCGGCAGTGGCATCGACTAACTGGTTGATCCATGGGTAAGGGAAGCAATCCTTTGGACATGCATCGTTCAGGTCGGTGAAGTAAATGCACACACGCCATTTGCCATTTTTCTTCTTCACCACCACCGGATTGGCCAGCCAAGTTGGATACTGGACCTCACGAATTGCTCCGACATCAATTAGTCTTTCAACTTCCTCATTAACGGCATCCGCATGCATCACCGAGGCTCGGCGAGGCTTCTGCACAATTGGTTTCCTTCCTGGATCAACATTCACGAATGCTTGATCACCTTTGGACTTACTCCTGGCATTTCGTACGGGGTCCAAGCAAAAACTTCCACATTCTCCTTAAGGAAACGGACCAGTTGATTACGCTCGGCTGCATCTAGCTCCGATCCAACCATAAAGAACTGAGTCCCATCTTCGTTAATTGGTACCCGAACCAGATCCTCCACGTCAGGTCTTCCAATTTCATCTGGCCCCTACAGTTCTTCCTTTATAGCTTCACCGGGCATGTTTCCCTCCGGCAACTCAGGGACTTCAATCCACTGAACCCTTTTTGCCTTGCCATTCCCGCAGATGGAATTAACAAAGCACTTCTTGGAGGCTATCTGGTCCCCCCTGATAGTTTCCTGCCGCCCCGACTCACCAATAAAACGTGCACACTGATGGAGCGTTGAGGCGATAGCCTTCATGCCGTGTAACCAGTTACGGCTAAGGATGGCATTGTAGGGGCTCGGCGAGTTAACCACAATGAATTCCACGTCTAGCTGCACCGAGCCGGCATAGACAGGAAGCACTATTTTGCCGAGTGGGTAGACTGGAATCCCTATAAAGCCAGCGAGAGTAGCGTTCACCGGGGACAACCGATCCTCCGAGAGGCCAAGGGCCTTGAACGCCGAGTAATAGAGAACTTCCGTCGAGCTTCCTCTATCAACTAACACCCGACGGACTAGTTTCCGCTGAAATGGTATCGAGAGTACAAGGCATCGCTGTGTGGCAGGGACAACCCTTCCATGTCCTGTTCGGTGAATGTGATCTCCCACGTACTGCGAGCCTCCATTTTGCGTTTTAATGACGGCTGTACCACCATCACCTCGTGTGTAGGGTGGCATAATTCTTTATGGAGCCTGTCAGCCCGGCTTGGATCGATAGGTCCGTGGATGCACTGCACAACGCCATCCAAAGTCTGGTCCCTCGGCGGAATTCCTGCACCTGGCGACTTGGTTCGGTCAATCCACCGATCCATCCTTCCCTGTTGGACCAACTCCTCTAGATAAAATTTGAATGGCTGACAAGTCGTTGTGTAGTGCCCCTGCTCATTATGAAATGAACAGTACACACGCTGGTTCGGCTCCCGTTCGTCAGCTCTACCCAATTTCTCTGCCGCCCCAATTGGCCACTGGAAACCAGGAAGCCGCCCGCACTCTCGGAGCACACGAAAAATAGGCTCTTTGAAATAGGTGGTGATAGCAAAGTGGTCCCGCCCGTCGCTCGGCAGCCGATCCTATGCCTTGCCGCCCCCTCTGTTTCCACCAGCTACTGCCCCGTCCTTTTTTGCCACGGCAAAGACCTGCTTCTTCACCTCTTTCTTCTCGGACTTAGACTTCTCGGCAACTTCCGAAGCATCCGAACCACCTATGTATTCTTCCAACTCTATGTAGCGGGCAACGGTCTGCATGAGGTCCGACATGTCATTCGGCGGCCGAAGCATCAATTCTTTGGAGAGATCGAAATTTCTGTCCAGGCCACGTTTGAACGACGTAGCCGCCGTCTTCTGGTCACAACTTTCAACCATGTTGTAAATGTTGTAAAAGCGCTTGGAGTAATCCTTCAAGGACTCTCCAACCTTCCGCCGAAGATCCGTTAAAGCTTCTACCGTCTTCGGCCGTCTGTTGCTAGCCACAAACCGTGCCGTGAACGAACGCTCCAGTTCGCCGAAACTGTTGATTGACCCAGGTTTGAGCTGTGTGTACCACAACATAGCGGTATCAGGCAGGCTCAAGGAGAACGTTCGGCACATCATTACCTCGCTCAATCCGCAGAGTGCAGCCATAGATCTGAATTGTTGCACATGGGTCGGAGCGTCCGACCCAATTTTGGGACCTTGAAGTTGGAAGGGGGAACCTCTTCCGCTATGGCTTTAGAGAAGGGCGACCCCCCCTTCTCGGTCGTGGCTGCTGCTCCACCCATTTGGTTCGGCGCACTGACCACCGATGGGACAAGGGGCGTCTCCTGAGCAGCGTCCCTGGAGCGCTTGTCTGAGAGCGGCTTGCCGAGCCTACGTCCGCCGGTACTCGTTTCAGGAGAGTTTCGCTTCTTGGATCCAGACACAGCCTTTGCATCCCCCCTCGGAGTGTGGGCTACGTGCTGTTGAGCCACCTGGTAAGAGTTCACTCGCCAGTCCGGGTGTTTATCAAAGTGATGGATCGACCATCTCTATTAAGCTCACACCTTTCTTCGGGGAGCAGCCCCTGGCTGTCCTCCCGCACTTGGGATGGTCCTGTCGAATACCCCGTCAACCGCCCTAGGGGATTACGACCAGAATGCTCCGGCGAACGGCGTCTGGCACGGTGGGGTGAGTGTCCGGGCAAGCGCCTTTGAGAACAGGCGGGCACCCTTCCATTGTCTTCGTTCCGCCTATCCGTAGACCTTGACTCGGCATGATTGTCTCGGCGATCCCCGCTTCCCACGGAGCGATGAGGGGAGATTCCTGTATTATTCCTTCGGTCGCCGTGCCGAGGTCTCACCACTGACGGCGTTCGCCCCTGTGATCTCGTTCGAGCACTCGACGCCGTTCCACTAGCCTCCGGGTCGTGCCTCTGGCGGTAAGTGCCGTTGGACATTTCATGTTGACTCATATCCTGGTGATCTGACTCCAGGTGGGTGCGTCCGCCGAGGCTCGCGAAGGTAGAGGTCCTAGCAGTTTCAGCCGTCTGTGTTTGACGAGCCACGTTCCTTGTTCGGCGTCGTTCCCTGGACCTGGACGCCGGGGGGAAATCCCTTTGCGCTTGTAGCTGCTGCACATGCGTCCTCAATCGCAGCAGTTCCTCCGCCATGCTCACTGGGAGCTCTGGAGGAGGCGGGGGTGGCCCAAGGCTTGCCGCCGTGCGGTGGACCCCGTCGATGTAGAACGACGCCGTCCCCACGGGTTGGGTACTCATCCCAGCCACGGTTGACCCCATCATTACTGAGCCATCGGGTCCTCTGAGAGGGGAACCCACAAGTCCCAAGTCCATCCGCACTCGCTGAGTCGTTGGGCAGGAATGGTTACCAAAATGGTTTGGATCAAAGTGAGCTAGACCGAGAAGTCGTCCATCCACTCCAGTCATCTTCAGAACGTGAGGAGGCTTGAGGGAGAAGGTAACACCACTGGATCTGAGTCAAATGGTCCCCAGCAGAGTCGCCAATTGTGGTGCTATGCTTTCTCCGGTCGAACCTTGAGTGTTGAGATGGCTAGGGTGGCTTATCTCGGTCGATATCTGCACAGAAAAAGCACACGTTAGTGCCCGAGCCCGGATCGTGGTAGTGGTCCGGGATAGGCACTCCGACGATCAAGTCAGTCACAGGAGAGGAGAGTATTTGAGTTTGAGTTTTAGGGTTTGAGAGCTTGAGTATTGCGTACCTTATTCCTCAGCATCACCACTCCTTTTATAGGCGGGGAAATGTGGAGTCCAAACTACGCGGTTACACCACGCGCACGGTGATTGGTTCACCCATTATGGCATCCAAATCCAATCCCGTAAAGTTAGGCTCGTCATGATCCCTAACGGTCCGTTCCTACCATTGTGGGATTAATGACACGTTTCCTATTCAACCGACTCCACCCCTGACTTCCTCTATAAGTCAGGGAGTCGATATGGTTCGGTGGTTGGCAATCTCGCCGAACCCATCAGTCCGGCTACACGTGAGCGTGGTAACTGCTACTTAGTTCGGGGGTGTGTCGCCGAACCGGATTCCATGACTTGTGTACGGAGCAACGGCTTTACTGGAATGGAACACTTCTCTTCGGCGGGTCTGGTTCGGCACACACTCACCGAACTTCACTCCGCCGACCCACCAGTGCAACATATTTGTGGGTCGAGCTTGTGGCGGTTAAGTGGCCTCTACTAGGGTCCCCCACCGAGCCACGTGCACCACACAACCGGATCCCTTCATCGAGCCGTGTCAACCGGGTCCATCCACCGAGCCGTGTCCACGACACTCACATGTTCGCTGCATGCATTCAGGACCACCAAGATGATCCAATTTTTTTTTAACCAAAAAAAAGAACTCCTTCCTAGCTATTTTTAAGCCTACGAATTTGATTCTGGGGAATAAAAGGAACCTCAGATGGTTCTCTTGCTTCTACTCCAACCCAGTACGTGATCTATTATGAGACTGCTGATTTTGTCACTTTCTTTTTTTGTTAATGTCACTCCTCTGCAAGTGTATTTTTAGTGCAAAAATACACTTGCAGGCGTTAACAAAAAAGGGAGTGGCAAAATCATTTCCCTATTATGATCTGTTTGGAATTTAGAGAAAGTGAGGGAAAAGAAAAGAAAATGGGAGGAACATGGTAAAAAAAAAAATTTGAAATTTCCTTTCTTTTCCTAAGTTTCAAACAGAGCATTAGTTTCCATGGACGGAGTAACCTGTTTCCTGGAAGCGGGGTGCCTGTGGTGACCCAACTCACCACAGGCGTGAAGTGAGGAAAGACTACACAGTTTCGTTAGCAAACTCCACCATTTTCATGCCATGTTTGTTAGCCATGGCAAGAAGTTAGTGGTTTTTTTGATTTTTTTTGGAGCTCATTATGGATCCGACAAGATGATTCAAACTTGAAGTTATTCTTTAAATATTCTTTTATGTGTTTCTGAAAAAAATTAACTCAATCCGATATCGGTTAGGGATGTTAGAGCGGTTACGAACTTTGAAACACCCTACGAATTCTGAAACAGCCCTTACCGATATGAGATTGTGCTAATTTTTTTTAAGAACCCATACAAAAATATTTTAAGAATAACTTGCGGTTTGAATCATCTTTGTATAACCCGTAATGGGTCTCACAAAAATCATAAAAATCATTATTTTTTTTCCCTTCAAATTCTGAAACAGCCCTTACCGATATCGGATTATACTAATTTTTTTCAAGAATCCATACAAAAATATTTTAAGAATAACTTGCGGTTTGAATCATCTTTGTATAACCCGTAATGGGTCTCACAAAAATCATTATTTTTTTGCCCATTTAATGGATACCAAACACGACACCGTTTTGGTGCAAGAAGTCCCAGACAATTTTGCTACATATTTGTGCAAGTGGGGCTTCTTTCCTGTGGAGGAACCTGGAGTCGATGACGAGCTTCCTCCTTGTTGTCCATCTGATAAACAAACAATTCTGCACCATGGGTCTTTCTTTTTGCTCTTCCTCTTGTGATACTTAAATACCAAAGTATTGTGATGTAACAAAATATTCTGATTTTAGCATCGGCATAGTAAGAATCACGAGTTATGTAAGTCTTGACAGAGCCATAGGTGAAACCACTTGAACAGTAACAACTTCATGTTGACAAACATTAAATTGCCTTAGAAATCCAAAAGCAGGCAGTTCCAATGCAGGCTGGAGTTCCTCTCCCTAGCAGATTATATGATCGTTAGTCCCAGTATTTTGTTTTGGGTGACTAGGAATCTCTCCAAGACAACCCCATTTTGAACCCACCAAGGGTAAACCCTAGAAAGCACCCACATATTTTGATATTCTACTGAAAAATAATGAGAATTGAGCTGGAAACCAGCCTTTGTAGCACTTGCACATCCATTATCCCCACAACATTCTCAAACTTTGGGACAACTATTAAGGGTACACGACTTGCAGGACAAGTGACTACAAAATGTGTCTCAGCAAAACTGGCAATTTACAGAGTGCTCTTCTGTCTGATGGAGAGAGATGCAAACCCATCGGTGAGTAGTAGCTTTAAGTTGGTTTTTAAGGTTGTTTTTTTCCCCTATAAAGACGGTATTTTGGTCATTTCAGGTTAGGAAACTTAGTGGTTTGAACGAAGTATGAATTGGATATTTTTTATGTCTTGCTAAAATTGTTTTGTTTCATATTATTATTATAACTACGAAATATATTATTATTATTATTATTTTTATTTTGGGGGGGGGGGGTTGTGTTGTTGCAGAGATATTTCGTTTGGATGGGCGGGCGCAACTTTTGATTTAGGTTCAAGAAGCCTCTTCACATTCTATAAATAGTGGTTGGTCAGACCATGGTTTAAAATATAAATGTACATAACCGTATCGGCCCTTACGTAACGGTGATGGTTGGTATCGAGTCTCGATATGGCTGATATAGTGGTGATTGAAAGTCACAGTCATATTGGCCAGTATGTAATAGTGGATATGGCTATGGCTGCTACCGAGTTATTTATCCACAAAATCAATTATTTTCAAACATGTCTATGCAAAATCGGAGACCGTGTTTCTGCTTTACCCCAAGACCCCATATGGATATGGTGCATAACATTGAAATTTTTTGTTTTGATGACTTGTCTTATAGTTATGAAACCAACAACGACAACCACTACTACCCTTACCCACCTTGACATTCTCCATCCTACAATTATGAGTCAAAGCCACAACTATCAGTACCCGACTCGGTATCCTCGACCCTATAGTTATTCTTATGTATCCATATCGGCTACTAGTCCACAAAGCAGACTAGCAGAGCAATCTAAACAGGATGGTTACATGTCGTTCAGTTGTGAATTTCCTTCAAATCCTACCGGATGAGATGAAGGTAGAAGCAGTAGTAATCAAGCTCGATATGAACCTCAAGAAGCTACACATCACTCATTTTGATGGTGGATATTATGTCATATATTTTCCTATTTGTAATTGCCATGAGAGACACTTTGGATTGATTGGTTTCCGTAGTATGTTCTATGTCGGTGTAACCTCTATCCCCAACTATATGTGTTTTGGGTTGTTGGAAATTCACACTTGTGAATTTTCAATTGTCTTTCTTACATTCATTACACTACATAATCAATTATCGTTTCTTGAAATTACAGATGAAAATATCTTCGCAATTTAGCATAATAGCATTTGCCCCTATCCTTCTCTATAACATGCAAGTTTTGTTTTTTTTCTAAATGACATTAAATTGGGACGCTACAAATCTGGGACACAACTTCATGGAAAACAGAAAACTAAAAAAGGCTTAAAGTTAGCTCAGAGTTTTGACATGCATAGGATTTGATATAAGGGAGACTTAGCCAAAAATTCCTCATATTTATATTTTTTGAGCTCAAGGACATGCACTTTGTGCAATCAAACATAAGGACAAGTGTGCTGCATGAAAACTAAAATACATTTTCTGCAAAACTAGTGAAAGTTCACTAATAACTGAAAGTTGGTGAAAGTGCCTAAAACCCTAGGATACCCTATGAAAGTGCCTAAAACCCTAAACCCTAGAGTACCTTATGAAAGTGCCATAAACACTAAAACCCTATAATCGGAAAGTGCACCCTAAAATCCTATGAAAATGCGTAAACCCTAGGGTACAATACCTTACCCTAGGATACCATACAACTGTAGGCTACCTTACCCTAGGGTAGTTTCATCCGTGAAAACACGTTTTGGCCTTATGGCTCAGCAACTCAAAAAATTGAAGGACCTCCACTGAAAACTATTTTGTTGTCGTCCTTCCTTTAAATGAAAATTATTTTATTGTACTTATGGCTAATTTTCCCTTGATATAAAACATAAAGAAAAAACTTTCAAACACCATTTCAAGTTTCCAACAAATGTGATTCTGGAAAAAATATTTACATAGCATTGTTTCTTCCTATGTTGTGCAAAATTTTAAGAGCCTGACTTATGTGGTTTCCGCTACTATTTTTCTATGACCTTTACAACCCGAACCGTGTCATTGCAACCACTACCGCTATGGCATCTGAAGGTGTAAACTTTTCCTGGCATAGGCATATGGATGTTAGGAGTTCCCATCCAACATGGCCTTCTTTTTGTCGAACACTTCTTACGTTAAATCCTGACAATTAACTTACTCGGTGGCAGCAGATTTTTGCGAGCTGGTGCTGCCTGTGTTAGTGTGATACAGATACAGTTGCCCACCTCATTCATTGCAAGGTGCCTTTTAATACGTGGGGTTTGGTGCTTGCAATTTTGGGATGCTTTGGATCATTGGGTGTTTCATAAAGGCATTGTTGGCATTTTGGATGGGTGGTTGGAAGCTCGAGTCGAGAAACATAGACAAAAGGCTCGATTGTTGCTGCGGTTATGTTTTATTTGGCTTCTTTGGAGTGACTGCAACAAGAGGTCTTCCCGGGATGTGAGCAAACAGCTCATAAATTGAACGAAACCCTAGCTTGTTTCGGGTTCTTGACTTAGTCGAAAAGTTGACTAGGTGACCTTTCTGGGCCTTTTTGCTGATCTAGGACTTCTCTTTGGTTTTGGTTCTCTGTGTAAATTATCTGAGGAGAGCTTTGTACAGAATGCATCCCCCTTGATGTTGTGCATTTATATCTATGTCTGCTTACTTACCTATGAAAAAGAAAATTGAATTGAAGTGGGTAAGACTTCAACCATGATAGAATAAATCCGTTAACTTTTTTTGAACAGCTAAAAATCTATTCACTGTTCCCAGAATTCTGGATGCATGTGTACTTTGCATGCCTATGAGGATCAGCATTTGGGGGATTGACTTTATACTGAATGTTATTCTGATTATTGTGCATTATTCTTGATATACTTCTAACGTCATTTTCAGGAAGAAATCAATTCGACGAGGCTTACTGCCACTTCTCAAGATTCAGTGGTGAATGATTGTGATGTGGCTGACAAATTTAGCCATGATCGCGTCCTTGGCAGGGGTGAAAGCGTGAAGGGCAAACATTTGAATGGGGGCACATCTGCAGGCCAAGGGTTTTGCAGTAAGGATTGTTCGTTGAACGAGGATTTGGAGTTTTTGAGAAAGACGAAGGCTGAATATGCTGAAATACTGGAGGAATTTTCTCGAATGGATCAAATAGTGGAGACCATTATTTCCTAAAGTACCCCCAGTTCCAGGTACAATTTTAACCTTGTCAAAAATTCCAATTCAATTTTGTTATTACCAGAGCAATGGGTTCGCATGTGTATAGCATTATGCAAGTGTAGAAATGGTTTGGCTAGTGTCCCTTGTTTGTAAAACAATATCGTCTTTAATTATCTTACATTCGTTACCTGTTAAAACTATTTAAAACCTATTCTGCAGTTTTTAGATGTTTTTTTGATCGGCTGCTGTTTTTAGTTGTTGTCAATGTTGTTTGTGGTCATATGATCTACAGTTGCTCGTGATGGTGGTAGGATGTGAGGGTCAATATTGTTACTAAGGCTATCAGATATTATTTCCGACGAGAACAGTTCCTTTCAACGGAGCAAAAAGGTGATCCATGTAACACGGTCCATTTGATTTTTGTAGCAACTGTCTAACCCAAATATTCAATATCAATTCAGGAAGTTATAACTCATGGTTTCCTAAATAACTCGTTCGCATTTAACAAAAGTTAGGTGAATTTTTCATGCGGTTCTGCTTATATTGGCATCTTTTCAAGAGCATTATTCCAGCTTTAAAAATTAGTTCAAAACAATTCAGAAATCCGATGTATCCTACAATGTGTCTAAAATAAGTAGGGACGGGTAGTTTTCGAGCTCAAAAGTCACCTGATTGTGTAGTGGGCCGAAATATCCGAAGTCCAAAGGGTTCAAAAGGATCAACCCATCTTGGCCATCGTTCAGCTGTCTCAGTTCGTCTACGTTCAAAAAGTATTATTGTCCGAACAAACTTGTATTTCTGGGTTGTTTGTCCGAAGAATACAAGCCCTATTGGAAGAATTGTGACCCGTTTATTCGGATCATCTTCCTCTTCACAACTACTGTTGCTCGGACAGACGATTCGGTTCGGTTGGACGTGTATTGTTCGGATAACTGCCTCTGTGGGAACATTCTAGATTCTTTCCACTTATGGCCGATTCTAGAAGTCTTCGATGATACGCAAGATGTCTTCTCTGATATACGAAGTGACATCTCTGGCCAATAGCGACAGGCCTGACATTAGTCACTGTGACACGGCAAGATCTTCTGAAGGCGGCCCTCATTAATGTCCCTGACATGTGACGTCAGCCGAGCGTAGAAGTGCGCGTGTAGCCTACGCTCGGCTAACTCACCGCTTCCATCCCACGCCTATAAATAGAGGAGTACTTCACCTAAGACGGGGATCTGTTCTGAGTAATCACACACGAAAAACTACTCTCTCTCTACATATGTTTTCTTACCAAACTTCTTCCTCCATACACTAACTTAATCGTCGGAGCTTCTTCCCGGAGGAACACCCCCCTCCGGTTTGCAGGTACAAGGCGTTACACGTCATCGCTCCACGATTCAACAGCAAGCGAGAAGGGTTCAAGAGGTTCGAGGTTAAAACAGCCCCCCACAGATTGCTATGGAGTTGTATTTATTTTTGCACATGCTTGATACGCACATTACTGTTTGTTTAATGCTTCTTTAAGTACCCGATTCAGCTAAATAATGAACCATTCATAAGGTATTTTTTCTTAAGAAAAATACAAGCTTCCATTTATTTCCTCCCAATTGAAGCCTTTATATTGATCGTGTGAAAATCAATCGAATAGCAACTGCAGGGAATGGAGAGATAATTTGAGTGATCGACGATTTTTTTTTTAATTTGATCGACAAATGCTCAATTTTATTCTTTGCAGGAACGTAGGATCAATGGAGATCAAGCTTTGGTTCATCGGCGTATTAGCGGATTGTAAGTGAGATCAAAGAGAATTTTTCTTGGCATTTGTTGCTAAATCATTTTGTAGCTTAGTTGTTGGTGTTATCTTAGTTCTAAACTGTTTTGAAGATGCCAAGTGTCGTATAAGATGAACTATTATTATTATTATTTTTTTAAGTGAAACTCTTCACTCACGAGCATCCAATCAATTCCATGTAAAAAAGCTTTCAGTTAAGTGGGTGGTTTTAGTTTTATCCACGCTTCGTGACTAGAAATCGTGCAACAATGCTAGGACCATATAGTAGTATTTTTGCCAAAAACAAGAAATACTCCTACTTGTTTGAAGAAATCAAAAAATTGAGCTGGGTTAGTGAAGTATGTTTTGCGAACCACCGTACTCTTCTAAAGATAATACTTAGAAAACTGTATTAACCGGACAATTGGATTTTATGAATGTTTTAAGAGCTAAACTTATTCACGGTGCCGCTCAATCTTGCATGTTCGTTTTAATAACTCTTGCGGCAAGCTCACCCCATGCGTGAGCGTACAAAACGGATGTGAAAGAGACGGTAGAAATTAATGCTGGGTGCATGCAAGCTGACTCAAAACACATTGCGTTATCAACCAAATAAACAAAAAGTAGCTGACTCTGTGACTTTCGTCTACTTTCACTTTGCCAAGTCTACTTTCACTTTTCAGAGTTCAAACTTTACGGTGAGGCAGTTCGCAAAACTCTCCTTGTCCATACAAATTAGGACTAGATGCATCTAGAATATGGCATGATTTACATGATAAAATTTGATTTTGATGCTCTACTTTTGTACGCAGGCTATTTTGTAAATTAAGTTACTAGTAATATCACATTAGAAGTGGGCTTGAGTACAAAAGTGGATCGCCAAAATAAAAACCCGTGATAAAATAATGTTTTATTCTTTTTTTGCTTCCAAAAAGGGAAAAAAAATCAAACAATAAAATTTTTCTTTATACTGTGAATTTGTAATATGGGCAAGTCTGAATTTTTTGGGGTCTTGTTTGGATTCTAATTAATTTCAAATTTTCACCATTTGCAACAAATAGTGTGGGGAGTGATTTTGTCACTCCCCAAATTATTAACGGCAAGGGAGTGCCAAAATCAATATGGGTTGATTTTGCCACTCTCCAAATTGTTAACTTTTGGGAAGTGACAAAATCAATATGAGTTGATTTTGGGAGTGAGAGTGCCGTTAACAATTTGGGGAGTGGCAAAATCACTTCCCTTTGTTTTACTAGATTTTTTCACTCCCCTTTGTTTTAGGCTGTTGATTTGTCACTCCTTTTTTTGTTGACGCTACTTCCCTACAAGTATATTTTTGCACCAAAAATATACTTGTAGGGGAGTGACGTTAACAGAAAAGGGAGTGGCAAAATCACTTCCCTTGTTTTACTAGATTGATCATAAATTTATAACTACTCCGAATAAAATTATCTTCCACATTTATTGCAAACGCCTTTGTACAATATTTTTGGGTCCACACCAGAAAGGAAGCAAACAGTTACTATGCGCGATAAGTATTTACAACACGAACACTTTCAACGCAACATCTATTCTATTGAAATCTCTGTTACCAACATCCTACTCTAAAAACACAAATAGCACCAAAATTTCACTATTTTTTTTCCTCGGCGAAAGTTAACATTGTTAGTTGTTGTTTGTGAGGTTTGGACCCCTGTCAAATCCATGTGAGCACATAGTGCCAACCACGTGACTATCACTCCACTTGTGTCCCGTCAACAATCTTTCTTAATTACAATACTTCCTTTTTTTTTTTGGGAAATTTAGAGGCCGGCCCTTTTTTCTTGGTTCGGACTTCAAATAATCCTGACAAAAATATTTTTTCTTTCCTTCAGTCCTTTTTCTTGACTTTTCATGTAATTTTACTATTTTGCCCATTTTTAAAAACTTTTTGTATACATGTCCATTTTTAATAAAATTTATATTTTTAGAATCAATTCCTGACCCATATTATTTCGGACAAAAATACCATTGGCTATGTGGGCCATGAGAACTGTCAATTCTCATAATCAGTTCTATAAGAACTGCTCAATTCTCATAGAATACTAGATATGTGACCCATATTATTTCAGAAAACAAATACCCTTGACTATGTGGGCTATGAGAACTGCCAATTCTCATAGTCAGTTTTATAAGAACCATTCATTTCTCATAGAAAACTGGCTATGTAATCCATATTATTTCGGACACAAATACCCTTGGCGATGTGGGCTATGAGAACTGCCAATTCTCATAGTCAGTTCTATGAGAACCATTCAATTCTCATAGAAAAATTGGCTTGATCGAGTTTGAGAATTTGCCTATGTGAACTGCCAATTCTCATATATAATCAATTCTAATGGTAAGTTTTATGAGAATTGACTATGAGAACTGACTATTCTCATAGAAAACTGGCTATGAGAATGGGGCTATGTAAACTGAAAAATAAACAGTTCACATAGCATCACCACACACTAAAATACACAGTTCTCATAGAAAATACATGGTCCAATAGATAGTCCTCGCGGACCATACAAAGTTTTCATTGAAAAATACACAGTTCTCATACAAAAATACTCAGTTCTCAAAGAAAATTGGCTATGTGACCCATATTTATTTCGGACAAAAATACCGTTGCCTATATAGGCTATGAGAACTGTCAATTCTCATAGTCAGTTCTATGAGAACCTCTCAATTCTCATACAAAATTAGCTATGTGAACTGAGTTATGAGATATGGTTATGTGAATTGTCAATTCTCATAATCAATTCTAATAGTAAGTTTTATGATAATTGACTATGAGAACTGACTATTATCATAGAGAGCTGGCTATGAGAATGAGGCTATGTGAACTGAAAAATAAACAGTTCACATAGCCTCACCACACACTAAAATACACAGTTCTCATAGAAAATAAACAGTTCTCATAGAAAATACACGATCCAATAGATAGTCCTCATGGTCCATACAAAGTCCTCATTGAAAAATATACAGTTCTAATAGACAGTTTTCATGGACAATACACAGTTCTCATAAAAATATATGCAGTTCTCATAAAAAAATACACAGTTCTCATGAACAGCACACAGTTCTCATAGAAAAACACACAGTTCTCATAGAAAATACACATACGAACAAAAATTAAACAAAAACAAAAAGATAATCAAAATCAAATATAGTTATAAATGTTCTCACCGCTATGTCTTAAAAAAGTAATATCTCACATAGGAAATAAATAAATTCAGAATTGAATTTTTAACTGTGAAGTCTCATTCAGTTCTATGAGAACTGCTCAGTCTTCATAGAGAATTGGCTATGTAAACTGATTTATGAAAATTGAGAACTCGCTATGTGAACTGCCAATTCTCATAGTCAGTTTTATGAGAACTGTTAGTTTTCATAGTCAATTCTATGAGAATTAGCTATGAGAATTGACTGTTCTCATAGAAAACTAGCTATGTGAACTAGTTCTCATAGACAATTCTTATAAAAAAATACACGGTTCTCATAAAAAATACACAGTTCGCATATAAAATACACACACGAACAAAAATTAAAAAAACAATTTACATGCACAATTTCGAGATTTCCTTTTCAATTTGTGTTTTGTTCTTTGCGAAGACTGAGCCTATTGGACAACTGACTTATCTAGGACGAAGAAATGACCGTGAATCCAATACTCTCTGTTTGGAACCACCTCAACTCGAAATCCTTAGCTCACATGACCTCAGGTTGCACCAGGAGCAGCAACAATGGATCAAGTCTCGTTTCCTCACCGAAGAGCCCCTTATACGAAATCCGGGGGTTTTACCATCAAAGATGTTGCGCTGTGTACGGCGACAACGACGGTGAGTGGCGGATATAAAGAGGAAGGAGCCCGAGGTCGGCGACATGGCTTTCGGCGTTGACGTGTTCCGCTTCATTCTGCAGCCAGAGATCGTCATTGCCGCTGAGGCTGCGGCAGATTCAGATCTTGACTCGGGGAGATGTAGTTGGCGATCATGGTCTCACCGACCTCCGCCGGAGAGGTGGCGGAGGAGGACCAGGTGTGGTGGTGGCGACGCGACATTCTCGGAGAGGAGACGACGGTGACGCGGTGGTCGGAGCTGCTCAATCGGTGGAGGGATAGAGAGAGGTGTAGGTCTCTCAAAATTTTCGTCGTGTTCAATCGGTGGAATTCGAAATTGCCATCGTCGTCGTCGTGGTTGCTGGATTTATTAGTTGAGGCACAATATCAAATCTAATTGAAAGCAATCGCCGTCGCCGACGATGATGGTGGTAGTTGTAGATGCGATTGGGTTTGAGCAGTGCGATCTAATGGATTTGATCGGGGTTGGGTAAAGGAACAGGAGCATCAAATTAGGGGAGAGAGAGAGAGATAGACTGAAGAGGTTTATCGTCTTCAGAGAGAGAGAGAGTGGAGGAATGGCAAGATGGAGTTGGTGATGCAGAATAAAAAGGGCAAAAAAGTCATGAAATAACATATCCGAGCCTATCAGGTTTGGAAATAATATTTAGGGTTGGGATCAAACCGAACCTAAAAATCAGGACCGACCTCTAATTTACTATTTTTTTTTTTAAAAAGGACAAGCCCAATTGACTGATTAACCATAAAAAACTTGGAAATGAAGGGTATGCCAACCTCATTTGAATCCCATAGGGTTAGCAGGTAATCCACCCCCTCCATACGCCAAATTAACTACCCATCTTTTGTCCCCTTTACTTTTGGCCCACAAAAGAAATGAAATAGATGGTTCACATTGGACTTCCAAGTCTTTGATATTTCACCGTTCTAGATGCCTTTATAACTTTTCCACAAGTACTCATGAGAATACATGCATTCACCCAAAGGGAATACACGTGAACATGATTACATTGGAGATAATTCAGGTTATCTAACATTACAGGCTAGAAATATGGAGCTGCGACGGTGTAGCACACACTCGTAGTGCGCATATATTGGTGCGGATCTATTACCCTATAAAATAGTATTAGATATACTGCTCCTGTGGTTCCATCTCAGCCACTGGTTAAGCCATCTCAGCAAAGGCTTCTCGCTGAAGCTAGTGAGTGTACACTGGAGCAGCTGTAGTGGATTTTGTCTCTGTAACAACTTCAGTTAGTGGAATTGTAGTTAGTGGAATTGTAGTTCAGTTAGTGGAATGTTGAGGCGGTGAGGTTTAGTATATAAGAGTTGTATTCCATTAGTTGTAATCTTCAAGAAAACAAAATACGATTGACTTCAGTTTTTCATCGAATAGTACGTAAATTTTGAAAACCATAAACCTTATAGGCCAATTTAAGCCCATGTTACTTTGTAGATAGAAAAGACAACTGATGCGAAATTAGTAAGTGGGAGAGAAATTTCGGGGGAAGTAATTGTTTTGTTCTGTCTTGTTTTTCAAAGAAAGGAAAATTGATCCATTATTCATTTTTTGAGCTCAGTGAAATGAGGAAAGAATACAAAAAGGTATATGTAAGCTAACAAAGAAAATGCTGAATGAAAAATCAATAAAAGAAGTTAACTTTGTTCTCCAAAATTAGCTTGGAACCAATCAAAGAAAGGAAAATTGCTCTCCCTTTTTGTACAATGCGAAGCATGATTTTCGATCTTGTACTTACGTACGTACACGGATTGGAAGAGTCCATTTTGTCACTTACTTATTTGCATAAAATAAGTTTTAATAAGCAAGATACAAAATATAATCAGAATAAGAGCAAGGATTGCCAAACATGTCACAAGTTATAATTACATATAAGTTGGGCCAACTAACTATCAGTGGAACAATTAGTTGCGGTTGAGGTTTCAAACCATGACGCATAAGAAATATGGGCTTTGTTCGTTTGGTAATTTTGGGTGTTTTAGTTTTGATAGAGGATAGAGAGAGAAATAGAATAATGATTTGGGAGAGGGGTAATGAGTGTAGAGAGAAATAAAATTAATAATTAAAAAAAATATAAGGTAATAATTGAAAAATAAAATTAAAACAAAGTAAAAATTTAAAAACAAACAAAGCCATTATTTGTCCGTATGACGAAGACATCTCTTAGAAGTTGGACCCAGGAGCAAGAATAGCCAGAGTCAACTAACAGAACCACCGAATTGAAAATGGGAATATTCATCCTCTGTCTAGATAGAGATAGAGATAGAGATAGAGACAGCAGTAAAATAATCAACGGTATGAAAGCTTGTGTGAGTTCCTAGCTTGTGATTGTGAGTGAAGAATACCATTAATTGTTTTTAACCTCGTGTCCTCGTGGGGGCTTCTAGGTTTATCTTTTTCCTGGGATGTCGTTCGTGGGCTTGCTTTGCCCATTAATATATCACACTAAACTTGGTGAGTTCTCACTATATATATATTTTTTATTTTCAAATAAATGTCAATGTATTTCCGTTTGACTGAAAAAAAAAGGTACATGCCAAAGTAATACTTATTTTTACTAAAAATATCATTTATTTCATTTAGATAAGGAAAGAGTAGTCTTGCATACATAGACGGATCCAAAGGGGGCAGGCGGGGGCACTTGTCACCACTTGAAATTAAAATATTTATATATATAATAATGATTACAAGTAAAATACTATTTTGAGCAAATTTATTCTCCAAACCTGGATAATTTTTCTGCACCAAAAAAAAAAATGATATCATAGATTTTTTTTTATTTAAAATGTAATTTTTACCCCGATAAACCAAAAATACTCTTGAGTTAGCTGTTTTATATAACCCAAATATCAGGGTTAGCTCACGTGCACATTTATTAGTTTTGAGACACTAATCTGAACACCGACTACTAATGAGGGCCCATAAGATTAAACCGAAACAAAACCCTATATGGACAGGGCCCAAGAGAGTTGACAGCAGCTTGTGAGACCTTAGGAATTAGGTGGGATTAACCCCCAATTCTGAAACCTTAACTACTAGGCAAATTCTCTTGGGTTCTCTTGAGTTGACTGTTGACTTCTATCAACCCACAAAACAAGAAGTCCAAAATCATACTCCCTCCGTCCCGATTTGGTTCACCAAAGTACATCAAGGCCCGTTCGTAAGATCAAGATTGTGAGGTTCTAGCATTAAAACTTAGAAAGCTAGGCCTCTGTGGCGGGCACAGTTTGATAGAGGGACTCCAGTGGTGGCCAAGTCACGTCGATTAGCTAGTCCCATGGACTCGTGGGTCGGACGGGTTAGCGGTGCGACGTTCAATGGGCTTCTGCCGAACCTGATGTGCCGGACCAGGTTCATACATCAACGGAGGAATCTTGGACTTGAATATAAGCCAGTTATGATCCCCTGTTCGGCGGCCTCTTGCCGAACCAGATAGTAACTCGGAAGTTCAAAGCATAGCTGGGCTATCTGGACTGGCAGAATCTTTAGCCACCGAGCCACCCTTGTTCCCTGACTTGGAGAGGAAGTCAGGTAAGCGCCGAGTAGGTGTGACAGGTGGCGTGGAACCTTTTCCTTAATTACACGAGCAAATCGTGGGGATCATGTCAGGGCTTTGATCGCGGACCTGATTTGGCGCCACGTCTAACGAGCCAATCACTGAGTGCGTGATGCATGTACGTGGGTTGGTCTCCACGTTCCCTTTGCCAATAAAAGGACCAGTCCCCCTAGAGATTAAGGTAATGTACTCTTACTCTCCGAAACCCTAAACACTACTCAAACTCTAATTCTTTCTCCCTCACACCCTCGATTTTCAACATAGATATAAGTATGAATTAACTTAGGCAATGGGAATGAATAATGCCAAAATCCGATCGAGTTTAAAATGCGATCGAGTACGATCAAACTCGAAATTTGGCTAAGTATGAATAAACTTAGGCCATGGCAATGAATAGTGCCAAAATCCAATCGAGTACGATCAAACTCGAAATTTGGCTAAGTATGAATAAACTTAGGCCATGGCAATGAATAATGCCAAAATGCGATCGAGTACGATCAAACTCAAAATTTGGCTAAGTATGAATAAACTTAGGCCATGGCAATGAATAGTGCCAAAATCCAATCGAGTACGATCAAACTCGAAATTTGGCTAAGTATGAATAAACTTAGGCCATTGCATTGAATAATGCCAAAATGCGATCGAGTACAATCAAATTCAAAATTTGGCTAAGTATGAATAAACTTAGGCCATGGCAATGAATAGTGCCAAAATCCAATCGAGTAAGATCAAACTCGAAATTTGGCTAAGTATGAATAAACTTAGGCCATTGCAAAGAATAATGCCAAAGTACGATCGAGTACGATCAAACTCGAAATTTGGCTAAGATGAATTAACTTAGGCCATGGCAATGAATAATGCTAAAATCCGATTGAGTACGATCATACTCGGAATTTGGCTAAGTATGAATTAACTTAGGCCATGGCAATGAATATTGCCAAAATCCTATCGAGTACGATCAAACTCGAAATTTGGCTAAGTATGAATAAACTTAGGCCATTGCATTGAATAATGCCAAAATGCGATCGAGTACGATCAAACTCAAAATTTGGCTAAGTATGAATAAACTTAGGCCATGGCAATGAAAAGTGCCAAAATCCAATCGAGTAAGATCAAACTCGAAATTTGGCTAAGTATGAATAAACTTAGGCCATTGCAATGAATAATGCCAAAATGCGATTGAGTACGATCAAACTCGAAATTTGGCTAAGATGAATTAACTTAGGCCATGGCAATGAATAATGCAAAAATCCGATTGAGTACGATCATACTCCGAATTTGGCTAAGTATGAATTAACTTAGGTCATGGCAATGAATAATGCCAAAATCCTATCGAGTACGATCAAACTCGAAAGTTGGCTAAGTATGAATAAACTTGGGCCATGGTAATGAATAATGTCAAAATCCTATCTAGTCCGATCAAACTCTAAATTTGGCTAAGTATGAATAAACTTAGGTCATGGCAGTGTATAGTGCAAAAGTCCGAGTGAGTGCGAACATACTCTAAATTTGGCTAAGTATGAATAAACTTAGGTCATGGCAGTGTATAGTGCCAAAATTCGAGTGAGTGCGAACATACTCTGAATTTGGCTAAGTATGAATAAACTTAGCTCATGGCAGTGTATAGTGCCAAAATCCGAGTGAGTGCGAACATACTCCGAATTGGGCTAAGTTTGAATAAACTTAGGCTTAAGCAATGAGCATTACGTGATTATGAAGAGTTACGAATAAAATTCTTTTGTTATGTTTTTAAACTACAAGTTAGTTGCAAAGGGTTATGAATAACATTCACTTGAGTCTGAATTTTGAATAAAATTCTCTTTTCTGATAATGAAAATTAAGTTTGTTGACTATGAATAAGGTTCCCAAAAGAAAGGAACTTTTCATTCCTATATTGGGGACCAGTGGTTAGGTATACCATATTATATACGAAATAATAGCTAAGTCTGAGAAACTTTGGTGCGTATGAATAGACGCACAAATTTGCTATGTCTGAGAAACTTAGGTGCGTATGAATAGACGCACATATTTGCTAAGTCTGAAAACAC
This sequence comes from Rhododendron molle, assembly GCA_025413875.1. NCBI lineage: Eukaryota > Viridiplantae > Streptophyta > Magnoliopsida > Ericales > Ericaceae > Rhododendron > Rhododendron molle. Next base: position 31,391,786 of record CM046398.1, on the reverse strand, counting down.
TTAAGTGCGTATGAATAGACGCACATATTTGCTAAGTCTGAAAACATTTAAGTGCGCACGAACAAACGCACAAATTTGCTAAGTTCGAGAAACTTAATTGCGTATGAATAGACGCACAAACTTGCTAAGTTTGAAACACTCAAGTGCGTACGAACAAGCGCACAAGTTTGCTAAATCTTAAACAGTTAGGTGCGTATGAATAAACGCACAAATTTGCTAAGTATGAAAAACTTAGAGGTATATGAATAAGTATGAGAAATTAAGACGTATACGAGCAAACACGCAAATTTGTTAACTGTATACGAATAACCACACATGCCTACCAAGTACGAAACTCTTGGGCAAGCAAGCACAGTACAAAAAGTGTGTATGAATGAACACACGATATTGGCCAGGCACGAAGGGCCTAGATCTGTATTAAAATTTGGTAAGGATTGAGTACGGTTGAGGTGTACAAAAATACACACAAACCCGACTTAGTACGAATGCTTAGATGTGTATGAATAAACACACGAAACTAGGGTGTGTGCATGTAAGCAAAATAATACTAAGTATGAGAAACTTAGGAACTTGCTGAGTATGAATACATTTAGTTCGATAGCAATGGTTGGCTAAGTAGGAAGACACTTAGGCCAAAAGAAATGAATAATTCGAAAAGGAAGCTAAGTATGAACAAACTTAGATAGTTCATCGAGTTTAAACAAGTACGAGCAGAACCTAAGTGTGCATATACTTAGGCATACCAAGAGTGAACAAGCTTGGATAATGGCTAAAACATTTATGCTAGAGCAATGAAGATTGCTACGTATCTGCTTAGTGTGAAAGAGCTTGACCACGAATAGGGCAACCAAAAGCGATTAAAGCCAACGAATAATGTTGAGATTTGGCTAAAGCACACTCACAGCAACGAATAATGCTAAGAAAAGCCAAGTATGAATACACTTGAGCTGCTACCTAAGTACGAATGAACTTAGATGATTCGCCGACATGCATGGGCTCAAACAGTAAGAGTACGAAAAAACTTCATTGTATTTGGTTGTGTTGAGCATAAACAATGGCAGAGTTGAGAGCCTAGAATTGAGAATGCAACCAAGCACGAAACAACTTAGGATATGACAAGCGAAGATTATCAAACAAAGGCCCAAGCACGAAGAAGTTTGAGGTCCGAGCATTGAACATTGCTCGAATCATGACAAGCGAAGATTGTCAGACAAAGGCCCAAGCACGAAGAAGTTTGGAGCCCGAGCAATGAACATCGCTCTGATACGAACAAAACCCGAGATGACCTAAGTACGACATAAACAAAGGCACGATAGTGGATTGACAAAGATTATTTGCCATGACATGCTGAAAGTAATGAATTAAAAGTAAGTGCCGCGCGGGGCAGGATTACCGAATGAAGCTTTACCCATTGCCACCAAACAATGGCAAAAGGCAAAGCTGAGGAGCAATTGTAGGGAGGTTTTCCCAAACAGAGGAAACACAGCCTGAGCACGTGCAAAACACATGACCACATCGGAGCACTATGTGAGGGTGCACGGTATAGCCTAACCGGTGTGCTGATAGGCGGCGCCACGTGAAGATGCTAGGGAATAATGCCTAACTGGTGCATTGGTAGGCGGCACCATGCTGGTAGGCAAAGGGTGCTAGGTGATAATGCCTAACAGGTGCGCTGGTGGGCGGAAGGAGCTAGGGAATAATGCCTAGCAGTGCCTTTGGTAGGCGGTACCATCTTTGGTAGGCGAGAGGGTGCTAGTGATAATGCCTACAGTGTCTTATTTGGTAGGCGGAGGGTGCTAGGACATGATGCCGAATAGGAGTGCAATACCAGAGGTTGCTAGTTAGTGACGCTGAACAGTGTCGACTGGACCATATAAAGGTGCTTGTTGGTATGGCCGAACACGTGATATTGTTCAATGAGTTAGCCGAACACATGGTACATGGGACCATGGTATATATGTGATAGGGGCAGTCGTCATGCAAGATGGTGGTCGGCAATATGGACCAGTGACATGTGAAGTCATTGGTCCAAGAAGGTTGTACGGGATCTTGGTCCAGTAAACATGAGAAGTTATTGGACCAAGAGACTAATAAAGGAACAGTGACATGAGAAGTCACTGATCCAAGTAGTTTGTTCGGCAACAAAAGGGCCGAATAGGAGGAGAGCTCCTGAGAAGATATTGGTCCAAGTAGTTGATAAAGGACCAGTAACATGAGAGGTCATTGGTCCAAGCTATCCGAGCAGGCGCCTGGTCCAATAAACACGAGGAGCCATTGGACCAAGAGTCTGGTAGGGGACAGTTACATGTGAAGTCGCTGGTCCAGATGGTCTGTTCGGCAATAAGAGGGCCGAACAAGAGCAGTATTCTGGGAGAAGCAGCCTTAGCTGCAGGGAACACTCTGGAATGTTCCAGAACGATGAGGAAGTAAGATCTCGATAAAATAGGATCTGGAGAAGATACCCAATAAGAATGGGATGTTCGCCCAATATGGAAAGAAGTCCTAAAAGGACTAAGCTAATAAATTGATAAGAGAACGAGAATCCACGATATTCTGGGTTTTCTATACAAAGTAGGAAACCTAGGGCGATTAGGATGCTTAGGCCGCAAGCATACAAACATCTATCAATACGAGGTAAACCTAGAGGTAAAAGGTGCGCAGTTTGTGGTAATCGAGTTACTTACCTACTGATAATTAGGGTGTCTTAACAGTACGTGATACCGAATTTGGCATCGGAGGGCCTTTGCCGTCGAGAGGCAAAGGTGCGCTCACCCCTGTTTATTTTGCAGTTAGGATTCCGGTGAGGAGGCACGTTAACCTGTTCACCAAAAAGCTAGAGTTAGCACTAACTTGATTTTTTCCCCTTACAATTCGCACCGTCTATGGGAAACGATAGAATTCCCATTAAAACCATGGTGGAAGAAGAGCCATACGACCTACAGAACACGTGTGGTCCTGAGTGGGTCGTGACAAAGCTGCTGGTAAAGAAAAGGAAGGGCACGGCGAGTACGAGTCACTCGTTGGCTAAATCTTCGAGTTCTAAGGATAAAAATGGCAGGCAATTGTGTGAAGCAGTTCGAATCTGCTAGGTGATTGCGAGAGCTATCTGAACTTGTTAGGCGGCCATGAAGGTGTATTTTAATTTGCTAGGCAATTGCGCAGAGCAATTCAAATTTGATAGACAATCGCGAAGAGCAACCTGTACCCGTTATGCGCTCACAAAAGCCTATTTGGAGGAGTTTGAATCTGCTAGGCAGCAGCGCAGTACAGTCTGAATCTGCTAGGCATCAGTGCAGTGCAGTGCAGCCTGAATCTGCTCGGTAGCAGCGATGAGCAGTCCAAATCTGCTAGGCGATCTTAAGGAGCAGTCTGAATATGCTTGGCATCAGTGCAGTGCAGTGCAGTCTGAATCTGCTTGGCAGCAGGGCAGAGCAGTCCGAATCTGCTAGGCGATCTTAAGGAGCAGTTTGAATATGCTCGGTAGCAACGCAGAACAGTCCGAATCTGCTAGGCGGTCTTAGGAGCAGTCTGAATCTGCTCGGGAGCAGTCTGAATCTGCTCGGTAGCAATGCAGAGCAGTTGGAATCTGCTAGGCAGCGGCGCAGAGCAGTCCAAATCTGCTAGGCGATCTTAGGGAGCAGTCTGAATTTGCTCGTAGCGCAGAGCAGTCCAAATCTGCTAGGTGATCTTAAGGAAGCTTGATCCCGAATCTGCTTTCATTAGCGACCTGAGCTTGATCTGAATCTGCTAAGCGATCTTAGTGTGTAGTTTGAATCTGCTAGGTAGCGGCCGAGCAATCTGAATCTGCTAGGCGATCTTAAGGAGCAGCTGAATACGCTTTCGGGAGGCGACTACGGTATCGAATACGCTGGCGATCTTAAGGCCGATGCGAATCTGCTTTCGATGGCAATGAAGCGATCCGAATCTGCTAAGCGATCTTAAGGTGCAGTTTGAATATGCTAGGCAGCGCAGTGTAGTGTGAATATGCTAGGTGATCTTAAGGAAGCGATTTGAATGGCTTTCGTGCTTGATCTGAAGCCGATCCAAATCTGCTGAAGCGATCTTATAGAGCAGGATCAAGAGGAGTATTTACAGTTCAAGATTCAGGAGCACGAATTATGATATGTTCTCCTAAGGATGTGATGCTAGAACTGGTTGTTCAACTAAAGCTCAGTGCTTCGAATAATGTGGTAGAATACGAAGCCTTGTTGGTTGGGCTACAAAGTGTCCAAAGTACTGAAGGCTAAGAAACTAAGGAAGTTTTTGAATGAGATCCCACGAATGGGAAGCTTGGTCCAAACTGAGAGAGACCAAATAAGGTTACAAAGATAGCTGAGATTGAAACTTATCGCCTCAAAGTCTTGGGTGGGAATTCAATGCGCATGCGATGGAATAAACAGATAAGTAGTCGAATTATTTATTGCAATTTATATTTTAGCTATGAGTTGCTATAGGAGAATTATGAACAGAATTCCGTAGAAACTATTACTAATTATGATCTATTAGCTACGAGTTGCTATAGGGGAATTATGATTAGAATTCCATGGAAAGTATGCAGCTACGAGTGGCTTTGTGACAAAATTATGAAAATTTTATTTGTGTTCGGTCCTAGCACGAATAAGTTATAAGTATGGACCCAAGTCACATAGTTTGCCTCCATACTGGGGAGTAGGGAGAGTGTGCATCCAAATATGCATAAACTTGGAATGAAAAAAATAAAAAGAAATTTGAAAAATTGTTGTTGTTTTTCAATTTTAAGTACGAATACGATGAAGAAACTTGAGAACCCAACGAAGTATGAGAAGCTTAAGATACAAGCAAGTACGATCATACTCTAAATTTGGCTAACTATGAATAAACTTAGGCCATGTCAATGAATAATGCAAAAATCCAATCGAGTACGATCAAACTCGAAATTTGGCTAAGTATGAAAAAACGTAGGCTATGGCCATCAATAATACCAAAATACGATCAAGTACGATCAAACTCGAAATTTGGCTAAGTATAAATAAACTTAGGCCATGGCAATGAATAATGTCAAAATCCGATTGAGTACGATTATACTCCGAAGTTGGTTAAGTATGAATAAACTTAGGCCATGGCAATGAATAATGCCAAAATGCGATCAAGTACGATCAAACTCGAAATTTGGCTAAGTACGAATAAACTTAGTCCATGGCAATGAATAATGCCAAAATCCGATGGAGTACGACCATACTTCGAATTTGGATAACTATGAAGAAACTTAGGCCACTGGAATGAATAGTGCTAAAATCCGATCGAGTACGATCATACTCAAAATTTGGCTAAGTATGAATTAACTTAGGCCATGGCAATGAATAATGCCAAAATCCAATCGAGTTTAAAATGCGATCAAGTACGATCAAACTCGAAATTTGGCCAAGTATGAATAAACTTAGGCCATGGCAATGAATAGCGGCAAAATCCAACCGAGTACGATCAAACTCAAAATTTGGCTAAGTATGAATAAACTTAGGCCATTGCAATGAATAATGCCAAAATACGATCGAGTACGATCAAACTCAAAATTTGGCTAAGTATGAATAAACTTAAGCCATGACAATGAATAGTGCCAAAATCCAATCGAGTACGATCAAACTCGAAATTTGGCTAAATATGAATAAACTTAGGCCATTGCAGTGAATAATGCTAAAATGCGATCGAGTACGAGCAAACTCGAAATTTGGCTAAGATGAATTAACTTAGGCCATGGCAATGAAAAATGCCAAAATCCGATTGAGTACGATCATACTCCGAATTTGGCTAAGTATGAATTAACTTAGGCCATGTCAATGAATAATGCCAAAATCTGATCGAGTACGATCAAACTCGAAATTTGGCTAAGCATGACTAAACTTGGGCCATGGTAATGAATAATGTCAAAATCCTTTCTAGTCCGATCAAACTCTAAATTTGGATAAGTATGAATAAACTTAGGTCATGGCAGTGTATAGTGCCAAAATCCGAGTGAGTGCAAACATACTCTAAATTTGGCTAAGTATGAATAAATTTAGGTCATGGCAGTGTATAATGCCAAAATCCGAGTGAGTGCGAACATACTCCGAATTTGGCTAAGTATAAATAAACTTAGGTCATGGCAGTGTATAGTGCCAAAATCTGAGTGAGTGCGAACATACTCCGAATTTGGATAAGTATGAATAAACTTAGGCTTAAACAATGGGCATTACGTGATTATGAAGAGTTACGAGTAAAATTCATTCGTTATGTTTTTAGACTGCAAGTTAGTTGCAAAGGGTTATGAATAACATTCACTTGAGTCTGAGTTATGAATAAAATTCTCTTTTCTGATAATGAAAATTAAGTTTGTTAACTATGAATATTGTTCCCAAAAGAAAGGAAATTTTTATTCCTATATTGGGGACCAGTGATTGGGTATACCATATTATATACGAAATAATAGCTAAGTCTGAGAACCTTAGGTGCGTATGAATAGATGCACAAATTTGCTAAGTCTGAGAAACTTAGGTGCGTATGAATAGACGCACAAATTTGCTTAGTCTGAAAACACTTAGGTGCGTACGAACAAACGCACAAATTTGCTAAGTTCGAGAAACTTAAGTGCGTATGAATAGATGCACAAACTTGCTAAGTTTGAAACACTAAGTGCGTACGAACAAGCGCACAACTTTGTTAAATCTTAAACAGTTAGGTGCGTATGAATAGACGCACAAATTTGCTAAGTATGAAAAACTTAGAGGTATGTGAATAAGTATGAGAAATTAAGACGTATACGAGCAAACACGCAAATTTGTTAACTGTGTACGAATAAACACACAGGCCTACCATGTACGAAACTCTTGGGCAAGCAAGCACAGTACAAAAATTGTGTATGAATCAACACACAAAATTGGCCAGGCACGAAGGGCCTAGGTCTGTATGTAAATTTGGTAAGGATTGAGTACGGTTGAGGTGTACAAAAATACACACAAACCCGACTAAGTGCGAATGCTTAGATTTGTATGAATAAACACACGAAACTAGGGTGTGTGCATGTAAGCAAAACAATACGAAGTATGAGAAACTTAGGAACTTGCTGAATATGAATACATTTAGTTCGATAGCAATGGTTTGGCTAAGTAGGAAGACACTTAGGCCAAAAGAAATAAATAATACGAAAAGGAAGCTAAGTATGAACAAACTTAGATAGTTCATCGAGTTTAAACAAGTTCGAGCAGAACCTAAGTGTGCATATACTTAGGCATACCATGAGTGAACAAGCTTGGATAATGGCTAAAACATTTATGCTAGAGCAATGAAGATTGCTAAGTATCTGCTTAGTGTGAAAGAGCTTGACCACGAATAGGGCAACCAAAAGCGATTAAGCCAACGAATAATGTTGAGATTTGGCTAAAGCACACTCACAGCAACGAATAATGCTAAGAAAAGCCAAGTACGAATACACTTGGGCTGCTACCTAAGTACGAATGAACTTATATGATTCGCCGACATGCATGGGCTCAAACAGTAAGAGTACGAAAAAACTTCATTGTATTTGGTTGTGTTGAGCATAAACAATGGCAGAGTTGAGAGCCTAGAATTGAGAACGCAACCAAGCACGAAACAACTTAGGATATGGGTGCGTCATGCAGAAACTAAGATCCGAACGTGACGAGGTTTGAGGTCCGAGCAGCGAACATTGCTCAAATCATGACAAGCGAAGATTGTCAGACAAAGGCCCAAGCACAAAGAAATTTGGCGCCCGAGCAATGAACATCGCTCTGATACGAGCGAAACCCGAGATGACCTAGGTACGACATAAACAAAGGCACGATAGTGGATTGACAAAGATTATTTACCATGACATGCTGAAAGTAATGAATTAAAAGTAAGTGCCGCGCGAGGCAGGATTACCGAATGAAGCTTTACCCATTGCCACCGAACAATGGCAAAAGGCAAAGCTGGGGAGCAATTGTAGGGAGGTTTTCTCAAAAAAGAGGAAACACAGCCTGAGCACGTGCATAACACATGACCACATCGGAGCACTATGTGAGGGTGCACGGTATAGCCTAACAGGTGTGCTGGTAGGCGGCGCCACGTGAAGATGCTAGGGAATAATGCCTAACAGGTGCACTGGTAGGCGGCACCATGCTGGTAGGCAGAGGGTGCTAGGTGATAATGCCTAACAGGTGCGCTGGTGGGCGGAAGGAGCTAGGGAATAATGCTTAACAGGTGCACTGGTAGGCGGCACCATGCTGGTAGGTAGAGGGTGCTAGGTGATAATGCCTAACAGGTGCGCTGGTAGGCAGAGGGTGCTAGGACATGATGCCGAACAGGTGTGTAATACCAGAGGTTGCTAGTTAGTGACGCTGAATAGTGTCGACTGCACCATATTAAGGTGCTTGTTGGTATGGCCGAACACGTGATATTGTTCAATGAGTTAGCTGAACACATGGTACATGGGACCATGGTATAAATGTGATAGGGGCAGTCGCCATGCAATATGGTGGTCGACAATATGGACCAGTGACATGTGAAGTCATTGGTCCAGGAAGGTTGTACGGGATCTTGGTCCAGTAAACATGAGAAGTTATTGGACCAAGAGACTAATAAAGGAACAGTGACATGAGAAGTCACTGATCCATGTAGTTTGTTCGGCAACAAAAGGGCCGAACAGGAGGAGAGCTCCTGAGAAGATATTGGTCCAAGTAGTTGATAAAGGACCAGTAACATGAGAGGTCATTGGTCCAAGCTATCTGAGCAGGCGCCTGGTCCAATAAACACGAGGAGCTATTGGACCGAGAGTCTGGTAGGGGACAGTGACATGTGAAGTCGCTGGTCCAGATGGTCTGTTCGGCAATAAGAGGGCCGAACAAGAGCAGTATTCTGGGGGAAGCATCATTAGCTGCGGGGAACACTCTATAAGGTTCCAGAATGATGAGGAAATAAGATCTCGATAAAATAGGATCTGGAGAAGATACCCAATGAGAATGGGATGTTTGCCCAGTATGGAAAGAAGTCCTAAAAGGACTAAGTTAATAAATTGATAAGGGAACGAGAATCCACGATATTCTTGGGTTCCTATACGAAGTAGGAAACCTAGGGCGATTAGGATGCTTAGGCCACAAGCATACGAACAACTATAAATACGAGGTAAACCTAGAGGTAAAAGGTACGCAGTTTGTGGTAATCGAGTTACTTACCTACTGATAATTAGGGTTTCTTAAGAGTACGTGATACTGACTTTGGCATCGGAAGGCCTTTGCCGACGAGAGGCAAAGGTGCGCTCACCCCTGTTTGTTTTGCAGTTAGGATTCCGGTGAGGAGGCACGTGAAGCTGTTCATCAAAAAGCTAGAGTTAGCACTAAGTGGATTTTTTCCCCTTACAGGGAGGTCCTGAAATATCAATTACGAGCTTATAGCTCCTGCCGGGCTAATTAAAGGACCCCGATGTCCTCTGCCAGACACTCACCCGTCGACGAGTCCTGAATGTTCGCGTTACGTCCGTGAAGTTCCCAAAATCCTTTAACCGTCAAATTTGTACCATTCAAACCAAATTTAGACCATAAAGTATGTTCTTTGTGAAAGAAAAGTCATGCCCAAACGAAAATTAAAATTCATGAGAACATCCAACAATTTTGTTAATAACTAGGAGCCAAATTAAGAATCACCCAGGAGGTGACTGGAATATATTAGGAACAATTGAAACTTTTAAAAAAAGGAATAAGAATTAAAGGTGAATAAACATTGCAATTTGGAATAGTAATCGATAACAAAAAGTAGAAGGTATCGATAACAATGATCGGGATCAGTGGTTGCATGACGTTATCGATAACAAATAGAAAAGGTATCGATAACCTATGATAAAATTCCCAACGTTATCGATAACAAATAGGGGGTATCGATAACTTTAGGATTAAACTCATTCCAGACGCAAGGGTAGCAATTACAGAGGCAGAGGGTATCGATAACGATTGGTTTTCTGGGTTTTGGGACAAAGTGTTATCGATAATAATGAAAATGTTATCGATAATGACGGGTTTCGAACAGATTTTTTTTACAGACAAAGATGGGTTTTCCAACAACAACAACATCAACAACAACAACGACGATCCAAGGCACAAATCAACCTTCAAGAAACACATCATAAACATATATCGATAGTTAGAACCTCCTACCTCAAGGATTGATGATCAAACCAAATGATTTTCAAGCCCTAGCTTTGAAACTTGAAAGCGAATGGAATACGCCTCCACTGAGCTCACACCGGTGCGATACGGACTGAAATATGCGGAGAAATGAAGGATTGGAGGTTGGGTTTTGTGGGTTTAAGGTTGAATGGGTAAAATTTTGGATGGGAGCGAGAGTGGGAGTGACAACCGAGAGAGAGCGTGAGGAACGGGAAAGTGGGAGGAGTAAAAAAAATGGGAAATTTTATTCTCTACTCACACACATATGTGTTATACACTACACACACCTCACACATTTACTCCTCAATTATAACACTTTAACACATTAGCCCCAAAATCTCAATATTTCAAATCAATCTCATCCTTTTATTTCTTATAAAACATTTAAATAAATTTTACGAATTTACGGGTCTTTACACTCCCCCTCTCCATTCTTTCATCTTGTTATACTGGACTCAATTAGCTTTTTATGCATTAAGAGGCACAAAATGTCAAGATAATTTTTCGTTTTGGCTTGTAATTAGTTACTATCTACCTATGTTCATGCTTTGAGCAATGGGATACACTAGTTCATAAATACTAATGGTGGATTGTTCTTTTCTTTTTTTTTTCTTTTTTTACAGATCGACGCTTAATGGAATATCCCGCAGTTTTACTTTTGGTTATTGATTATGAAGATCAAAGTTGGATTTTGGTTGTGGAGTGCTTGGGTATTTTTAGGTTATCCATTTGTCAAGGTTGAACTTTTTAGTATTTTGTAGTCTAGGGGTTTTGATACATTTTTTTATTGAGCTTGGTTTTTTTTAATTTATTTTATAATTTCCCCCATCGTGGTTGGACGTGTCCTTATTTTGTGTTTTAGGAATTTGGATACAAGTTGTTTTCTGAGTATTTGGTGGACACCTCTATCTATGGAAGTTTGGATTTATTTATTGGAATTTATTTTTTATTAAATACATTATGTTGCAATTCTGTGGATGTAATGAAAATGGAGGAAAAGAAAAATTTATTGGGCCGCTCAAATTTACAGGAAATGAATGGAGAAAAATTTTGTTGAAATTTATGGGATTTTGAACAATTGGTACATTCCCGACTACCTTTTGGTTGCCAATAGGGCATTCATTTGGAATTGTACACACATTCCCCGACTAAACACTTAGTGTCGGCAAATGGTGCATACACATTCCCCGACTAACACTTAGTCGGCACATAGTGCACGCATTCCCCGACTAAAAACTTAGTCGGCAAATAGGGAACACATTTCCCGACTAAACATTTAGTAGGCAAATAGATTACACATTCCCCGACTAAACAATTAGTCGGCCAATAGTCCAATCTTTACCGATTAAATACAAATGGCGACTAAGTATTAGGTCGGGATATGTTAGTCGGTGAAGGTATACTTTAGCCGACCAAACTTTTTTTAGTCGGCAATAACCTTTGCCGACCCTCTTCCACCGACTAATGTGCCGACCAAAATTTTTAGTCGGGGAAGACTTTCGCCGACTAAAATTCCTACAATTGCCGACTAAACCGTTAGTCGGGAATGGTGTTTTTTCTTGTAGTGTATCCTGGACTCCCAAGATCCAGGTCTGGGCACTAACGCAGGTGCTACTCGTGCAGGTCTCATCCTCGCCCAAGATACATCAACCCAGCCATCTTATCATCCATGGTGCATCCACAGCCTCCATTTTGGTTATTAACTCATCTAGAGAGAAATAACGTCTTTTTTGCTGTATTCGCTTATTTCGTATGATTGGCAATGAACTTTTACCATTTTGAGAAAAAAAAATCCACATATTAAGCCAAAGGACTTGTATTCCAATGGTATTTTCTGATCTTTCATTTGTGGGAGGCCAAGGTTCGGACTCTGTTAGGGGCATTTATGGTTCGAGGCTATGGACAGTCTTTGGATCCCACTCATGTATACCGCTTGGGAAAAAAAATTCCACATATTACGTCAACATATATCTTCAACCTCAACTTACACGCGAATGGTAGTGTTGATTAGTAGTAGTATATAAGCAAAAACTGGATAGAAATCCTAATTGTATATTTGTTTTATTCAATGCTGAAACGTGTGGGAATTTTTGTTAAAACGTTTCTTGAATAAGTTGGAAAGTTCTAATTCAATTTAACTGAATACTTGTCCATTAATAATTAAGAACTTTGAAGTAACGTTGATATTCTAATTCGTTAATTCAATTATTAAAATTAACGAGTCGGGAAGCTTTATTATTTTTTAAGGATGACTTGAAATTTTTTAATTTTTTGAAAAATTAAATCATGGATTGAAAAATCACTCTTTTACGACCATGAGGCCTGAAGGTTGAGAACATTCAATAAACAACAATGCTCAAAGATCCTCAAGACTCAAAATATGTGGACCAACACCTGCAACTTAAAAAATAGAATTTAGAGTGACTTGGCTAGCTAGCTTTTGGTGACAAGAATACCAAGTTTTTCCGTCATAAGGTTGTTAGTAATAGGATGAGGAATAAAATTTTGAGTTTCACTAATGCTGAAGGGGTTAGATTGGAAAAACCTGAGGAGGTGCAACAAGAAATTCTTCAGTTCTATAGGGGTCTGCTTGGGGAAAAATTTCGTAATAGACAAGATGCTAAGGGCTGTTTGTAGGCGATTACAAGGAGGAAAGTTTCTGCTTCTATGCAAAGCGACCTTGTTCAACCTGTTTTTTGTTGATGAAATCAAGATTGCTTTAAAGTCCATTAAAGGAGATAAAGCTCCTGGACCCGATGGCTTTTGTTCTAGTTTTTTCCTAGTTTTTTCCAACATAATTGAGACATTGTGGGGCAGGATGTGGTGGATGCAGTCCTCCTGTTTTTTGAAAGGGTCATATTCTTAAAGAGTGGAACTCTACAGCTCTATCATTGGTTCCTAAGTCCTCAAATCCTTCTACTATCAGAGAATATAGACCCATTGCCAATTGCAATGTGATCTATAAAGTGATTACCAAAATTCTGGCTAATAGGATGCAACAAGTGCTGCATGTGGTAGTAAACCAATCTCAGCATTTATCAAAGGGCAAAGTATAGTGGATAATATTCTGCTTGTGCATGAACTTATTCGAAATTATCACAGAAATGATGGGGCTCCTAGATGTGCAATAAAAGTTAACATCACGAAAGCTTATGATTCCGTTGATTGGGACTTTCTGCTTGACACAATGGTGGCTATGGAGTTTCCTGCTATCTTTGTTGGATGGATTAGGGAATGTATTACTACTCATAAGTTCTTTATCATGATTAATGGGGGCTTAGTAGGGTACTTTCCTGGAGTTTGTGGCCTTAGGCAAGGAGATCCTATCTCCCCCTACCTGTTTCTTTTAGTTATGGAGGTTTTTTCATCCCTTTTACAAAGGAATATAGATTCTGGAGATTACAAGTTACATCCTAAATGCCAAACTTTGGGCATTTCTCATGTCATATTTACTGATGATCTTTTCATTCTGAGTAGTGCTCATTTGGGGTCCTTGCAAATTGTGTTGAAGTCTTTGAGGGAATACCATGGCTTTTCTGGGTTGCAACCTAACTTGCTTAAAAGTGCCATTTATTTTGCTGGTGTCTCTACCTCTAATAAGCATGCCTTCACTGAGCTCTTGGGCATTCCTGAAAAACAACTGCCAGTAAAGTATTTGGGGGTGCCATTGATTATTACCAGACTCACCTCATCCGATTGTGTTGTGTTGAAAGATAAGATTTTGGCTAGTATCCAAAGTTGGACCCAAAAATTTCTTTCTTATGGAGCAAGGGCTCAACTTGTCGAGTCTGTCCTCGTCAATACCCAAACTTATTGGAGTCTATTTTCATTCTTGCTCAAAAAATCACTAAGGAAATTGAAAGTGTGCTTTGTGCTTTTCTTTGGTCCAGAACAAAGTTGAAGCATTTTGGTGCAAAAGTCAGCTGGTCTTCCTTGTGTGTTCCTAAAAATGAGGGGGGTTTGGGATTTAGATCCATAAAGGAGTGGAATAGAGTTGTCAATATGAAACGCCTTTGGGCTCTCAGTCAAAAGGCTGACACTTTATGGGTCAAATGGGTGCATGCGTATATTCTTAAAGATTAGAGTTTGTGGGGGATTCCTCTTCCTAATGAAGTTTCTTGGGTAATTAGGAATTTGCTGAAACTGAGATGTCTTTGTAAAGATTGGATTAAGGCTGACACTACCACAACGATCAGCCAAAACCAATCAAGTACCTTAGATAGATAAACCTTGTGTGCATGCAAAGACGATCCTCGAAAGAAACAACCCAAACGACGGGCGAAGACCAAAAAATTCTAAGAGTACGGTTAAAAAAACAAGAGTGTTCTAAGAGTGGGACCACGGTTTTGAATACCGTACCGGCTAGGGTATCGATTTTTCTACTGGTACATACCATTTCGAATTTACCGCAACTACAATATATATAATAATTATATATAATTATGATTCAAAAAAATCCCCCATACCATGCAATTCATCATAAAATCCATATATTAAGAAAATAAAATTCAGTTCGCTTAAGTAAAATATACAAAACGCATCAGATATATGTGTGTTTGTGTAGGTCTTTTGATCAGATGTTTGCTTGTATTAACTGACTCAAAAGTTCAACCACTCAAACAGAAAGGAATTAAGGAGAAAGAGAGAGGCACCTGTAATTGTTGCCGTCGCCGTGGGTGAGATTCACTGATCGATGAGCCGATGAGGTGAAAAGGGTCGAAGTCTCCATGATTCCTGATCGATGAGGCGTGAAAATATTGTTTAGGGTTATTAGATACATGGTTTTGAGGTGAAAATACGGTTTCAAGACGTCATTTGGAGATTATTATGAAATTATCTAGATCTGCAAAATTCTGGACAAAATTACTGGTAACCTTGTCCAAGCGGTAAGGACCGGTATTGGGGAGGTTAGGGTACCGGATTCTGTCTAAAACGGTACGTACTGATCGGTACAGAACGGTACCTTGAGTGGGACACCAAGAATTGGAAAAAATGTTTGTTTCCTTGAAAAAAAAATGGTGCACTTTACTTTCGTGGCCCCCTCCACACACAACGAAAATACTCCATATAAATACACCCAAACACACCTCATGTAGCGCACCAAATTTAAAAGGCAAGACCTTTGCCTCTTCACATTTTCCCGGGAAATAAAACTCCCCTCCCAACGAACACTTGACACTCAGTTCACAACTGAAAAAAGAAAAAACCCAAATCCACGAAGATGACCGAACTACCCTCACCCTTCCCACCCCTCCCAGCCCCCTTCCTCTACTTCCTCCTCACTCTCATGCCCTTTCTTGTAATTTCGCAACCCCCGGCAGACCAAACCCAAACAATCCTCCTCACCATCAAACAGCAATGGGGAAACCCGCCACAACTCTCCTCGTGGAGCACCTCGTCGCGGCCGTGTTCGTGGCCGAAAATCACTTGCACCGGCGGCGCGGTCACGGGGCTCAACCTCACGAACTACGACATCACAGAACCAATCCCACCGTCCATTTGTGACCCAAAAAACCTAACCTTGCTCGACCTTTCCTTCAATTACTTCCCAGGGAATTTCCCCACAATTCTCTACAACTGCTCAAACCTCCGGTATCTAGACCTCTCCAAAAACTACTTCGTGGGCCCCATACCGTCCGACGTCAACCGCCTCTCCTCTTCCCTCCGGTACATCGACGTCGGCGCCAACAACTGCTCCGGCGACATCCCACCGGCGATCGGCCGGCTGCCGGAGCTGCGGTTCGTGAAGTTGTACTCGAACCAGTTCAACGGCAGTTTTCCGGCCGAAATCGGAAACCTGTCGAATTTCGAGTATCTGTGCATGCCTTACGATCCCCTTACCCCGGCGAAAATTCCGCCGGAGTTTGGAAACCTGAAGAAACTGACTTACTTGTGGATCACCCTCGCCAATTTAATCGGTGAAACACCTGCAAATTTTTCGGGCTTGTGTTTGCTCCATTACTGTGATTTTCCTAGACCCGTCGACTGAACGACACGTGGCACGTTGGGAAAAGATTATTAAGCGATTGAAAGGTAATTGAAGTATACCTCAAATATTACAAATAAACCAAATCAAGCAAAATGAAACTATTACAAAGTTTGAAACATGACTGACCCGTCGAGTGGCCAATACATGGTATATTTTCAGTTAATCACTAAGTGTTATTGGACTTGCTACTCGTGACATCTCATGTACAGGTGTTGAAAGGAGAAATGTGCAGTTATTTCCACGATCCAGATGCAGTTATTCATTGTCATGGGAGCAGTTTTTTTTCAACGTAAGCAGTTTATGAATTCATCAGCTAGAAAAGAATCAACTGCTCGTATAGGCTCAACTGCCACCTTGGAGGGAAGATTCAAATTTAAATTGGAGAAGGCCTTTATCTATGCTTGAGATCGTGACAGATTACGGACACACAAACAACGCCAATCAAGCCTTTATCTTTTTCTTTTCTAGGAGTAGGTATAACTTGTAATCGTTCACTCAACTCTCTGGGTTGATTGTTCTTCTACTTTGAAGTTTAATAAAGTCCATTTGTTTTACTTCTTCCATATCCCATCCACTTCATTGTTTGCTTCCAGAGAAGTCCTGAAACACGGCAAGGGACCAAACTCCACCTTACCACACCCACATTCCAGTAAATCACAAAACAGGATCTCCGTCGATCACCCGTCGAGCGGATCCAACTAGGAAAAATAGTTAACAATTTTTGGCGCTAGAGGAAGGGCTCTTACTAATTTGGAAGTAAGACATGGCACCGAAGACTAGGAATCAACTACCAGCCGATAGTAACAATGAAAATAACAATCCTACCAATGCTAATGGTGGGAATGAGGCTTATGAAGGAAATGTAGTGAGTCCGAATCAGAGGATTCCAGAGATTGGCCAGTCAAATGGCCCAGAGTTAGAGCCAGCGAATTTGGTTCAACAAGTTATAAGAGCGTTGAAGAATCCAGAGGATGAAGTAGCCAGAACTTTGATAGCCGTGGTTAAGGCTGAAATGGCACAAGATCAAACGATTCAACCAACAGTTGAAGTACTAGTTAACGTAAACGTTAATCCAGGACAAAGCAGTGGGCAATCAAACCCCATGACTGATATACCTTCTTCTCAGGTATACGAAAATCCAACTTTTGATGCCATTTTTACTGGAGTCAATAGAATTCCATTAGGAAATCAAAATCTTAGACAAAATCAGAGTTTTTATCAAAGTGTTCCAACTGCAATTCCGATAAACATGGGAGTTGGAAATAGTGGAAACCATAACCCAAATCCATATAATGTAGAACTTGGGGGACAACAATTTAATTTGAATAGGAATGATAACCGAAATATACCAAATATGGCTAATAATGAGCCCAATATGTATGGGTTTGATCCACCAATAGTTAATCAAAATGGAAGAAGGCCAGATTACCCATATGGATATGAAATGAGGCCTGACTTACCTAATCTAGTAGGGAGAATGCAGGAACCCAATCTAAGGGTTCAACTCATGAATATCATGCAAGATATGTATGGTCCAGGACTTAGAAGGATTGAGAAACCTATGTTTAGAAAACCATATCCAAATTGGGTTGATAATGTGCCTTTTCCTAGGCATTATAGGATTCCAAACTTGGTTCTGTAGACACCCCAATTTGGCCTAACGATTATTTCAACTCCCACCTTGGGACCATCCCGATGATGATACGGATTTGATGATTGCTGATTGCTTTCTTGTGAAACCCATGGACTTATGGTACGAACTCTGAGCCACTTAGGGGACCCAATCCAGAGCCAAATAGCCTTTCAGACAGAAACATAGTGTGTTAGGAAAATCCATCGATCGGCCGCAACATCGATATCACGGCCTTAACATCCATTCCTCACCCGAGCAACCTGTTGCTAGCAAAATCTCCCTGAGAGATCGAAACCTCGGCCGCCATATCCATTTCCAGGCCGCGACATCCTTTGCTCGGCCGCCAGATCGGCCTTTTTCCAGACTCTCGAACCTTCTGTCGGTCGTCTGATCCAATCCCACCGCCTCTCCGATGCGTTCGGGCCACATTCAGGGATTGCAACGAAGAGTTTGTGTTGCAATGCAATTGCAATTGCATCCCCGTGATTTGATTGGACCGAGTGAGTCACCCCTTTGCCTATATAAAGAGACCCTCGGATCCGAAAATAAACAACAGAAATTGATAGATCTACACCCTCTCATCAGTCACGAAACTCTGCAAAAATACTCCGAAAATCCCTCTCTACAAAAGCCCTAACCTCCCGAAGGCAGCCTCAAATCCGACGATCAAACCGGAGTTCCAAACCCTAACCCTAGGGTTTCGTCCAAGTAACAATCAATCAGTCAATCCCCATCGATCCGAGCAATCAAGCAACTGAGGATTAAGGTGGTGAGGCCCAACGGCCTCTGGTTTGATCTATTTTCTATTTAATTTATTAATCGTAGCGTTTTGATTGGTTGTTAAACTTTGTCCGGTGTGAGGAAGAACATCGGTAGGGGCATCAGTCCCACGACCGATAAATCAGCGTGATCCCTCGGGCGCGACATCCATTCGCCGGCCGAGTGATCGATCTGTCGGCACATGTTTTGTTTTGTTCTGCTTTCTGATGCATGATTTCTTTTCAGTCCTGGCTCACTTATTAACTGTTTAAGGCATAAAAACAGACTACGTGTATGAGTTAGATAAAGCATCTACATGTCTTATGTTGAATGATTATGGGCCAGACTCGCGGCTAGGCAGAGAGGGGTGCCTAACACCTTCCCCTTACTGTACTTTTGGCTTCCGTATCCAGAATCTCTATCTGTTTTCCTAGTTTTAACAAACTAGGTGGCGACTCTGTTTTGATAATAACCGCTATCGTGTGGTGATACCTCTAGCCATGGAAGTATCCACGATCTTGGTTTATAAAGCAAGCAACCAATCGAGCAAACACAGTGATGATACAACTGTATGGTGATGCCCCATCTGGGAGGTGTCTATAGTTTTCTGGCGACTCTGCTGGGGATATGAGAGCCATAACTAGAAAGTTCAACATAAGACTAATACATGCCTTATTTAATTCATTTATCATATGCATCGAGCAGGCAAGCCTCGTTGAGTTCACCTAATATCCTGGCATGACACGGGCTATGTTAGGGGTTCCAGCAAACTCCACAGTCACTTGTACCTTTTGGTATATCAAAAAGGGAATCACCCAATTACCGCCTATGATGGGCTGGTGAAAGGATTGGTGCCCTTTGACAACGGAGCACCCTGAGACTACCTAAAACCTTTCATGTGTTAAAAAGCCATAGAACTTATCAAACTAAGACAGGAACCTACAGGATAGGAACCTACCTGCATTTTGCTTCCAAGTTCTTCCTCACACCTTGTATATGTTGTTTTAATAGCTCTTTCTGTGCAGAAGGGTTGGGGCATGAACTAAGAGCCCTAACTCTTAAGTCTTTATAACTAAGCACTAAGGCATGCCATTGCCTGCAAGGTATGTTTTTGGCATGTTGAAAGCATCATTGCTTACTTAACATTCCCGCTTTACTTAAAGCACCGCGAAGCATGGATTTCTAGAACGAAATCAAACACTGGCTGTCCCGCCGACAATTGAACTAGGGGTTGCTCTAGCAATCTTTGCCTTGCGAGGCTAAAGGAAAGAGGGGGTGTAAAGTAGTAGAGCAGATTATGGATGATTATATGCAAAGTCAAGGATATTATGGATAGAACTTGCAATACTTATTTCTCCATGAATGATTCAGCATGACAAGTGTAGGACTTTAAGTCCTACTTTCAAATCAGCCTAGCAACCCATCTTTCAAAGTTCAAAATTTTGAGCATGCTTACCACAACGAGCCAGTAAGATTTAGGAATTTGTCAATATGGTAGCAAATAATCAAGTGGATTTCAATTACCTCAATCACGTTTTGAGAAAGAATCTTCCCTAACCAAGAATTGAAAGAACTTTCAAAATTTTTTGCAAAACCTGATCTAATCCTCAAATGACAAGAATTGTGGAACATTCAAATAGCCGTCAGCACTGCGATAAAACTCTAAGTCTACTTTCTGTTGTGGGCATCTGCTCAACTTTTTCGGTCTGTCTTATAGTAGGATCTTCTTAAGTGACATGTAGTATTTGTAAACAACGAGTCTTAAGAATCATCCATATCAAAAATTGCTGGCTATCTATGGTATCCAATAAACTCATGCATAGAAACAAAATGCTCATCCATAATCTGTGAAAGTAGCTATGGTGCTATGTATATCATTTTGTTTGTCTTTCTCTAACCATGCAGGGGACGAAACCAAAAGAGGAGTTCATCACCCTTATTTCTTCTCATAGCACATTGCATGACCCTGTGCTAACATCGAGTATCATTTGGTTAAACCACCCCATCATGCTAGATTTGCATTTTAAGGGCAATAAGTGTGTTTAATGTGTGCACTGCATAGACACTTGATTTTAGACATCTCAACTTGAACGTAACTAAGTTCTTGCTTTTCTTAAATTTTGGGTTTTGTCTAAGACGTGACAACAATGGCTGACGAGAAGATTGAAGCTCTGGCTGCTAAGGTTAATGTATTGGTTGAATCAATGGCTGCCCTGACCACCATTGTTCACAGTTTGCGAAGAAGCCCTCCACAAGCTCCACCTCCATGGACCGAGAAAACAGTTCAAAAGGAAATTTATTTTGCCAAGAAAAGACAAGGAAGAACAATGATGAACCTGCAGGCTCAACATATGGAACAAGTCGAGGGAGAAATCACCAAATCCAAAAGAAGCCGTCCCAACCATACCATTGTCACCAATGCCAACAGTGCTATATTTCCACTAAATTCATCCCAAAGCACCCCTACTCACCAGAACCCCACTTCCAGAAATCCTAAACGTCGTGCACTCTGCCACCGCCAAAATCTTAACTCATCCCCATCCCAAGCCCTGACTACTCTGGTCGAACAAGGACTCCTTGAACCTTTAAAAACTCAATCACCTCACCCACCATTTGGCCCAAACTATGATCCTACCAAGCACTGTGCCTACCATCAGATTTCTGGGCATGAAACTGATCATTGCATCCAATTGCAACATGATATCCAAGAACTCATTGATCAATGGGTGTTCCAGCCAAATTGAATGTTTGAGCGGCAACAGCCAAGTCTGTCACGTCTTAGTCTGAATGTTGAGTCAATGTTTTAGCACAATCTGAGTCTTGGGTTTATTTTCTTTTAGGAGTTTGAGTCTTGAGTTTATTTTCTCTTAAAATTAAAGTCATTTTGTTCATCATGGTTTTTGACTAGCTTTTTGCACTCGATATGAAATGTGAATCTCTTCCAAAATGAGAAATCTCCTTAGACTTGAACTACGAATGGCCTGATTCTCTTTTTGGGATACGTAGGCACCTTATGGTCGGCCACAATTTTCAAACTATTTTCCCATGTGCTGAGTTGCTGCTATAGAATGTTCATGATAACGTCAGAAGTTGAAAAACGATCCTTAGGGATTTCAAAGTGATCTCATGATATCTTTTTGAAACATATTATAAATCACTCAGGTTGTCAAATGCTAAGAACGAGTTTTGAAATCTATGATCCATGTCATTTTTGTTGGGCTAAGAAGGAGTCAAAACATTTCTGCACCCTCGCGGAATTCATTTGCAAGTAAATCATGCTGTATGAAGAGTAGTAAAAAGGAGGAAGAAGAGGAAGAATGAAAAACAAAGAAAAAGAAAGGGAGTGAGCTCGCTAGATTGAAAACCCGCAAGGGCGGTCTAGGCAAAAGTTAGAGCACGAACAAAGTGAGAAATTCGCCATGTTTTCATACATCTGCTATGTGTCTCAAAAGGATTCGCTTGGTTAAACATCGAAGCTCTTAATCTCTTGGCTAGGATTCCTGTCACTTTGTCGTATGTTTCAAGATGAAGAAAGGCATTCATTTCTCTATCCC
Organism: Rhododendron molle; assembly: GCA_025413875.1. NCBI lineage: Eukaryota > Viridiplantae > Streptophyta > Magnoliopsida > Ericales > Ericaceae > Rhododendron > Rhododendron molle. The sequence goes on along the minus strand of CM046398.1, from coordinate 31,369,682 downwards.
AAACACTTATCCCTTGCTAACCACGTCGAGCCTCTGGATAATCTCTTTGAAAAGCCTGCTAGGCAGCCATCCCCTACACTGGGGCAAATACAAAAAAAAAAAATACAAGGAGAGATGAAAGAAAAATCAAATGAAAGAATGAGCACCCCATCATACAAGGGGCATTTTTAAGGAAACATCTCTTCCAATCCATGCAAAGGCCATTTTTGAAGAAATTAACTCTTTCACACAAAGTGATGGCAAGAGACAGCAAGAGTTGATAAAAATGTTGAAGATGGCTGCTAGCTTCTAAAACCCAAGCATAAGTAGAAATTAGGTTTGAGCCTTTACATCCGCTTCTTTCTCAAGCCAAAACCCAAGCCTACATTATGGTCCATAACAAAGTCCTTTCAGATTGAGAAATATGACTTAGTAGCAAGGTCCTAGACACTAGGGGGTATCACCAATGTGGAACTTAGCACGAAGGGCAAGAACCCTGAAATTTGCATCATCTTGGCAAATCAAACAACATGGAGAGTTACGTGAGACAAGGGTATGCCTATGTTTCCCTTTAAGCACCTCTCTCAAAAGTATCCAACCTCTTATATGGGTCTCAGTGGCACTTATCAATCCAACTCAAGTCAACCAAATCAAAGTTCAAAGCAACAAACTCACCTAATTGACTAGGGGCATAGGTTTGCAAAATAGTTCTATATCTTTTGATGATTGAATGACGTAAGTGTGGAGCATGGATGGAATGATATGACCTTGAAGTCCTCGAGGAAAAGCTTTCAAAGTTAATTTTATCCTAAACATTCTTGACACAGCAATACAAGCACAATTGCTTTTACAAATTTTCGAGGAGATAAAATGAGTTTCTCATTTCATGATGAGTGTAGCTATATGGGCCCTTGGTCAAACAATATTTTTAGCAGTGTCGCCAGAGTATTGTAGTCTATCTTGTCGTAGTCACTTAACTAGTTTAAAGTCATTCTTGGTCTCCTTAAATCAAAAAGAAGCATTAGCTTAAATGCTCGAAAGTTGAGATGTCCAGAATACATTGTGGAATTGTTTGCATATCATTATCACCCTGTCCTTTGCATCCTAGTATTTCATGCGTATGTCATTATGGCTGCTTAATGGAAGTAGTTGTCTTGGTTGCATGAGCTAACCCCCAGTGTGAGTTGTTCTTATGCTCAAGCAAGGCAGGTTCATCAAGGCATCATGGCCATCATCTCTATACAAGAAATAAAGGGCAACCAAGGGATGCACTATAAAGTTTACCTCCCTGCCAACACACTTAAAGAAAGCTCAGCTTGAGAAGCGTCATATCCTGAACACCTCAATTTTTTTGTGGAATGTTGTCACACAACATCAAAGGCATGCCAAGATCTCTGCCAAATGAAACATTTCACTCACATTCATTGTTATTTACACCGCATGCTAGGGGCAATAAGATCATTGTCATCATGCACGACTGAGCTAGGGTCAAGCATTCATGGCCTAAACAGGGGGCTTGCGTTTCTTTTTAAATACTCCAAATTAACATGCCTATGTGTTGCATTGCAATCTATGCCACCCAAAATCGTTCAAGCTTTTGAACCAGGGTTCTTCAAGTGTAGTGGTCCTGCCCCTAGCAGTCAGCATAAAAGGACTTCGGCCCGTGGTCGACTCCAAGCCTGTTGCATGATATTTTCCTATCCATTACTGTTTTCTAAACTATTCAAATGTGGATTGCAGGATTCTCTTGGATTTCTGTCCTTGAAGCAATCAGGATCAACCACATCAAGCTGTGTGTCTATGACTGACAAAGCCAAGTCAAAGAAGCTGGAAGATAGCCTCATAACTAGTCCTGAGCCAACTCTACAATTGGCACCATATCAGCAACATTAAAGTGGCTTCGCACTTTGCATCTCCAAAGCTCCTTGCTTCATGCTTTCATCTCCCTATCAGCAACTCTACACTCAGACAGCCTCGCGCTCAGCAGTTCTAAGCCAACAACCAACAAGAAAAAGCACCTGCATGAAGTTTACAATAACCTGGTACACACTTCAGCTCTTCAAAAGGCATTCGTGTTACTAAAGCTCTCCAGAAGGCATTTGTGTAGCCAGCTTCCAGAAAGCATTCAACCTCCGGAAGATACCCCATTAATGGAGGCGATGGAAATCTCTCAAAACAAGTCGAATTTGCCAAAGGAGGCGATGGAAATCTCCTAGAGCGTATGTGTGAATCACCCCGTCAGTCAAGGTGATGAAATCTGTGAAGACCATAATAGCCGAAGCATTTCACAAGCCTTATGGCATTTTGGGTCAACAAGTCGACAGAATCGAAGTGGAATAAGGTCAAGATCTAGCCTTGGGGGGAGTCCCGAGCATACTAAGAACTAGCCTTGGGAGGAGTCCCGAGCATACTCAGAACTAGCCTTGGGGGGAAGTCCCGAGCACACTCAAAACTAGCCTTGGGGGGAGTCCCGAGCATACTCAGAACTGGCCTTGGAAGCATTCCAAGTAAGAAGAACAAATCAAACCCCGTGGAAGATGGAAGATGGAATATTCAACAACTCAACAGTTCTACAAACTCACCACTCAACAACGCCATATCACCTGCTCTCAAAGCCTGTACTTTGGATGCTCAAGCCTGTATTTGAACGCACAAGCTCTACGTTTGGATGCCCAACCACTGTGTACGGGACGCTCGAACTCGACGTTCGAATGCTTAAGGTTTATACCTTGAATGCACAAGCTCTACGTTTGGATGCCCAACCACTACGTACTGGACGCTCAAAGCCTGTACTTTGAATGCTCGGATTCTGCCGTCCGAATGTTCGAGCTCTAAGCTCCGAGTGCTCAAGTCCGGAACTTGAAAGAAGCTTTATGCTTAAATCAAACACACACGCACGGGCCCGTGCACATATTGCATCACCATTGTTATCATCGAGTCTGCATCATCATATCTGCTCACATCTAACCACTATCATCATAGACATATTCTGCATATCTTTTATTCATGAAACAGGTCAATCCTGCAAATCAACCGGCTCTAAGCCTCGGTTTTATTGATCGGCCCGATGCCTCGATCCTTTGGCTTGAAGCCAAAATTTATGACGAGAAAGCTCCAGACCATCAGAATGCAACCGGTTCTACACCTCGGTTCAAATCATGTCAAGCTCTAAATGCCGACTCCTCAGGCTCTCACCTTACCAGCTCCGCCCTTCAGTTCCATCAAGCTCATTCGTAAGGATAGGCTATTCTACCGAGCTCCCCTTAGTCAAAGTAAGGATGATCAAGAAAAGCAAACGCACCTGCCGTGTATTGATCTACCCCAAAATACTAAAAGAAGCTCTCCGCCGGCATCCAATTCATCCCCAGCAGATGGTTTGGACTCCACCCAATTACATCAGTTCCATCAAGTTAATTCAAAAGGATGACTACTCTACCGAGCTCCCCTCGGTCAAAGTAAGGATGATCAAGAAGAGCCAATCACTCGCCGTGTATTGATCTACCCCTAAATACTAAGGCGCTCTCATGACAATTTCCCCGGCTGACCTCGCTCAGTGACTACTCTGCGCCAAAATCTTGGCACCATCCAGGTACGTCGCGCTACGGCTTTTAAAGCCCGAAGGTACGTCTTCTATCTCTAACCCTCCAAACTTTTTCTTTTTATTGCCCTCCGAACTACGATTGGTCTGAATTTCCCTTGAGGAATACGTAGACAGCCTCCCGGCCCGACCATCACAAAACCTTCTTCAAAAAACCCTTGGAATAGTGGTTGGACCAAATTGAGCAGCTTTTACAGCTTTGACTTTTACTCAAACATGTCTCGCGATCCATCTGAGCTCAGTCAAAGAGGGGCATCTGTAGACACCCCAATTTGGCCTAACGATTATTTCAACTCCCACCTTGGGACCATCCCGATGATGATACGGATTTGATGATTGCTGATTGCTTTCTTGTGAAACCCATGGACTTATGGTACGAACTCTGAGCCACTTGGAGGACCCAATCCAGAGAATAGCCTTTCAGGCAGAAACATAGTGTGTTAGGAAAATCCATCGATCGGCGACATTGATATCACGGCCTTAACATCCATTCCTCACCCGAGCAACTTTGTTGCTAGCAAAATCTCCCCGAGAGATCGAAACCTCGGCCGCCGGATCAATGGCTCGGCCGCCATATCCATTTCCAGGCGCGACATCCTTTGCTCGGCGGCCTGATCGGCCTTTTTCCAAATCGAACCTTCTGTCGGTCGTCTGATCTAATCCCACCGCCTCTCCGATGCGTTCGGGCCACATTCAGGGATTGCAACGAAGAGTTTGTGTTGCAATGTAATTGCAATTGCATCCCCGTGATTTGATTGGACCGAGTGAGTCACCCCTTTGCCTATATAAAGAGACCATCGGATCCGACGAAAGAGGACGAAATTGATAGATCTACACCCTCTCATCAATCCACGAAACTCTGCAAAAATACTCCCAAAATCCTCTTTACAAAAGCCCTAACCTCCAAAGCGGCCTCAATCGGCGATCAACCCGTGAGTTCCAAACCACAACCACAGGGTTTCGTCAAGTAACAATCAATCGATCCAATCCCCATCGATCCGAAGCAATCAAGCAGCGAGGGATTAAGGTGGTGAGGCCCAGCGGCCTCTGGTTTGGTCTATTTTCTATTTAATTTATTAATTGTAGCGTTTTGATTATTTGTTAACCTTTCATTCTAGTGTGAGGAAGAACATCGGTGAGGCTTCGATGCCTCGGCCGGTACATTGATCAGTGTGATCCTTCGGCCGGACATCCATTCGCCGACCGAGTGATCGATCTGCCGGCACATGTTTTGTTTTGTTACGCTTTACGATGCATGATTTCTTTTCAGTCCTGGCTCACTTATTGACAGTTTAAGGCATAAAAGCAGACTACGTGTATGAGTTAGATAAAGCATCTACATGTCTTATGTTGAATGATTATGGGCGGGCCGGTCTCGCGACCAGGCAGAGAGGGGTGCCTAACACCTTCCCCTTACTGTACTTTTGGCTTCCGTATCCAGAATCTCTATCTGTTTTCCTAGTTTTAACAAACTAGGTGGCGACTCTGTTTTGATAATAACCGCTATCGTGTGGTGATACCTCTAGCCATGGAAGTATCCACGATCTTGGTTTATAAAGCAAGCAACCAATCGAGCAAACACAGTGATGATACAACTGTATGGTGATGCCCCGTCTAGGAGGTGTCTACAGGTTCTTTTCAATGGAGAAGAAAATCAATCAACTGTTGAGCAGATAGGGAGGTTTTGCCTACAAATAGGCGAAGCAGATTTGGATGAAGCTTTAAAATTAAAGTTGTTTCCTCATTCTCTTACTAGAACTGCTTTTTCAAGGTTCATTAGTTTGCCTCCAAATTCTGTGCATTCTTGGAGGGAAATGGAGGAACAATTTCACACTCAATTCTTCAAACATGCACCAGAAATTTTTGTAGCAGACTTGGCTAAAATAAGACAAAAGCCTTCAGAATCTGTTGAACAATACATGAATAGATTCAAAAAGATTAGGAATCGGTGTCATTTGTACATTCCAGAATCTGAAATAGTGAAAATTGCCCAAGAAGGGCTTGATTATGACTTTAAGAAACACTTCACTGGCACTGAATTTAGAGATCTGTTTGATTTTACTTCAAAAGCCATAGGTTATGAGGCTATTCTTTTGGAAGGTGAAGTTAGAAAGAACAAATCACTTGGTACATATTACCAAGATGTAGAAGGTGATGTAGAAATTGATGTTGCCCAAGTAATTGGTAAAGCTCCAATTGTGTGTGACACTTTAACAAAAACTGAGAAACCTGTGAACATGCCTTCATCTCATCCGAATAGGAGAAATCAGGCAAATTTTAGACAATATTCATTTGATTTGTCTAAAGCAGACCAGTTGTTTGATGAACTAATAAAACAAAAGTTCTTAACTTTATCACCAGGGCATGTTATTCCTCAAGAAAAGGATAGAAAAGGAAAAGATTACTGTAAATGGCATAATTCTTTTAGACATAACACCAATAACTGTATTACATTTCGAAATTGTGTGCAGGACCTAATTCAGAAAGGTTTGTTGCAGTATGCCAAGGGAAATAAGGAAGTGATGGGGATTGACATTGATCCATTTCCATTAGTGGATGTTAATGTGGTAACTGCCAGACTAAAGAAAGGAAAGATGGCATCTCAAATTGAGAAAAGAATTCAAGAAGAGAATGACATTATGGAAACTGAAGAAGAAATGCATGTCAAGCAGAAATTTGAGAATTATTTCTGTTTAAGGTGCGACAGAGAAATCAAATCTGGAGAAGAAGTAATTGCAGAGAAAGAATATAATGGGACCTATGCTAAAGGTTCTATAAGATTCAACACGATGGGATGCAATGACTTGCAAATTTATGTGGGTCCAAAACTAATATTTGAAGGTGAAGATCCAGGGATTTTTATCTCATCAGAATTTATCAAGTGGTATGAGGAAGATGATGGACCATTCCTATTTAAAGGATATCCAGTAATTCCTGCTATGCCAGGGAAGCCAGACCCAAGTTTGATTTATCCACCTGTGTTTAGAGGTAGAGGTATGTACCAAAGGGGTATGAGGTCTAGAGGTAGAGTCCCCTTTGCTAGAGGTGGATACCAAGGGAGAATGGTTGTGCCACCAAATATGGAACATCATATGTGGGATACAGTGAGACATCCAAAATTCCCAACTGAAGGGGAATTCACTCCCATCACTAATACTCAGAAAAGGAGGCTACAGAGAAAGATTTCAGAAAGGGAAAGGAGAGATTCATATGTGGAAGCAGAATCGACGCAATGGCCAGAATTGAAGGCTAGAACAGTTCTTAATCAACCAATTCCATTAGTATGGAATAAGGAACCAGCAATGCCTAAGCAGAAGGCAAAAGAAATAGAAAAGCATGGGGGGCAAGACCGTAAACCAAGTTTGGCCCAGAGACCTGGGGGGCAAGGTCCAAGTTCTTCAGATACTTCTGCTCTGTCGATTAAGGAACAGAAAACAATATTTAAGAAAAGCTTTAAAAAGAAGATGGCAGAGTTTCAACAAGTATTGCTAGAGGATGATGAAGATGATGATTTACTATCTGTTGGCAGTTCAGATATCATGAAAGAGGATCCTAAAGATGACAGAAATGAAGAGGATCCTAATTCTACTTCATTTGGCCAAGCTTTGAATACTATTCAATTCGGGTCAGTTTCTCCTACTAAATTATCATGCAATATGATTTTGGTTTTGCCAAAAACTTTTCAGGCTAAGCCTAATCAACCAACTAGTTTGAAAGGAGATGTAGAAGATAAAACAGATGCAATAGTGAAGATAAATGATCAACAAGAGAAGGATTTCCAACAAGAATCCATAAGAGTGGAAAAATATGCAGTGGGAAAAGATGTGGTTGTACTTAGGTCTCCTAATGATGCTTTGGTCAGGCATCTAAAGCCTTTGTATATTATGTTACATGTCAATGGTCAACCTATCAATAAGGTTCTAATTGATAATGGGGCTATTGTCAATATTTTGCCTTCGAGAATGATGAAAGTATTGAACAAGAGTGATGCTGACCTGATTCCAACAGAGGTCACAGTTGGAAACTTCGCAGGAGGATGTTCACCTACTAAAGGTGTAATCTCTTTATAGTTGCAAATTGGTAATAGAAAGATGAACACCACTTTCTTTGTTATTGACTCTTCGTCCAATTACAATGCCTTATTAGGCAGAGATTGGATTCATATATGGATGTGTTCCTTCTTCTTTACATCAAGCATTGATATTCCTCACACAAGGGCAAAGTAAGGAAGGTGCAGACATGGAGATCTACTGGGCAGACAAGCATCCATTCAAAGCAGATACAAACAATGTGGAAGCAGGTCTATATGATGAAGACTTGTGGCCAGTCAAGATTGAGGAGTCAGAAGTGAAATCAGCAGGTGCAAGTCTGACGGAAAGCCAGTTTCTCAAATATATCAAAGATGGCTTGCAAGAATTGAGAGAGGATTTTGTTAGACCTAACATAATATTGAGGTCTAGTGGCACTAAGTCTAAAGTTTCTCATGTCTAGTGAAACATTGAGTCTTGTAGATGAAGAGTTGGCTACTTTAAAAGCCACTTTCAAAAGACTGTTTTCTTTTATTGTGTCTAGAAGATTAGAGGCTGATGAGCCTATTTCTTGTAATTGGGCAGAGTGTGTGATAGACGATAGTCCCTTAACTTTGAAAGAACTAGCTATGGAAGATCTCAAAGCTGCTCCTGCTAAGCTTGATGATCTTAAAGTAGAAGTTAAAGATCCGTTAGAGGATTTTAATGTAGGGACAGAAGAAGATCCTAAAATTCTTCATGTACGTGCTTCTTTACCTGATGAAATGAAGGATCGTTTGAAGTACTTGTTATCTGAGTTTAAAGATTGTTTTGCTTGGGACTATGGTGATATGCCTGGTTTAGATAGATCATTGGTAGAACATAAAATTCTTATTAAAGAGAATTTTGTCCCATATCAACAGACTCCAAGACAAATGACTCCTAAAGTGCAGAAAGGAGTAAAGAAAGAAATGGAAAGATTATTCCAAGCCAAGTACATAAGGCCTGTTCGATATGTAGAATGGATTTCTAATGTTGTTCCTGTGATTAAGAAAAATGGGAAAATTAGAATATGCATCGATTTTAGAAATCTGAACACAGCATCTCCTAAAGATGAATATCATATGCCTGTTGTGGATCACCTAGTGGACGCAACTGCAGGCCACCGATTTCTCTCTTTCATGAATGGGTATTCTGGTTACAATCGGATATTTATTGCCAAAGAAGATACTCACAAAACTGCATTTAGATGCCTAGGATATATTGGGTTGTTTGAGTGGGTTGTAATGGCATTTGGATTAAAGAATGCTGGTGCTACTTATCAAAGAACTATGAATGTAATCCTTCATGATCTAATTGGAAGATTCGTGGAAGTTTATATTGATGATGTGGTTGTAAAATCTCATACTTTTTATGACCATATTGACCATTTAAAACAGGTCTTACAAAGAATGAGGCAATATGACTTGAAGATGAATGCTACCAAATGTGCTTTTGGGGTTACTGTTGGAAATTTTCTGGGATTCCTAGTTCATAAGAAAGGAATTGAAGTTGATAAGGATAAAACAAAAGCAATTTTAGAAGCACAACCACCAACAAACAAACAAGAATTACAACAGTTCTTGGGACAAATTAATTTTTTAAAGAGGTTTATTTCTAATTTATCTGGAAAGACTCTTGCTTTCTCACCACTTCTGAAATTGAAATCTCAGAAGGATTTTAGATGGGAAGAGGAGCATCAAAAAGCTTTTGAGTTTTTAAAACAATCATTAGTCAAACCTCCTGTGTTAATGCCACCCATATTTGGTAAACCTCTGAAATTATATATTTCAGCTAGTCACCAATCAATTGGCAGTCTTTTAGCTCAAGATAACGAGAATGGTCACGAGCAAGCAATATATTACCTTAGTAGAAGGTTGCCATCGACGGTACATGTAATTGCACAGACTTATATCATTAAATATATTTTAACGAGGCCAATACTAAGAGGAAAACAAGGTAAATGGCTTTTGGCTTTGGTTGAATATTGTTTGCAATATATGCCTCAAAAGGCAGTAAAGGGTCAAGCATTGGCTGACTTTTTGGTGGATCATCCTAATATGATGTTGGAAAAGGATGAATTTGAAATTCACTTAGTGGAAATAAAACCTTGGTAAATGTCATTCGACGGGTCCAAGACCGACAAAGGTGTTGGGGCTGGAGTAGTTTTTACTTCTCCAAAAGGAGAGTTACTACAGTTCTCTTTCCAGTTAGATGAAAGTAGAATTTTGTCTAATAATCAAGCTGAATATGAAGCTTTGATTATTGGATTAGAAATGGCCAAAGAATTGAATATAAGACATTTAAACATCACAGGTGACTCACAACTAGTAATTCGACCGGTTACAGGTGAGTATAAATGTAATCATCCATTATTGGAATTACAACTGCAAAAGGTCAGAACTTTCATGTCATATTTTGATGATGTGAAATTGGAGCATATTTATAGACTAGAGAATGGTGAAGCCAATCAAATGGCACAAATTGCTTCTGGAGTAAAAATTCCAGAAGGTCAATATGAAAAGTTAATAAGAGTACAGAAAAGATTTTTGCCTTTCTCCATCGAGAGGAGTATAGGTGATATTGATGTTATGGAAATAAGCCTAATTGATGATTGGAGAGTTCCAATAAGAAAGTTCTTGGAAAATCCGAATGAGAAAACAGACAGAAATGTGAAACAAAGAGCTATCAATTACATTTTGTTGGGTGATGATCTATTCAGAAAGTCATCAGATGGAGTGTTATTGCTATGTATTGCAAAGCCTCAAACCATGACAGTCATGGGGGAAATCCATGAACGGATTTGTGGTTCTCATCAATCTGGAGAAAAATTGAAATGGCTAATTAAAAGATATGGCTATTATTGGCCAGATATGAGAAAAGATTGCATTATTTATGCAAAGGGTTGTCAAAATGTCAACAATATGGACCAATACAAAGGCTTCCAGCTTTCCCTTTACAGTCGATTGTAAAACCATGGCCTTTCAGAGGTTGGGCAATTGATTTGATTGGGGAAATTATACCACATTCTTCTCTACAGCATGAATATATTATGGTAGCTACAGATTATTTCACAAAATGGACAGAAGCAATCCCTTTAAGAAGTGTAGCTCAAAAACAAGTGATTGACTTTCTGGAGGAATACATTTTCTGTCGATTTGGTATTCCTGAAACAATCACTGTTGACCAAGCATCAGTGTTTAATGGTCAAGAGGTTATGACTTATGCTAAGTCATTTGGAGTAAAAATCTAAGAATTGATTCACCTGTGGTGCCTCCCTAAGGCATTGGGGGTATCTTGGAATATCCGACTCGACAGAAGCCTTGGATTTTGATGAAGGGCTTTGTATTCGTGCCTTATTAGACTTTTGAGTTGAAGACTTGGATGGAGATTTCGAGGATTTGGATGTCATTGACGAAGCTTTCTTAGGCGCCATAACTATGGGGGAGAAAATTTCAAAAGGAAAGTGAAAACAAAAGTAACCGTGCCCTAACTTTTACAGTAAAGGGTATATATGAGCGTTTGAAAAAACCTAGTATGGTAATCATGACTTCATAGGGATTTATTTACTTGAGTTAAACGTTTTAACTCAAATAAATAAGGGGGGCATTGTTTGCTCCATTACTGTGATTTTCCTAGACCCGTCGACTGAACGACACGTGGCACGTTGGGAAAAGATTCTTAAGGGATTGAAAGGTAATTGAAGTATACCTCAAATATTACAAATAAACCAAATCAAGCAAAATGAAACTATTACAAAGTTTGAAACATGACTGACCCGTCGAGTGGCCCGTCGAGCGGCCAATACATGGTATATTTTCAGTTAATCACTAAGTGTTATTGGACTTGCTACTCGTGACATCTCATGAACAGGTGTTGAAAGGAAAAATGTGCAGTTATTTCCACGATCCAGATGCAGTTATTCATTGTCATGGGAGCAGTTTTTTTTCAACGTAAGCAGTTTATGAATTCATCAGCCAGAAAAGAATCAACTGCTCGTATAGGCTCAACTGCCACCTTGGAGGGAAGATTCAAATTTAAAATGGAGAAGGCATCTATTTATGCTTGAGATCGTGACAGATTACGGACACACAAACAACGCCAATCAGGCCTTTATCTTTTTCTTTTCTAGGAGTAGCTATAACTTGTAATCGTTCACTCAACTCTCTGGGTTGATTGTTCTTCTACTTTGAAGTTTAATAAAATCTATTTGTTTTACTTCTTCCATATCCCATCCACTTCATTGTTTGCTTCCAGAGAAGTCCTGAAACACGGCAAGGGACCAAACTCTACCTTACCACACCCACATTCCAGTAAATCACGAAACAGGATCTCCGTCGATCACCCGTCGAGCGGATCCAACTAGGAAAAATAGACAACAGCTTGTCAAGCCTTGAGCACTTGGATTTATCTTCTAATGATTTAGAGGGTCCAATTCCCAAAGCTCTGTTTCAACTGAAAAACTTGAGCGTTGTTATTTGTATAGAAATCGATTATCAGGTGGAATTCCGACCCCTATCGAGTCATTGAACTTGACCCAGATCGATTTATCGACAAACAATTTGAGGGGCTCAATCCCAGAGGATTTTGGGAAGTTACTGCAGTTGGAGACCTTGCATCTGCATTTCAATCAATTTGCCGGCGAAATTCCGGCGAGCATCGGATTACTTCCAGCACTAATTAACTTTCGGGTTTTCTCGAATCAGTTGAATGGCACCTTACCACCTGAAATGGGCCTTCATTCCAATCTTAAAGAGTTTCAAGTCTGTGATAATCTGTTCACCAGCGCCTTGCCGGAGAACTTGTGTTTTCGCCGGAGACTGACCGGGGTTGTGGCTTTTTTGAACAATCTCGCCGGAGAAGTGCCTGAATCGCTGACGAAGTGCGTCACTTTGCGAACGATTCAGCTCTACAATAACAACTTTTCCGGCGAGATTCCTGCGGGTATCTACACGTTGTTCAACTTGTCAGATTTGATGATAAGTAACAATTCCTTTACGGGTAATCTTCCGAGTGAATTGGGTTGGAATTTATCAAGATTGGAGATCAGTGATAACAAGTTTTCGGGTCAGATTCCAAGTGCGGTTTCCTCTTGGGTTAGGTTAGTTGTGCTCATGGCAAGTAACAATCAGCTTTACGGCAAAATTCTGGTGGGTTTGACTAATCTGCCGCAGCTGACTACTTTGAACCTAGCTGGGAATTCATTAACCGGAGATTTTCCTACGACGATTTTGTCGTGGAAAAATCTCCACACTTTGAATCTTTCAAGGAACCGACTCTCCGGTCCAATCCCAGCGGTGATCGGAACTTGGCCGGACCTTTTGAACCTCGACTTGTCGGAAAACCGATTTGCCGGTCAGATTCCGGCAGAGTTAGGCCAGTTGAAGTTGAACACTTTGAACTTGTCATCCAACCAACTTAATTTCTGGCCAAATCCCAAGTGCATTTGATAACTTGGCTTATGACACAAATTTCTTGAACAATCCCAATCTTTGTGCCACTACCCCTATTCCAAATGTCCGATTTTGTTCATCCAAAACCCGAAAATCGGAGAATTTGTTCCCCAAGATTCTCGCGTTGATTCTGGTTTTCGCTGTACTTCTATTCTTCTTTACTGCTCTATTTACCTTATTCATGGTTAGAGACTACCGGAGGAAGAAGCTCAAGCGAAACCTCGCCGCCTGGAAATTGACCTCATTCCAAAGGTTTAATTTCACTAAGGCAAACATTCTTGCAGGGTTGACGGAGAATAACTTGATTGGGAGTGGAGGGTCAGGGAAAATTTATCGAGTCGCGGTTAATAATTCCAGGGACTATGTTGCTGTGAAGAAGATTTGGACCAAAGGGAAGTTGGACAACAAGCTAGAGAAAGAGTTTTCGGCAGAAGTTGATATATTGGGAGCAATCAGCATTGCAATATAGTGAAGTTGTTGTGTTGCATTTCTAGTGAGGACTCAAAGCTGCTTGTGTATGAGTACATGGAGAATCAGAGTCTTGATGAGTGGCTACATGTGAAGAAGAGGAGGGAGACCAATCCGGCTCGCCGTGTCGTGTTGGATTGGCCTAGAAGGTTGGAGATTGCCATTGGAGCTGCGCAGGGTTTGTGTTACATGCACCATGATTGCACACCGAGGATCGTTCATCGCGACGTCAAGTCAAGCAATATCTTGTTGGATTCCGAGTTCAAGGCAAGAATGGCTGATTTTGGCCTTGCCAAGATTCTGGCCAAGCGCGACGAGCTTAACACCATGTCTGTTGTCGCTGGATCGTTTGGATACATGGCTCCAGGTAAGAGGGCTTGTGTTAACTGATATATTCATGGTTTATTCCGTTGATTATCTTGCGTCTATTATTTCCCTCTTAAACGTTAAAAAAATTGGGTATTGACTAAACTATTTCCTTGATTACAGAGTATGCTTATACGACAAAATTGAATGAGAAGATCGATGTTTACAGTTTTGGAGTCGTACTCTTAGAACTTGTGACCGGAAGAGAGGCCAATGACGGGGATGAGGACACGAGCCTGGCAGAGTGGGCGTGGCATCAACATGAAGAAGGAAATCCCATCATTGATGCCTTGGATGAGTACATGAAGGAGCCATTAAACTTGGAAGAAAAGTCCAGTGTCTTTAAACTAGGGCTCATGTGCACAAGCACACTACCTTCATCCCGGCCTTCTATGAAGGAGGTCTAGCAAATGCTTTCGCCGGATTGATCCTGTGGAAGGTAGTGAAGTGAAGAAAGTTGGAACCGAGTACGACGTTGCTCCACTCCTTGCCAATGCCAACAAGAATCTATCTAGCTATACGGGTAGCAAGAAGATAGCAGATGAAGATGGCGATTATGTCGTCTGAAATGTGTGATGCTCGATTTTGTTGGAGAGAGAGAGAGAGAGAGAGAGAGAGAAGGCGGTCCAGGCAAGTCGTGAATTTGCTGGCATCGGATGAAGACAATCATCATTTGTTTTTAAGCAGAATGTCATGTTGTGGGTAGTCGTAGAGATACAGGATGCATATTAGTACTAGTAAAATTTCAAGTTTTACACTATCCCAACAGCAGTAACAGTCTCCTAAAGTAGAGTTTCAATATGCCTTTGAGGGACTGAATTGTTTAGACTTGCAAATCCCGAAGGGGAATGATGTTCTGGAGATGAGACTTTACCATCTAGCAATCTTTTCTGGCCTTTTCTCATCAGGATTGGATTGTGTCTCCAGTTACGCTCGGTGATACACTACAAACACACATCAATGGTCCGAATTGTTCACTTTCAGAGACTAAAGAAGATAATTGTCATACAAACAATTTGGTTGGTCAAATGATTATAGCCACACAATAACCTCACACTTAAAATCAATGATATGGATGTGAAAAAATTGATTGTACTAATTGATACACCTCCATTTTTTAAGGCATGTCTAACTCAAATATTCAATATCAATTCAGAAAGTTATAACTCATGGTTTCCTAAATAACTCATTCGCATTTAACGAAAGTTAGGTGAATTTTTCATGTTGTTCTGCTTGTATTGGCATCTTTTCAATAGCATTATTCCAGCTTTAAAATTTAGTTCAAAACAATTCAGAAATCCGATGTATCCTAAGATGTGTCTAAAATAAGTAGGGACAGGTAGTTTCCGAGCTCAAAAGTCACCTGATTGCTATGGAGTTGTATTTATTTTCACATGCTTTGTACGCACATTGCTGCAGTTTGTTGAAATGCTTCTTTAAGTACCCATTGAGCTAAATAATGAACCATTCATAAGCTATACTGTCTACCACAGTAGTTAACTTAAGAAAGATACAAACTTTCATATATTTCCTCCCAATTGAAACCTTTATATTGATCGTGTGAAAATCAATCGGACTAAAATATGGTGTAAACAGATAGACAACTGCAGTGAACGGAGATATAATTTAAGTGATCGGCGATTTTTTTTTAAATTTGGTCGACAAATGCTCAATTTTATTCTTTGCAGGAATGTAGGAGTCATTATCAATGGAGATCAAGCTTTGGTTCAACTGACGTTTTAGCGGATTGTAAGTGAGAGATCAAAGAGAATTTTCCTTGGCATCTGTTGGTGTTATCTTATTTGCTTCAATCATGGCCGAGATTCTGCTACGAAAACTTGACCTTTTATATTTGAACTTATTTATCACACCACAAAGTTTGGTTCAAGGTGATATTCAGAAGGTTCTGTTCATACAATTTTGTGTCACTACTACAATAATAAATAAAGGTCACACCAGGAAGTTTACAAAGATCACGGTTTTAGTAAAACTGTGATAAAAAATTGTAAGCTAAATATTTAATCTCAATTTAAGTCAAAAGTTGAGATAAAAAGTGGCGCTTAATATATTTTATCTCAGTTCTTTAAAAACTGTGATTGTAGATAAAAAAACATCACTCTTGTGGTGAGATAAAAGATTGAAACCTTAAAAAGACATTTTTCTTGCCGTGTGAGATAAAAGATTGACATGCGGAAAAGAGTGAGATAAAAGACCTCGCTCTTTTGGCGAGATAAAAGACCGAAACCTAAAAAAGATCTCACTCTTGTAGCGTAATAAAACATTGACGCGCAGAAAAAGCAAGATAAAAGACCTCGATCTTGTGGTGAGATAAAAGAGTGAAGCCTAAAAAATACCTCACTATTGCGGCATGATAAAAGGCTTACTCTTGCAGCGAGATAAAAGACTAAAGTCTGAAAATGATCTCACTCTTGCGGCGTGATAAAAGATTGACTCTTGTGGCAAAATACAAGATTGAAGCCTACATTTTAGATACTTTGAAATTCTTAATTTTTTTAAACAAATATAAAACTATGAACTTATATGTAATGCTTTACTCACCTTTTAAGTTTCTTGGGAAAACTTACGTGTGTCCCCATCTGGTGGGGATATTTGGATGATAGTACACAAGTTACACTTGTCGGAAATCGGGGGTTTAAGTTAATTAAAACTTAACTTTAGATATTAAATTTTGCATTTGGTTGTCTCGTGAACTCTTACAATTGATGAAGTGTCCCAGGTTTGTACTTTGTACTTCATATCTGATGTAAAAATGATATCTTCTATCGATTGAAAAAAAAAAAAAAAAGCTTTAAATCAATTGAATGCGTACAATGAGATTTCCATCACACGTGAAGGCTTCCAAAAGTTATCGTACATGAAGGGGTAGACTTGACGTTGGGCTCGGGTCCTGATCACACCTTCCCAACATGTAGTGAAATTCTACAATTGTCTCTGGACCATAAGGAGGATGATTGATGATAATGATTTGCAGAAGTCGCCAAAATTGATGGTATCAACAGGCATGTGCAGCCAATAAATATGGAATATATATAAAAATTACTACTCCTACCACATAGCATTGGGAAGAACCGGGAGTTTTCAGTCAATTATCACTATCAATTTTTTGGGCCTGCATAGACTTGACTATGGTGACCATGATCATATGGTGGCTATTGGTCACCTTTTCTTCCTCTGGCTTCTCTCTAACGACAATCACTCATATCTCCACAAAAAAAAAAAAGAGCATAAGCCAAAAAAATCCATGCGAACTTATTCGTCATGCATAGGATTTCCTACAAAAGAATATTAGTATATGTATGCACCAGTTTAGTCTTTCTTGGCTCAAAATATAAAAATTCACTGTGAATAATTGTCCCATCTTATGCATTTTTGTATTTTTTGGTCGCATTATTAGCACTGATGTATAAAATTTTGGGTGTATATAACTGGTTAATAGAGCTAGTAGAGTTATAATTTTTAACATCTTGTTTAAAATTTTTGGAGCCCCCACTGTATTTGAACCCCGAAAAAATGTGTGGTGAATATAGGTGTTTGGCACCACGCAATGGCGCCCTAAGACCATCAAATAATTACCCTGATTCTCCTAACACCCCTCCATTAATTATTTTTTAATAATTCTATGATCCCCTAACAACCCACTGAGTCTTTCCTCTTCCGCTTTCCTATATCTTATTTTCCTTAAAATTCCATCGTTCTTCTTATCTGCTTTTCCAAACAAGGCCCCAAAAAAAAAAAAGAGAGAGAGAGAGATCACTTTCTTTGTCGACAATAATAACGTTTTCTCATCTTCAGTTATTATATTCCACAAGAACGTGCTTTGAACGGTATTCAAATCAACCTCTCCTTTATTTTCTTGGTGGAAATTAATTGAGTGGGGCTTTTTATGTGATATAAAGTGGGTGACTCTAACCCAACGACTTGGCCAAGTGATGTTGACCTATGACAATTAGGTGCATGTTTGCACTTTTATATGGTCTCAGGTTCGATTTTCATTGTCAACAATTCTTGAGAGGCCACCTCATCCCCACGTGTAAACGTGTGAAACGAGTAGTAAGAATTAGTTCAAAGTGCATGCCAATCGCAAGCTAGCTCGAAATACCTCGCATTACCACAAAAAAAAAAAAAAAAGAAGAAGTAGGTGACTCTTTGTGACTTCCAAGTCTACTTTCACTTTTCCAAGTTCAAACTTTACGAGAGGAGGCAGTTCGCAACTTCGCTAAAACTCTCCTATTGTCCATAATTAGGACTATGCATGCATCTAGAATAAGAATACTGCATTACCAACACTTTCAACGCAACCTGTATTCTATTGAAATCTCTGTCGCCGAAATCCTACTCTAAAAACACAAATGGTACCAAAATTTCACTAATTTTTTTTTTCTCAGCGAAACTTAAAATTGTTAGTTGTCGTTTAGTGAGGTTTGGACTTTGGATCCCTATCAAATGCATGTAATTAGAGGGTAGGATTGGACTATCAATCCCCCATCCACTTTAGTCTCGTATTTGTGTAAGTTTTTATCCCCCGGATTAGTAATCATTTTTTAAGGGGATAATATAGTCCCATGGGTGTACCAAAATAACCCCCGAGTTGCCCTAAAAATTAAAAACAACATACCCAATCATTTCTCTCTCTCTCCCCTGTTATCAGTCGCCTCCCCAAATCTGTGGCAAGAGGAAGCCGATTCAAACCATAGCAGAGGAAAGGTCGCCGGAGCAGATCAGAAAGTAGTCTCTGTGTGTGTGAAGCAATGCATATTGATTAAAAAATCTGGAAATTTTATGATCAGTTCATAGATTAGGAAGAGAACAAATAGGCAGCATCGATACCTTGGTCGTGACACTACCCCGCACTAATTTTATTACGATTTTATACTGCGTTTCTGTTCCCATCAAACCGAAATCAGAATATTTGAGTCCATTGTTGCTCATGTAATATCATTTTATTTAGTGGGAACTAGCGAACTACAGCAATGTGTTATTATTTTCCAGATTATTGTTGGGATTTCAATTGGACTGGGTAATTGAACGATTGGGCAATTGAAGGTTTTTTTTTTTCCAGATTGTGTGTGTGTTTTTTTTTTTTTTTTTTTTTTTTTTTGTAGCGGAAGCAAAATTAAAAAAAATGAATATTTTTATGTTGGTAAAAATTATACAATAGATAAGTATGGGTGGATTGTTAATTGCTTTGGGGGCAACATAGTCAATTGAACTGCTAATCCTCGTCAAGAGGGATTCAAAACAAACATGGGATAGGGAGGATTGGTCGCGATTGGACTTGTCCATCATGTAATCCCATACACAAAACAAACATGGGATAGGTAGGATTAACCACCAAATGGTCCATGGACTATTTAGTCTCCGGACTAATAATCCCATAGTTATAGTCCTTCCTAATACAATCCCTCCAATCAAACAGGGCCATAGTATCTTTTCCATGACTACCACTCCACTTGCGTCCCGTCAACAATCTTTCTTAATTACCATGCTTTTTTAGTCTTCATAAGTAATGGAAAACATGATTACATCAAGGACGACAAGCCCAATTGCCTAATTAACAATTATAAACTTGAAAATGATGGCTATGCCAACCTCATTTGAATCCCATAGGGTTAGCAGGTAATCCACCCCCTTCCATACACCAAATTAACTATCCTTCTTTTGTCCCCATTCTTTTTGGCCCACAAAAGAAATGAAATAGATGGTTCACGTTGGACTTCCAAGTCTTTGATATTTTCACCATTCTAGATGCCTTTATAACTTTTCCACAAGTACTGAGAATACATGCATTCACCCAAAGAGAATACACGTGAACATGATTACATTGGAGATAATTCAGGTTACCTAACATCACAGGCAAGAAATATGGAGCCGCGACGGTGTAGCGCATACTCGTAATGCGCATATACTAGTGCGGATCTCTTATCCTAAAAAATAGTACGTAAATTTTGAAAACCATAAACCTTATAGGCCAATTTAAGCCTCTATATGTTTGAGACTTTGAAGATAGAAAGGACAACTGACGTGAAATTAGCAAGTGGGAGAGAAATTTCAGGGGAAGTAATTGTTTTGTTCTGTCTTGTTTTTCAAAGAAAGAAAAGAAAGGAATCTATTATTCATTTTTCGAGTTCAGTGAAAAGAGGAAAGAATACAAAAAGGTAACGTATGTAAGCTAACGAAGGAAATGTTGAATGACAAATCAATAAAAGAGATTAACTTTTGTTCTCATCTTGCCTTGAACGTTTTCTCTCTCCAAAATTAGCTAGGAACCAATTAAAGAAAGAAAAATTGCTCTCCCTTTCTGTATTTCTTTAATTATAATGCGAAGCATGATTTTCGATCTTATACTCGGGTACGTACACAGATTGGAAGAGTCCATTTTGTTCACTTACTTATTTGCATAAAATAAGTTTTCGTAAGCAAGATACAAAATAATCAGAATAAGAGCAAGAATTGCCAAACATGTCACCAATTATAATTACATGACGTGTACGATAGTTAAGAAACTACAGATTCTCCTTTAAGTTTTTAAAGTATAAACTTCTAAGTACTTTGATTCATTGAAATTGCATATATCATAATCAATCTTTTTAAGCCTATGAATTTCAATTTCAGCCAACCGCATTTCAAGCCTGTTCGCGGGCTCAGTTGATGATCTCAACTGGTACTTTTTAATCAATTTATTAGATTATTCATGAAAAAATCTAGTTGGTCTGAACGGAATGAACGAGGTAAGAGATATGACTACGATTATCAGTCCTGTGACTACAATTAATTATTATTATCAGTCTTATGACCAGGGGCGGATCCAAGATTTTCTATCACTGGGGTCAAATATTCTCGTACACAAAGGCTCGTTGTGACGTGTAGTAATTGATGCTTGTGATGGTTTCTTCCTTTAAAATATCTCTCCATAGCTATAGGAAAATTTTAAAAGGACCTATGTTTATCCTAGTTTTTAATAAGTTTGCTTAGGTTGGATTAATGATATGGCCCAATTAGGTAAAAAAAAAATTCAAAGTCTGACTTTTAATGAAGTCTTTTTTCCATGACTTTTAGAGAGAGAGAGAGAGTGGGACCAAAAAACAACCAAGACCGTGGGTGAAAAGTTGGACAAGCATGTAATTTTTTAAGATCACTTGGGGCAAGATTATAAAAGAGAGAGTATAGAGTTTTGGGGCAAAATTACCAAAATGTCCAAATCTATATACATCTCTATGGAAAAAATTGATTCAGTGAGGTCAACTAACCCCTCTTGACCCAATATGGGTCCGCCCTTGCCTATGGCAGTGTGATTACACTTATTAGTCCTTGTCTATATTGTGGTATTCATTGTGTCCATAGAATTGAGAGATATTCCAATATACATTGTGTTATTTGTTGTGTCCATAGAACTGAGAGAGAGGAGAGAGTACATTAGCTAGCCTCCATAATGTCACGTGGTCAAACAAGCCCCTTAATTTGAAAAATGGGCAACATCAAAGTGACGAGTGCCAGATCCAAAGGCACAATCCTTGCATTTGATGTGTTTGATGCACTCCCTCCTTTTCATCATCCCTGTTGGAGGTTTTTTTTTCGGTCTTCATTCATCTAAACTAAGACATATACCATTTCATTCATTCAAGTAATTTTATTTGAACCCAAAAAGAATCTCTCTAATCTCCTTTTTTTCCACACCCATTTAAAGAATATTGAACCTAAAATGTAATCATCTTCAACTTAACCCTAAAATTAAATATTTTGCCCTTCAATCTACCACTGCACCACCGCCATCAACGGCAAGCCGATCTCTCTTGACCAATTATAACTTTGATCTCGTCTAGTAACTTCGCGTCGGAGACCATCCACCGGATCACATAGTGAAGGATAATGTAGTAAATTTACATGAATTAAAATAAATAAATAAATAAATAAATAAAGAAGAAGCACATATCATTTTAAAGAAAGTACGAAAACCAATTCTCTAAATTGAATTGTTTACTTACGTTACGTAATTAAGGCGTCAACCCCTTTTAGATTAAGTTCAAGCCACCTAAGATTATGTCCACCAAACATGCTACACATACAACGGCTAGGGGTGTGTTTTTTCTTCATAGCTTTTTAATTAGTGTGGCCTTTGTGTTGGAGGAAGTTGCTTTGAAGCTATTCTATGGAGAGACACTTTGTTACATGGATATGTGTATTATATATATACACACCACGGATCCGGTAAAGAATCTCTTACGGTCAAATCATACGGACATCCCCTTTTTCGATCGAATTTTGAAGATCTGAGCCGCTCAATGTGTTCAAAATGTGATTTTAAGAATACAATAAGGAAATCGCCAAAAAAAATGACCGGAAATGACTTGATCCGATTAATTTTGCATAAAAATGCATTTATAATGTTTTTATGAAACATGATCTATACCGTACAAAAAAATTATTTCCGCAAATTACCTATTTTTTAAGTTTACAAAATTACACGTAATTTTGTAATGGAGTGACTAGCTTTACGGGACGGAGGGAGTATTTATTTTTTATTTTTTTCACACGAGGGAAGGCCCGCCTTACATGATTATTTGGTAAATTGCTAATCCCCCCCCCCCCCCGGCCCCACCCACTTTTCCCACATTACCCCCAGTCCCTCCTTCTCTCTCTCATTTTATTTTTTTTGTTATAAAATTTTAAATAATAATAACTTTTTTTTGACGTATTTTTTTAAAATAAATTTTATATTTTAAAATCTACTCAACGAAATCTATCAAACCAGCCTAATAATGATGGTGAAATAATGGAAAATGAAAAAATTATATATTTTTGTGGTAGTTTAAATGTATAAAGAGGTTGAAAAATTAAGTGTTCCAAAATTCAATTCGTTTGAAGGGGTGGAAAGATTTTAGTTTTCTGATCATTTTATTCTAAATGGTCATAATTAAATTTTGACTGTAGGGCTCTCGTTGATTAACCCTAAGAGATATTTGATTCTACGACTTTCTTAGGGTTAATCAACGAGAGCCCTACAGTCAAAATTTAACTATGACCATTTAGAATAAAATGATCAGAAAACTAAAATCTTTCCACCCGTTCAAACGGATTGAATTTTGAAATATTTAATTTTTCAACTTCTTTATACGGTTTAAACTACCGCAAAAATATATAGTTTTTCCAATTTTCCAATCTCTTTAGTTTCGAGAGAAAAAGAAAGTCTTTTCTTTTCTCTTTTAAACTTACCGTAAGAAGTCACTTCGTTCAGTAGCCACATTCTCCTTCCGTAACGTTTATATATTAATTACTTCAATTTTTAATCCGTTTGAACGGGTGTAAAGATCTTATTATTCTGATTATAATATTCTAAAGAGACATAGTCAAATTTTGTCTCTAAAACTCTCATAATCACGTTTCTGCTCCATAGAATTGCAAATTGATGGTAATGATTTTTTTTAAAAACCAAACGTTGGCGTTTTAGGCGCTGGGCCCGCTCCCCCTACCTACCTTTTAATTTCTTTCTTTATTTAATTACTTATATTTTATTTTTTTAATTTATATAAATACACCCTTTCTATATTAAAAAACTAGCGAATGCCCGTGCCTGAAGGCACGGCGCAGTATATCTTGATAGCGTATGTGCTCGTGCCTGAAGACACTTCACATTCGTAACTAATCTAAATCTAAACCAATCACATTGTACTTGTGCTTCTTTACCAATTTGCTAACCCACTTGAAATATTATCACCATCAACCAACACAGATTGCTTCACAAAAAAAATTGCAACTACTGTGGTATTTCGAAAAAAAAGAGCTATCACAAATGACAAAAAGGCATGTTAAAAGCCCCATTCATTCAACGCACTTACACAACTCCACAATCTAAGTTGCAACAAACAAACAAAAGAAAAAGAAGAGAGCAACAAAGAGAACATGAGTACCCTTTCTCTAACATTCATTGGATAGGAAGACCCAAGACAAAATTTAAGGCCAGGGTTGCATACCCTGCAAAACAAAAGAGGAAAACTCAAAAACTTGTTTCTCTCAGAAACTTCAAGAGAAGAGGGGGAAAAAGAGAGAGAACTTTGTTCTATCTAATCACTTGTTTGGCTCGAAGCCATCAATACCAACATAAACCAAATGTTGTTCAGGTTAGAGCAAACAACATAACGCGAGAAATCAACATTGATACTAAACTAAGACGCATAAGATTCAGTGATAGGTCCTACAACACTGTGTACACCACTGTGAAGACTTTTGTAGATATCTCTAGAGCATTGCACAACTTAAGATGCTTGTTTGTTATCTTGCACATAATGTGTCACCTCACTCTCTATTTTTTTTTTTGTGGATAGGCACCTCTCTATGGGTTTTTATATGAGTTCTTATCATAGTTTAATTTTCCTTCCAAGTTATATTTATCCATACACACAAAGCAATACAGGAGTAAGAGATAGAAGTTACCTATCCACTCATTAGCATTGAGAGGACCTTTTTTGGGTCTGGTTAGAACATCCACCATGCACATCCACCATGCGTCAGGCGTCAAGATTGCAACAGAAGAGTCCTGTAACAAAAAAAGCTTGAACATTTTTTTCATAATTTCTCTTGCTTGATTTGAGTTTTTTCCTTGACAATCCAAGAGCAAAATTATAGGCATCATGTGGCAAGCAAAACTACTAATTCAATTAAACCACAGCCAAGTTATTCTACAAATGATCAAATATACAAACTAAACAAACGACATTCAAGTCCATCTCAATTTTAACAAATTTCAACCGACAACTAACTTAGGCAATTGCTTAGTTCCATGTACATGACGAATGGCAATCATAAAGATATGGTATATTGATTTGCCCAGATAAAGCATAAACACACAAAAAAGAAAGCTTTTGTACCCAATTAACTAAAAGCCTTCAGAGTCACCACATGTCTTACTTCTAAGTCGAAAAGAAAACAATGATTCACCAATGGGAAGAGAAGATATTTTCCTTATATCTTACATTAGTAAATACAGAACAAATAAATTCCTGCTGCCTTGGATTACTACCAAGGGTGGCTCGGCCTTCATGAAAAGGTCCAAACAAATACCCCTATTTTGGTGCTATACAGAAAAGGAAAGTACAGATAAGTAAAAATTCTCAAAACCTGGAATGGAATTTGAGCTTTTGTGTAATAACCCGAAAATTTAACTAATAAAAATATTCAAAATAATTATTTATTTATGATAATATTGATTTCCTTATTTATTATTTAGTAGATAATTACAAAAAAATAAGTATTATATCTAATTACCTCTTAAAAATTATTTTGTCATTATATACGTACATATAAATGTATGCATGCACGCCTATATTCCCCCTCACTCTCCTACTCAATCTCTACCTTCTCCATGACCCAAAATTCGTGCGTAATTCGTCCATGCAAAAACCCGATACCGTTAGGACTCGTTTTAATTCGAAACTCATCCAATTCTCCTATATATACACACCACACTGACCCTAGGGCACGTACACTATTCTACCACCTCCCACGGAGTCAGAAAAGAGAGAAAAACCAGAGAGAAATCAATTACAATCGATAGAATTTTAGAGAGAGAAAAGTGGGTTTCGAGGTTCCGTTCGTCCGAAACCCAAATTGATCGTTTAAGTTGTTTACTACAGTCCCAAGGATCACCGTAAATCAAGCAATTCGGTCCCAAGGTCCTCCGATCGAAGGAATTAAAGTCGTCTTCCCCAAAATCACGTTTTCGATCGAAAACGAAATTAATCCGAACCAAGGTACTATAATTCAATCCGAGCCCTCCTCTACGTATAAATATGTTTATTAGACATAACCCAAGGACCCCCGTGACCCCATGCATCGAAACCGAACCAAAAAAATCAAAAAAACGAAAAACAGCCGCGACCTTGCGGCCGCGACCTTCGGGCGGCCCAGCCGCAAGAACCAGAGAACGCGACCTTGCGGCCGCGAACTCCTCTTATCCCAGCCGTGCGGTTTCGTGGTCTTGAGATCGAATTGATTTTGCGACCCTTTAAAAATATATTTTCACTCCGAAATTTTTATCCTAGGTTCCTAACATTCTAAAGTTCATAACTTGTTAGTTTCATATTTTTTTTATTTAATCTACTATTTATTTAATTTTTATTCGTAATCGTGAGATCGTTTGTAAACTAAAATTCGTTACGACCCTTTAAATTAGTCTATAAATCCCCAAACTATTTTTCTTAGATTCCTAACTTATTAAAGATCATAAGTTGTTGATTTCATAACTTTTTAATGTTATTTGCTATTTATTTTATTTTTAATTAAAGATATAAACAAAAATTAATAACGACCTTATAAAAAATATTTTTAACATCGAAAATATTTTTCCTAGACTTCTGACAGTTCAAAGGTGATATTTTATTAAAATAAAATTTTATTTATTTGATTTACTATTTATTATTATTTAAGCATTGTTTCTTAATAATAATATCGTAAAATATTATACAGAAGGTTTAAAAATCCAAATAATTTTATTTAGACTATTTACAGCCCTAGAATGATATCCTGTAAATATAAATATATTTCCAACTCTTTAATTATTTATCGTCTATTTATTCTTGTTTCGTCTATTAATTTAATCCTTTTATTTAAAATAATTCCGTGAGCATCCAAACCCAACTTTAGCACTTGAACTTATTATAGGGGACTGTTAGGACCTTTATTAAGGTTACGATATTCATTTTAATATTTTTACCTAATTAATGAATTTAATTAGTATTTAATTAGCTTAATTACTTGATTAAATAAATAAAAGTTTAGAAAATTATTATTTAAGCTTAATTAAATAAATCTTACATTCTTAATTACTTTATGATCATACGAGATTAAGGGCAACGGCCCAGTCATAAAAAGTTACGTGATTGCATTGCTTAATAACTGTTTGATCCATCTGTTGTTCGTTTTTAATTATTATTGAGATTGATATTGTGCCGATGCTTCATTTGACTGTTAGATTGGACCCTAGAGACATGGGGTGGTATGCGAAATAGAAATCACGTAGACGATGTTAAGTAATGGATAAATTGTGAAGTTTATTTTATTTATAGAGGTTGTCTGCGGGCGTGATGTTGTGATATGATGAGATTGTGATGAGAATTGATCCTGGCGGTGTCCAGTGATGAATTGATAGGCTGGCGGGTGTCGAGTGATGATTGTGAAAAGAATTATGATGTGGTTTATAAGATAGGCGAACCATAGTCGTGATTCAGGCATGATAAACTTACCCCTTGTTGTAGTTATTGGGGTGCACACTCGAGTACATAACTTAGGTGTTCTGCGACAACAAAGGAAGTGATCTCATGGGGTGAGCATGGCTAGTGGTTGGGAGGAAAGATCTCGTGGAGAGATCTTAGATTTGAATTAAGTTAATGAATAATAATGAATCAAGTTGTATGGATTATCTCTGTTTTTACTTTTTTTCGCACCATATATATCCTGTTTGCATAACAGTATTGTAAGAGGGGTATTTGGGTTGGATTATAGTTCGGGTGAACTCTTTCACTCAGTGCACGGATTTTCGGCATCCGTGTCGATTTTGGTAAAACCAGAAACACAGGATCCCGCGGGTGAACAGTTTTATGCTGAGGAGAATCCGGAAGTGGGAGTTGAGCCAGAATACGCTTGGGACCCATATCAGACTTAGAAGATGGCTATTTTTACTATTTAGCTTATTCCCTCTTAGACTATTTTAGTATTTTCGCAATGGATTGTAATAAGTGAATCCTTATGACGAATTATCTGTTTTGGATTTCAAATTGGATTTAATAAGTTTTCGAGAATTAGTATTTTAATACCTCCGATTTTACCTTCGAAAATCGGGGCGTTACATTTTGACAGTGTGTTCAAAACCTGGAATGGAGTTTGAGCCATTCATTTCTCTGAACAAATCACATGGAATACAGATTCCCATCCTAGTGTCAAAAGAGTTCCTTGTACTTTAAAGGAAAGTTTATCAAGTACTTTCAGTTAGCCTCAAGGGGATTGGCTAAACAAACAGAGGCCAAGAACGAATCCCAAGCTCACAGAGTCACAGATACCTATCAATCCCTAATCAGAACGCTAATATAACGACAAAATCTTGAATTTCTAACGAAATGGAAAATAAAATAACACCAAAAAACACTTCAAACACAAAACACATAAACAGAAAATAATCCTGTGCGATCAATGGGAATAAATCACCATGGACGTTCTGATTGCGAGTGGCTCTAATGGTGATCTCGTCCGCATCGGAGTTACCCGAACATCGGCTAGCTCTCTCGTCAACACTCCATCAGCAATGAACTGTAAACGAAAAGGCAAAAATATATCTTAGCGACGAACTGTATACGCAACTGAGTGAAGAAAAAATGCCCAACTCATAACCTCAATAGCCTATGCAAAAACGATTCAACCTAGTAGACTTGGAAGGAAAAAATTCAACAATCGATTCAACCACAGGACACAATTGACACACAAACATGCCAGTTGATTTCATTCACAAACCTTCCTCCAAGCCTGAGCAAGAAAAACACACAGGCCAAATCAAACATTTAATCGAACACCTGGAATGCGTTTAAAAGAAAGGAACCACACCCAGTTTCACTCACACACAAAATGCGAGTGAGTTTTTTGTTTTCCAGTGAACATTTAATCAAACACATGAAATGCGTTTAAAAGAACGGAACTGCACCCAGCCTCTCACACACAAAATGCGAGTGAGTTTTGTGTTTTCTACGTGTGACTGGATGTATATCAGTGCTAGAACAACTTAAAACAAATTCTAGTTGGTCTTATTTTAAGGATAAAGAAGCAGAAAAAAAAAAAAAAAGCCTCAAAAAATCAAATCTTTGCGCAAATGGAAAGCGATAATGAAAAACAAAATCGACATGATACCCATTCGTTTACCAACGATGGTGAAGAGTGGTTACCTTTGACCTCGGCTGTTCCTGCTACTTGGGTGAGCGCAATGTTCGATCGGCCACATTTGGCGGTGCTCGAAAATAGATGAAATCCCTTAGAGAGAAAAAAACCGTAGACCCGTAGTTTTTTAGTGAAAGATGTGAAGAACTACAAACCTTTTGGGGTGAAGAAGAACTACATGTGGTCGAACCCTGAGAGCCTCGAACAGCGGTGGTTCCAGTGGTGACTCGTCGCGTCGCGTCGGTGGTGTTAGTGGTATCCCATCGGGCTCGACAGAGAGGAGCGACTGGGATTCGATTTCCGAGGGCTTGCGGTGGTGAGGGGAGAGAGGGATGCCGTGGTGCTGTGGTAGTCGGTCGGTCGAAGAAAGACAGAGAGAGAGAGTTGAGAGGGAGAGTGGGTCTGAGAGAGAGAGAGAGAGAGAGCGTGAGTGAGGAATGGGAATAAACGAATAATGGTGCGGCTAGGGTTTCTTACAAAAATGCCATTTATGATAGCCATTGGATGGACTAAGTATTTACAAAAATGCCATTATAGAATGGACGGTGGAAATTATGCGGGAGACAATTCTGGACCGTCGGTTGTCTTTTGGATTCAAAACCAGTCCTCCCTTATTATATAGATATAATTCAAGAATTAAGTGCTCCAATTTTCAATTCAGTTGAACCAGAGTGAAAATCGTATTTTTTTAATCATTTTATTCTAAATGGTCATAATGATTTTTTTGCTCTTAGGTCTTTCAACGAATACCCTAAGGCTCATTATTTAATTTCAGGGCTCTCTTAGGGTGTTCATTGAAAGGCCTTGGATCAAAAAATTTATTACGACCATTTAGGATGAAATGATCAGAAAAATAACATCTTTGTATTGATTCAAACGGATTGAAAATTGAAACACTTATTTTTTTAACTATATTTTTTAATATATATAGGGAAAAAAAGGAAAAAAAACAGTCAGGATAAACATGATCAATTGAAACACATTTTTTTTTCTCTCAATTAATTTACAAAGCCTAGAATTAGACTTGAACCTATTAATTGTCTAACAAGTAGTCTTTCCTATTAATTGCTATTGCCCGTGTTGATAATCACTTCGTGCAAGTTTTCTTACAACCTCATTACCTTGTACCATCCATCCCAATATGGTGGCAGGACCATGCAAGTTTTTATATATTGTTTTGACAATATATACTCAATTATAATGAAATGAAATTTTGTTTAAATTTATTATTGTTCATTAGAGGTTATTTTTATTATTTCATTGTTAAGACAAATTAATTAACTAATTGAAATAATATAAATTTATTAAGTATAAAGTCAATTTTAATTGAAAATAGAATTTGAGTTAACGAAAAAAAAAGGGAAGGTAAATGGGAAAAGAAACAAATAAAGAAAATAATTGAAAATTAAAAAAAGAAAAAAAAGATTCCTACTGGAAAGAAAAGGAAACAAAGAGAAAAAAAAAATTCAAACTGGAAAGAAAGAAAAAGCAATAAAGAGAACGAAAGAAAAAGAAATAAAGAGAAAAAAAAATTAAAGTGAAAATAAAGAAAAGGAAGTAAAGCGCCAAAAAAAAAAAAACCAAACCGGGAAAAAAAGAAGGGAGGGGGTGTGTGGGGGTAATAGTGGAAATTCGGGTGTGGGGTCGGGGGTGGGTGTGTCAGAAGGGGGGGGTGGAGAAAGCGCCCCTCGATTATTTGTCGTTATGACTAAGACATCTCATGGAAGTTGGACCAAGGAGCAAGAATAGTCGATTATTTGTCTTCATTGCATCTAAACTAAGGAAAATACCATTTCATTGATTCACTCTAAGTAATTTTATTTGAACCCAAAAAAGAATCTCTCTAATCCCTTTTTTCCCACACCCATTTCAGAATTGAACCTAAAATGTCATCATCTTCAACTTATAACCGTAAAATTAAGTTTTTTTTTTCCTTCAATCTACTACGTACAGCACCACCGCCATTGATTGCAAGCCGATCTATCTTGGCCAACTACAA
This sequence comes from Rhododendron molle, assembly GCA_025413875.1. NCBI lineage: Eukaryota > Viridiplantae > Streptophyta > Magnoliopsida > Ericales > Ericaceae > Rhododendron > Rhododendron molle. The sequence goes on along the minus strand of CM046398.1, from coordinate 31,338,839 downwards.
CTTTGATCTCGTCTAGTAACTCATCGTTTTGATCGGAAACCACCCACTGGGTCAAAATGTGAAATATAATGTAGTAAATTCACATGAATATATAGGAAAGAAGAAAAAAAAAAAAAAAAAAGCTCGCATCTCATATAAAAGAAAGTAAGAAATTAATCCAATTCCCTAAATTGAAGTGTTCACTTACGTTACGTAACGTAATTAAGCCGTCAACTCGTAGCTTCTAGATTATTTCCACTAGGGTGTGTGTTTTTTCTTCATAGCTTTTTAATCAGTGTGGCCTTTGTGTTGGAGGAAGTTGCTTTGAAGCTATTCTATGGAGACTAGCTATATGAGTGGAGAGAGAGACACTTTGTAATATGGATATGTGTATTATATATCAAGAAATAACGACATGTTTTGATTTTAAATTTGTAAATAAAATTAATCGTGCGTAATGTTTTGTATTGGTTACTTGAACAACGTGCGCATGGGTAATATTTTATTTATGTACTTCTCTTATTAGATGATTTTTCGCACATATGCTAGAATGCAAGAGTTACGAGATGAACCTTGTGGATTAATTTTTTGGAGTTTAAAAATGGAGCCAAAATAGTTGAGTTTTGTGGAGTACGGAGGATAAGGATATGGAGGGGATCGGGTTTAATCCTTGGATTAGTGGAGTATGGACGATAAAGGCATGGAGGAGAGCTTAACCCCTACCAGATATGTTACTTCACATTATTCTAGATAGACCTCCACCGCACAATTTCGCCACTCTCTCAATCTCACCGTCCATCTCGACAATCAATAGTTCGGATTTAAAAAAAACAAAAAAAAAACTCTTTTATGGAAGAGTCTGGAAAAGTTTTTTAAAATTCGAACAGTCCAAAATACTTTTGAGATGAGTTGAGAATGGTGGAGGAGCGGTAAAAGTGACCGGTGGGTATAAACTTTTCGTTGTACGAAGACTAAATTTGACATTATATTGTTTTTTCTATTTCCTACTATTTTGTACATGAAAAGCCAAGGTCTACCCATCAGTCCATCTAGTTAACCAAAAACATTTCCTCTTTGTTTTCATCTGGAACGATTACAGCAAACATGAAAACTATTTGTAATAAGGAAATCATTAACTACCATATATTATCCCCATGCATTTCACATTTCCGTGTTCATTTCGTAGATATCCATGTGTTATTTTTTATTTCGTTGATCAGAATTTGATACTTAGTCGAATTATATTTTTCAGAAAAAAAAAAGAAATGAATGGCGAGAGTCTCCCGTACCGTTTCTCTTACTACAAGTTTTCTTCATTCGAACTTTTAAATGGACCTTGATGTCTGCGCAACCTAATTTTTGCATGATTAGTGATAAAACATTGGCTTTGTTCGGTTGTGGGTTTTGAGTTGTTTTTTGAATAAAGGTAGAGAGAGAAATGAGAGTAATGATTGTGGAGAGAGGTAAAAAGTAGAGAGAGATAGAGTGAAAAATGAAAGTAATGATTGAAAAGTTAGAGAGAGAAAAAGTAGAAAAGTTACTTTATCTAAAACTCTTGATTAGTGATAAAACATTTAACTTTTCAGGGGTGATGTGACCAACACTTCGGACGCATAAATCATACTACCCGAACCGCAAATCGCGATCGTAATAAATCTTATTTTTTGTCACACGAGGGACGGCCGCCTTATGTGATTATTTGTCCTTATGATAGAGACATCTCATGGAAGTTGGACCAAGGAGCAAGAATAGTCAAAGTCAACTAACAAAACTAATCAACGGTATGAAAGTTCGCGTGAGTTGCCAGCTTGTGATTGTGAGCGAAGAATACCAGACTCCTTTTAATTGTTTTTGACCTCGTGCTCGTGGGGGGCTTCTATGTTTTAATATCTTTCCTGGGATGTCTTACGTGGGCTTGCTTTGTCTCGTTAGAGCATCTACATTGTAATAAGTAAATAAACGTAGATAAACAAATTTAACAACAATATTCAAAACATATCCTATATTGTAATAAACAAAGTTATAAGTCTTTTAACAAATAACTAAATTTCACTCATTCCATAACCAAACTTAACAACTTTTACCAATAACCAAAACTCAGTAACCAAACTCAAAACTCAATAATTGAAAAATACCTCACATTAGAATCGTCTCATCGAGATGAATAATTTGGTGTGATCGGGTGCGTGATTGGAAGTCGTTTGCGATTGGACATATGTGCGTTGTGTATTGTGGGGATTTTTTTGGTTAGAGATAAAAAATAACCAATGTGGAGGTAAAAATTATTAAATTTGATTATGAACTAAATGGATAATCAAAAGCTGCTGTGGCACATTTTGATGATTGGTTTTGATTATTCCCATTGCGGATGCTCGTAGTATATCACACCAAACTTAGGTGAGTGCTCACTATATTTTTTTTATTTTCAGATAAATGCCAATGTATTTCCGTTTGATCCAAAAAAAACGATAAATGCCAAAGTAATACTTATTTTTACTAAAAATATCATTTAGTTCATTTAGATAAGGAAAATGAGTAGTTTTGCATACATGGATGGATACAAAGGGGGGTATGCGGGTGCACTTGCCCCACTCGAATGTGTGCCCCCATTCGTCCCACTCGAATGTGTGCCCCCATTCGAAATTAAAAAAAAAATAATATATATATATATATATATATATTTGTATAAATTAACATAATTATGAAAGTATGCTAATATATAAACATATACACTAGCGTATATCTCAAAAATACACATATAAAGTTAGTTTTATTCATGAATTTCATTATATGGTGTATTTCTATTTGTTGTTTTACGAGTTGTTTGTCTATTTGGAGCTATTTTTTCTTGATTAACTTTATTTTTAACAGTCTTGGAGAAATATTTTAAAATAAAGTCATTAACAAAGCTAGCTTGATCATTCTAAAACTTGTCAATGTTCATTTAAAACATATTTTAAATTTTTTTCTGAGTTTTTGTACTCATTTTTACCTAATTTAACTTAAAGTACACATTATAAACTTTTCTAATTAGTAATGCATGCTTTAATTTTGTACGATCTTACTGTGGTTGACTAAAAAAGTAATCTTTCGTCACCAGTAGACTATATTCTTGGATCCGTCCATGCTTGCATAGTGGGTATTTAAGACTAAAATACGAAAAATATCGTTTAGCTAATAGCATGACGTCACCCTTATAATGATTACAAGTAAAATACTATTGTGAGCAAATTTATTCTCCAATCCTGGATAATCTTTCTACACCCCAAAAAAAAATTTGATATCAAAGTTTTTTTTATTTAAAATGTAATTTATACCCCGATAAACAAAAAATACTCTTGAGTTAACTGTTTTTGTATAACTCAAGTATTAAGGCTAGCTTACGCGCACATTTACTAGTTTTGAGAGATCAATCTGATCAGCGTCTACTAATGAGGGCCCATAAAATTAAACCGGAACAAAAACCTATATGGACAGGGCCCAAGAGAGTTGATAGCAGCTTAAGAGACCTTAGGAATTAGGAGGGATTAACCTGCAAATCAGAAAGGAAAAATGACGGCCCATGACGTGTTTTGATAATTAATACTCGCCAAGAACAAGCTAAGAACATTTGTTAATGCTGAAAATATCCTTAACGAATATTAATTATCAAAACACGTCATTGGCCATCATTTTCCCAATCCAAAACCTTAACTACCAGGCAAATTTTCTTGGGTTCTCTTGAGTTGACTGTTGACTTCTATCAACCCACAAAACATGAAGCCCAAAATCATACTTCCTCCTTCCCGATTTGGTTCACCAAAGTGCATCAAGTGCCTGTTTGGAAGATTAAGATTGTGAGATTCTAGCGTTAAAACTTAGAAAACTAGGCCTCCTTTTTGGTCATTGACTCGTCTTGAGAGAGAAATAATGGTCTTTTTTGTTGTATTCGATTATCTCGTATGATTGGAAATGAAACTTCTACCATTTTGAGAAAAAAACAAAAAAAATTCCACATATTATGCCAAAGGGCTTGTATTCCAATGGTATTTCATGATCCTTCATTTGTGGGAGGTCAAGGTTAGAACTCCGTCGGGGGTGTTTGTGGTTCGAGACTATAGACAGTCTTTAAACCCCACTCAAGTATACCGCTTGGGACAAAAAATTCCACATATTACGTCAACATATATCTTCGACCTCAACTTACGCATGAATGGTAGTGTTGATTACTAGTAGTATATAAGCAAAAACTGGATAGAAATCCTAATTATATGTTTGTTTTATTCGATGCTGAAACGTGTGGGAATTTTTGTTAAAACGTTTCTTGAATAAGTTGGAAGGTTCTAATTCAATTTAACTGAATACTTGTCCATTAATAATTAAGAACTTTGAAGTAACGTTGATATTCTAATTCGTTATTTCAATTATTAAAATTAACGAGTTGGGAAGTTTTATTGTTTTCTAAGGATGACTTGAAATTTTTTATTTTTTTGAAAAATTAAATCATGGACTGAAAAATCACTCTTCTACAATCATGAGCCCTGAAGGTTGAGAACATTCAATAAACAACAACGTTCAAAGATCCTCAAGACTCAAAATATGTGGACCAAATTTATTTTCACTGTAACCAACACCTGCAACTTAAAAAATAGGAATTACCATACATTTGATTTTTCAATTTCTTTTTAAACCTTTTTTTTTTTGCAAATGCCAACAACTTCATTAATAATACAGAAATTACAACACACCCACCCTAAGTAACAATACATCGGAAGCATATATAACCACAAAAAGCAAACAAATTAAAGACAAAACACAAATAAGCGCAACATCAGACAAATGCAAGTCCGGAAAGAGCATGCAAGTTGAAACCGATACATATTGACAGTGGTCCATTACGTCAAACCACTACCACAACGATCAGCCAAAACCAACCAAGTATCCTAGATAGATAAAACTTGTGTGCATGCAAAGACTATACTCGAAAGAAACAACCCAAGCGACGGGCGAAGACCAAAAACTTCTAAGAGTATGGTTAAAAAAAAAAAGAGTGTTCTAATAGTGGGACACCAAGAACTGGAAAATTTGTTTGTTTCCTTGGAAAACATGGTGCACGTTACTTTCGTGGCCCCCTCCACACACAACCAAAATACTCCATATAAATACACCCAAACACACCTCAAGTAGCACACCAAATTTGAAAGTCAAGACCTTTGCCTCTTCACATGTTCCCGGGAAATAAGACTCCCCTCCCAACTAACACTTCACACTCAGTTCACAACTGAAAAAAGGAAAAAACCCAAAATCCACAAAAATGACCAAACTACCCTCACTCTTTCCAGCCCGCTTCCTCTACTTCATCCTCACTCTCACGCCCTTTCGTGTAATTTCGCAACCCTTGGCTGACCAAACCCAAACAATCCTCCTCACCATCAAACAGCAGTGGGGAAACCCGCTGCAGCTCTCCTCGTGGAGCACCTCGTCACGGCCGTGTTCGTGGCCGGAAATCACCTGCACCGGAGGCGCGGTCACGGGACTCAACCTCACGAACTACAATATCACAGAACCAATCCCATCGTCCATTTGTGACTTGAAAAACCTAACATTGCTCGACCTTTCCTTCAATTACTTCCCGGGGAATTTCCCCAAAATTCTCTACAACTGCTCAAACCTTCAGTACCTAGACCTCTCCCAAAATAACTTCGTGGGCCCCATCCCTTCCGACGTCGACCGCCTCTCCTCCTCTCTCCGGTACATCAACGTCGGGGCCAACAACTTCTCCGGCGACATCCCGCCGGCGATTGGCCGGCTGTCGGAGCTGCGGTTCTTGAAGTTGTACTATAACCTGTTCAACGGCAGTTTTCCAGCGGAAATCGGAAACCTGTCGAATTTAGAGGATCTGAGCATGGCTTACAATCCCCAGTTTACTCCGGCGAAAATTCCGCCGGAGTTCGGAAAACTGAAGAAACTGACTTTCTTGTGGATCACCTACGCCAATTTAATCGGTGAAATACCCGCAAATTTTTCGGGCTTGTCGAGCCTTGAGCACTTGGATTTATCTTCTAATGATTTAGAGGGTCCAATTCCAAAAGCTCTGTTTCAACTAAAAAACTTGAGTGTTGTTTATTTGTATAAAAATCGATTATCAGGTGGAATTCCGACCCCTATCGAGTCATTGAACTTGATCGAGATCGATTTGTCGAAAAACAATTTGAGTGGCTCAATCTCAGAGGATTTTGGGAAGTTACAGCAGTTGGAGCTCTTGAATCTATATTCAAATCAATTTTCCGGCGAAATTCCGGCGAGCATCGGATTACTTCCGGCACTAATTAACTTTCGGGTTTTCTCGAATCAGTTGAATGGCACCCTACCACCTGAAATGGGCCTTCATTCCGATCTTGAAGCTTTTGAAGTCTGTGATAATCTGCTCACCGGTGCCTTGCCGGAGAACTTGTGTTTTGGCCAGAGACTGACCGGAGTTGTGGCTTTTTCGAACAATCTCACCGGAGAAGTGCCTGAATCGCTGGCGAATTGCGTTTCTGTGCGAACGATTCAGCTCTACGACAACAACTTTTCCGGCGAGATTCCAGCGGGTATCTACACGTTGTTCAACTTGTCAAGTTTGATGATAAGTAACAATTCCTTTACGGGTAATCTTCCGAGTGAATTGGCTTGGAATTTATCAAGATTGGATATCAGTGATAACAAGTTTTCGGGTCAGATTCCAAGTGCGGTTTCCTCTTGGGGGAGATTAGTTGTGTTCATGGCAAGTAACAATCAGCTTTCCGGCGAAATTCCGATAGGTTTGACTAATCTGTCGCAGCTGATTACTTTGAACCTTGATGGGAATTCATTAACCGGAAATTTTCCCACGACGATTTTGTCGTGGAAAAATCTCAACGCTTTGAATCTTTCGAGGAACCGACTCTCCGGTCCGATTCCGGCGGTGATCGGGACTTTGCCGGACCTTTTGCGCCTCGACTTGTCGGAAAACCAATTTTCCGGTCAGATTCCGGCAGAATTAGGCCAGTTGAGGTTGACCACTTTGAACTTGTCATCCAACCAACTTTCTGGCCAAATCCCAAAGGCATTTGATAACTTGGCTTTTGACACCAGTTTCTTGAATAATTCTAATCTTTGTGCCACTGCCCCTATTCCAAATGTCCGATTTTGTTCATCCAAAACCCGAAAATCAGACGATTTGTCCCCCAAGATTCTCGCGTTGATTCTGGTTTTCGCGGTTCTTCTATTCTTCTTCACCGCTCTATTGACCTTCTTCATGGTTAAAGACTACTGGAGGAAGAAGCTCAAGCGAAACCTCGCCGCGTGGAAATTGACCTCATTCCAAAGGTTTAATTTCACCAAGGGAAACATTCTTGCAGGGTTGACGGAGAAAAACTTGATTGGGAGTGGAGGGTCAGGGAAAATATATCGAGTCGCGGTTAATAAGTCCGGGGACTATGTTGCTGTGAAGAAGATTTGGACCAAAGGGAAGTTAGACAACAAGCTAGAGAAAGAGTTTTCGGCAGAAGTTGATATATTGGGAACAATAAGGCATTCCAATATAGTGAAGTTGTTGTGTTGCATTTCTAGTGAGGACTCAAAGCTGCTTGTGTACGAGTACATGGAGAATCAGAGTCTTGATAAGTGGCTACATGTGAAGAAGAGGAGAGAGACTCATCCTGCTCGCCGTGTCGTGTTGGATTGGCCTAAAAGGTTGGAGATTGCCATTGGAGCTGCACAGGGTTTGTGTTACATGCACCATGAGTGCACATCGAGGATCGTTCATCGCGACGTCAAGTCGAGCAATATCTTGTTGGATTCCGAGTTCAAGGCGAGGATAGCTGATTTTGGCCTTGCCAAGATTCTGGCCAAGCGCAACGAGCTTAACACCATGTCTGCTGTCGCTGGATCGTTTGGATACATGGCTCCAGGTAAGAGGGCTTGCGTTAACTGATACATTCATGGTTCATTCTGTAGATTATCTTGCGTCTATTATTTCCCTATTAAACGTTTAAATAATTGGGTATTGACTAAACTATTTCCTTGATTACAGAGTACGCTTATACGACAAAAGTGAATGAGAAGATCGACGTTTATAGTTTTGGAGTCGTACTCTTAGAACTTGTGACCGGAAGAGAGGCCAACGATGGGGATGAGCACACGAGCCTGGCAGAGTGGGCATGGCGTCAACACGGAGAAGGAAATTCCATCATTTATGCCTTGGATGAGTTCATCAAGGAGCCATTAAACTTGGAAGAAAAGACCAGAGTCTTCAAACTAGGGCTCATATGCACAAGCCCACTACCTTCGTCCCGGCCTTCTATGAAGGACGTCTTGCAGACGCTTCGCCAGATTGGTCCTATGGAAGATAGTGAAGTGAAGAAAGTTGGAACTGAGTACGATGCTGCTCCCCTCCTTGCCAGTCCCAACATCTATCTGTCTAGCTACACGCGTAGCAAGAAGGTAGCAGATGAAGATGGCGATTATGCTGTCTGAAATGTGTGATGCTCGATTAATTTGTTGTCGAGAGAGAGAGAAGGCAGTCCAGGCAAGACATAAATTTGCTGGCATCGGATAAAGACGATCATCGTTTTTGTTTTGTAAGCAGAATGTCATGTTATAGGTAGTCGTAGGGATACATAATACATATTAGTAATTGTTAGATTTTCCAGTTTTACACTGTCCCAACAGCAATAACAGTTTCCTAAGTACAACTTCAATATGCCTTCGAGGGACTGAATTGTTTAGACTTGCGAATCTTCAAGAGAAATGATGTTTTTGAGATGAGACTTGATCATCTAGGCAATCTTTTCTGCCCTTCTCTCATGAGGATTGGATTGTGTCTCCAGTTTTTGAAATGATCAATATCATTTATCAAAGCCATAAGGCATTATAGGAATCATCCAAAGATAAAGGAATGAACCAAATCTACCAAATCCTAGACACAGACACCTACTGCAAGTGCAAACCCGACGAAACGTCGGAACTTAAGAACCAGTCGCGGAAAAGGCAATAGAAAATCCAAAAAGGACGCCCAGCTCAAACCCTAGCCTAGAAAGCACATATGAAATCTCCAGTTACGCTCGGTGATACAGTACAAACACACATAAAGGATTCGAGTTGTTCACTTTCAGAGACTAAAGAAGACAATTGTCATATAAACAATTTCGTTGGTCAAATGATTATAGCCACACAATAACCTCACTCTTAAAATCAACGATATGGACGGGAAAAAATTGATTGTACTAATTGATACACCTCCATTTTTTAAGGCAGCTTTGATCTGATCATTACTCTGTCAAATTATGAAAATTTGCATCTCACTTATGAGCCCACCAAAATTACAAATTATATAACGGTCAACACTGAGCCCCCCAACAAAGCCCCTAGTTAGGCGACAGGAGAGCATCAGAAAATCTGTGTCCAAAGCATTTTGTGTGGTCTTACGCTGTTTATACCCGTTTTTGGCACGCGGATCGGGCTAGTTGTGAATGACCATTCAATTAACTCGTTAATTAAACTGGGCCGAAACTATGTGATTGATTGTGTTTTAAGAGAATTGGGCCTTGAGTTTTCAGTTAGGTTTGGGCCCAAGAGGAATGCAGCCCGCAAGAAAAACAAGGCCCACAGTTTTTGGGAAGGGTGGCCCACGTTTGGAGGCCCACGGTTTGGTCCATAAAATTAAGGAATTGGTTCGGTCCATGGAATGAGGTCCACGGTTTTGACCCATGGAGGGATGCCGATTTGGTTCAAGGGGCAAAGCCCATGATTGTAGGAGTTAGTTGCTCTGCGTGGCAGTTGCGCTCTTTTAAAAATCAAAGGCCAATTGACTTAATCAATTGGCCATGTGCTACAGAAAAGCCTAAAAAAAAGAGGGAAGTTGGGATATACTCTAGCAAAACATGGGACACTTGGCATCCTACAAGAGGCTCATTATCCATGATCTCCCTCAACTGCCCTCAACTTCTGAAAACTGTCCCCTATTACACATGCACGGAAAGCAGAGCCAAACATGGGACACGTGGCAGCCTGTGGAGCAAGTAGATTTTCGGATTCAGGCCTGAATCAGGCTACTGCTGTGTCTATAAATACTAGTTTTAAAGAAGGAAAAAGGGGCCAACACCAATCAAGCATAACGCTAAAAAACCAAAGCCTTCCCAGCGAAGCAAACACTTTCCTACTTTCAGCAAAGTAGATTATCGAGTACCACGTGCTCACCCCTCATTCAAACTCACTTCGTCAAGTAGTTTGGATCTTTTATTTCCCTTGTACAAACTTTATTATCCCGGTGTAATAAAGTTACGCTTTCTTTTACAATCCAATTCCTATACGATTAGGAAATTCTAAGTCCACGACCGTGTGGCAAACCTCGAACCACATTGTGATCTCACCTTTGGGTCACACGCAATCGTTCTCACAAGTTAGAAGTCAAGATCCACGGGTATCTTTCCAAAAGTTAGGCGCTACAAGTCTTGGCACGCCCGCGCTCATCCCATTCGCGCCTTTGCCAAAAATGAGAGTTTTCATTGGCACGCCCTGTGGGACCCTAGTCGATCAAAGGTTCAATCATGCCGCCAAAACCGAAAGCTGGACAGCCGCAACCGGATCCGCCTCAGCCTAATCCATCACTGCCCGATCCTCCAAGCAGCCCTGAAGGAGTCGCTGTTGATGTTCCACTGCGCGAGGAGGCCGCTCCTCAACTCAGCGCACAAGAGCTTCGTGACGCCACGGATAGCGTCAAGAATTATATGTTTTTTGCAGGACAAGAGATCTCACACACCGTGTCACAGACGATTTCTCAGTTCATGGAGCCTTTAACTCAATCAATCAACAACATGATTGCTACAATGATGGAAAGGCTGCCGCTAGTTCCTCAACCACCAGTCATACCTCAGTTCGGATTTTATGGCAACGGCCATGAACAGACAGGGTTGAAGGACTCAATACCGCCGCCACCACCTGCTTTTTATCAAGCTTCTTCGTCAAACAGCCCTGCACCAGCAGTGGAAAGAAGCAAGGGAGTGGTTATTGGAGGAGGACCGACGCCTCCAACGAACAAGGAACAAAGGGCCGTTTTGGTGGAGAACCCAAACAGGCTTGAAAAGACTGACAAAAGGCCTCTTCACGGAGGACAAGGTGCTGGTAAGGATAAAGGCAGTTCGCACGCTCATTCAGTCCCAAACATTCGGGGGGCAAACCCAGGCGTGAACCTGCAAGCTCAAGAGGTAGGCCCACGGCCGCCTCCAACGCCAGCCATGATTGGAAGAGATCAAGTCCTAGATTTGCTCCAGGAGCAGCTGGGGCCTGGATTCAGGCCTGTGGGCAGACCCATGTATAGGAAGCCTCACACGAAGGAGGTTGACAACGAACAATTTCCTAAAGGGTATCGAGTGCCCAAGTTTCAGACCTTCACAGGGGAGAATATGCAGTCAACGGTGGAACACATTGCGCGATTTCAAGTGCAGTGTGGGGAGGCTGGAACGAACGACAAACTCAAGTTAAGGCTTTTCCCAAATTCGTTGACAGCAACGGCTTTCTCTTGGTATATCAATTTGCCACCCAATTCTATCCAGACCTGGGCACAGCTTGAGGAGATGTTCCACCAACAATTCTACAGGGTTGAACCGGAGATAACAATGGCGGACTTGTCACGCTATCGTCAGCTTCCACAAGAAGGCGTGGAGTCTTATCTCTCTCGGTTCAAGACAGCACAGTTCAAGTGCAAGATCCCTTTGCCCGAGGCCGAATATGTGCGTTTAGCACTGAACGGCCTGGACTTTGAGTTCAAAAAGAAGTATCATGGAACGGAATTCCTAGACTTGTTCGAGCTGTCCGCAAAGGCCTCACGATATGAGAAGCTTCTGGAGGAAGAGAAGGATAGAAGGGCAGCTTCTAAGGGAACTTACTATCAAGATCCCAATTACAATGTTGCTACCGTTGAAACAGAAGAGGGTGTGGATGTTGATGTGGCTGAGATCATCAATAGGAAGCCTTATGCGTGTAAGGCTTTTATCAAGATGGAGCCGACAAAGCAACCGGTCCAAGATGCACCAAGTAGGCCTACCAGGGCCTATACTTTTGATATCAGCAAGGCGGAGGCTATCTTCGATCAGCTCTTGGCGGACAAGTTGCTGAAATTGCCCTTTGGCCACAAGATCCCAGCCAAGGAGGAGCTAAAAGGCAAAGAATACTGTAAGTACCATAATTCTTGGAGCCATTCAACCAACAATTGTTTCGTATTCAGGAATGATATCCAAGACAAAATTGATCGGGGAGAGTTCAAGTTTCCCGAGAAGGATAAGCAAGGCATGGGTGTGGATGGCAATCCGTTCCCTTCAGGCCTACGTGCAAACATGGTCTCGGTGAATTCAAGGCCCATGCCCAGAACCGCGCCTAGGCCTAAAGTAAGCCTGGGGGCACCTTCGAGAGCAGCATTCAGGCCCAAATCAGACAGCTATGGGGATCCGTATTATGAGGAGGATTTCAAGTCTGAAAGGGTGAAGAGGTTTGAAAGGAGGAAGTTCTGGTGGTCAAGGCCTGAAGAAGTCAGAAAGCCAGAGAGGTCGAGCTGTTCACTGGTATGCACTGAGTGTGGGCATCATGCAGTTCCACCCAGACCTGTGTTGAAGAGCATAGTTGTGGGTAGAGCTGAAGTCATTCCTGAGGAGATACCCAGACCTAAACAGAAGCAGCCTCAGATCAGGCGTGAATCAGTCTTCAACAGAATCCAGCCAGGTCTGGTAGAAATAGAGGATGAGCTCAACAACCTCAGAATTTCAGCCCCAGCTAGAGGAAAGCCTAGGACTGTTAAACCTCCTGTCATTCCTTCAAATGAGTGGCAGAGGGTTGAACACCCTAAGTTTCCTGCTCCATTGTCCCGTTCCCAAAAAAGACGCTGCCAACGGTTTAGGCAGGCGGAAAGAAGAGCTCGAGAGGGAGCGGGTTTCCTTGGGGATATGATGGAAGAAGATGACTTACTGGGGGCTGAGATGATGGAGGCACCTACGGAAGAGTTGAAGGTCGAGGCAGTCAAGCCTAGGAAGGAACACAAGCCCTTGGAGAGAACGTACAATGAGGTTGTTGCTGGTTCTTCTTCGGGTCAAGCCCCTCGGTTGAGAAGAAGGCTTTACTGGAAAAAACCCTGGAGGAGGCTAGAATTCAGCCTTCTCCAAGGCAGGTCACTTTATTGAAGAAGGAAGCTCCCAAGCCAAAGAAGCAGGACTCGGGGGGCAAGCCAGGTTTGAATCCGCAAGCCAAAGAATTCAGGCCTGGACAAACTTCAAGGATGCAGTGCAATATGGTTGTTTTTCTGCCGTCTGAGTTAGAAGTGGAAGACAACAAGCTTACTGCTATGGAGGGTGACGTGGTAGAAATGGGTCAAACCGCGGAAATACTGAAGGAGTCCCTCAATTCAGGCTTGAATGGAGGTGGGCCTTCGGTGGTAATATTGAAGGACAAAGATGACACGGAGAGCCCAGCAGCAAGCGTGATATTCGAGAAGCCTACTTCCAAGATGACGAAGCATATCAAGCCCCTGTACATCTCGGGGTGTGTGGATGGAATGCCAATCAATCGACTCCTTGTCGATAATGGTTCGGCAGCCAATCTCATGCCTAGATCCACCATGCTCAAGCTAGGCAAAACAGATCAAGACCTGGTTTCAACAACGGCTACATTGACTGATTTTACTGGGCATGAGACTAACTGTCAAGGAATTTTGATCATGGATTTGATAGTTGGTTCGAAGACGCTCACCACACCGTTCTTTGTCGTGAACTCACGGTCTTCATTCAATATTTTGCTGGGTGGGGACTGGATTCACGCCTGCTTAGCTGTGCCTTCAACTTTGCACCAATGTTTGGTTTTTTGGAATCAAGAGGATATCGAGGTGGTTTGGGCAGACCGTAGGCCTTTTCTGGCCTCAACCAATCATGCCGAGGCAAGATTATACGATGAGGACGTCGGCCCAATAAAGGTGGCAGGCCTAGACAAGTTTGGCCATCACAAGATTGTACCTGTCTCTGCTCACAAGTCAGTGGAGGAGGTCAAGGCGTTATACCAAGAGTTAATCGGCCCAATGATCACGCAGTCAAGTAGGCCGATCACTGCTTCAACCAAACTACTGTCTCAATGTCAATAAGGCCCTCAGAAAAAGAGAAAGACATGGCCTTGCGGGCCATGTTAACAAGGTTTGAGGCCTATTTGGTTGAGAAAAGGCTTAGGGAAGAACAAGAACAAGAAGAGGATTATTCGGCTCACGCGGTCGAAATAATCGACGAGGATTCAGATCTGGTTGAAGACTTGGATGAGATCCGGTTAGAAGACCTTGAAGCAGCCCCGGCCAAATTGGATGACTTAAAGGCCGATGTTCAAGACCCTTTGGAAGAAGTCAACCTAGGAGATTCAGAGAATCCTAGGCTTGTATATATAAGTCAGCTTCTGCCAGAAGACGTGAAAGAAAAGTTCATTCAGCTCTTAACCGAATTCAAGTCTTGTTTTGCCTGGAATTATGACGAACTTCCAGGTTTGTCTAGAGACTTGGTGGAGCATAAGTTACCGATCCAACCGGGATTCAGGCCTTTCAAACAACCGCCAAGGAGGATGTCTAATGAGGTCTACTTACAAGTGAAGGATGAGATCGAACACCTTTTCAACGATGGGTTTATACGCACGGCTAGGTATGTCACTTGGCTTTCTAATGTTGTGCCAGTCCTTAAGAAGAATGGCAAGATTAGGGTGTGCGTGGACTTCAGAAACCTAAATTTGGCGTCTCCAAAGGATGAATATCCAATGCTAGTGGCAGACTTGTTGGTAGATGGGGCCTCCGATCATAAAGTCTTATCCTTTATGGATGGCCATTCAGGTTACAATCAGATCTTCATCGATGAGGCCGATACAGCCAAGACCGCTTTTAGGTGTCCTGGAGCTTTGGGAACCTTTGAGTGGGTCGTGATGCCCTTCGGCCTAAAGAATGCTGGCGCTTCGTTCCAACGAGCAATGAACGCCATCTTCCATGATTTCATTGGCCGTTTCATGGAGATTTACATCGATGATATCGTGGTCAAGTCTCAGTCCTATAATGAACACCTGGAGCATTTGAGGAGGTCGTTCTCAAGGATGCAACAATTTGACCTGAAGGTCAACCCCTTAAAGTGTGCCTTTGGAGTTTCCGCAGGCAAGTTCCTAGGATTTTTGGTCCACAACAGAGGGATTAAGATTGATCAGAATAAGGCCAAGGCAATTATGGAAGCAAAGCCTCCTACCACCAAGAAGGAGTTGCAGAAACTCTTGGGATCGCTCAACTTTTTGAGGAGGTTCATTTCAAACCTAGCGGGAAAGGTTTAGGTCTTTTCTCAACTCTTGAGGCTGAAGGATCAAGACGCTTTTGCTTGGGAGGAAGACCACCAAAAGGCCTTTGAAGAGATCAAAGGCTATCTAGCAAAGGCTCCAGTTCTTATGCCTCCTATCAAGAACAAGCCGCTGAAGCTCTACATTTCAGCGACTGAAGGCTCTATTGGATGCCTTTTAGCACAAGATAATGAGCAAGGGAAAGAGCAAGCTGTGTACTATTTAAGTAGGCTGTTAACTCCTTGTGAAAGGAGATATACTCCTATTGAAAAGTTATGTCTTGCTTTGTACTTTGCAGCAATAAAATTGAGGCACTACATGCTTCCCGTTGTGGTTTACATTATGAGTCAAACAGACCTGATTAAATACTTGCTTTCTCGGCCAATCATGCGAGGCCGAATAGGCAAATGGTCTTTGGCTTTAATGGAGTTTAGTTTTCAATATGTCCCTCAAAAGGCTGTAAAAGGCCAGGCCTTAGCAGATTTCCTTGCCGATCACCCTTGCGTTGACATCGGCGAGGAAACTGGTTCAGGACCGAGTGCATTTGAACTCTCACTCAAGCCTTGGACTCTTCTCTTTGATGGATCAAAAACTCAACAAGTCTCAGGCTGTGGGATCAATATTATCTCTCCCCAAGGCCTGAGGACAGAATTATCATTTCAGTTTGATTTCCCCTGTACAAATAATCAAGCCAAATATGAAGCGGTTGTAATAGGCCTTGAAATCCTTAGGGATCTCGAGGCCAGAGAAGTAAGTGTCATAGGGGATTCAAACCTCGTAATCAACCACTTGGCAGGAACGTTTAAATGCTATAGCGAGGAGTTAGCTCCTTATTACATGGCAGTGGTGCAATTAATTCAAGACTTTGATAACGTAACTGTCAAGCATGTCTCAAGGAGCATGAATACGGAAGCAAACAGTCTGGCTCAGGCCTCAACAGGTCTGAAGCTATCACCAGAAACCTTTCATAAGATCATTACAGTCCAGAAAAGGCCACTCCCTTCTGTAAGGAGAAGAGGTTGGCCCTAGAAGTATTCGCTTCAGACCTTCCAGAAGAAGAAGAGGAGGAGGGTATGGAGGATTGGCGTGATCCCATCATTGCTTACTTGAAGAGGCCTCAATTGGGGGCTAGCAGGAAGGTCAAGAGACGGGCAAGGAATTATGTCCTCCTTGGAGATGAGTTGTACAAAAAAGGCCTTGAGGATGACTTGCTATTAAGGTGCTTATGTCACACCGAGGCCATGAAGGTAATGGCAGAAGTCCACGAAGGGAATTATGGGGCACATCACTCTGGTATCAAGATGAGGTGGCTAATTAGAAGGTATGGTTACTATTGGCCCACCATCTTAGAGGATTGTATACGTTTCTCTAAGAGTTGCCAACCTTGTCAAGCTCACGGCCCTGTACAGCACACACCTGCAACAGACTACCAAGCTGTAGTGAAGCCTTGGCCTTTTAGAGGATGGGCTTTGGATATTATTGGGATGATTTATCCCCCTTCGTCGAAGCAACACAGGTTCATCTTGGTAGCCACGGATTATTTTACGAAATGGGCGGAGGCCATTCCGTTAAAATCTGTGGATCAACAAGACGTGATTAAAGTTATGAGGGAGAGGATAATCCATAGGTTTGGAATACCGGAGCACTTTGTGGCGGATAGAGGCTCAGTGTTTTTTGGAGCACAGGTTCGGGCCTTTACGAGCCAATTCAACATTCAGCTCTCCCATTCAACTCCTTATTATGCCCAAGGGAATGGCCAGGCCGAATCAACCAATAGGACCCTGATCGGTATTATTGAGAAGATGGTGGAAGATAATCCAAGGGTTTGGCATGAACTCCTTTCCGATGCATTGTGGGCTTATAGGACTTCAAAGAAAGAGGCCACGAATGTCACGCCTTACATGTTGGTATATGGCCATGACCCCGTACTTCCTATGGAGATAACGGTTAGATCGGCCAGGATTGCCTACCAAAATGGCCTAAGCCCTGCTGATTATAGCCAAGCTATGCTAATGGAGATGGAAGACCTTGATGACGTGAGGCTAGCTGGTTTAGATCATATGTTGATACAGAAGCGTCAAGTGGCTAAGGCTTACAATAGAAGAGTGAGAAGGAAAAGCTTCACGGAAGGTGATTTGGTGTGGGAGGTTGTTCTTCCTTTGGGCGCTCAAACTCCAAGGTACGGAAAGTGGTCTCCAACGTGGGAAGTGCCCTATCAAATTTGCAGGGTGTTCGAAGGTAATGTTTATCTTTTAATGGACTTGAATGGTGGCATGCATAAACATACAATCAATGGGAAGTTTTTAAAGCATCATTATCCTACAATGTGGGAGATGAGGGACTTTAAAGCAAAATTACCATCAAAGCCATAAAGGATAGATAAAGGCCTAGGCCACCATAGAGGCCTGAATCTGATCAGGCCAACAAAAACGTTAACAGTTGAAAGGGCCTAAAGTTCAGAGCTAAAACAGAAATTTCTACTTTATTACAAGGCCAGAATGGCCTACAGTTCGCTTAGAAGGCTGGATCGGAGATTGTCCCATGAAGTGGCAAGGTTGTTGAGTTGGGCCTCCAACCTTTCTTTGGAGGCTTGGAGGCCTGCTTGATTGGGAACCAGAGGGAGCAGTTTGAGCTTGACGGCCTTGGAAGTTGCAAACAAATCTTTTTGCTGAGCTTCTAGGCCTGATTGCTGGATCACCAAAGCCTCAATATTCTTTTTTGCATCACCTTGCTTCTTTCTTAGCTCTTGGATTTGCTCTTCCCAGGCTTGAATGTCTTTGGCTAGATTCGCTTTCTGTCCTTCAAGTGCTTCGATCTGGGTCTTGTTTGAGGTGTAGCCATCTACACTTTTGCTCAGCTCTTGGCGAAGATCTTCAATCTCGGTAAGGCCTGATTCAACCTTGGAAAGTTCAAGGGCAGCGCCATCATATGTTTTCTGCATTTCTGGGAAGTCTTTGTGGAAGTATTGCAGGGCTGTCTCAGCGGCCTCGCTGAAGACCTGAGCCCTGGCCAAGATGCTAAGAGCCTTTTTGAATGAGGAAACTCTCCCCGGATGCAAAGCCGTCCTGATATCCATTTTGATCAAGGCCTTAAAAGTCTCCCTGGCCTGGGCAATTTCTTCAACAGTTGGGGGCACTTGGGTTGAACTGGACCCATCTCCATAGATACCTGAGAGGGACACTTGGACAAGGCTGGCAGCGGTTTTAAAGAAGTCCTCCATATCCTCGTCGGCTGCTTCCTCAACAACTTCATCCTTTTTGACAGATGGTGGATCAGGCCTGAAGGGTGAAACCTTTGATTTCTCAGGAGTGTGGGATGAGGCCTCATGCTCAGAATTGATTGGAGGATCTTCCGAAGTGACCTGCATTTATTAAGGAATAAGAGGCATGTTTTCCAAAAAAAAAAAAAAGAACCAATGAAGAAATCGAAGAGAATCAGGGCTGAGGAGTGATGTTATACCTCCAATGAAGCAGGGGAAGAGTCGCTAGAGGCAATGGAAGGGCTTTCCTTCAATTCTGCCTTTTCTACTTCTTCTTCCTGTGTCTTTTTGGCCCGGGTCATCTTGGGTGTTGCTTTCTTGGCTGCCTTTTTTGGAGCCGACTCAGTTCGGAGGGTGGTTTCTTTCGATTCGGCCTGGGCGAGAGTTCACGGATCGCTGTTCAGGCCTTAATGAAAAACAGATTCATGCCTAGATGCAGAAATGCTGGAATAGGGAGTTTTACCTGGTCAGGGGAACTGGTTTTGGTGCTGGTTTTGGTGTTGCTCCGAGTCCTACCAGCGATGGCAGCAGTCTTCCCCTGCAAAATTTGAACAGTCAGGCCTGAATTACAGAACTGTATGGAAAAGGAGGAGCTGATCAAAATATACCGGTGTTTGCTTTTTGTCTGAGAGTTTCACGAGCCTCCTCTTCTTTGGGGTTTCTTCTGATTCAGGCTTGGTCACCTCTCGTACCTGAAACAGAGAGCATGTAAGCAAATATGACAAAGGCCTGAATCGGAATATCAAGTAAGAAGGAGTTTTTTTTTTTTTTTTTCCATGCACATACCTTTCCTTTTCAAACTCGCGGATGGGGAGGGACCTTCAGAACGAGAGACCGCCTTCTTGGATTTGGAAGCCTTTTCAGCGGTATCAACCATTACAGCCCCGGGGGTGGTTTTTGCCAAAACCTCATCTAGGTCTTTGGCAAAGTACTTGGTAACATGCTCGGCCCACCACTTCTCAAATCTAAGGGATTTTTCTGGGCGTTCAAGATAAGGCCTTAATTGAAAGGTGGCCTCGTCCTTGGCGAATTGGTTCCTAGTAGATTCTAGGGCTTTCTCCGGCACAATAACTCTATCAATGAAGTCCTCATTGCAGGATAGGTATGGGGGAATTGGGATGAGTTGCATAAGGCCGAATTGACGGGCAAATTGGGCCGCGTTGTAGTACTCCACTCCACACCTATTGTTGGCCGAGGACACACCCATGCCGTATAGTAAATCTCTCGAGATGAGGAAGCTGGCCCATACCTCCTTGTGTTCATCAAAGTCTTCGCCAGGCTCCCCGGCTGGATTTTTCAACCAAAGAGGTACGGTATCCCTTTCGAAGGGCATGTAGCCCTTACCCAGCGAGGTGAGGTCACGGTAGAAGTAAGTGAAGCAGGAGTCAAAATCATGTGATTGGAGTGCTTGGCCTACAAAGTGGCGGCCATAACATGCGTGTGCGGGGTTCTTGTTGATTTTTGGGGCCAACGTGGGGAAGTATGACCAAAGCCAGAGGATGACGATCCAAAGAGGACCGGGGGCAAAAACAAATTTATTAGTCAAAAGCTCTTGCATGCCACGGTATAGATGTGCGAGGACCAATGGGGCTAGGGCCAATTTCTGGCCCGAAGCTAAGGCCTTGGCAATATCAGTAAACTCCTTGGTAATCCTATTGGAAGAGACACAAAAAATGCACTTATTCAACCAGTATATGAGGAGAGCCATGTGCTCTTCCTCAGTCACTTCGTCCCCGTCCTCTCCAGCAAAGCAATTCAAGAAAATGGAATAGGCCAGTTGGGCCGATTCTGGGTAAGTGAACGAGGGGTTTTTTGTGAAATGAAGCAATCGGCCCTAACCCCATGGGGGCGAAGGCCGGTCAGGAAGGAGACATCTTGGATCGTGATGCCCATCATCCCAATACGAAAATGAAAAGAGTTAGAAGAAACAGACCAGATTGGGCCGCAGCCATGAATAAGGCCTTATCCATGTCGATGAGATGACGGCTGAGCATGATAGCCTCGTAGATCCCTATCTCCTTCCATAGCCCTTCCTTCACGGCCGCTACACGGTTGACCCATTGGACGTACCGCTTGTCAGGCCTGTGCCAGAGCCGATTTGGGATATCCCGTGGGTATGCAGTCCAATCGGCGGTAATGAAGTTGAATGGCAAGGCCTCTTCGGCAAGAGGGTAGTACGGATAGAGTTGTTCCGGGAAATCACCATTGAAAGCAGGCCCGAGCCCCATCTTGACTGTGGATGAGCGGGTTTGGGAGCGGTCAATCAGGATCTCGGGGTTAATGGAGAGCTTGTCGGCTTGGATAATGGCTTTGATATCATCGGAGAAGGTGGCTTGGCTCTTCACTGGTTGTTTGG
Source organism: Rhododendron molle (assembly GCA_025413875.1). Classification (NCBI taxonomy): domain Eukaryota; kingdom Viridiplantae; phylum Streptophyta; class Magnoliopsida; order Ericales; family Ericaceae; genus Rhododendron; species Rhododendron molle. The sequence goes on along the minus strand of CM046398.1, from coordinate 31,317,915 downwards.
CCCTGAATGAGGACATGTTGCGAAGCTTCTGGGTTCAACAATGGCGGCCAGAAATGGGTTTTTTAGCTCTGGAAGAGAGCGGGATGGGTAGCGTGAAGTAAAGAAGAGAGAGAGAGAGGGGGTCAGCTTTTAAGGAAGGACGGCACAAATGTTGGTAATTGGGGAGTGAAGTCCAAAAAGGTGGAGATATGTACCGCCTCCTTCTTATTCTCCTACCTTTTGAATTTTTGTTTCTATCCTAGTGAGGACTGCACGTGCATTAAAGAAGAGTTTGGATTGGAAAGGGATGTTTTGGAAGCTTAGTTCCAAGGGAGAAAGGAGTCTTCCTTTATGGATAGGAGCCCCACATGAAGATCTGGTATTGATTACAGCCGTCCCAAGAAGGAAAAACATTAGGCCATGTTTGGGGCTGACCGAACAGCGAACACATCAAGATTTGCTTGGCTGCCAAAAACGGTATCTTTCCAAACGCCTTAATCTTAACAGAATCAAGGCGTAGGGGGGGCAATGTTTATACCCGTTTTTGGCACGCGGATTGGGCTAGTTGTGAATGGCCATTCAATTAACTCGTTAATTAAACTGGGCCGAAACTATGTGATTGATTGTGTTTTAAGAGAATTGGGCCTTGAGTTTTCAGTTACGTTTGGGCCCAAGAGGAATGCAGCCCGCAAGAAAAACGAGGCCCACAGTTTTTGGGAAGGGTAGCCCACGTTTGGAGGCCCACGGTTTGGTCCATAAAATTAAGGAATTGGTTCGGTCCATGGAATGAGGTCCACGGTTTTGACCCATGGAGGGATGCCGATTTGGTTCAAGGGGCAAAGCCCATGATTGTAGGAGTTAGTTGCTCTGCGTGGCAGTTGCGCTCTTTTAAAAATCAAAGGCCAATTGACTTAGTCAATTGGCCATGTGCTACAGAAAAGCCTAAAAAAAAGGGGGAAGTTGGGATATACTCTAGCAAAACATGGGACACTTGGCATCCTACAAGAGGCTCATTACCCATGATCTCCCTCAACTGCCCTCAACTTCTGAAAACCGTCCCATATTACACATGCACGGAAAGCAGAGCCAAACATGGGACACGTGGCAGCCTGTGGAGCAAGCAGATTTTCGGATTCAGGCCTGAATCAGTCTACTGCTGTGTCTATAAATACTAGTTTTAAAGAAGGAAAAAGGAGCCAACACCAATCAAGCATAACGCTAAAAAACCAAAGCCTTCCCAGCGGAGCAAACACTTTCCTACTTTCAGCAAAGTAGATTATCGAGTACCACGTGCTCACCCCTCATTCAAACTCACTTCGTCAAGTAGTTTGGATCTTTTATTTCCCTTGTACAAACTTTATTATCCCGGTGTAATAAAGTTACGCTTTCTTTTACAATCCAATTCCTATACGACTAGGAAATTCTAAGTCCACGACCGTGTGGCAAACCCCGAACCACATTGTGATCTCACCTTTGGGTCACACGCAATCGTTCTCACAAGTTAGAAGTCAAGATCCACGGGTATCTTTCCAAAAGTTAGGCGCTACAAGTCTTGGCACGCCCGCGCTCATCCCATTCGCGCCTTTGCCAAAAACGAGAGTTTTCACACGCATCATGTGGCTCCTACACAGATGTGTCTGAATCAATGTTCGATCTGTGTCCAAAGCACTTCCGTTTCCTCTCGTCATTCTTATGCAAGTCAAACTAGTGTCTCCTATACTCAAATTGCAAAAACCGTATAACTATCTGGGCAATTTTTGCTGCATCTGGAAATAAAACAATTTCCTCCACATGATTACTACTCAACTGAACAAGAACAAATTCCTGGTGAGTGATACCACAGTTGCATCAATTTTGTGTGCGCCCACACAAGCATGAGTTGGTCTACCGGTGGATGCCAAAAGGGGAGAGAGAGAGAGAGAGAGACTACAATAAAATTGTGTCATAAAAGCACAAGTACACCCGTGTCACAAACGTTTACTAAAAGTCACAGGGCCAAAAACAGACATTAGGGTATCCTAACAACTCCCAACTCACCTCGACTAAATTAACAAGCGACTACAATCAGTCCAAGTATTCCATAATACTATTACAGCAAGGCCGAAAACTTTCCACAACAAACGAACCAATTTAAGCCTATATATGTTTGAGACTTTGTAGATAGAAAAGACAACTGATGCGAAATTAGTAATTGTTTTGTTCTATCTTGTTTTTCAAAGATAGAAAGGAAAGGAAAGGAAAATTGATCGATTATTCATTTTTCGAGCTCATTGAAAAGAGGAAAGAATACAGAAAGGTAACGTATGTAAGCTAACAGAGAAAATGTTGAATGAAAAATCAATAAAATAGATTAACTTTTGTTCTCATCTTGCCTTGAACTCTTTCTCTCTCCAAAATTAGCTAGAAACCAATCAAAGAAAGGAAAATTGCTCTCCCTTTTTGTATTTCTTTAATTACAATGCGAAGCATGATTTTCGATCTTGTACTCGGGTACGCACACGGATTGAAAGAGTCCATTTTGTTCACTTACTTATTTGCATAAAATAAATTTTCATAAGCAAGATACAAAATAATCAGAATAAGCAAGAATTGCCAAACATGTCACAAGTTATATTAATTACATAAAAGTTGGGCCAAATAACTATCAGTGGAACAATTAGTTGCGGTTGATCGAGGTTTCAAAATATGACGTGTACGGCAGTTAAGAAACTACAGATTCTCCTTTCTCAGTTTTTAAAGTAGAAACTTCTGAGTACTTTGATTCATTGAAACTGTATCATAATCTATCCCATTCTACAGTACGTGGATATGGGGCCAGTTCCATGAACACAATGAAAAATACAGCATTTGTTTAGTTTTGCGAGGAATCGATTTTGGAGTTCCACTTAAAATGATCGGAACCGTTCAATTTATTAGAACATGTTTTTATGAGTTTTCGTAAAAAATCAACTCATTAGGCTATCGGCAAACGCTTGATTGGTATTTGTCCCTAAATTTGATAGGATAAATAATGAATCAATCAGGCCGATCAAGATATCCGAATAAGTTGATTTTTTATGAGAATTGGTGAAAACATGATTTAAGCAAATTGAATGGCTCCGATTATTTGCGTGGGACTCCGATTCCCCATATATATTTATATACCATGGATCCTATAAGGGATCCCTTATTTTAATAAAATGCAGACCTCTCATTTTCCGATTAAATTTCGATGATCCGAATCGTTCAATATATATTCTGATTTTAACGGTCCCCGTGAGAAATCAGTAAAAAAAAAAAGACCGGAAAGTGTTTCATCCGAGCAGTTTTCATTGAACGATTCAATAAGCCCGCAGAGAGAGATTGGATTAGTCCCCTTAATGTCACGTAGTCAAACAAGCCTGTCGTAGTTTGAAAATGGGCAACATCAAAGTGACGAGTACCAGATCCAAAGGCACAATCCTTGCATTTGATGTGTTTGATGCACTCCCTCCTTTTCATCTGTAACGATCCTGATTTTTTGTCAATAAAAATTTCGCTAAAAATTTGAATTTTATTTTAATACTTGGATTTCATTTTTAACATCCAAAAATCGGTCGTTATTGACTTATAAAAATTTTGTTGTTATATTTGAAAATTCTTTATTTGTTTTATAAATCCCTTTTAGCGATTAATAATCCGTTGTAATTAGGTTTAATGACTTAGGAGATTGGTATTCATCGCCCAGGCATTAAGGTCATTTTCTAAAGACGAGTATGCCTATTAGACCTTGGTATAATTACTTGGTAATTGTAGTAAAATCCTAGATTCATATTTCTCGGCTGGAAATCCTACATGGCAACCGATTAGTTAGCAACCCTAACTACCGTTTGGCTTAGTTACTTTTTCCTAACCTAGAGCGTTGCATCAATGCCAAAGTGGTTAATTTTAGTCTTTGCCTTGACCGTTGACTTGACCGCCTTGCTTTGGCTTGGCATTGTCGGGCCGACCTTGCGCTTGGCGTCGGCTCATTGTCGAACTCGCTTGCTTAGCGTCGGTCATTGTCGGTCTGCCCACTGGCGTCGAGTCGCTTGTCGGCCGCCTCGCTGGCGTCGGTCATTGTCGGAGCACCTAGGCATCGGTGTTGTCGGTTGCCTCGCCTGGCGTCGGGTCCTTTGTCGGGTTGCTCTGCCTTGGCTTCCATCGGGTTACGCCTTGGCGTCGGTCGCTGCCTTGGCGTCGGGTCTCGCCTTGCTTTTGCCTTGGCGTTCCTGGGCTGCCGCCATCGGGCTGCCTTGGCCTTTGTTTGGCCACCGGCCAGCCTTTGCAGCTAGCAGACCACCTTGGCCAGCCGCTGCCATCGTTGCTGGTGCCTTGCCAGCCTTGGCTTCTTGGTGCCTTGGCCTTTGCAGCTAACGGGCCACCTTGGCCACCGCTTGACCACCAGGCTGCCCATGCTCACGCCTTACCTTGGCGTTTGGCACCGACGGGCTTTAATATTCCGTTATTAGGCAATTTCCTACTAAATAAAACCAAAATACAACTCGAGCAATGAAGCCTAGATTAAGTATCGTTAGTCTTTAACCAATTAGTTAGATTCCTAATAGACTGTTAACCTAATCACTTGGATCCCAAATCTAATTAGGTTACCCTAACCCTAGATGGACCATTTTACCCTTTTTGTCTTTATCCATTGGACGATAAAAGCTAGGGTAATATTTATCCATTGGACAATAGCGTTAGGGTTTCCTTTACCCATTGGTCAATAGGTAAACCTTGGTTAATCTTTCTAAGTACGAGATTAGATTGGCTTAGTGCTTAATTTCAAGTATTAGACTTTCTAGCATTACCCGTTGGATAATAACCGCTAGGAGATTTATTAACCATTGGACGATAACCCTTGGACCTTACCTTCACTAACCATTGGTTATTAACCGCTAGGGAAACTATTATTGTGGAGACCTTGTAATTTTATTTTAATAAATTCGATGTTGTATAATTGCTCACGCGAAATAAATATGATGTGAATAAGTGAATTGGGTTCAATGTGCTAGAATTTTGGAGTTTGAGGGTGTGAGTGTGATATGCATATATGTGTATATATATAAGGGAGTGTGTGAGTGTAGAGGAGAAATTTTCCCCAAAACACACCCACACAACCCAAGTCTCTCTCGGCTCTCTCTCGCTCTCTCAAATTCTCACACTCCAACGCCCTAAAATACCTCGAACCCACCTTGATCCGCCGCAAGATTTTCGCATTCAAGTGTTCTAGAGCTTGGAAATTCGTGGGTTTGAGCTCGGAGAGGAGTATTCGGTTGATTCAAGGTTTTTGGAGCTAGGGCTTGCTTGGGAGTTGAGGGTTTTGCTCAAAATCCATTCGGTAGGGATTTCTCACCTCTATTATATGTTTATGCGTTGATTTGGTACTTAGATTGTGCCCAAAATCGTTGGTTTTGTTGTTGGAGTTGTTCTTGCAAATCTGAGAATCGTGCACTGAAAGCCCAATTCCTACCGGTAGGAATCTTGGACCTACCGGTAGAAACGATGTCCAGTAGTGTCACTTTTGTGAAATTTCGGTCTCCTACCGGTAGGTATTGAATATCTACCGGTAGGTATTCAAAAATCTGTCATTTTTGGGAAATTCTTGTCTTCTACCGGTAGGTATTGAATACCTACCGGTAGGTATTCAAAAATCAGCATTTTTGGAAAAACTTCGATCGGGCATAACTTTTTCATCCGAACTCCGTTTTGGGCAAATTTTATATCGAAATTCATGTACAGAAGGTCTACTTTCCAATGGTGGTGGTCTCATCTCTCAATTCTTAACCAATAAGGTTTGGTAGCCAAAATAAGACAGATATGTTCGTATACGTTAGGAAATCATTTCCCTTAGGAATTAGGATAGTGTGGGTGAAACACGGATGCCCCTAGGTTCTCCTAAGTATTTCATTGAATGGTTTGACGAGGCTAGTGGTATACCTAAGGCCGTGTAGTGGTTGTCGGGTTCCGTACGAATCTTTTGACACCGAAACGAGTTTTTAAAGAACATAATGAATATAGGTGGGCGAAGGTTGTGTGTGCTAACATGCGAGGTGTAAGTCGAACTTGTAGAACACTCCGTTAAGTTGAGCAATGCTAGGTGTAAATACGAGAGACGTTTCCCTCATGATTGATGTGTAGTGCACCTCTTGCGTAGCTTGTACTGTTTAAAGTGTTGCTAGGATGGAATCAACGAATCGTTATGAGTAAGTGCCTTTTTCTGTATAATGTGTACAAGCTTAAAAAGGTGATATGAGAAACCAATGGCGTAATGAAAGCGAGTTGATTGAAGTGGAATTTATCCGTATACCACTATTAAGTGAATAAGCCTTCGTTGTAATTTCAATATATGTGATTGAGCTGGATGACCAAATTGTAAAGTGTATCTGAGGGATTGTGGTGTGGTGACCTATGTTGTGTGACTTGAATTAGCTCTATCAATGAGAGAGGTACTAATGGGGAGTATCGGGACTCCGTAAATGGCCCGGCAGGAGTTTTTGCTTATGACACAGAACGAAAAGGAAATTATGACATGATGTGATTGAAAATGGACTATTATTGTGAAAGTGTGAGTGATATGAAAGACAGCGGCATTGCGGTTCTTTGAATATGATAGACTCATAGGTCAAGTTATTAGATTGGTGATTCGAAATAAGATGAGAGGCAGTGGCAGTCATTAGAAAATCGTATAGATAGTAAGTTCTCGTGGTTAAACTATGGTCTGGATGTGTAGTCATGGTGCTTCTATTATGTCTTCGACGTTGGGATAATTACTAGTCGTGTTTTGTTTCTCCTCGGAGATACCGTACCTTGTTCCTGTCATTCATTCTACCTGTCATCCCATTTGCATATAATGGTTGTGTAGATTTCTCTACTGGGCTAGTGTAGTTCAACCTATTATTTTTTCAGGTGTGGTCCCGAAGCAGTAGCTTGGAGTGAGGTGCATGCATTCAAGTGTATATTTTTCGAAGGAAGTGGTAAAAGTGACTCATGGATATTTTGGATAAATCATGTTTTTGGAATGTAATAGAACTTTTCTTTTAATGATGTAATATATTCAAACTCTTGGAGTTGGATTTGTAATTTAATGACCAGGACCGGGTGAACTCTTTTGGGGTATTAAGTATGAGAAAGTGAGGAGTTTTATTTATGAAAAGCTATTTTATTTATGTTGAAAATCGAGGGCGTGACAACTATCCATTGGATAATAGTTAGTCTTGACAATCATGTACTAGATTGATTAAAATACTAGATTTTGCCATGTGTGTATTTAGTTAAAATACAATTAGTACCTTAGGTTAGTATTATTATACATAGTACTTTGAAAGTAGTAGAATACTTTATTAGATATTAGTCCTAGGTCATATCTAGCCTAGATTGTGTGTACATGCTTGTATATATATTATATATGTACTTGTATGTATATATATATGTGTATATATATAATATTGTATTGACATGTGTGTAATGGATTAAAATAGAATTTAGGACTTGGTACTTGAAAGTAGTAGATTAGTTTAATAGATATTGGATTTTGGTATATCTAGACTAGATATTGTAGTACTTGTTTGTATATATTATATGTGTACTTGTATATATATATATATATATATATATAGGTATATATATATATATATATAGGTATATATATTTTATTGTAAGTAACACATGTGTATTGTGTTATTTTAATTAAAAAAATCTTGTAAAGTACTTTAATTCTTTTATCCATTGGATAAAGAAGGTTAGGGGAATTATTACCCCTTGGATAATAGCTTTACTTGCCAACCAAGTACTAGGTTTGATAAAATATTAGATTTGGCCATGTGTGAAATCCATTAAAATAGAATTAGTACATTAGGTAATTTGTTATAAGTACTTGTACTTTGAAAGTATATCATAGTTTATTAGGATATTAGATATGACATATCTAGTAGGATTTTGTAGTACATGGCTATATATATATATATGTATATATATATATATGTATATGTATATGTATATATATATATACAATCCCGTTCACCTGCGGGATCCTGCATTTTGCAAAATGCGGGATCGTCAAAACGACGTCGTTTTGACGTCCGTTTGACCCGGTAAGTCTCGCGGGTTAAATGAGTGTAGATCCGGGTAATTTAAACTTCGCGGGTCGACTTCCGGGTTAGACAAAACCCACGGCCCCTTCTCTCTCTCTTCATTCTCCCCAAAATTTTGAAATCGTTCAAAGGACCAGAGAGAGAGAGAGGGGCGATTTTACAGGAGACGACGATTGAACTACACGACCACGATCGATCTAGAGGAGTTCCATCACAGGTATCTTCTCTCTCTCCCTATGTCTCTCTCTCTCTCTCTCTCTCTCTCTCTGGTTGTACAGTACAGGAAAATCTAGGGTTTCTGTAACCCTAGCTTTTCGAACTCATGTCTCTCTCTCTCTCTGGCCAACTAGTTTGATCCGAACCAATTTCATCTGATTCTGAGAGCCGTAGATTTGTGTGGCTGTGTTCTTATAACAAGTATCCCACGCTCTTGTTTTGTTCACAACTTCAGAAGACGTCAGAAGGAAATATTGCTGGTTCTTAGTCATATATCACTGAATTCAACCCCCTTTACTTGAAAAGTTTTGTTCATCCAACCAATTTCATCTGATTCTGAGGTAGTAGTTTGGAAACTTTTGTGTGTTTGTAGGTGTGTTTTGGCTTTGGCTTTAATCGATTATAATGGCCGTTGAATCCATGGCCATTGTATTTTCAACTCGTTTATAGAAAACAATGATATTGTTTCTTTTTCCTCTATAAATGTTAGAAACTATTGAAAACTACTATTAACTTGTGCTATTCTTTTTGGATCCGGTACTCATAAGAAACTGTTCAGAACTTGTAGATTAGGCGGGGAAATGTAGATTAAGTGGACATTTTGCTAGGCATTAAGCAGATTTTTTGCGTGTCGTAACACACACTTCACCGCTGATTAACAAGCAATCCAACGACTGTTACAAACTGTTCTATACCTTCTGTTTACAAGTCATAGTCTACAATCGTTACAGCTAGAGTCTTTTAGTTGGTTATAATTGCTGCACCAAATAGATACTTAGGGTTGTCTACATGGTGGAGTGCAATCCATCCCTAAAGTGTGATAGAAAAAATTGATGCATACTTGCGTCCATTTATGAGTTAATGCTCTGACTAGAAGAGAAGGAAACACGTTGGTTGGTGTTTCATTTGGAGTCAAAGTTAATTACTATAGCTAATAACAAATAAATAATGAAGGTTATAGATTTTTTTTAAGATTACTCCCTTACCATGTATTGTAGAGTAGAAATGGATACATTTTGTTAGAGAACGTGTCGCTGGTTCTTTGTTACAGGTTCCATATGGATTCTTCATCTTCAACAAGCACAAATGCTGACTCATTTCCAAGGTATGCAGTGAAGCTATGCGGTTGCAACGACCAAGCTGTCATAAGGGTGACTAATTCAGAACCAAACAGAGGCAGAATATACTACTCAAGTCCAAATAATAGGAAATGCGAGATGTGGGAATGGTGCAGGCCAATTAACAGACGTCAAAACCGAGGTCAAAGTGTCACAACCCAGAGAAGGGCCTTTTATGAAGATGAGACCCAAAATCCAACACTTCGGGTTCAAAATGCAAGAATTGGGGATGACAATGTAATGGCTGCTAAGATACAAGTTCTGGAAGGGCAGCAAGCAAATATGAAGATGATGATCGTGTGCCTCTTCACCGTTGTGTTATGTTTGCTTTGTTTTAGCGTACTCAAATGAATGTAATAGCAAATTTAAGTTGCATTCCTACTGGTCCCTCTCTGCAGTCACAGAAAATTGACTGATTTTGCTCCCATTTCAAAGGGAAAGGATTCCCTCGTGTACTCTTAGGAGACTTAGCATATACCCGAGGTTCCATTGTGTCTATTTCTAACACTTAACTGATTTTGTAGTATTCTGGAGACACTATTTTATTGTGATTTCTTTTGCCAAGGCTTTCATAGCAAGTCTATAGTTTTTAAGGGGGGACAATTTCCTGGTTGTTCATTGTGAGACATTCCCTACACAGGATTGTTGTCAAGAGTTGGACTCCATAAAGAAATGCCGTAACTGCTTTGCAAGTAGTTTCTAATGAGCTTGTTGGCTTTGGAAATTTACGTTTGAGTCTTTGTAAAAGCATAGAATAGAAGGGAATGAAACCTATTTTAATCATATTGTTTCAATTTATTTATTCATTTTATTCTCGGTAATCCTTGAGTTGAGGATTTCTTGTAGAAAATTTGCAAATGCAAGTTTTTTCACTGGGTTGATCCTCCAACTTGCACGAGAGGAACGGATTTTGGCAACCATGTCATCAAGTTGCTGAGGATGGCAAAGCCAGAGGGTGAAAATGCAGAAATGAAAAAACAGCTTGCTAAGATGGAAGTGGAAAATGCAGACTTCAACAATTCTAATGGAAATTGAATTCTTGCTGAACCTTGTGCAAAAGCTTAATGGGGAAATTGAATTCTTGCTGAACCTATGTACCAAGAATGCTTTGGATCTATCTGTAATGTGTTTTTATATGAATGAAATGAGAATGCCATTCCAAGCATAATGCCATTTCAAACATAATGCACCACAACCTCTCCATTAAACAATAGCCAAGCAGAACAAGCATAACTGAGCGTGTAACTGAACTGCACTAACATAACAAGGCATAACATACTGCATTAACAGAACAACCCAGATTAACAGGTTCAGCCATAACAAGGCATTACACTAGGATCAGTCATAACAGTAGCACAAGCATCTGTAGCCATGCCAAAAGCAAAAGAAGGCACCATAAAGCTGGTCTCACCAAATGAAGACATAACAGTAGCCAAAGATGGCTCCTCAGCCATAACAGCAACAAAAGATGGATCCTCAGTCATAACAGTACCAAAAGGCTTAATTAATCAGCCATTACAAAAGCATACTCGGTCAAAAAACGCTTGATGAGGCCTTACAAGACATACTCAGCCATAACAGTAAACAAAAGGCTTAATTAGCTGCACTACTTGAAGCCGTGGAATAGATTGCTGCCATAGGCTATACCATCTTGGCTTGAATCACCCAATTTACAAATGAAAAACCTAAACACAAAAAAATAAATAAAACAAAACAAAAGTTAATTAGGCCCTTATGACAACAAACAGGATATGATGTGGCCATACTTATTTAATAGGGTAAAGCACACCTTGCATCCTCCACTGTTAACTTGGACAGTCTAATCCTCATCATAGTCCATGTCATCCTCGTCATGAACATCTTGCGAAGAGCTAAGAAAAGAATCCAACAATTAAAAGATGAACAATTAAACAATTAAATTGAAATGAACATATTGAATTGAATTCACATACATGTTGAGAAGTTTTGGACAATTCCTTTTGTCATGCGACTGCCCCGTTAACCCACAACCATTGCATTTCCTACTCTTCTTGTTTACGGCCCTCTCTTTTCCTCCCTGCAGTCGTTTACCACAACCCTTTGCCCTAACTTGTTCTGGTTCCTTAAATCTATGCTGACTTCCAAGAGAAATGGGCACATCGGTAGCACTTGGTCCGCCATCTTGGCGCGAAATCCTCATGGCTGCAATCTGCTTTTGTAATGCTTCCAAACCTTCTTGCAAAACTTTGGTTCCTTCCTCATCCAATATAGCGTCATCAATCACATTAGATGCAAGTTGAAAGAGACCTTGGCGCCTCACTAAAAGAGAAGTGCCACATATTTCATTCGCACCGTTGCGCAAATCATCCATAACTCTGCTAGCCTTCGCGGTTTTAGTCCACCTCGTGCAAATGTACTCAGTAGGCAGTTCCCTAATCCCCATTCTAAAGAAGTATGCCAACATATGCCGACATGGAATTCCTTCACATTCAAACATCTTACAACTGCAACTCACATGGTTTGATGTCTTATCTACCGAAACCTCACGACTTCTCGAACCAACCTTGTCTTCCCTCTTGACATCCCACAAACGGCAATGTTCATCCTCATGTTTCATCGTAAGCAAATAAGCACTATTTTGAAAGATTTCATCCTGAAACTTTTGAAAGATAGGCAAGGTATATACTTCGCTCATTCTCTTTTCCATCAAGAACATGGTTTTCATTTGTGGCCTCTCATTTACATCTTTATGATCGAAATCCAATTCATTATGACATATACGAGAAATTCCCCTCTCAAAACGCGTCACAAAATCCAACAAAGAATTATGTTTAGACACAAACCGCTTGAAGAATGCATGATTATTTTCAGCTCTTTGACTACTCGTCATGCCTGCAGAAAAAACGTGTCTGGTATATGCAGGAATCCATCTACCACGAATTTCAAACAAGTCATTCAGCCAACCATGCCCCGTTAAATCTGTTTGTTGTACCAAATCACCCCATCTTACGTCGAACTCTTCAGGTCTCTCGGATTCCCATATACAACTCGAAAACTTATCATAATGTTCTTTATAAATGACTGCACCTAGTTTCTCAGAAAACTTTTTCGTGATGTGCCAAATGCAATACCTATGAAGCGTATTTGGAAGAACATTACCGATTGCTTTTGTCATTGCCGGATCTTGGTCGGTGATTATCATTTTGGGTGGGCCTCCTGGCATTGCTTTCAACCATTCCTTTAACAACCACTCAAAAGACTCGGTCGTTTCCTCATTCAAGAATGCACATCCAAAAAGTGTTGTCTGCCCATGGTGATTGACCCCTAATATAGGTGCGAAGACAAGAGAATATCGGTTTGTGTTGTACGTAGTATCGAACACCACCACGTCCCCAAAATAGTAGTATGATTTTCTAGAAATCACATCGGCCTAAAAACAACGACTCAACCTCCCCTTGTCATCTTGCATAAATGAAAACACAAAATTGGGATTCTTTTCTTTTTCAATCTCAAACTTCTCATACAACATATTGGCGTCATGACCTGCATACATTTTTCTGTTATTCCGGTCACTATTGTGAAGATCTCGGTTTGTAAATCCAATGTTTTCAATACCTCCGGCTTGCACCTCTAAAATAGCCATTTGTTGGCAGGGTGGCACATTTGCAGCTGCTAGATCTTTTGTTAAAGATCTAGCTGCAGCTGACATTCGACGATGAGAAGGTAACAAATGCACCCTCCTTGGCGAGGTAAGCTCGTGGTTATGAGCCTCCATAAATTGGATGACAACAAACCCTTCACCTGTATTGTTTCTCACAACACTCAATTTTGCTCTACAATCAGTTCTAATTATACCACGCCGCCGTATTCTGGGGGCCTCAGAATTTTCTGAACTTGGTGTACTCTTCCCTTGCTTGTAACAAACGTACTCCTTCCTAATTATTTGACCATCCTTAACCTTGCTAGAATGGATTCGGATACTAAATCCTAATTGTTTAGCGTAATTGTTGTAAAACTTAAAAACATCGTCTAAGTTGTCAAACTGTTGTTCCATTTTCGGTACAGAAGAACCAACAGATTCACACGGTTCACATGGTACTGGTGAGACTAGTTGTAGAGCATCCAAAGACTGCACACTAAAAACAACCCAACAGACAAAAATCACTAAATCTACCAGGTTAACCTACTGTTCATTTGAGAGAGAGATAGAGAAAGACAACCATACCCTGGTGGTGGTGGTGGTTCGAAAATGGGGTTTGCCCTGCTTACAACTTCTTCTTCCATTTCTTCACTCTCTATTTCTGAATCTGTTACAAATAAGGGGGAAAACACAATTTTTATCCAACAAAAATTCAAAACTTTAACCCTAACTGTTTTTTTACCCAAAAAAACACAATTTTTAAAAGATTCAGACATAGAACAGAAGATACCTTCTTCTTCGTTCATCGATCCTTCTTCTTCGTTCATCGATAGTACTTCTTCTTCTTCATTCATTGTTCGTTCTTCTTCCTGTGGAGATCGAAATAATAGAAAGCAAAAACGATCAGTTGTCATCTGGCAATGGAGATACTCCATTATCTTGACTCTAAATTGAGAATTGGTTTGAGGTGGTCTAACTCCTAAAGGACCTAAACCATGCAAAATAGTAAAACAATTTTACAAGCATCCGATATTCTACAATAATAAATGCCCCTTTCTTTGATCCTAAGTAAGCAAAATCAACAAAGTGAACAGTCATTGAGAACTATAATGCGAAGGACAGTAAGAGAAAGAACAGCTCAAAGACTACTGTCCACAAGATAAACAGGACTTCACATTTGGTCAGGATATGCAAATTTTTTGGATGAACAAAACTTTTCAAGTAAAGGGGGTTGAATTCAGTGATATATGACTAAGGACCAGCAATATTTCCTTCTGACGTCTTCTGAAGTTGTGAACAAAACAAGAGCGTGGGATACCTGTTATAAGAACACAGCCACACAAATCTACGGCTCTCAGAATCAGATGAAATTGGTTCGGATCAAACTAGTCGGCCAGAGAGAGAGAGAGAGACATGAGTTCGAAAAGCTAGGGTTACAGAAACCCTAGATTTTCCCGTACTGTACAACCAGAGAGAGAGAGAGACATAGGGAGAGAGAGAGAGAGAAGATACCTGTGATGGAACTCCTGTAGATCGATCGTCGTCGCGTAGATCGATCGTAGATCGTCGTGTCCAGCGAAATCGCCCCTCTCTCTCTGGTCCTTTGAAAGATTTCAAAATTTTGGGGAGAATGAAGAGAGAGAGAAGAGGCCGTGGGTTTTGTCTAACCCGGAAGTCGACCCGCGAAGTTTAAATTACCCGGATCTGCACTCATTTAACCCGCGAGACTTACCGGGTCAAACGAACGTCAAAACGACGTCGTTTTGACGATCCCGCATTTTGCAAAATGCGGGATCCCGCAGGTGAACGGGATTGTATATATATATATGTATATATATATATATATATATGTATATATATACATATATGTACATGTACATATACGTATATATGCGTAATGCGTGTATGCGTATATATGCGTGTATGCGTGCGTGCACGCACGTGCGTGCAGCGTCGCAGCGTGCGTGTGCATTATGCATACATGTACATGTACGTATATGTATATGTACATGCGTACATACGTATTAGGTACATGCGTACATGTACATATACGTATATGTACATGTACATACATGTACATGTACATGTACATACATGTACATATACATACATATATGTACATGTACATGTACCTATACGTGTACGTACATGTACATATATGTACATATACGTATATGTACATGTACATATATGTATGTACATGTACATGTACATATATGTACATGTACATATACGTATATGTACATATATGTACATGTACATATATGTATATGTACATGTATATGTATATGTACATGTACATATATGTATATGTACATGTATATATATATATATATATATATATATGTAGGGACCGGTTCTAGAGACAATACTTTTGACAATAGATTTTTTGAAATCACAATGGGACCTTCGAACAAATGATCGGAGCCGCTCAATGTATTTAAAACATGTTTTTAAGGGGTCCCGTAAAAAATTAACGCATTTGGATATCGATAAAGCCATGATCGGCTCATTTAGTTGATCCCTGTCAAATTTGACAGGATAAAATTGAATGAGCCGATCAAGCCCTTGCCGATGTCTAAATAAGATGATTTTTTACGGGAACCCTTAAAAACATGTTTTAAACAAATTGAACGGCTCCGATTATTTGCGTGGGGCTCCGAAAAATATATTGTCAAAAGTATTGTTAAATTTATTGTCTCTAGAACCGGCCCCATATATGTATATATATATATATATATATTGTGTGTGTACTTGTATATATATATAGTTATATATATAATAATAAGATCTTCCATGTGTGTTAATTGATTAAATTATAGTTAGTGCATGGATTTAATATCTTTAGTACCTAGTACTTTGAAAGTATAAGTTAGTTTATTAGGAAAACTAGATTTGGAAGATATAGTCTAGATTAGGAAGTACATACATATATTTATATATAGGTGTACTTGTATATAGATATATATATATATATATATATATATATATATATATATATATATATATATATATATATATAATAATGAAAGTACACATGTGTGTGTTTGTATATTTTATTTGGAAAATCTAGATTCTTGTAAAACCTAGATTATGTAGTACCTATATCTACATTATTATATATGTTTGCTTTCTAGTATGTATATATATATATATAGTACATGAGAGAGAGAGAGAGAGAGAGAGAGAGCCGAGAGAGGAGAGAGAGAGATTGGGCCGAGAGAGAGAGAGAAAGAAAGGAGGCGAGAGAGATAGTACCTTGGATTGATTTCTTGTGCTTCCATCGTACTTTGAAAGCATGCAATCTATGGGATTCTCTTTTACAAGCAAAAATCTATACTTTCAATGTACAACTTGTACATTTTCCCATTTTATTACTTGATCAAATCTCCTTTCTCCCATTCAATCTTCCATAATCCCATCCTAGGACAACCATATCTAGATTTCTATTATTTAAAGTACTAAGACTAGACTAGAAACCCATTAGAATAACCTAGTTTTGTCCTAGTTCTTGGAGTGAAAGCAAAGCAATATCTTGGTAGCCATGCAAGCCTAGTTTTAGGCCTTGAGCTTTCAAGCAAAAGTTGACATAAAATGATTTAAAAATGAGATATGGAGAGAGAGAGAGTGGGCCGGCCAAGGGGAGAGAGAGAGGGCCAATCCTTGCCTATAAATAGCAAGTCATTCCTCCATTTCATTCACACCTCTCCATTCTCCAAGTTCTCTCCTTGAAAGCATAAGAGTTCTTAGTGTTCTTGAGTAGTTCTAGCTTGTTCTTGAGCTTTCTTTCCTTCTCCGCCACTAAACCACCATACGACCACCACCTCGATCCTAAAGTAGTAGTAGCATAGGTTACGATCTAGTTTCGAGAGAAATCTTTCTCTTTCGAAGCTATCGGAAACTTATCGTAAGCCGTTACGCCGTTCGAGTGCCGACATTCTTTCCGTCGTATTTCCGTAGTCTTTTTCTACCGCCAAGAAGAAAGGTAGATTTTTTCGATCTACTCTTCCTAAGTATAGATAAGATGTGTGTTGAGCTTTTCAAACTATTGCTTTAAGAAAATAAAGTTAGTGAATGATTTAGCTTGTAGAACTTTCTTGTTAAAAGTACGTAGTTTACTTTGATCTTGTGGCTACTTGATTGTTTGATCGCCTAATTGCTACGTGATTGTATGAATTCGTCAATAAACATGTGTTGTTTAATTGAACTTCTCGAAGGAAATGCGTTTTAAAGATAAAGTGTCGTTTTAAAACGAAGTATTCGTCTTTTGACCTTTTAAACGATTGTGAGCATGATAGCATGTTGCTTGCCTTACTTGTGGTTGTAAACAAGCATGATTAAATAGAGTTGGATGATCTTGCTAGTTTAGTTTCAAGATTACTTTAAAGTGATTTGTCCCGCCGCGGAGTCTATGCATGATTACGAGACACGAGAACCGAAAAGTAGAAACATGACACTTAGGGTGTGGATAAAGGAAATAATTGGACTTGGTAAAAAGGATTTTGGAAACCACGTAATGGTCGGACTTGGTAGCCTTACGTTGGTATGCGTTGCCAATGGAGCCGGACTTGGTAGCTTCATTTGGAGATGAGTATGTGACATAATGTGCCGGACTTAGTAGCCATTGTGGCCTATAAGCCGGACTTGGTAGCTTATTGATTGTGTGCGTTCATAATGTGCCGGACTTGGTAGCCCATTGTGTAGATTGTTAACGGAGCCGGACGTGGTAGCTTCATTGATTGATTGGGCTTGGTTATCCGCGGAAAGGAGCCAATGCAAGATTTGATAACGTGGCCGGACTTGGTAGCCACTGTGGCCTATAAGCCGGACTTGGTAGCTTATTGGTTATGTGCGTTCACAATGTTCCGGACTTGGTAGCCATTGTGGCCAATGAGCCGGACTGGGTAGCTCATTGGTGTGTGCGTGTGATTTTTGGATATGATAGATGAGACACAAAACGATGAGTCACGTAGGAGAAACACACGGAAACATGACACCAACGATAGATAGCGAATGCGAATGTGTCATTGTTGTTATTGTTATATTAGTGCATGTGTTGTTATGACTCTTTATGATATATGCATGACTTGCTATTTGTAAGTTAAGGGTTAGTGGGTTTTGGATTATTCTATTGAGCTTTCAAGCTCATGGTGTTCCTTTATGTGACCCTGACATATTATACTGGTGGCGACGCTGGTATAATGTGTCAGACTTATTAGATGAACAAGGGGAGCTGTATACCTTAGAGGCCTTTGGAGCTGAGGAACTTGCTAGGATGGAAGAAGAGAAGGAGCTGTAGATAACCTTAGATATCCATCCCTTTTGTGTAATATAAGAACCCTTTGGAAGTTTATGATGTAATAAAGAGCCAGACTCTCTTTTGTTGTTCAATAAAATGATCATTTAACGTACCCAAAATTCGGGGCGTTACATCATCCTTATAGGACTAGTATATCTTCTTCTTCTTTTTTTGTCTTCATTGCATCTAAACTAAGGAAAATACCATTTCATTGATTCACTCTAAGTAATTTTATTTGAACCCAAAAAAGAATCTCTCTAATCCCTTTTTTCCCACACCCATTTCAGAATTGAACCTAAAATGTCATCATCTTCAACTTATAACCGTAAAATTAAGTTTTTTTTTTCCTTCAATCTACTACGTACAGCACCACCGCCATTGATTGCAAGCCGATCTATCTTGGCCAACTACAACTTTGATCTCGTCTAGTAACTCATCGTTTTGATCGGAAACCACCCACTGGGTCAAAATGTGAAATATAATGTAGTAAATTCACATGAATATATAGGAAAGAAGAAAAAAAAAAAAAAAAAAGCTCGCATCTCATATAAAAGAAAGTAAGAAATTAATCCAATTCCCTAAATTGAAGTGTTCACTTACGTTACGTAACGTAATTAAGCCGTCAACTCGTAGCTTCTAGATTATTTCCACTAGGGTGTGTGTTTTTTCTTCATAGCTTTTTAATCAGTGTGGCCTTTGTGTTGGAGGAAGTTGCTTTGAAGCTATTCTATGGAGACTAGCTATATGAGTGGAGAGAGAGACACTTTGTAATATGGATATGTGTATTATATATCAAGAAATAACGACATGTTTTGATTTTAAATTTGTAAATAAAATTAATCGTGCGTAATGTTTTGTATTGGTTACTTGAACAACGTGCGCATGGGTAATATTTTATTTATGTACTTCTCTTATTAGATGATTTTTCACTCATATGCTAGAATGCAAGAGTTACGAGATGAACCTTTTGGATTAATTTTTTGGAGTTTAAAAATGGAGCCAAAATAGTTGAGTTTTGTGGAGTACGGAGGATAAGGATATGGAGGGGATCGGGTTTAATCCTTGGATTAGTGGGGTATGGACGATAAAGGCATGGAGGAGAGCTTAACCCCTACTAGATATGTTACTTCACATTATTCTAGATAGACCTCCACCGCACAATTTCGCCACTCTCTCAATCTCACCGTCCATCTCGACAATCAATAGTTCGGATTTAAAAAAAACAAAAAAAAAACTCTTTTATGGAAGAGTCTGGAAAAGTTTTTTAAAATTCGAACAGTCCAAAATACTTTTGAGATGAGTTGAGAATGGTGGAGGAGCGGTAAAAGTGACCGGTGGGTATAAACTTTTCATTGTACGAAGACTAAATTTGACATTATATTGTTTTTTCTATTTCCTACTATTTTGTACATGAAAAGCCAAGGTCTACCCATCAGTCCATCTAGTTAACCAAAAACATTTCCTCTTTGTTTTCATCTGGAACGATTACAGCAAACATGAAAACTATTTGTAATAAGGAAATCATTAACTACCATATATTATCCCCATGCATTTCACATTTCCGTGTTCATTTCGTAGATATCCATGTGTTATTTTTTATTTCGTTGATCAGAATTTGATACTTAGTCGAATTATATTTTTCAGGGAAAAAAAAAAGAAATGAATGGCGAGAGTCTCCCGTACCGTTTCTCTTACTACAAGTTTTCTTCATTCGAACTTTTAAATGGACCTTGATGTCTGCGCAACCTAATTTTTGCATGATTAGTGATAAAACATTTAACTTTTCAGGGGTGATGTGACCAACACTTCGGACGCATAAATCATACTACCCGAACCGCAAATCGCGATCGTAATAAATCTTATTTTTTGTCACACGAGGGACGGCCGCCTTATGTGATTATTTGTCCTTATGATAGAGACATCTCATGGAAGTTGGACCAAGGAGCAAGAATAGTCAAAGTCAACTAACAAAACTAATCAACGGTATGAAAGTTCGCGTGAGTTGCCAGCTTGTGATTGTGAGCGAAGAATACCAGACTCCTTTTAATTGTTTTTGACCTCGTGCTCGTGGGGGGCTTCTAGGTTTTAATGGGCCTGTTGGTTTTTAAGTTTGCAAAAGTTTCAGTTTTGTTTTGTATAATAATTATTATGTTATTTTTTTCTTCAATTATTATCTTATTATTCAATTATTTATTTACTGCTTGTCAGTTTTTCCGTTATGGAATTGCTTCTCCCTGTTTAATGTTTCTTTTCCCCTAGCTAGGTTTTCCTCAGTCCGGTTACCTCTATCCCAGACTCTAGTTTGCCCAGATCCGGTGGTGACTTTTGGCGAAAATGTTTCTAGTGTTATTCGTGAGTTTGGTGATGGTGTTGGTTTACAGGAATGCATCAAAATATTTGAAGTAATGTTGATGTTCTTATTCGTTATTTCAATTATTAAAATTAACGAGTTGGGAAGTTTTATTGTTTTCTAAGGATGACTTGAAACTTATTCAATTTTTCGAAAAAATGAATCATGTACTGAAACATCACTCTTCCACCGTTTTTTTTTTCTTTTTTTCCATTTCACCGACTCTTCTACGAGCATGAGGCCTAGAAGTTGAGAACATTCAATAACAACAATGCTCAAAGATCCTCAAGACTCAAAATATGTGGACCAAATTTGTTACGTATCACTAAAGACAACACCAGCAACCAAATTTATTACGTAACACACATTTGATTTTTCTTTTCATATTTTCAATTTTTTTTTTTAGCAAATGGCAAGAACTTCATTTTTTTTTTTTTAAGAGAAAAGAACTTCATTAATAATATGGAAATTACAACGCAACACCCACCATAAGTAACAATTAATACGTAAGCATAACCACAAAATGCAAACAAAAGACAGAACACAAGTAAGCCGGACAACAAGCAAATACAAGTCCGAAAAGAGCATGCAAACTAAAACCGATACCAATTGACGGTGGTCCACTACATCAAACCTCTACCACCACGATCAGCCAAAATGAACCATGTACCCTAGGTAGACAACACTGCGTGCATGCAAAGACGATCCTCGAAAGAAACAACCCAAACGACGAGCAAAGAACTAAAAGTTCTAAGAGTGAGATAAAAAAGAAAATAAAAAATTCCAAAGAGTGGGACACCAAGAATTGGAAAAAATTGTTTGTTTCCTAGGAAAGACGTTGATGCACGTTACTTTCGTGGCACAATGCACGCACAACCAAAATATATAAATACACCCAAACACACCTCATGTAGCCTACCAAATTTGAAAGTCAAGACCCTTTGCCTCTTCACATTTTCCCGGGAAATAAACTCCCCGGCCTCCCAACCAACACTTCACCCGCAGTTCACAACTGAAAAAAGAAATCCCCAAATCCACAAAGATGCCCAAACTACCCTCACCCTTTCCACCCCTCCCAGCCCCCTTCCTCTACTTCCTCTACTTCCTCCTCACTCTCATGCCCTTTGTTGTAATTTCGCAACCCCCGGCAGACCAAACGCAAACAATCCTCCTCACCATCAAACAGCAGTGGGGAAACCCGCCGCAGCTCTCCTCGTGGAGCACCTCGTCGCCGCCGTGTTCGTGGCCGGAAATCACCTGCACCGGCGGAGCGATCACGGGGCTCAACCTCACGAACTACAACATTACAGAACCAATCCCGCCGTCCATTTGCGACCTGAAAAACCTAACTGTGCTCGACCTGTCCTACAATTACTTCCCGGGGAATTTCCCCACAGTTCTCTACAACTGCTCAAACCTCCGGTACCTAGACCTCTCCCAAAACTACTTCGTGGGCCCCATCCCGTCTGACGTCGACCGCCTCTCCTCCTCCCTCCGGTACATTGACGTCGGCGCCAACAACTTCTCCGGCAACATCCCGCCGGCGATCGGCCGGCTGTCGGAGCTGCGGTTCTTGAAGTTGTACTCGAACCTGTTCAACGGCAGCTTTCCGGCAGAAATCGGAAACCTGTCAAATTTAGAGAATCTGAGCATGCCTTACAATCCCCTGCTTACTCCGGCGAAAATTCCGCCGGAGTTTGGAAAACTCAAGAAACTGACTTACTTGTGGATCACCTTGGCCAATTTGATCGGTGAAATACCCTCAAATTTTTCGGGCTTGTCGAGCCTTGAGCACCTGGATTTATCTTCTAATGATTTAGAGGGTCCAATTCCAGAAGCTCTGTTTCAACTGAAAAACTTGAGTGTTGTTTACTTGCAGAAAAATCGATTATCAGGTGGAATTCCGACCCCTATCGAGTCATTGAACTTGATCGAGATCGATTTATCGGCTAACAATTTGAGTGGCTCGATCCCAGATGATTTTGGGAAGTTACAGCAGTTGGAGCTCTTGAATCTGTTTTTCAATCAAATTTCCGGCGAAATTCCGGCGAGCATCGGATTACTTCCGGCACTAATTAACTTTCGGGTTTTCTCGAATCAGTTGAATGGCACCTTACCACCTGAAATGGGCCTTCATTCCGATCTTGAAGCTTTTGAAGTCTCTGATAATCTGTTCACCGGCGCCCTGCCGGAGAACTTGTGTTTTGGCCGGAGGCTGACCGGAGTTGTGGCTTTTTCGAACAATCTCGCCGGAGAAGTGCCTGAATCGCTGGCGAATTGCGTTTCTGTGCGAACGATTGTGCTCTACAACAACAACTTTTCCGGCGAGTTCCCGGCGGGTATCTACACGTTGCTCAACTTGTATAGTTTGATGATAAGTAACAATTCCTTTACGGGTAATCTTCCGAGTGAATTGGCTTGGAATTTATCAAGATTGGAGATCAGTGATAATAAGTTTTCGGGTCAGATTCCAAGTGCGGTTTCCTCTTGGGTGAGATTAGTTGTGTTCATGGCAAGTAACAATCAGCTTTCCGGCGAAATTCCGGTGGATTTGACTAATCTGCCGCAGCTGATTACTTTGAACCTAGATGGGAATTCATTAACCGGAAATTTTCCCACGACGATTTTGTCGTGGAAAAATCTCATCGCTTTGAATCTTTCGAGGAACCGACTCTCCGGTCCGATTCCGGCTGTGATCGGAACTTTGCCGGACCTTTTGAACCTCGACTTGTCGGAAAACCAATTTTCCGGTCAGATTCCGGCAGAGTTAGGCCAGGTGAGGTTGAACACTTTGAACTTGTCATCCAACCAACTTTCTGGCCAAATCCCAAGTGCATTTGATAACTTGGCTTTTGACACCAGTTTCTTAAACAATCCTAATCTTTGTGCCACTACCCCTATTCCAAATGTCCGATTTTGTTCATCCAAAACCCAAAAATCGGATGATTTGTCCCCAAAGATTCTCGCATTGATTCTGGTTTTTGCGGTTCTTCTGTTATTCTTCACCGCTCTATTGACATTTTTCATGGTTAGAGACTACCGGAGGAAGAAGCTCAAGCGAAACCTCGCCGCGTGGAAATTGACATCATTCCAAAGGTTTAATTTCACCAAGGCAAACATTCTTGCAGGGTTGACGGAGAATAACTTGATTGGGAGTGGAGGGTCAGGGAAAATCTATCGAGTCGTGGTTAGTAATTCCGGGGACTATGTTGCTGTGAAGAAGATTTGGACCAAAGGGAAGTTAGACAACAAGCTAGAGAAAGAGTTTTCGGCAGAAGTTGATATATTGGGAACAATTAGGCATTGCAATATAGTGAAGTTGTTGTGTTGCATTTCTAGTGAGGACTCAAAGCTGCTTGTGTACGAATACCTGGAGAATCAGAGTCTTGATAAGTGGCTACATGTGAAGAAGAGGAGGGAGACCAATCCGGCTCGCTGTGTCGTGTTGGATTGGCCTAAAAGGTTGGAGATTGCCATTGGAGCTGCACAGGGTTTGTGTTACATGCACCATAATTGCACACCGAGGATCATTCATCGCGATGTCAAGTCGAGCAATATCTTGTTGGATTTTGAGTTCAAGGCAAAGATGGCTGATTTTGGCCTTGCCAAGATTCTGGCCAAGCGCGATGAGCTTAACACCATGTCTGCTGTCGCTGGATCGTTTGGATACATGGCTCCAGGTAAGAGCACTTGCGTTATCCGCTATATTCATGGTTCATTCAGTAGCTTATCATGCGTCTATTATTTCCCTATTAAATGCGAAAAAATGGGTATTGACTAAACTATTTCTTTGATTACAGAGTATGCTTATACAACAAAAGTGACTGAGAAGATCGACGTTTACAGTTTTGGAGTCGTACTCTTGGAACTTGTGACTGGAAGAGAGGCCAACGACGGGGATGAGCACACGAGCTTGGCGGAGTGGGCGTGGCGTCAACACGCAGAAGGAAATCCCATCATTGATGCCTTAGATGAGTACATCAAAGAGCCATTAAACTTGGAAGAAAAGACCAGAGTCTTTAAACTAGGGCTGATATGCACAAGCACACTACCTTCATCCCGGCCTTCTATGAAGGAGGTCTTGCAGATGCTTCGCCGGATTGGTCCTGTGGAAGGTAGTGAAGTGATGAAAGTTGGAATCAAGTTCGACACTGCTCCCCTCCTTGCCAGTGCCAACAATTATCTGTCTAGCTACACGCGTAGCAAGAAGGTAGCAGATGAAGATGACGATTATGTCGTCTGAATTGTGTGATGCTCGATTTTGTTGTCGAGAGAGACAGAAGGCGGTCCAGGCAAGTCGTGAATTTGCTAGCATCGGATGAAGACAATCATTGTTTTTGTTTTGCAAGCAAAATGTCATGTTATAGGTAGTTGTAGAGATACAGGATGCATATTAGTACTTGTAAGATTTTCCAATTTTACACTGTCTCAACAGCAATAACAGTCTCCTAAGCAAAGCTTCAATATACCTTTGAGGGACTGAATTGTTTAGACTTTCAAATCCCCAAGGAGAAATGATGTTCTGGAGATGAGACTTGACCATCTAGGCAATCTTTTGTGCCCTTCTCTCATCAAGATTGGATTGTGTCTCTAGTTACGCTTGGTGATACACTACAAATGCACATCAATGATCCGAATTGTTCACTTTCAAAGACTAAAGAAGACAATGGTCATATAAACAATTTGTTTGGTCAAATGATTATAGCCACACAATAACCTCACACTTAAAATCAACGATATGGATGGGAAAAAATTGATTGTACTAATTGATACACCTCCATTTTTTAAGGCAGCTTTGATCTGATCATTACTCTGTCAAATTATGAAAATCTGCATCTCACATATGAGCCCTCCAAAATGACAAATTATATAACGATCAACACTAAGCCCTCCAACAAAGCCCCTAGTTAGGTGACTGGAGAGCATCAAAAAAATCTGTGTCCAAAGCATTTTGTGTGGTCTCATGCATCATGTGGCTCCTACATAGATGTGTCTGAATCAATGTTTGGCTATCGGCATAGGTTTGATTGGTATTTGTCTCCAAATTTGACAGGATAAATAATAAATCGATAAAGCCGACCAAGATATCCGAATAAGTTGATTTTTTATGAGAACTGGTGAAAACATGTTTTAAGCAAATTGAATGGCGTCTGATTATTTGTGTAGGACTCCGATTCCCCATATATATTTATATACCACGGATCCTATAAGGGATCCCTTATTTTAATAAAATGCGGACATCTCATTTTCTGATAAAATTTCGATGATCCGAACCGGGTTCAGATTGTGATTTTAACGGTCTCCGCGAGAAATCAGCAAAAAAAAAAGACCGGAAAGTGCTTCATCCGAACAGTTTTCATTGAACCGTTCAATAAGCCCATATAGAGAGAGAGAGAGAGAGAGATTAGCCTCCATAATGTCACGTGGTCAAACAAGCCCGTCTTAGTTAGTTTTAAAATGGGCAACATCAAAGTGAGCGGTACCAGATCCAAAGTCACAATCCTTGCATTTGATGTGTTTGATGCACTTCCCTCCTTTTCATCATTTCCATAGGTCTAGTATATCTTTTTTTTTCTTTTTTTGTCTTCATTGCATCTAAACTAAGCAAAATACTGTACCATTTCGTTGATTCACTCTAAGTCTCTAAGTAATTTTATTTGAACCCAAAAAAGAATCTCTCTAATCCCTTTTTTTCCACACCCATTTCAGAATTGAACCTAAAATGTCATCATCTTCAACTTAACCCTAAAATTAAGTTTTTTTTTTTTTCTTCAATCTACTACGTACGACACCACCGCCATCGACTGGAAGCCGATCTATCTTGGCCAACTACAATTTTGATCTCATCTAGTAACATATCCTCGATCGGAGACCACCCACCGGGACACAAAGTGAAATTTAATGTAGTAAATTCACATGAATACACAGGGAAGGAAAAAAAAAAAGCTCACATCTCATATAAAAGAAAGTAAGAAATTAATCCAATTCCCTAAATTGAAGTGTTTACTTACGCTACGTTACGTAATTAAGCCGTCAACCCCTAGCTTCTAGATTATTTCCACTAGGGTGTGTGTTTTTTCTCCCACTTTTAATTAGGATGGGCTTTGTGTTGGAGGAGGTTGCTTTGTAGCTATTCTATGGAGATCGACTAGCTATATGAGTGGAGAGAGACACTTTGTTATATGGATATGTGTATTATATATCAAGAAATAATGACATGTTTTGATTTTAAATTTGTCAAAGATAAGATCTGGAGCTTGAAAATAAAACTAATCGTGCGTAATGTTTTTTATTGGTTACTTGAACAATGTGCGCATGGGTAATATTTTATTTATGTACTTCTATTATTAGATAAATTTTCACACATATATATACTATAATGCACAAGAACTACGAGATGTGCCATTTAGATTTCTTTTGGAGTCCAAGATGCAGACAAAATAGGTGAGTTTTGTGGAGTATGGAGGATAAGGATATGGAGGGGATCGAGTTTAATCCTTGGATTGGTGGGGAATGGAGGATATAGGCATGGAGGAAAGCTTAACCCCTACCGGATATGGTACTAAACATTATTCTAGATAGACCTCCACCGCACAGCTTCATCGCTCTCTCAATCCCACCGTCCGTCTTAATAATTAATGGTTCGGATTTTAAAAAAACTGTTTTATAGAATAGTCTAAAAATGTTTATTGAAATTCGAACAGTTCAAAATACTTTTGGGATAAGTTGAGAATGGTGGGGGAGCGGTAAAAGTGAACAGTGGGTATAAACTTTTCCTTGTATGAAGACGAAAATTTGACATTATTGTTTTTTCTATTTCCTACTATTTTGTACATGAAAAGCCAAGGACTCCCCATCAGTCCATCTAGAACCAAAAGCATTTCCTCTTTGTTTTCATCTAGAACGATTACAGCAAACATGAAAACTATTCGTAATAAGGAAATCATAACTACCATATTTTATCCCCATGCATTTCACATTTCCATGTTCATTTTGTAAGTATCCATGTGTTCTTTTTTATTTCGTTGATCAGAATTTGATGTATACATAGTCGAATTAAATTTTTCCAAAAAAAAAAAGGTGAGAGTCTTCCGTACTATTTCTCTTGCTACAAGTTTTCTTTATTCAAAATTTCGAATGGACGTTGATGTCTGAGCAACTTAAATTTTGCATGATCAAAGATTAAACATCTAACTTCAGGGGTAATGTGACCAACACTTCGAGCACATAAATCAAACTACCTGAACCGCATATCGTGATCATAATGGATCTTATTTTTTGTCACACGAGGCTAGGGATGGCCCGCTTTAAGTGATTATTTGACCTTATGACTAAGACATATCTTGGAAGTTGGACCCAGGAGCCAGAATATATAACCAAGTCAACTAACAAAACCACCAAATTCAAAACTTCTTATTCCACCTTCTTATTTTTTCCAAACAAAAAGTTTCTTTCACATTTTCAAACTCAAATATAACATAAAAGAAAAAAAAAAATTTTTGCACCGTATTAAAGATCTCAATGAGATCTATCAAAAAAAATCCATAGTGATAGAAAAATTATTTGTAAAACACACAACCCATACAAAGTTACCTATACAAAAAATAAGACTGCAACCTATATAATTGGCGCCGACGGTGAAAATCGTATCGTGGCCGGTTATCTCTCGCCACCGGACGATCCGAGGCCGTCCAAAATTCTAAAAAAAAAACCAAGGGGCCGAGAATCAATGGCATCCGAGGTGTAGGATGCTTGATCCGAGCACTCTTTTCCGTGTACTTATCAAATATTATACGTATACGAAAAATGGGTGCTCGGATCAAGCATCCTACACCTCGGATGCCGCTGATTCTCGCCAAGGCCCTCGATTTTTTTATAGAAGACGGCTGATCGGCCTCCGTGACCGAGACGGCATGCGCCGGCACGATTTCCTCCCGGCGCCAATTGGAACCTATAAAATTCTTGGGGAAATAAGTGGCAACTTCTTATTTTTGTGGAACAATGCTTATTATTGGACAAAAAAGAAGAGCTTCTTTATGTTCTGGAACACACTCCAAGTCAACTAACAAAACCACCGAATTCAAAATGGTTTCATCCTCTCTCTAGATAGATAAGACAGAGACAGAAGTAAAATAATCAACGGTATGAAAGTTCGTGGGAGTTGCCAGCTTGTGATTGTGAGTGAAGAATACCGGCGGACTCCTTTTAGTAATACTGTAGTTTTTAACCTCGTGCTCGTGGGGGCTTAATATCTTTCCTGGGATGTCCGACGTGGAGAAATTTTTCAGTGCCGGTGGGTATCACGTGGTGCCCTCTCTGCACATTCGAACAGTTCGATACGATTTTGGACGGTTCGAATTTAGAGAGAGAGAGAGAGAGAGGAAGGTTGAGAGGAGAGAAAATGTTTTAATCTGAACCGTCCAAAAGTGCATGGGACGGCTCGAGAGTGCCGAGTGGGCACCACGCAGAATATATCCGCTCGGCATGAAAAATTTCTCGTCCTCCATTAAAATATCACACAAAATCTAGGGTGAGTTTCATATTAGTATATTTTTTAATCTTCAGATAAATGCCAAAGTGCTATTTATTTTCACTTAAAATATTAAAAATATCATTTGGTCCATCTAGATAAGGAAAATGAATAGTCTTGAATAGTGGGTATTTTAGACTAAAATAAGGAAAATATTGTTTAGTTAGTAGTGTGAAGTCACTCTTATACTGGAATGATTACAAGTAAAATACTATTGTGAGAAATTTTATTCTCTAAACCTGCATAGTAATCTTTCTACACCTTAAAAAAAGAAAACTATCAAAGATTTTTTATTTAAAAACTGAAAGCGCTTGTCCAGCCTATTTATATTAACCGATTTCGATTTTCCTACCACACCTGCTTTGTACTCCGACAAACCAAAAATACTCTTGATTAACTGTTCTTATATAACTTCAGTATCAGGGCTAGCTTACGCGCACATCTACTATCTTCTATTTCTGAGAGACCCCAATCTGATCACCGTCAACTAGTGAGTGCCCATAATAACCCTATAGGGATAAAGCCCAAAAGAGTTGGCAACATGTGAAACCTTAGGAATTAGGAGGGATTAACCCCCAAATTCGAAACCTCCACTCCCAGCCAAATCCCATTTGGTTCTCTTGAGTTAACTGTTGACTTCTATCAACCCACAATACCACATCCGTTCCACTCCTTCTTCAAGGATCCCTGTCCTCCTTACCGTTCCTTACCTCTCCTCCCTCCATCCTTTCACCCATCTCAGGTGGCATTTTAGGGTAGTGTGCAGGCAACGTTAACTCAAATTTGGTGGCTCGACTTTGTTCCGAAGGCTACGATCCCGTGCTCTTCAGTCCATTCGACGTTGTTTGTACTCTGTCTGATTTGCCTCTAGGTCCTTCCTTCCACGTTCAATTCTCCCGGTAGGTGTAGATCTTACAAGTTTGGGGTTGACGAATGTGGGCTCCCGCGCCCTCGAGGCGCTAAATCGAAGAGTCGCCACCCGGATTTTTGAAATGGATGATCCGAGAAACCGAGAACTCATTTGTGAAAGACTTTTGGTCTAACGAAAACGTTGAGATTTTGGGTTCGGGAGCCACGTTTCGAATGGGGAAGGTTTTTCTTTAAAAAGCACCTCAATCGCCCGGTGAAACCGGTTTCTACTTCATGTTTGCAAAAGGGGAAATCTCAAATATCATTTGGAGTATTAAGCTCCTTAATAAAAGCAAATAACGGGGAAGGGACACGGAGAATATATCACATTGGCGTGTTCGTGGTGCTGTCTGTACAGAGATGATAAGAGTGATGCAAATAAATGAAAAAACACTTGACAAGCCATCTGGACCGTGATCACTTCACGCACAGCACACCGTAGTGCCGCGTGCGGGCCTTTAGTATGCCACGCGTGGTACCTGCTCTGCTATCAGACTATTAAAAACATTCAGAATGCCACCCGACGTATTGTTTTCACCGTGCGTTGTTTCAAAGATTCGGCGAAGGCCATATAACAGTCAGATCATCTCGAAAAGGTTTCCATTTCTCCAAGCCACGGCCATAGAACGTCTTTTGATGTGTTCGATCACTCGGGATGATCAAGAAAAGCCTTATTTGATGGATAAGACATGGCTTGTAGATGTGATCTTACTTTGAAAATGATAAAAACAATAAACAGCAGATACAGACAGTCCCAACAAGCAGTAACCCAGATCCAGACAGCCTGACTAAGAAGGCATGAATAACTGAAGCGCCGTGCGCTGAAGTTCACTATGCCGCGCGACTGAATGAGTAGCCGAGCGGCATGTTGGCCTCAGCACAGTAGCTACTTTGTTTTCAGAAAATAATTTTTAAGTCAAAATCTAACCAGAAAGGGTTAGATCTGACAACAGAAAAATTCCCCTCAGGGCCAGAACAGAGCCTAGCCCAAGGAAACTTACATTTACCTTTGGTCTTGAGCTTGATCGAGGATGGTTGGTGCAAAATGGAGACGGACAGTAAAGGACGTGGTTGGGGAAGGTTAGATGAGACAAGAAAAGTATGGGTGTGAGAGAGGGTTTGGTATTTGGGGGGATGAGGTCTTGAAGCTAGTAAGAGGCTAACTTCAATAATGAGGAGGAAAGTGGGTGAAAGTACTCAAAGAATATATTTTGGGAATGACATTTTCAAGACTTGGAAATGAAAAATGGGTATGAAAGCTAGAGAGAGAAAACTTATA
The DNA here is from genome assembly GCA_025413875.1 of Rhododendron molle. Taxonomy (NCBI): domain Eukaryota; kingdom Viridiplantae; phylum Streptophyta; class Magnoliopsida; order Ericales; family Ericaceae; genus Rhododendron; species Rhododendron molle. The sequence goes on along the minus strand of CM046398.1, from coordinate 31,286,526 downwards.
GAGTAAGAATGCCCAAAAGCTAAAAGAATAGCCCATTTCCCTTGAGTGGAGGGGTTTATTTATCGGCAAAGGCCAAGGATTTTAAATTTCAAATAGTGGATGTATTTTCTGGGCGGGCAGAAGTGTGCTTTCGGCTAAGCCACTCATCAGCTGTGACTCAAATTGGCGTGGCCGATAGCTTTCTGAGCCAGTCAGAACTTTACCTGAAATGCCGTGCGGTACAAATCATGATCGCACGCGGTGTATTGAATTTTTATATGCCGCGCGCTACGGAAGGGTCCCGTGCGGTGCTTCAGGTACAGTCCAGGGGGCTTTTCAGGCTTTCTAGGTTTATCTGGTCTTTTGGGCTTTTATCTAGGCTGAGGGGAATCCCTTATTCAAGCTCATAAAGGTATCGTTTCCTTTATTTCATCATCGGGGTGAACAAAGACTCTCCGAGGTCTGGATTGGGGTGTCTACAGTAGTCCCTCTTTAAAGTTACTCGGATACCATCAGTTTGATACGAGTGATGCTTAAAGAAATAAGCATCCCAATCCGTTGCTCTAGAGCCCTTGAACGGAAGCCAAAATGTGCTGAAAATGCGAGTAAATAACAATGGTGGTCGCGCTCGGGGAGCTGCCTATGTACCCCGTTGTAGGGATCAGACCAACGTAGCTCAATTGGAATAGTGCAATCGAAAATGCAAGAAAACAAGTCCCGGGGGACAAAAATCGTGCGGTGAACTTGAGCAAACAGAGTGCCTGTGGTGCTAGGTGTTATGCAAATATCATGAAAAATTTGAGGCGAGCCTTCGAGAGGTGAAGAATTCGAGACGAGCCTTCAAGAGGTGAAGAATTCGAGATGAGCCTTCGGGAGGCAGAAAAATTCGAGACGAGCCTTCGGGAGGCGAAAAATTCGAGACGAGCCTTTGGGAGGCAGAAAAATTCGAGACGAGCTTTCGGGAGGCAAAAAATTCGAGGCGAGCCTTCAGGAGGCAGATAAATTCGAGACGACCCTTCGCGAGGCGAAAAATATCGAGACGAGCAGAAATTTGAGACCTTTGCAAACCGTGATGGTGAATCTCGGGGGGGGGGGTAGAAAATTACGTCGAGTCCCGAAGGACGGATTCTGTGAATTTCGGCGGATCCTTGGGGGACACAAAATCCCACGAGTCCTGGGGAATAAGAGTCAAATGATACCATAATTGACGCACAACATTCTAAGAGATTTTTGCTGCAAAACGGCTGGAATATTGGATTTCCAAGAAGATTTTGGTGGCAGAAGGATCAATTTTCGAGCAAAAGAATTTAATCTGTTAGAGCTAAAGTGCCGCGCAGGCGATCATGGTGACGCACGGCATTTCAAATTTCCATGCACCTCTTCGTTTTCTGAGAACAATTGACAGGTTTAAGGGTGCCATTAATTCAGGTGTGCCCTTTCGACGGCCGGGGCCTCTTTATAAGCATGGGGGGGTGCCACATTCTATGCACCTTTGCCTAAAACTTTCAAGCCTCTCCACATTCTTCTTGCATTTCTCAAAACACTCCTTCCTCGGAACCCAAGCATGGCAAGCAACACTTTGGCAGCACGGGTGGCCTCCCTGGAGGCCGAAATGGCCCTCTACCGCCGAGAGATCGAGGAGCTCAACGCTCAGATCGTGAGTCTTATCTCCACCATTCGCACCCTCCCCCGTGCGTGTCGAACCTGCAGGACTTCGTGTATGACCAGCAGGACAACAAGAATGATCCGGGGTTCGCACCGGAGTGTTTGTCTGATGATACCACTGAGGATTCCGACGGGAATCCGAAAGGTTGCGACGACCATTCGAACGGAGCGGGCGACACTTCCGACGGGGGAAGCGACTGAGGTGGAGGGCCCACAAGAAGAAGAAGAAGAAGAAGAAGAAGAAGCAAAGGGGCAGTAGGACCTCTCTATTTATTTATTTTTTGCTTTTTCCTTTCTTTTTTTTTTTTTTGAAGAATGTAATGGAAAAGTCCCGGGGTTACCCCGGGTGTTTAATGAAAAGTCCCCTCTTTCTCTTTCTATTTGCATCTATCTGCTTTTTTATTTTAAACGAGTTTGAACAAACCAAACATAATCCCCATAGATGTCACAAACTGCTTTCAGAATTTTGAACTGTTGATGTAACCCAGTGTGCCGTGCGTAGCTAGAGGAGAGACGCACGGTATATCAAATCTAAAAATTTGCATGCTCGTCCATTATGCCGCGCGCGCGTTCCAATATGCCGTGCGATGCTATGGGTTTTGAACCCGATCCAAGATTGATTCCAGACGAACCGGTTCAGGGGGGGTTATATATATACGAGGCGTATACAGTACGCCCCATCCGTTCGAATTTCCCTCTCTGTTTTGGTCCCTGCTCTCTCTCTCTTTCCCAACGTATCTTTCTCTCTCTCTCGATCATCTCATTCTCTCCCGAGCTATATCCCTCTCTCTCTCTCTCGCTGTTCTCTCTCTCTCTCTCATTGTTCTCTCTCTCTCTCATTACGATTATGGACCGGAGTGACGTACCCGGTGGTGATCAATCACCTTGGGTCGAGATTACACCACCCTCGACTGTTCCAGAGGGTGATACGACGATCGGGGGTGCGCCGGAGACCACGGGGGTCTCGGCCCAGGCAGCATTGGCCGAGGAGACCACGGCCTCGACCGCCGTGGTGGACGGCAGTGACGGTGGTGATGGTGGCAGTAGGGTGCTAGCCGGCAACGGCCAAGAGACAGAGACTCCGGGTGCAATGGAGTCAAAGGGTGATGACGAGGCCTCGGGCCGATTGGAGGCCACGGCCGGTTTAGAGGAGAGAACCACGGAGGGTCAAGGTGGCGGTGGTTCAGATCGAGTAGAGGTGGAGACGGAGGCCTCTCCCGCGAGAGAGCCTCGGGCCGACTTGGGGAAAGCCCCCATTGTAGACACCCCAATCCAGACCTCGAAGAGTCTTTGTCCGCCCCGATGATGAAATAGAGGAAACGATACCTTTGCGAGCTTGAAAAAAGATCTCCCTAAAGCCCAAATAAAACCCAAAAACCCACAAAAGCTCAGATAGAAGCCCAAAAGACCCTGGACCGAAGGAAGAGGCACCGTGCGGAGTGGCACTGGAGCACACGGCACCTTGAAAATTCAAGGGACCGTGCGCGGCAAAAATTCACCACACGGCACCTTCAGCAAAAGGCTGACCGGCTCAAAAAGCTGTCGACCACGCCAGTTTGAGCCACAGCTAATGACTGGCTCAGCCGAAAATGCACTCCTGGCCCGCCCAGAAAATACCTCCACCATTTGAAATTCAAAATCCTTGGCCTTTGCCTATAAATTGACCCCTCCACTCAAGGAGAAAAGGGACCCTTCTCTTGAGTCTTTCTTTGGCTTTTCTCTTGGCTCTCTTTTTACTTTCTCTCTCTAGTTTTCACACCCACTTTCCTACTTCCACTTCCATTTACAAGTCTTAAAGAATGCCATTCCCAAAATACATTCTTTAAAGGCTTTCACTCACTCCCTTCTCATCATTGAAATTGATCTTTCATTAACTTCAAAGCCCCCCTCCTCACCCAAAATACCTAACCTTCACTCACACCCACCCTCCTTTTGTCTCATTCAACCTCCTCCATCCACATCCGTGATGATCCATCCACATCCTTGCATCTACGATCCTTGATCAAGCTCGAAACCAAAGGTACAAGCTAGTTTCCTCGGACAAGACTCTGTTCTGGTCCTGAGGGGACTTTTCTGTCAGCAGGTCTAATCCCTTTTGGTTAGATCCTGACTAAAAATCCATTCTCACAAAATAAAACCAACACTTTGCTGAGGTTGGGAAACCGCGCGGTCTGTTGATCAGACGCGCGGCACCCTGACCCTCAGCGCACGGCATGTTGCATGCTAATGTTGGTGTAGGCAGGCTATCTGGGTATGAGTTTTCCTCTGTTGTGGTTATCTGTATCTGCTGCTTACGGTTTCTGTCGCTTTTAAAATAAGACCATATTTACAAGCCATGTTTTGGACTCTTTAAAAAGCTTTTCTAGATCATCCTAAATGATCAAGTATGTTATGAACTACTTTAAAACTGTGCTTTGAGAAAGACAATGACGTTTTTTGGATGATCCGACTGCTGTGAGGTTTCTGATGAGTTTTTCAAAAAACATACAAAGAAAATAATGAGTTAGATGATGTTTTAGAAGTCTGCAACAGTCTGACAGCAGTACAGATACCACGCACGGCACGTTGAGGTGCCGCGCGCGGCATCTCAGGGTGTCGTGAGCAGTTTGGCTGAGGTCCAGACAGCTTGCTGAAAGTTATTTATTTCATCTGCTCACATCATTTTATCATTACTGTACAGACAGCACCACATGCACGTCAATGTGAATATTTCTCATGTCCCTTCCCCGCTACTTGCTTTATTTAAAGAGTTTGATATTCCAAATAATATTGAAGATCCCCCCCATTTTGAAAATGTTAAGTAGAGACCGGTTTTACCGGGCGAATGTGGTGCTTTTTAAAGGAAAACCTTTTCCATTCGTAATGTGGCTCCCGAACCCAACATCTCAATGTTTTCGCTAGACCAAAAGCCTTTTCCGAATGACTCCTCGGTTTCTCGGATGATCCATCTCAAAATCCAGGTGGCGACTCTTTCAAAAAAGGCAGAGGGCACCGGGAGCCCACAGTGGCGACTCTGCTGGGGATCTTTATTCAATACTTTACTTGTGCTTTTTTTTTTAAGAAAAAAAAATGAATGAAATAAAAAGTATTGAATAATAAAGAGGGCCAAGCTTGAAAGGTGTTTTCAAAAGGGGAATTTTCAGATATTTTTCGGAAGATTAAGCTCTTTTATCCTATACACTATGCACCGCACAAGCCTCGCTAGCGTGTTTCGGCTATCTTGCCCGGTTTACCGGTGACAAGCTCTCCCGGGACGCCTAGCAACCCTCGACTATGATGGGCCATCGTGCTGTTCGACCATTGTCTTGCAATACACTCGACATGGGGTAGTACATCTTGGCTCTAGTCCAGGGAACCCTTTTGAGACCAAAACCAGCCTTTGGACATGTGCATAACCGTAGAACCTTCCCAATTAGGACAGGAACCCATGGCTAGGACTTATGTGTTATATCCTGCTTACGTGCCTTTTATTCCTGAACACACACATCATTCATGCATCATCGCACCTTGCGGGCTAGAGGAATAGGCTCCCTTAGAATTCCTTAGGGCCCTCCGGTCGGTCTAGGAGACCTTAAATCTATGGAGTTTGTGATACCTCCGGTGTTTGTCGTGCCCGAACGGCTCCCTTGGTTTGGGTCTAGCCTTAAGTGCGTGCGTATCTGGATTCCGGTAGTCACATTGCTCTGTCTCGGATGGTCACGGTAAGGAGATTGGCTCTGGTTCCGACCCGTTCGAAATTTAACCTGCCTGACGGCACCTACCCGGGCTATCGGAAATCTTCTGTACAAACGTCTTAAGTGAGATTTGAATCACGGTAGGTCTACTAGGACAGTCTAGGAGACTTTAAATCCATGGAGTTTGTGATACCTCCAGTGTTTGCCGTGCCCGAACGGCTCCCTTGGTTTGGGTCTAGCCTTAAGTGCGTGCGTATCTGGATTCCGATAGTCACATTGCTCTGTCTCGGATGGTCATGGTAAGGAGATTAGCTCTGGTTCCGACCCGTTCGGAATTTAACCTGCCTGACGGCACCTACCCGCGCTATCGGAAATCTTCTGTACAAACGCCTTAAGTAAGATTCAAACCACGGTAGGTCCTAGGCCTTGTTTCTAGGAGATGGGTAGAAGTAGGGCGAGCATTCGGATCGGTTATGAGTTGCTCCCTTTTGACTTGTTGCCAATGCCGCCAACATTGATCGCCTGCAAAGAAAAGAAGCTGTACCCAATTGGTTTCGTATGTCCCAAAGACTAGTTCGCATAGACACCCTGGAAGGAATCCCACTGTTTGAAGTCCAAGTTGCACAGGAGGAACAACCATTGTTAAGAGAACCTATGGTAGAAGAACCCATAGTCTCAATCCCACCTGAAAATCCTATACCCATGGCCGATCAGGGGGACGGAATAGAGGAACTCAGGCAGAACCTGGCTAACATGGATATTCAGTTTAAACAGTCCCTTGCCGGTGTCAATGCGCAACTTAAAGCCACCGTAGTCTCTATGAAGAACGACATGAACATGCTAATGGAAAGCATGCAGGAAATCACTGACAAGCTCCTGACTAAGACTTCCCTGCAATCCGAACAACCACCTAAAGTTGAGATACCAGCAGTTGACCCCAACCTGGCCGCTCTCATGGATAAGATTGGCAAATTGGAGGAATCTCTACAAGAAACCAAGCGACTTGGAAAAGGAGAAATCGGCATGAGCAAGCTGTGCCTCTTTCCGAATGCCAAGTTGCCTGAAAAGTTCAAAGGAGTGGACTTTGCGAACTTTGATGGTACCGGTGATCCAAGGGCCCATCTTCAAGGATATGTCATCCCTCACTATGTGCGGCATCGAAAAGGAAGCTATGGCCCAACTCTTCCACGAGTCCTTGTCTGGACCAGCCGAGGAATCTTTACAAGAAACCAAGCGACTTGGAAAAGGAGAAATCGACATGAGCAAGCTGTGCCTCTTTCCGAATGCCAAGTTGCCGGAAAAATTCAAAGGAGTGGACTTTGCGAAGTTTGATGGTACCGGTGATCCAAGGGCCCATCTTCAAGGATATGTCGGATCCCTCACTATGCGCGGCATCGAAAAGGAAGCTATGGCCCAACTCTTCCACGAGTCCTTGTCTGGACCAACCCTACAATGGTTCCTCTCTCTCGAACCATCCAAGAAAAGGACTTGGGAAGACATTGGAACGGCTTTCGTGGCTCAGTATGATTTCAACGTTGACCTGAAGATGACTACGAGGGAGTTGGAAAGCACTAAAATGGGTGAGAAGGAAAGCTTTGCTGACTTTGTGAAGCGTTGGAGGGCTAAGGCTGTCCAGATGCAGAATAAGCCTGATTTGAAAGAACAGATACGGATCATAACCAAAAATCTGCCAAGCTCTTTCACTCCTTACATGGTTCTTTCTCAGGCTGCCTCAAATTTCGAAACCTTTTATGATTCCGAATTGGCTATAGAGGAGGCTTTGCGGGATGAAACTCTGGAGAAGAAGGAGTCAGGATCCGGGTCGAAATCTAAAAGGGCATATTCGGGAAACAGCAACGTTCTCTTCGGGAATACCAACCAGGCAGGAACCTCATCCACTAAACCTGTAGAAGTCAACCAAATCTCTGAAAAACCCAAATCCCAGAGCCGAACCTTCACCCAATTCAGCACTCCCCGATCCACTCTTCTTAAGAAACTCACAGAGATCGGAGTGTTGAAACATCTTCCGCCACCACAAACCATTCCACCAAACCTAAACCAAAACGTCTACTGTGACTTCCACCAAATGCCTGGCCATACTACCGACAACTGCATCCGCCTCCGTCATGAAATCCAAAACCTCATCGATAACAAGGTTGTCGATGCTCCACCCGCAGATAAACCAAACACTGTCTCAAACCCTCTACCACAGCATAATGCCCCCTTCCGTATCAACCAAATCACCTTAGCCGAGAACCAGAACATCCCAGAATTTGACCCTACCCTGTTCATTACTCCTAATACCGAACCAATGCCTGTTGGTGAAATTCCTAGAGAAACTGCCCTTCGTTCCGTACGGGAATGGGAAGATACATGGGGAGAACTGATTGCTGATTGGGAAGAATTTAAAGCTACCAATTTCCAAAGAAATGACGAACCTTTATTCGAGGCCGGATGGGAGGTTGACTGGCAAAACATCCAGGCAGATCCTCTTGATGGATTCTCTTTGTATGCACTGTTTGAAAATCAAGGAGAAGAATACCAAGTTTTTCAAGATGTACCTGAATGGAAATGGGACCCAACCCCAGACGAGTACCAGCTTTTAGCCTGGAATGATCCTTTGGATACCTTCTCTTTGCCAGCACTGTTCGGTGAAGAAGACCAATCTGGATATCCACCTGAGATGATGACATACAACTGGCCAAAACTTGCTCCGCTCCGCCCGGATTTCTCTCATTTTAATGATTTTATCATCAACAACCTGTATAGCAATATGAACCTCACCCCGTACCCTAACCTTCTTGGGTTTGAAGAAGAAATCGCTAGCAATGGGTTTAACCGAATGGACTACCTTGTAGATGGGACTGAATCCGAATCATCGGTTACTTTTCCGAAAGACACTGAAGTTACTATGATGAACTTATGGGAAGATGAACCAGAGGTTGAAACAAACTTGTGGGCAAACACCGAGGTGGTCAACATAAAAGTGGGAAACGAAGAATGGACCGTCAACAAGACAGTGATAGAGGCCGAAAAATGGAAACCCGAAGATCTGTGGGATGACTTGGTCATTGCCGATTTGGCTGCCAATCTGTAGGATACGACTATCGGAAACAAGCGTAAAGCCCTGGCCGATTTATGGAGTGAAGAATCAAAGTACCGTCAGATTGATCACCTGACCAGAAGTGGCCGTGTTTACCAACCTTCAAGTTGGAGAACCTTCCAACCCTGCAGCCACAAAGCCCTCTGATCCTTTTACCACCCCGGTCAAAAACACCTTCCAACCCTTTGATCCACCAGCCAAAGAGCCTTCCCGACCAGAAAAGAACCCCGAGGGAATGATTAAGCGTCAACTCGGGCAAACCCATGCCAAGATGTCCGTTTGGGATGTGCTGGTCCATTCCACACGCCATCATGAAAGTCTCATCCAAGCACTCTCTCAGCTAAAAGTTCCCTCCGCCATGACCCCCGATGAGCTTGTAGCACTAATCAAAACCATACCTGTTAAGGCATGCCATTACTTTCACTGATCGAGACTTGCCTGCCGAAGGAACTGATCACAATCGGCCGCTGCACATCACCCTGAAATGCCATGGCAAATCGGTGCCAGTAATCGTGGTCGAGAATGGTTCAGCAATTAATGTTTGTCCACTCCGTGTTGCTTACTGCTTGGGGTAAAAAAATAAGGACTTCTCCCCATCAGAAGTCAAAGTCCGAGCATATGACAACACTCGGAGAAATGTCGTTAGGACTCTCATGGTTCCCATGACTTTCGGACCGTATCAGACAGAAGTGGAGTTCCATGTGGTGAATATTTCTGGCTCTTTCAACCTGCTCCTGGGAAGACCCTGGCTGCACCGGCCAGACATCATGGTTGTGCCCTCCACGCTCCATCAGAAAATTTGGTTGGGACTGGAAACAGGAATGCTTACTATTCATGGGGACTCTGGGACCCATGCCCCTGTTGAAGACAATGCCCCACTCTTGGAAATTCAACACGGAGAAGAAGATATCGCCTTGGGAGGATTCTCTGGACACCTCCAAATCTATCTATTCAGTTAGAATTGATGATGACTTCGTTGTGAGCAATGTTGCCATTAAAATAATGAAGAAGATGTCCTCCATGCCAGGATTGGGACTAGGAAAGAACCTCCAGGGCCCTGCAAAGTTTGAAGCCCCGGGCACTCTGATGCGCACAACTGGCCTTGGTTATTCACCCTCGAGTGACAACAAGGTGAAAAAGGGGAACAGACTAAAGATTACTTTGTCAAAGAAAAAGCAAAGCAGATTTACCAGGGGCAGCCGGAACCGTTTTGGGATGAGGAAACCAATACCTTCTTACTAGGATTTGAGATATTTGCCAACGATATCTGGCCAGATAGTGAGGAGGAAGCTGAGGTTGTGAAGGGACAGAAGGAACCAGTCGACTGGATTGAGGTTTTTGCCATGGGTAGTCTCGTAACTCTGTTCAGAGAGGACGAACTAATGGGTACAGCTGAAGAAACGGAAGTGTTGATGATGGGACAAGATACTCCTGAGAATCCGACTTTGCTCATCATGGATGCTGCTGGGAAGTACAAGAACTGGACCTTCATACCAAGTGCAACTCACCACGAGTCTGAGTCCGAGTCTGAGTCTGAGTCTGTTAAGTCTTCTGAGTCTCCTGAATCTGTCGAGTCCAAGTTGGTGCCTCTCGGTCCAAACTCTCAGAGTCTGTATTTCGAGTTCGAATCCACCCGTGTGTATGGTGCCCCCGAGGCCTCCGTTGATGATGAAATGAATGAATCTGATTCTGCTTACTTCCCTGACTTTGAAATAAATTGCATCGACCCTGATGATGAAGAGATTGATTTCGACGGGGACATCCCCAAAGAAATTCGATCCCTAATCGACAGGGAAGATGAAAGGCATGCTCAGCCTGTAAAAGAAGAGATCGTTTTAATAAATTTGAGAGATGAAGGGAATCCCCGGATGACCCAGATCAGTTCCGCACTATCTGCTGAAGAGCGCGAAGACCTCGTAAACTTGTTCAAGGAGTTCGAAGATGTGTTTGCATGGTCACACGCAGATATGCCCGGAATCGATCCTGAAATCGTGGAGCACCGGATTCCCTTTTATCCCGATGCAAAGCCAGTAAAACAGAAATTGAGACGCATGAGGCCTGACTGGGTGCTTAAGATTAAAGAAGAAGTCACTAAACAGATTAACGCTGGGTTTTTAATGGTAACCGAGTACCCTCAGTGGGTTGCAAACATCATCCCCATGCCAAAGAAAGATGGTAAATTAAGGGTCTGTATCGATTTCAGGGACCTTAACAAAGCCAGCCCTAAAGGTGACTTCCCGCTACCGCACATTGATGTGTTGGTTGATAATACTGCCGGCCATGCCCTGCTCTCTTTCATGGATGGTTTTTCGGGGTATAATCAAATCCTTATGGCTTCCGAGGACCGGGAAAAGACTACGTTCGTCACTGAATGGGGGACGTATTGTTATCGGGTCATGCCCTTCGGACTAAAGAACGCAGGATCTACCTACCAGCGGGCCGCCACGGCATTACTGCACAACATGATTCACAAAGAAGTGGAAGTTTATGTTGACGATATGATTGTTAAAGCCAAAGAGCGAGAAGGGCATTTGACCGCCCTCAGGAAATTCTTCGAAAAGATCAGAAAGTACAAGATGCGTCTTAATCCCGCCAAATGCACGTTCGGGGTCACTGCAGGAAAGATGCTTGGGTTCATGATCACCACCCGTGGCATCAAAGTCGACCCATCAAAGATCAAAGCCATCCTAGAAATGGAGCCGCCGCGATCTGAGAAGGATGTAAGGAGTTTCCTTGGCAAAGTACAATTCATTAGTAGGTTCATTGCAAAGTTGAACTCGACTTGCAAACCCTTGTTCCGCTTGCTCAAGAAGGGAGTACCATTCGCCTAGGATGATCGGTGTCAGAAAGCCTTCGAAGCCATTAAAGCCTACCTGAACAAGCCGCCGGTATTAACACCGCCCGTAACAGGAAAACCTTTGATCTTATACCTGTCAGTCACTCCGTCTTCGATGGGGTGTATGTTGGCGCAGGAAGAAGATGATGGGGTTGAAAGGGCAGTTTACTACCTCAGTAAAAAGATGGTTGGACCCGAAGAGCGTTACACTCCCCTAGAAAAGACATGCTGGGCACTCGTATGGGCTTCCAGGAAGTTGAGGCATTACATGTTAGCCTACCCGGTGAGGCTAATATCTCGGATGGATCCCCTAAAATATCTATTCGAGAAACCGGCCCTCACAGGTAGGATGGCACGATGGCTGCTGATGTTGGCCGAATTTGAGTTAAAGTATGTCACCCGAAAGTCAGTGAAAGGAAGAGCCGTCGCGGAATTCCTAGCCGATTGCCCCGTTGAAGGAGGAGAGGATGCCGAATTCAATTTCCCCGATGAAGACATAATGACGGTAGCCGAGGACATTTGGCAGTTGTACTTTGATGGAGCAGCCAACCAGAAAGGGTTCGGAATCGGTGTATTGCTTATTTCGCCCGATGGATCGCACATCCCGTTGGCGTTCAAGCTTAACTTCGAAGTCACCAATAATCAGGCCGAGTACGAGGCTTGCATTGTGGGCATGGAGGCAGCCATCGAGATCGGCATAGAAAAGTTGGAGGTTGTAGGGGATTCGAACTTGGTTGTATCCCAGGCGAATGGCGACTGGAAAGTCAAGGAAGAGAAACTGAAACCATATCATCAGGATCTCGAAGACCTTATCCCTCACTTCAGCAAGTTGACATTCACTCCTGTCCCGAGATTCAAAAATCAATTTGCGGACGCTTTGGCGACATTGGCATCAATGGTGGAAATCCCTGTTGGCGTAAAGTTAAGACCGATCGTGATAGAACAGAGGGATACCCCAGTGCACCAGCATGTCATGGCAATTGATGAACCCGACGACGGTCATCCATGGTACTTCGATATTTGGAGATACGTAGAAAGGGGAGAATACCCCATGGGAGCAAGCAAGAAGGATCGAATCGCTCTCCAGAGGATGGCAGCTCAATACATTCTCTGTGGAGGAAACTTATACCGAAGATCGCACTGTGGCACGCACAAGTTGTGCATCCATGGAGAGGATGCGAAAAGGGTAATGGAAGAAGTTCACGAAGGTGTATGCGGTCCCCACATGAATGGAATAATGCGTGCTAAGAAAATTCTCAAGCAGGGATACTTCTGGACCACCATGGAAACGGAATGTGTGGAGTATGTGCGAAGGTGTAAAAAGTGCCAAATTCATGCCAATCTCAAGCATGTCCCGCCGCATAAGCTGCAACAAATGACTTCGCCATGGCCCTTCTCGACATGGGGAATTGACGTCATCGGGAGAATAGTGCCGGCAGCATCCAATGGTCACAAGTTCATTTTGGTAGCTGTCGATTATTTCACGAAATGGGTAGAAGCTGCTTCTTACACCACTTTGACCGCAGTTCAAGTTACGCACTTTATCAAGAAAAATGTCGTTTACCGGTACGGAGTCCCTCAAGCTTTCGTATCTGATAATGGGGTTCATTTCAAAGGACGAGCCCGAGAAGTTTTGGATGAGTTCCAAATCCAAGTGCACAAATCGACGACTTATCGGCCGCAGACCAATGGCACTGTGGAAGCAGCTAACAAGACAATCAAAGCCATTCTAGAAAAGACTATCCAATCTGCGAGGGACTGGCATGAACAGCTACCTCTGGCTTTGTGGACATCTGTGCGAACACCAACGGGAGCAACCCTCTACTCTTTGGTTTATGGAATAGAAGCAGTGCTTCCCATCGAGTTAGAAGTCCCATCTCTTCGGACAATGATTGAATGTGAAGTCCAAGAGGCAGAGTGGTTCAGTAATCGATTTGAAGAACTTATGTTGTTTGATGAACGCCGGTTAAGGGCTCTTTATCACATCCAAGGATACCAACGAAGGATTGCACGGGCATTCAACAAGAAAGTGAAACCCAGGGACTTGGTAGAAGGTGACATGGTTTTGAAGGAAATCCAAGCTCCGATTTACGACCCACGAGGAAAGTTTCGACCAAAGTGGTCCGGGCCATACATTATCAAGACTATTCTGTCTGGAAGAGCTACGCAACTCATCGACTTAGACGAAAACGAATTCTCAATCTTGGTTAACTTAGATCAACTCAAGCGCTATTACCCCTGAGAGAAGCTCGCTAGGCTGAAAACCGCAAGGGCGAGCAGTCCTAGGCAAAAATTAGAGCAAAGCCTGCTAGGATGCAAACCCGTCAAGGCATCCTAGGCAAAAGTTAAGGCATACAATAAATGAGCTCGCTAGACCGAAAGGGCGATTCTAGGCAAAAGTTAGAGCGCAAAAGGAGAGTGTTAAAACCAAAGTGAACCCTACCCTGAACTACGTCATGACCTGATTCCTTCACCAGGAGAATACGTAGGCAGTCTCACACTGAGACCCGGTCACGATCCATCAAAATAAAAATCCAGGTTGAGAAGGCTTAAAGAACAAAAGTCGAGAAATGGGAAACCCTCCAAGACTCGTTTTTATTAACACGATTACTGCTAGTACATAAGGTTGAGCAAAGCTTTCAAAACCAAAAAGAAGTGCAACATCACAAAAACGGGTCCACAATTTATTCAACGATCAGGGTGGTAGGATTGAGTTAGTTTCCTTGAGCTCCAGCCCTTGCAGCAATGTCCCTCCTAAGCCACTTTCGATAGCTCCCGCGTATCGCCACAGAAGGATAGGGATGCGCGTTGGTCACCTCTCGTGTCCTCCAGAAGCGCTGGTAATGGCAAAGGACTGAATGGCTAAAGGGAGGCAGAACCACGTCCACAAGAACCTCCGCAGGGGTCCCCCTGCCTCAAACTGAGCTAACGCTGGATGCGGTAAGGGATGTAGAAGGTGAAAGCTCCCAAACCAGCAAGAACGACCCACTGAGGGCCCATGTAGTGCACCGTCATGGGAGGGAGATCTAGCCATCGACACCTCCAAGCAATAGTTTCCGCCCGCCGGCGCCTGAGGAGGTCAACCCACTCGGCTCTGTTCCTGTCGACAAACTCAAAACATCGCTGAGAAAGTAACCTCGCCTCACATGACCAGTTGCCAGAAGGAATGGTCATCACATTCACCTTGTCGCAAAGCCAAATCTGTGGGAAGAGAGAAAACAAGTAAGAAACTGTAGAAAGACAAGCCGAGTGATCGAGGTAAAATGAGAACGTGAGAAAGACCCGAAAAGGAGAGCTGAGTGAGAAACCAACCTGTAGGAGAAGAGGACTACCTCCGAAAGTCTCAGTCTCTCCAGAACGAACCTTGTCCAAACCTATCAGTGTCTCGGCCAAAACCATCGAAATTGTAGGTGCAGAAAAACAAAGAGTACCTGGAGCACTGTTATTTCGTAACAGTTTCACGTGATTCTCGGTTGATACCCCTGTGCCTCCGCCGGAACCCCAATCTGCAAGACAAACAAAGGGTGAGCGCACCTCCGCCTCTCGTGGCGAAGGCCCTCCGATGCCTAAGTTAGTATCTCGTACTGGTCTCAAATCCTAATTATCAGTAGGAAAGTGTATAATGCATACAACGTAATGCGTACCTCTTGCCTCCAGGTTTACCTTATATTTATAGACATATGTCTGCTTGCTTCTCCAAGCATCCTCATCAGCCCAGGACTCCTATCCCGTACAGGAGACCTGGTTTTCTAGGGACTCTCGTGCCCAATCAACCAAGATCCTTTCTCTACAAGGATTTACCCTTTTATGGAATTCGTCCCATAATAGGACTGCTCTTAAACTTATCTTTATCTGGATACGGTATCTCCCTCTCTGAAACATTCCCACCGCTTATCCTGATTGGACATTTGAACACTCCTTCTTGAATACTGCTTCCGCTCTATCTCTTAAAGCGGCTTATCAAGGATTCTATCTGCTCGGCATGCTCTTTGCCGAACAGACTGTACTGAAAGTGCTACTGTCTTGGATATAAACCTATCCAGCCGAACAGCTCTTATTCGTACTAGGATGTCTCATATCCCTGTTCCCGAACAGTCATCCGCTCGGTGCATACTTCAGGTCACCGGACCTTATCATCATGGTGCCTAGGGCTGTCCATCGGGCGGGTTTGGTCGGGTTCGGGTCGGGTTGGACCCGACCCGACTTTTGTCGGATTAGTTAAATGGCCACCCGAGCCCGACCGAAACACTGGTCGGGTCACAACCGAACCGAGTGCTAATGAGTTCGGTCGGATTTGGTCGGGTTTGGTCACCCGAAAATTCCATACACAACAAAAAAAAAAACCAGATCAAATTGTGCAACATCATCAGACATCAACCTTCTCCAGATCAACATTTCCAGCCAACCCAAAGTTTGGGTCCCAAACAGCAGCCATTAAAAAAAAAAAAAAAAAAAACCAAGCAACTACTCCCTTGTTTTCTAGAAATCAAGCTCTCTCCTCCCCTTTTTTCATGGCTTCTGACTGCTGTTGCGGTAATTTGGGCAGCCACCATTGTCCATTGCCCCAATTTTCTTGTTCCTATTCCGGAACACAGAGAGAGAGAGAGCGAGAGAGAAACGGTATCATGAGCGGATCTCGATCTGAGAGAGAGAGAGAGAGAGAGAGAGAGAGACGTACCATTATTAGTGCATTGTATAAATTGATCCAGAAAGCCAACTTCTCATTGCCACTCAAGTAGATGGGATTCACTCTTGGCTCTTGCCAGTTGCTCAACTAGTGTTCTGTTCGGAGTGGGGTGGGGTGGGGTGGGGTGGGGCTGGGTGGGAGTGGGAGTGGGCTGGGCTGGGCTGGGCGTCGGCGGAGAGACCGAGAGTTGAGAGGAGAAGAGACTGAAGACTGAAACCTAAATGGGAAAATCCCTAATTTTTTTGCTTTTATAGGGGTAAACTTCGGTCGGGTCGGGTGACCCGACTTCACATATTCGTAACCCGAAACCCGACCGACAAGTTGTCGGGTCTTAACCAGTCAACCCGAACCCGACCGACTGTCTGTTTCGAAACCGTCCGAGGCCAAATTTTCGGGTCGGGTCGGGTGGTCGGGCGGGCGGGTTTTTTGGACAGCCCTAATGGTGCCTTTCATCACTTTTCTCTTTGCACATTCACATCACGTGCTCGGCTCGTATTTGTACCTGTTCGGGAATACCTCCCTACAATTGCTCCCCAGCTTTGCCCAATGTGACTGCTCGGTCCAATGGGTAAAGCTCCTGAGGAACAAATCCTGGTCTGAGCTTCGTGATGTCCCGTGCAGATTCAGCATTGATGACCATTTGATTTTTGGCGGCTTACCCATCATATTATCTCGAAATATGGAGTCTACGTGGCGTATCCCGTACGCTCCTCATTAAACTCAACGTGACGTTTTGACTTACGGCGTTAAATGTTGTCTTCCGCAACACATTGTCCGTTACTTTTCAAGTAACGGCGCAAGGAGAGTTGGTTCATATCCGTCTACTTCCTTTTTACCCCAAAAAGGGGTTACCTTTTTGGGCTCTATACGGAGAAATCTAAAATATTTTTGAACTATAACTTTCTCTCTCTAGAAACCAGGCGACCGCTCCTTCCTGACTACCGCCATCTGCAAAAAATCATCCTCGTTTCAGGAAAACTCCGCAATACCTCTGTAAGATTCTCGTTCTCATTTACTCTCTATTTTCATCCGAGATCTCGTTCTCAGTTGTCTGCCTCTAGGGTTTCATTCGTACCTACTCCTGATTTCATTTCGTTTGTAGTCCGCCTGTAATACATCCATGGCGAATGATAATCCACCCAAACCAGGCAAATTTAGGCATCTTTGTGAGACCCCGGCTGCAATGGCAGCCTTCAGGACTCAATACAATGTCCCAGAGACCGTGGGTCTCGAACTCGCCCCTTTGGGCACAGATAGGAATGCGGCCACATGGGAGAGAACATGTATCCCTATTGTAGCCATTGTCGAAGGTGGGGTTCGCTTCCCTTTAGACCCACTCCTTCGTCGTGTTCTCAGTTTTTACCATCTCAATCCCATGCAAGTTTCAACAAACTTTTTTAGGTTAGTAATGGGGGTCGTGGCCCTGAATAGGATTTTAGGAACCCAGTTAGGACTTTGGGATATCCAGTGGTGGTACAGCATCGTGCTGAACCGCGAGTATAATACCTACTATCTCAAAGTACGGAAAACAGAAAAGCGTCTCGTGCTAAACTTGCCAGACTCAGCTCGAGATCATGAAACGGACTTCCTCTATGTTACTAGAGCCTTCGAGCCAAATGGGGAAGATGGCCAAGTGGTGGGCTTCAATTGCCCCCACGCATGGGGCTTCCCACGTATGCTCCTAATCCGCCTCGTGATTTTAACTTTTTGCCATTTCGTAGCATTTCCATGTTTTTAATTTGCATTTGTTCTTAAATATGCAGCGGATAACGCAAACAGTCCTCCTAGACGAGAACCTAGCAATGTCCGAACAGCGGAAATAAACAGGGTTCTCAGATACATAGGCGTGCCAGGAACTATAACAGCTGGTCGGGGTCGAGATGCAAGCGTTTTGCTAGGCTACGATCCTGCCTACAAAGGTTTTATTGACAGGCGGCTTGCCAACCCAAGCACCAGTGCTACATCTACATCGACTGCTCTCCAGCCCAGAAGCACCAGATCCAGCGCTGGGGTGACTGTTGCCGGACAGCCAGGAGAAATTCCAATCCCTGAAGGTGTTCCTTTAACACGCGTGGTGAGCAGAAGATCATCTCAAAAAAGATCTTCACAAAGACAGACAGAACCATTGGTTATTACTCGTGATACCAGTCAGTCCTCTTCATCCGGATATTCCGCATCTCCTCCGTCCTCAGGTACTATGTCTCATCGGCCCCTCAATCTCAGCTCTCTGCTTACTGTTTCTGCACGAGGGCGTGGAGCCACTGGTAGGGTGGCATCAACTGGTAACCCTCCTCCACCACCTCGTCGTACCAGGGGGGGTTCAGGACGATCCTCCTCATCTCCTCGGGAACACGACAGTTCCCTTGAAGCCGCTGACGCTCATCGGGACAAGCGGTCCAGACTTCAAGACGCTGGGGATTCAGCTCCCCAAGCTGACATTCCCGCTTCAGAAACCCCTTCCCAAAATACTCAGGTTACCCCCGAGGCCTGGACTCCTCTTCTCATAAGAGGTGATCGTCCGGTCAATGTTGGGGACAACGCCAGCTCCTCAGAAACTGCAGTAGCCCTTGCACAGGGCCTCCTATTACCTGTTGATATGCAGAAGGAGTTTTCATCTTCGTCTGATCGGCTTGTATCCACTGGTCTCGTTAGTGGTATCAAGGTAATCATGATTTGTTTATCATAACTCTATTTTATTCGATTTTTGGGATGTCAACCCATTATCCATTTTCTGATGTATCTCAGTTTATCCAAAAAATGGTTGCATTGGGCAAAAAGTGCCAAGAGGCAGAGTCTGAACGAACAAGACTCTTAAATGACAACACAAGACTGTTGCGAATAGTCACAAGGTTGGAGAACGAGAGGAACAACGCCAAGTCAGATTACAATGATGTCAAAAGTCAACTGGAGACTGCCGAAGACAATCTTAAGCAAGCGCTGGCCGAGATTGACA
The DNA here is from genome assembly GCA_025413875.1 of Rhododendron molle. NCBI lineage: Eukaryota > Viridiplantae > Streptophyta > Magnoliopsida > Ericales > Ericaceae > Rhododendron > Rhododendron molle. The sequence continues at coordinate 31,267,629 of CM046398.1, read as the reverse complement.
ACACCAAGAAGGCTGCTTTTGAAGATGGGTATCAGAAGGGATTCGACGAGGCAACTGCCAGCTACGTTGAGCAAATGCCAGCAATCCAGGATCAGATTTTTGCCGCAGGCTGGGAGTCATGTTTGACCAAGGTTGGGGCTCCTGATGATTCTCCACTGTGGGTGGTTGAACTACCGAACAACTGCGTGGCAGCTGTGACCGAAGATCCCAATGCAGATGATGTTGAAAAGCAAATAGACAATTTTGGAGACGCAGAATGGGAAAATCAAATGGGGCCGCAGGATACTGCAGCTGGAACCCATGATGCTCGAGACGAGCAATCACAATTGCAGGTGACAGCCAATGATGCCATAAATCTGGGGGAACAGACTGCTGAAGGAGGTGTCGATGCTGGGACTACCACCGAAGTGTTAACTGAAGTTCATTCCGAGGTCCAGAATTTGGACTAAGTCTGGTAAGTCTCTTATTCTTCCGAACAATTAGTCTTGTCAGGTCCTGCGTGACCTTAATTCTCGGCCCTGCGTGGCACCAGAATATTCTAACTTTTAGTAATACAGGTATTTGGCCCTTCGTGGCATAATACTTTGGTTTTGGCGGCCATTTCGAGGCCTGTTAAATTTGCTCGGCCCTTCGCGATCAGGAACTTCTTATGATATCTCGTATCTTTTATTTATGTTTAATTGAATGCATATGATCAGATGCACATGTCTGTCTAGGTACTAAGTTTTTCGTGCTTAGTCTATGCAAATTTTTATTTTTAGAGACATAATTTCATTATGTTGCTCTTCAAGTATTTCGTACTTGAATAATTGTTACGTATATTCGTACGTCTAATTTAAGTCTCCCATGCTTAAATATCATTAAGTGCCACGTACTTAAATAATTGCTAAGTATCTCGTACTTACATAAGTTTTAAGTTTTTCATACTCAAATAAGTTTTTATATACTAAGTATATTCGTACTTGTATATTTCCGAGTATCACGTACCGTCATACCCAAGTATTTCAGACTTGGTAATTTTACGATTTGCTTTTTCTCGTATGCAAACCCAAGTGTTTCAGACTTGGTAAATTAATACAAGTATTTCGTGCTTGTTTTTTTCAATACAAGTGTCTCATACCTGTGAACAAGTATTTCGTACTTGTGAATTTTAATACAAGTGTTTCGTACTTGTTAAAACTTGATACAAGTATTTCGTACTTGGGAATTTCGTATTCCAAATGTTTGAGTATGTCGTACTTTCATATATTAAAGCTTTTTCGTCCACAGACAATTGAAATATGTATGGGTACCCATTCCCTGCTCCCCAATACGAAGAAAGGGTTTGGAAGACCATTATTCGTATTTATAGATCAAAACAATCCATAAGTAAGACAGAATTTCTGAAAAAGTCAATATATCAGAGGCTAGCAAGAGATATGATTTTATTCTTAATCCTGAAAACTCAAGGGGTCGTTATGCGTACCCCATGCAACTAAAACAGAAAGCACAAGGGAATTGTATTCATAATTCCCACACAATCACAATTCTAAAGCAGAATAAAAAGAAAGCTAAAGTCTTTTAAACAAAGAACTTCCTCAAGTTGTGGACATTCCAGGGTCGTGGCACTGGGTTCCCGTCCAAGTCTGCCAAACGATAGGCCCCAATGCCTACAACCTCGGTAACTCGATATGGGCCTTCCCAATTGGCCCCCAACTTGCCCTCGTTGGCAACCTTGGTGTTGCCGAGCACCTTGCGGAGCACAAGGTCTCCAACACCGAACTCTCGAGGGTGGACATGCTTGTTATAGTTCTTCATCAACTGTTCCTGATAGGAAGCTAAATGCACCAGGGCTCTCTCTCTCCTCTCTTCGGCAAGGTCGAGCTCAATTTCAAGAGCCCTGTCATTTCCCCCACTTTCGACCAATGCAGTCCTGTTAGTGGGAAGGCCCACTTCCAATGGAATGACTGCCTCTGTCCCATAGGCCAGAGAATAGGGGGTCTCTCCCGTAGACCTCCTAGGCGTTGTTCGATGTGCCCACAGTACCAATGGGAGTTCATCAGGCCACTTGCCCTTTGCTTTATCCAATCTCTTCTTAATCCCGTCCAGAATGGTCTTATTGGATGCCTCTGCTTGCCCATTACTCTGGGGGTAAGCAGGAGTTGAATAATAATTTCTTATTCCATCTTGGGCACAAAAAGCTTTAAATTTCTTCCGAATTGGGAACCATTATACTGTAATCAATGAGTAAGGGACTCCAAATCGAGTAATAATACTCTTCCGGACAAACCTTTCTATCATAGGTTCAGGTTATCTTGGCCAAAGGTTCGACTTCAATCCACTTCGTGAAGTAATCTGTTGCTATCAAAAGGAATTTTCGGTTCCCGGTAGCCTTATGGAGTGGACCCACGATGTCCATCCCCATTGTGCAAAAGGCCAAGGGCTAGTCAAGGGCACCAAATCTTCGGCTGGTGTCCTTATCATTGGTGAGAACTTCTGACACTTCTCACAGATTTTCACGTAAACCTTTGCATCTTCTTGCATATGCGGCCACCAGTATCCCTGGGTGATTGCTCGGTGAGCTATGGACCTACCTCCTGCGTGGCTTCCACATGTTCCTTCATGAATTTCGTGGAGAAATTTCTGCACCATCTCGGGGTGCACACAAAGCAGGTACGGCCCAGTAAAGGATTTTCTGTAGAGTTTCCCTTCTGGAGACAACCAAAACCTCGCTGATTTGGTTTTAATTTTGTGTGCTTCCTTTTTATCAGAAGGAAGGGTCTCATCTCGTAAAAACCCTATAATTGGATCCATCCAACTTGGCCCCTGGTTCACGTCCAGGACCAACTCTATGCTTCTCCCAATGCTCGGTTCATCAAGGTAATCAACTGCTACCTCCCTTTTCAACTCAGTAGGAACAGCTGCAGCCAGCCAAGCCAAAGAGTCCGCATGGGCATTTTGTCCCGAGCTTATTTGTTCAATACATACCTTCTCGAAGGTATCAAGCAAATCTTTGGCTGCTTGCACGTAAGCCGCCATTTTTTCATTCCGGGCCTCGTATTCCCCGGACAGTTGGCATACAACCAACTGCGAATCGCAATACACCCTTAATCTCTTTGCTTTTAAGGTGCTTGCACTCCTTAGGCCGATCAGCAGAGCCTCATACTCCGCCACATTGTTCGAGGCACTGAAACCCAGCCGAACAGACAACTCGATCATCACCCCACCTGGGGGGAACAGAACAATGCCGGCCCCAGAACCAGTATTGCAAGCCGAGCCGTCTACGAATAACGTCCATTCCGAAGGGTCCTGTTCGGCAGTCACCTTTCTTTTCTTTCCTGGTTCCTGAACGGATTGCTCCTTTCTCATAGGAGGCCCCGGCGCTACCATTGGAGTAAATTCTGCCACAAAATCAGCCAACACCTGGCCTTTTATTGCCGTGCGCGGCTGAAAGTCGATGTCATATTGGCTTAACTCAACAGACCAGGTCGAGATCCGTCCCGAGAAGTCTGCCCTTCGTAGCAGAGATTTTAACGGATACTCGGTATAAACTATAACCCTATGGCTTTGGAAGTAATGAGGCAACTTTCTGGTTGCTGTTCTTAATGCAAGGACCAGCTTTTCAAGGGGCAGATACCTCGTTTCTGCGTCTAACAATGTCTTACTCACATAATAAACTGGGATTTGCTCTGATCCCATACTTCTCAATAAAACAGCACTAACAGCATGCTCAGAAACAGCCAAGTATAAAACCAAACACTCACCTGGCTCTGGAGTTGACAAAAGTGGAGACTCAGCCAGGTACTTCTTCAGGTCCTCAAAAGCTTGCTCACACTCTGCTCCCCATTCATATCCTTCTCTTTTCTTAAGAAGCTGAAAGAAGGGCCTGCACCTGTCACTGGACCGGCTGATGAATCTATTGAGAGCGGCTGCCATCCCAGTTAACCTCTGTACCTCTTTAGTTGTCTTAGGGCTTTGCAATCCTTGCAACGGTGATATCTGGTCTGGGTTCGCCTCAATCCCCCTTATGGTCACAAGATGCCCTAAAAATTTTCCAGACCCAACCCCAAATGCACACTTCGAGGCATTGAGTTTCAACTTGTACTGCCTCAAGATATCAAAGGCCTCTTTCAGATCCGCTACATGACCCTGCCTGGTCTTGCTTTTTACAACCATATCGTCTATGTAAACCTCCATAGTTTTGCCAAGCAACCTTTTGAACATAAGGGTTGCTAGCCTCTGATATGTTGCCCCTGCATTCCTTAATCCAAAAGGCATCACGCTGTAACAGTACAACCCTCGTGGTGTAATGAAAGAGGTCTTCTCTTGATCAGGCCCAAACATAGCAATCTGATGATATCCTCGATATGCGTCGAGGAAACTCATCCGTTCGTACCCAGCAGTTGCATCAACTAATTGATCAATCCTGGGAAGGGGAAAACTGTCCTTTGGGCATGCTTTGTTCAAATCTGTAAAATCCACACAGACACGCCACTTTCCATTCTTCTTTTTTACTACTACAGTGTTGGACAGCCATTCTGGATAGTATACTTCGCGTATTGCTTTGGCTTCCAACAACCGTTCTACTTCCTCAATCACAGCATCTACATGCTGCACGGCTGCCCTTCTCTTCTTCTGAATCACAGGTTTATGCTGGGGATCAACATTGAGATGGTGACAGATCACGTCTGCAGCAACTCCGGGCATCTCTTCCGGTATCCAAGCAAACACATCAACGTATTCTTTTAGAAATCTTACCAGTTCGTTTTCTTCTTCAACTGGTAGTGACTCCCCAATTAGAAAATACCTCTCAGGATCAGTCTTGTTGATCCGTATTTTCTTCAAGCCTTCCACCACCTTTTCTGTTGGATTTCTGCCGACATCCTCGATAGTCGGTTGGTTCGATTCCTCTACTGCTTGAACCTGGTGAGCCTTTGGAATTTTCTTAACAATAGAAATTAGACACTGCTGTGCCGCCTTTTGATTTCCTCTGATTTTCTCGATACCATTGGAACCAGGGAACTTCACCATCTGATGATACGTAAAGGAGACCGCCCTCATCTTATGCAACCACGTCCTTCCAATAATCGCGTTATAGGAGGACGGGACATCTACTACCAAGAAATCTGTCCTTAAAACCACTGTTCCAGCTCGAACAGGCAGGGTTACCTTGCCAAGAGGCCAAACCGCTCCTGCTCCAAATCCAACCAGAGGTGTTGTCGACTGATCCAAGTCCGACTGTGTTAACCCCAATTTCTTGAATGCATTGTAATACATGACCTCTGTACAACTCCCAGAGTCCACCAGGATCCTCTCGATGTCGTACTCCCCAATTCGTAGGGTAATGACCAGAGCGTCGTTATGAGGTACCTGGGTATCTCCAAGATCTTCGTCTGTGAAGACTATGCTTTCGTTGTTCTCACTGGATTCTCGTCCCCTCTTGTTTCCCAATCTTAGCACATGCTGGTCATGCTTGGTTTTCCTCTGGAGCAGCCTAACCTCGTTTCTTGTGTAAGGGGTGGCCAATCCATGGATCATATGGATTACCCCCCTAGGATTCTGTTCGTAATCCATCTCCATGGCTTTCCCTTTGTCTTTGGGGTCCTCCTGAATATACTCCTTCAGGTAGCCTCGAGAGACCAAATCGTCTAGGTGCCTCTTGAACATTTCACAATCCTCTGTCATGTGGCCCCAGTCCTTATGATAACTGCAGTGCTGATTCGTAGCACGTTTTGCATCCTTATCTCCACCTAGACTTGGGGGCCACTTGAAGTAGGGCTGATTCTTTATTCGATAAAGAATCCTGTAAATAGGCTCTTTCCAAACTGTTGTTATTGAAAAGAATGACTTAGGATCTGGTGCTGGCTTCTCCTTATATGGCTCCCTCTTAGCCTGCCCATACTCTTTTCTCTCTTTGTAAGTCCTGGGCTCTGGTTTGTCCACCTTTTTCGCTGGTGTCTTTGGCTGTTCGGCAGTCACTTTGCCGTCCTCTCGGAGGATATCGTCCTCCATTCTGGCGTGCTGCTCGATTCGTTCCATCAGGTGGGCCAGGGTTGACACAGGATGTTTATTCAGAGAACGGCGCAGATCCTCCCGAACAGGCAAACCTGTTTTGAAGGTAGCAATGGCATATTCTTCACTGCAACTGTCAATCTCGTTGAAAGTCTCCCAGTATCTTTTAGCATAGTCTCTGATCGGCTCGTTATCCCCCTGCTTCATCGTGGAGAGATTTTCAAACGTCTTAGGAGCCTTTCTGCTTGTCAAGAACCGTGCAGTGAATTCTTCGGCCAACTGCGTCCACCCTCGTATGGATCGTGACTCCAACTTGTGGAACCAAGACAGAGCCACCTTCCCCAAACTCGATGGGAACATTTTGCACATTATGGCATCATCACCTTCGTGCATGAACATGGCCTGCTGGTAATGCTGTACGTGAGCAACGGGGTCCGCATTTGTTTCGTAAAGTACGAATGCTCCGTGCTTAACCCTGCTCGGCAACCGCGCTTCCTGTAACTTTCTTGAGAAGGGAGATGTCGCAATATTACTTAGGGCTTTTCTTGCTGCTTCTCGTGCAGTTATTGTTCCAGCCTCCTGTTCTCTGTTTCTACGTGCCCGTACCTTATCCCAGTCGGAATCAGGTCTCTCGTACCTATCCCTATGCTGCTTCCGGGTATCTTCTTCAACAGAGGAACTTCGGGTCCTGCTTCTCCTTTTTCGTGGAGAAAGCAATCGTTCCTTTGGACTCCCACTTCTCCTTCTCCGCGAAGAAGGCCTCTTCTTTCTAGGAGAGGGACTCCTGCTCCTACTTCTTCGGTGCGAAGGAGCGGCCTTATAGGTTACCATAGCTCTTTTCCCTCTTCCAGAATGTCCTTGTGACAGTCCAGAATCCTCGGGGTGATTTCTGATCCGCTCCATCTCACGGATTTCATATTCTCGTTTCTTGATTAGTCGAGCGGCCTCCTCGATTTCCTGCCTCTTCCTGTCGAGGATGTCACTATGATTATGCACACTTTTCGAATGTGCAACTGACTCTTCTCTATGGTGGGACTTGCTCCTTCTCGTGGAGTTCGTCGCAGTCCTACCTTCTTTGTTTTTAGGATCTTCTGGGATGGTAAGGGGACGATCTTTGCTTGTCGTCCTCCTACTATGGCCACCAGCATGCTTTTTCGGAGCACCAGGGGGGGGATTTGTCTCCTTCCCTGCCTGTCTGGTTCTTCTCTATGAGCGGTGTGACTGGGTCTGCTTCCACCATGGTTGTTTTTCTAATGGAACTCGTTCGTTTCCCACAGACGGCGCCAATTGTAGGTGCAGAAAAACAAAGAGTACCTGGAGCACTGTTATTTCGTAACAGTTTCATGTGATTCTCGGTTGATACCCCTGTGCCTCCGCCGGAACCCCAATCTGCAAGACAAACAAAGGGTGAGCGCACCTCTGCCTCTCGTGGCGAAGGCCCTCCGATGCCTAAGTTAGTATCTCGTACTGGTCTCAAATCCTAATTATCAGTAGGAAAGTGTATAATGCATACAACGTAATGCGTACCTCTTGCCTCCAGTTTACCTTATATTTATAGACATATGTCTGCTTGCTTCTCCAAGCATCCTCATCAGCCCAGGACTCCTATCCCGTACAGGAGACCTGGTTTTCTAGGGACTCTCGTGCCCAATCAACCGAGATCCTTTCTCTACAAGGATTTACCCTTTTATGGAATTCGTCCCATAATAGGACTGCTCTTAAACTTATCTTTATCTGGATACGGTATCTCCCTCTCTGAAACATTCCCACCGCTTATCCTGATTGGACATTTGAACACTCCTTCTTGAATACTGCTTCCGCTCTATCTCTTAAAGCGGCTTATCAAGGATTCTATCTGCTCGGCATGCTCTTTGCCGAACAGACTGTACTGAAAGTGCTACTGTCTTGGATATAAACCTATCCAGCCGAACAGCTCTTATTCGTACTAGGATGTCTCATATCCCTGTTCCCGAACAGTCATCCGCTCGGTGCATACTTCAGGTCACCGGACCTTATCATCATGGTGCCTTTCATCACTTTTCTCTTTGCACATTCACATCACGTGCTCGGCTCGTATTTGAACCTGTTCGGGAATACCTCCCTACAGAAATCACATCCTTTCGAGCCTCAACCTGAACAGCAACACTGACTAGCACTGAGCTAGCATGACCGGCAGAAGGAACCAAGAGATAGGCCGCGAGCAAACACATGCAGAGAGCAGTCATGCGTCGAGTCTGATAAGTCATGTCTCCGAGATCGCCAGGAGGAGAAAACAGCTCGATGAGGCGCATGGCATTGAGATGGCCATCCCTAACCAAGTGGCGAGCAGCACCATCACTCAATCCCAGGGCCGCGGCCAAGACTCTGTAAGCACTCTCGCGCACAGGAGGAATGATGATCTCCCCTGAACCAAAACCCCCGAGATACGCACGGAACTCCTCGACGGTAGGACAGAGCTCCTGGTCACCAAATCGGAACACATGGACCTCCGGATCCCAGAAACTCACGGCTGCCCTCAAAAGTTCGGGACAAAGACGAATGTTGCGGAGGTACCGCATGGAGTAGAGCCCGTGAGCTCGGAAGTAGAGCCGATCAACGCCTTCCATGGAAGCCAACCATGGACGGAGCGAACCGGTGAGAGAAAGAGCCATTTCAAGGAGTAAGAAAAGAAGATAGAAGTTGAATGAAGTGAGGAGAATGGGGTATGAGAGAGCTTGAATTTATAGGAGGGGTAGAAGGGACAACTTCAACTTTCAAAAAGCCTTGGGCTTCAAAAAGTGCATGTTTTCCATGAGTCCTACATGGGGAAGAGCTTGGTCAAGTCCTAAAAAGTTCAAAACAGACATGCACTGGTTCAGAAATGTCATTGCATGGGTCAAACCTCAACCCCCGAGCAATCGCGCTTTGAAAACAAAGCGGAACCCGTCAGGAAAGTTGCCTCGCGCGGCACCTTGCCGCTTCGCACGGCACGTTGAAACCAAGGAAATCCCACGGCAAAGTGATTGAGGTACCATGTGACAGATTCTGACCCGCACGGCGCCTTGGGGAATCCGCACGACAGGTTGAACCTGCATTTCTGCAGTTTTTGGTAGCAACATGCCAAAATGGAATCGGGGCACTATGAAGCACTAGCAACCACCAGAACACACTTCAACGGGTATTTGGGACTTCAGGGATGTTTCGTTTCGAGACAACTCCCGGGATTCGTCATCATGGCATGAAAACCCAATAAAATCTGTTTCTTAAGCCTTGTCAAAATGTCAAAATCCGTTTCGAGTCATTTCAAGTCGTTTTTCCAAGTCCTACAGGCCATAATGGTCAGCAGTAGCTTAGTCCAAGTTCCGGTTCATGTCCAGAGTCAAAACTTGAGAATGTCGCGTATTAAAGTCAACATTTTCCTACTTTTCGAGTATATTCCAAAAGCAAAGCAGAATTTTCGAGTCTCAAAGGTCGCCATTGTCTCGTACATGTGTCCAGAGTCGGTTATGAAGATGTTTATATAAATTCCCGTGTGCGGAGTCGATTTCACAAAGGTTTACCTAATTGCTTTCTTTGATTTCTATTCCATTGTCAATATGCTTCGATTGTCAGTGTGTTCTTCACCACAAACCTCACATTCAGCTCGATCTCTCGAATCAAAGGCCAGTTGCACGTTTCAGTCAATGTTTCAGTTATTCAGTTTTCTTCATGTAAACAAAATGAGATTGAATAGCATAAACAATGAAGGAACAAAATCTCTGTATATAAATCCCAAACGCGTCCATGAGTCGAATTACAAAAGGGGCATAATGGCCCGATGATCAAAACCCTATCTACCAAAGGGCAAACAGGCGCCCTACAAAAGAAGCATGCAGGCTCCATCAAAAGAACAAAACAAAAGGAGGAGCTCAACTCTCATCCTCGTCCTCGCCTTCCTCCTCGTCCTCCTCAGAGACCTCCTCGTCCGCTGGAGAGCTGCTCACCTCCTGAGTGCCAGTCGCTCTGGGCACGGTGCCTCCTGAAGTGACCTCCAGGTCAACGTCCATAGGCTCGGGAGTCTCGTCCTCAGAGAATAGGCTCATCCTCGGTCCCTACCGAGTGTCGTGTCCTCTTCAATGGCGGCTCCTCCCGTGAGACGCGTCCATGAGTCGAAGTACAAAAGGGGCATAATGGCCCGATGATCAAAACCCTATCTACCAAAAGGCAAAAAGGCGCAATGGTATAACATTCATATAACATTTGCATCATAATCATGATATAAACGATAGAAGTAAAGCAAATAGCTAGGGTTCGAGAATGTACCATCGTCCCGCCAACGTGAAACAACACCTCCGGAGGGTGGCCCATGGCATATTGCCTCACCAGCTGCTCTAGGCCCATCATGGCCTCTGCCATCTCCTTCACGTACCCTGGAGGAGCCTGCAATAAAGGAAATCGGTCAGAACGTGCGAAAAGAGCAAATGTTCAAAGGAACGAAAGCATGTTATACCTGAACGAGAAACTCTGGAGCCTCAACTGCAGGGCGTGGCACTACAACCAGGCCCGGAGCTCCCTGGGGAGTCATCACGTCCACTGTCCAAGAGAGGGCAGGGAGGCTAGTACCACTCGGGCCTGCACCCTAGCTGCGATCTCCGCCGCCGCGGCCCCCATCTCCTCCGCTGCCTCCATCGCCCCTATCTCGCTTCCTCCCTCTTCTACCTCCAACGCCGCCTCGTGCCGATCTGGAGTCTCGGTATCCCTGACTTCGACATCATATCGAGCACGGTACTCTGCGTAGTCAGCAGCGAGACAGCACCTGCCTCAAGAAACGGCTCCAACTCGAGGTCCAGCCGTGTGAACTGCTCGACCTCCTTCCGCGTGTACTGGCCCGTCCTCTACACGAGCGAGGAAGCGACCAGGACTCGAAAGGCGTCCAGTCTCAACGGCTGGCGTGACACTCGGTCACCCAAGTACCATTGCCAGCAGTAAGGGGACTCGAGAAGCACTCTCCCTCGGCAACCTCCCTACTCCACGCATAGCGTAGGGGATCTCGGCGGTCCCACACCCTCCGTGGACATCATCAGAATGAGCAATATCAGGATGTTGCTTGAATGGAAATAAGCAGGAAAGCCATGAAGTGGATATGGAAATGCCTTAATACCTGATCAGGGCGAAGCTCGTCCAGGTAAAGACGGAAGGCATCCAGCTTGCCTCTCCCCCTCTTCACGCCCTTGTACTCCGTACCAGCGCAGGGCTCGAGGGAGTATCATGTCGTCGGGACACGTGGTCTCGGGAGGTTACATCCCTATAACCTCATACGTCCAAAGCTGCAATTCAAGACATTGAAAGTTAGCACAAGATATACATCGAATGGATACAAATGGAAAGCTAACTATTCATAAGAAAGGAAATGAAATGTACCTCCCAGACCCTCCAGTAGCCTCCGAGGCTCACTCCTGCCCCACGAGAAAGAGAGCCCATGAAGGCATAGCACGTCCCCAGTGCTGCACCTCCCCAGTCGAAATGAGCGATCTCCCTAACCTCCCTCAAGGCCGGGAGAAGCGAAAGGTGTACTCGGTTGTGCCTATTGGGAAACAGGAACGCACCAAGCAAGTATAACAGAAAGCACCTCGCCATCTGCTCCTCCTCCACCCTGTCAGTCGGGAGCCTCTCTGTCCAAAACCTCAGGAGCTGAGCATACTTCGCATCGCGCCTCACCGCCTCGTACCCTCATCAAAGATCGCCATTGAACGCCGCCGCCTCCGGTGGCATCAAAAGGAATAGGGTCACCTCCGACCCTAAGACCAGTGATCGCCGCAAAGTCCAACGACATCACGGTCAGCTCACCAAAGGAGAAGTGAAGGGTGTTCGTCGTGTCCCACCACCTCTCAGCCAGAGCCCTCACCACCAGGCGGTCGTTGCACGCGCCCCTCGCCAGCACCCCGACAAACTCCCCGAAATCGACCTGCCTCACTATCTCCCGCGCAGCCTTGGGTAACCTCTCCCAGAACGTCGGCACAGCTGCCAAACCTCCGTAGCACGAGAGCGAGATCGCCTGTTGCAACAAATCAGGAAATATTCAGTAAACAAGCATGGCATGCAATACAGTGGTATACTTGGATATAAAGGAATGGAAATACGATACATTGGAATTTGAAATACAAATATTTAAAGTATACCTCGTCTCGGTGCAAAGAAAGGTGCTGCTGAGGATCCCTCAGGACTAGAGCCTCGTCGTAAGTCGGCCTCCTCGGAGCATAAGGGTCAAAAAGTGAAGGCACCACCACGTGTTGAAAGGGCACGTAGGTCGCCTCGTCATAGGCCCCTCTCCTCTGCAACGCTAATGTCGCCTCAGCCACCACAGTAGTGCAAGGAGCCATCACCCTCCGGCCTCCTCGTCAGCTCGCCTCTCCTCAGCCTTCGGCTCCCTAGCACCCCCAGTCCCAAGCTTGGCCTGTAGCTCCGCCTCACGAGCCGCGAGTAAAGCGTCTGCCAACCCAGGAAACCTGTGCACTACCTCCAGCACGTCCTCCATGGACGCCGTCGCTAAGTAGTCGCCCATGCCTATGGGGCGCGACGACCCTGCACCTACGCCACTGCCCACGAACATGGGCGGTATGTCCTCCGCTACTGGCTCTACCACCGGCTCGTCCGCAACAATGGCGGTCTTCCCCAAGTCAGTCCGAGGCTCTCTCACAGGAGAGGCCTCTGTCTCCTCTGCTACCTGGTCTAAACTACCACCGCCGGGACCCCCCGTGGTCCTCTCCTCCACACCAGCCACCGCCTCTGACCGGCCCGAAACCTCGGCGCCGCCCCTCGACTCCACTGCACCCGGGGTCTCCGCCTCCTGACCATACCCGGCCAAAACTACACCACCACCATCATCACCGCCACTACCGACCACTGCAGCGGCCGAGGCCGTGGCCTCCTCAGCCAATGCCGCCTGGTCCGAGACCCCCATGGTCTTCGGAATACCCTCGGCCATAGCCACATCCTTCGGAACGATCGGAGGCGAGGTAATCTCGACCCGTAACGAATGACCGTCATCGGGTGTGTCCCCGGACTCCATGATCGTAATGTATGAGAGAGGGAGAGAGGGAGCAGTCGGGAGAGAGAGAGTAGCCAGAGAGAGAGAGTAACGAGAGAGAGAGAGAACAGCAAGAGAGAGAGAGATATATATATATATATATATATATATATATATATATATATATATATATATATATATATATATATATATATATATATATATATATATATATATATATATATATATATATATATATATATATATATATATATATATATATATATATATATATATATATATATATATATATATATATATAGTTCACAGCCAACCAAGCCGCACGGCGTCCTAGACGGGTCGCACGGCACCCTGGACGAACATGCAATATCTTCAGTTTACAATACCGTGCGTTCCTAATTTGGCTGCGCGCGGCGAGTTGATTTGTTTCGACAGTTTGCTTCCTGAAAGCCGCTTGGCATTTTCATGTTCGATTCGATTCAGGATTAAGAGTTTGAATGCAGAAGAGTAGAGGAAGAAGGGACTTTTCATTAATAAAACCCGGGGTAACCCCCGGGATTTGCCAATACATTTCAATAAAAAAAAAATAGAGAGAGAAAAAGAAAAACAACAAAAATAAAAGAAAACAGGGCCTACTGCCCTTCTTCTTCCTTCTTCTCCTTCTTCCTCCTCTCCTTCAGCCCTCCGTCTCAGTCGCTCACCCCGTTCGAGCGGTCATCCGACCCATTGGGGTTGCCCTCGGAATCTTCCGCCGTATCCTCTGACTCGTGCCCAGGAACGGACTCCGGGTCATCCTTGTCATCCAACTGGTCAAAACAGAAGTCCTAAAGGTTGGTGACCGCGTGATGAAGGGAACGGATGGTTGTGATGAGCCTCGCAATTTGTGTGTTCAGTTCTTCGATCTCTCCCCGATAATAGGCCATTTCGGCCTCCAGGGCCTCGACGCGGGCTGCTAGACGACTATTGTCCATGCCAGAAATACGGAAGCAACCTGTTTTTCTAGAGAAAAGGGATAAGAATGTAGAAGGACTTTTGAGATTTTGTTGGTGGTGCATAGAATGGGGCACCACCATGCTTATAAAGTCGTTCCAGCCGACGAAAGGGCGCACCCGAATTAATGGGTACCCTTAAACCTGCCAACTGTTCTCGGAAATCGAATGGGTGTCTGGAAAAACGAGGTGCCGCGCGCCTTCAACTTGGACCGCACGGCACCCTGGCTCCAGAAGTTTAAATGTTTTCTCGAAGTTGATCCACTCAGCCACCAAAATCCTCTCGGAAACTCAATTCTCAACCGTTTTGCAGTAAGGGCACTTTAGAGTCGTGCATTGGTTATGACACCATTTAATCCTCCGAGAATTCGCCGCATTCGCCTTTTCCTCAGTATTCGTCCTCCGGGACTCGCCGTGACTGGTTCTGGATTCGATATATTTTCCCCAGCAGGTCAAAAACTCAAAAAAAAATCAATTTTTGCCTTCCAAGGGCTCGTCTCAAAAATTCAAAATTCGATTTTCGCCTTCCGATGGCTCGTCGCAAAGATTCAATTTTCGCCTTCCGAGGGCTCGTCTCGCTTTTTCGTCTCTCAAGCCACGGTCTAATGGACCTAACGTCTCTTCGTCTCCCGAGCCACGGTCTAACGAACCTAACGTCTCTTCGTCTCTCGAGCCACGGTCTGACGGACCTAACGCCTCTTTGTCTCTCGAGCCACAGTCTGATGGACCTAACGTCTCTTTGTTTCTCAAACTACGGCATAACCAACCTAAAGTCTCTTTTCGTCTCGATTTTCGCCTCCCGAAGGCTCGGCACATAACATCACTAGCACTCTATTACTTTTCTCTGCACGATTTCGTCCTCCGGGACTTGTTTTCTTGCATTTCACTGTCCCAATTGAACTACGCTGGTCTGATCCCTACAACGGGGTACGTAGGCAGCTCTCCGAGCACAACCACCATCGTTACTTACTTGCATTTTTCATTTTGTCTCTTTTCAAAGGCACTAGAACAACGGATTGGGATGCCTATTCTTTAAGCGTCACTCGTACCAACCGATGGTATCCAAGTTACGTTAAAGAAGGACTACTGTAGACACCCCAATCCGGACCTTGAAGAGTCTTTGTCCGCGCTGATGATAAAATAGAGGAAACGATACCTTTGCGAGCTTGAAAAAGGATCTCCCTAAAGCCCAAATAAAACCCAAAAACCCACAAAAGCCCAGACAGAAGCCCAAAAGACCCTGGACCGAAGGAAGAGGCACCGTGCGGAGTGGCACTGGAGCGCACGGCACCTTGAAAATTCAAGGGACCGTGCGCGGCAAAACTTCACCGCACGGCACCTTGAGCAAAAGGCTGACCGGCTCAGAAAGCTGTCGGCCACGCCAGTTTGAGCCACAGCTAATGACTGGCTCAGCCGAAAATGCACTCCTGGCCCGCCCAGAAAATACCTCCACCATTTGAAATTCAAAATCCTTGGCCTTTGCCTATAAATTGACCCCTCCACTCAAGGAGAAAAGGGACCCTTCTCTTGAGTCTTTCTTTGGCTTTTCTCTTGGCTCTCTTTTTACCTTCTCTCTCTAGTTTTCACACCCACTTTCCTACTTCCACTTCCATTTACAAGTCTTAAAGAATGTCATTCCCAAAAGACATTCTTTAAAGGCTTTCACTCACTCCCTTCTCATCATTGAAATTGATCTTTCATTAACTTCAAAGCCCCCCTCCTCACCCAAATACCTAACCTTCACCCACACCCACCCTCTCTTTGTCTCATTCAACCTTCTCCATCCACATCCGTGACGATCCATCCACATCCTTGCATCTACGATCCTTGATCAAGCTCGAAACCAAAGGTACAAGCTAGTTTCCTCGGACAAGACTCTGTTCTGGTCCTGAGGGGACTTTTCTGTCAGCAGGTCTAATTCATTTTGGTTAGATCCTGACTAAAAATCCATTCTCACAAAATAAAACCAACACTGTGCTGAGGTTGGGAAACCGCGCGGTATGTTGATCAGACGCGCGGCACCCTGACCCTCAGCGCACGGCATGTTGCATGCTAATGTTGGTGTAGGCAGGCTATCTGGGTATGAGTTTTCCTCTGTTGTGGTTATCTGTATCTGCTGCTTACGGTTTCTGTCGCTTTTAAAATAAGACCATATCTACAAGCCATGTTTTGGACTCTTTAGAGTTTTTCTAGATCATCCTAAATGATCAAGTATGTTAAGAACTACTTTAAAATCATGCTTGGAGAAAGACAATGACGTTTTTTGGATGATCTGACTGCTGTGAGGTTTCTGATGAGTTTTCCAAAAAACATACAAAGAAAATAATGAGCTAGATGATGTTTTGGAAGTCTGTAACAGTCTGACAGCAGTACAGATACCACGCACGGCACGTTGAGGTGCCGCGCGCGGCATCTCAGGGTGCCGTGAGCAGTTTGGCTGAGGTCCAGACAGCTTGCTGAAAGTTGTTTATTTCATCTGCTCACATCATTTTATCACTACTGTACAGACAGCACCACATGCACGTCAATGTGAATATTTCCCATGTCCCTTCCCCGCTACTTGCTTTATTTAAAGAGTTTGATATTCCAAATAATATTGAAGATCCCCTCCATTTTGAAAATGTTAAGTAAAGACCGGTTTTACCAGGCGAATGGGGTGCTTTTTAAAGGAAAACCTTTCCCATTCGTAATGTGGCTCCCGAACCCAACATCTCAACATTTTCGCTAGACCAAAAGCCTTTTCCGAACGACTCCTCGGTTTCTCGGATGATCCATCTCAAAAATCCGGGTGGCGACTCTTTCAAAAAAGGCGGAGGGCACCGGGAGCCCACACCCATCGTTGAGGAGGAGCCGGTGGTGGAGAGGGATACACCGCCCATGTTTGTGGGTAGTTTCAATCCAGTCAGCCTGTGACATCCCACTTTTTCAGTAAAAAAAAATATATATATATTTTTGACCCAAATAATTAAATCTTTCATTTCTCTTTTTCAGACTTCTTAATAAAATAAAATACTTCTATTTTAAATTTCATAATATTGGGGCTATTTCCTAATATGTGTTTTTATATTAAATGTCAGTTTATGAGATGTGTATAGTTATTTATCCGTGTAAGAGTTTTAAGGTTAGTAGGAGAGTGGGTCCTTTTGTTACATGCACATATATAAGTGTTGAGAGACCTAGGTTATTTTAGTTTCTCTAGAGAATTGTGAGAGCAGTAGATAGTGCGGCGGCGTGGGAAGGTTTCACCGGACTTGTGATTCTTAGGTATGTCTTCTAATTAATTTCTCTTAGATATTATATTATGTAACTTACCCTTTAAGCTTTTATGATCGTATAATGGGATATGAGTTTTGTTGTTTGAGAAGTGAATCGGTGGGGTGGAGAGAGAGTGAGAGAGGTGTGCGTGCATGTGGTGCTGTGTGTTGATGCCGTGTGTGAAGGTGAGAAGTAACGGTGGTATTTAATTGCAAATTAAGATTCTGGTGGTTTGCATGTTGGATTGAAGATGGTTGGTGTGGCATTTGGTTTTAGGTTTAGGAATTAATTAATAGTAGTCGTATAAGTTTAGGCATTGATTAGTTACAGAACAGTGGATCATTCAAACACTTATAATTCTACGTGTTTCTTTTATTTGCAATACAGACTAGTGGATTGTTATCAGCGTCACATTTGGTTGCATCCTTTCGGACCTAAGGTGAGTGGTTAAGCATGTGATCCCTTCTTTTAGAATCCTCTTGAGCCAATCTATTCTTGACAATTCGTTATTTTTGACAATTCGTTGTGATCCGATGATTATTTTTCTTATTGACAATTGACGTACCCTTTGGCATACAAGGTTAATTGAGAATATTTGTGATTGATCGATTGCCCTTACTTTTACTGTCGTCGATTCGATGATTGCATAATATTTATTGTGACTCTGCAATGGCACGGGGAATAGTCCTGGTGCAGGTGCCTCCGGCTCGCCGTTGTTCTATT
The DNA here is from genome assembly GCA_025413875.1 of Rhododendron molle. Classification (NCBI taxonomy): domain Eukaryota; kingdom Viridiplantae; phylum Streptophyta; class Magnoliopsida; order Ericales; family Ericaceae; genus Rhododendron; species Rhododendron molle. The sequence continues at coordinate 31,249,665 of CM046398.1, read as the reverse complement.
TGTGTTTGGGACCATGAACTATGTTTATATTTATTGAAGTCCAAGGAAAAGACCTGTGAGATATCGTGGTGACTTTGGCCGCTAGGGAAAAGACTTGTGAAATACCCTGTGACTCTAGTGCTCAACGGATAGGAAAAAGACTTGTGAAATACCCTGTGACCCTATTCCGGATCGGCTTAGGGAAAAGGTCCCAGGCGCCATCCTGTAGTGACTCTAAGTACGGTGTTGGATCCAACGGGCAAAGCCCTGAGAAAATATTTGGCATTTGGTATTTGGTATTTGGTAATTGGAAGATATGGTTCCCACTTTGGTTTAGACTCCCATTTACCGTTGTTGATCGTTCGGATATTATTGGACTCATTGTTTGGTATAATTATTGTGGTGACTCGATTATAGTTCATATTATTCATTAATACGTTATTCATCTTGTGGAAACTATTTGTTGAACTGTTGATCCCTTTGCTCAATACTTGGTTTGCGATATTATTCATTGAACCTTCGACCTTCTTTAATTTGACACCTTTTCTTTGGAACCCTCATTATTGTTCGATCAAAAGTATGCCACTTTGTATTATCACCCTTAGCATGCTTAACTACTCACTGAGCGCGTCAGCTGACGGATTTATTCCACATTATTTTTCAGGTTAGTTCATGGAGCATTGTAGTGGACTCTGTGGCGTTGTTGGGACTTTCTGGTTGGACCTCTAGGACGTCTGCATTTTTATTTCTTTTCTATTGTTAAAAAGCTTCCGCACATTTATTTATTAGCTTTCGCATTTTTATTAATTGGCAGTTCACGGTTGAGTTTGGAGATTGAAAAATAAGAGATACTATGTCATTTGCTTAAAAAATTATTGGTTTGGAGTAGCGCATTTTATTGTAATAAAATATCCAATTTTTCTTTATTTGTTTCAAGTTGCTAAAAATATTTTTATTTAGACTTCGTGTCCCATGATTGCTTCATGGTACACGGCCGGTCATGCTCCCGGATTTGGGGCGTGACACAGCCGGTTCCTTTTGTTCTTCCATAACTTTGAACTCCTCCTCGCTCTCTGGCCAGACATCGTTTGCAAATATCTCAAACCCCGGTAAGAAAGTATTGGTTTCCTTATCCCAAAATGTCTCTGGCTGGCCCTGGTAGATCTGCTTCGCTTCCTCTTTGACAAAGTATTCTTCTAGCCTGTTTTCCTCTTTCACTTTGCTGCTATTCGATGGTGAGTAATCAAGACCAGTCGTACGCATCAAAGTGCCTTGGGCCTCAAACTTTGCAGGCCCCTGGAGATTCTTTCCCAGTCCTAATCCCGGCATGTAAGACATCTTCTTCATTATCTTGATGGCAACAATACTGACAACGAAGTCATCATCAATCCTGACCAAATAGACAGATCTGGAGGTGTCTAGAGAGAAGCCTCCTAAAGCGATATCGTCCTCCCCGTGTTGGATTTCTAAAAGCGGGGCGTTGTCCTCGACAGGGGCATGAATTCCAGAGTCCCCGTAGATGGTAAGCATTCCAGTTTCAAGCCCTAATCGGATTTTCTGATGGAGTGTAGAAGGTACAGCCATGATGTCTGGTCGATGTAGCCAGGGTCTTCCCAATAGTAGGTTGAAAGAGGCGGGAATGTTTACCACGTGAAAGTCCACCTCTGTGTGATATGGCCCAAAAGTCATGGGAAGCATGAGAGTTCCAACTACATCCTGCCGGATCTTGACCTCCGATGGGGAGAAATTCTTATTTTTATACCCCAAGCAGTAGACAAAGAGGAGCAGGTAGACGTTGATTGCCTAACCATTATCAATTAGGATTACCGGAACCCATTTACCATGAAATTTTAGAGTGACATGCAGTGGTCGATTATGAGCAGTCCCTTCAACAGGCAGGTCTCGATCAGTAAAGGTGATGGCATGCTTGATGGGTATGGTCTTGAGTAGTGCCACAAGCTCGTCAGGGGTTATGGCGGAGGGAACTTTCAGGAGGGAGAGGGCTTGAATGAGTCCTTCGCGATGGCATGTAGAATGAACAAGCACATCCCAAACAGACATCTTGGCCTGAGTCTGCTCAAGTTAACGCTTGATCATTCTTTCAAGGATTTTCTCTGGTCGGGAAGGCTCTTTGGTGGGTGGAGCAAAGGATTGGAAGGTGTTTTTGACTAGGGTGGTAAAAGGATCAGAGGGTTCTTCGGTTAGTGGGGGCGCAGGATTGGAAGGCTCTCCGGTCTGGAGGTTCGGGGGTTGGTAGATACGGTCACTTCTAGTTAGGTGATCAATCTGACGGTACTTTGATTCTTCGCTCCATAAGTCAGCAAGGGCCTTATGCTTGCTTCCAATGGTCGTGTCTCGCAGATTGGCAACCAAATCAGCGATGACCAAATCATCCCACAGGTCTTTGGGCTTCCATCTCTCAGCCTCCATCACTGTCTTGTTAACGGTCCATTCTTCATTTCCCACTTTTATATTGACCATCTCGGTGTTTGCCCATAAGTTTGTTCCAGCCCCTGGTTCGTTTTCCCACAGGTTCATCATGGCAACATCGGCGTCTTCCGGAAAAGTAATTGATGGTTCAAATTCGGCATTTTCAACAAGATAATCCATTAGATCGCATCCATTACTGGCGAGTTCCTATTCGGGTTCAGGAAGGTTTGGGTACGGGATGAGGCCCACATTGCTATACAAGTTATTAATGACAAAATCATTGAAATGGGAGAAATTCGGGCGAAATGGGGCGAGCTCTGGCCAATTGTACGCCATCATCTCAGGTTGGTACTCTGGCTGATATTCTTCAGCGAACAGTGCTAGTAGGGAGAAGGCGTCCAAGGGGTCGTTCCAGGCTAGAAGGTGGTACTCATCCAGGGTTGGGTCCCATCCCCACTCAGGCATTTCTTGAAAAACTTGGTAATTTTCCTCTTGGTTTTCAAATAGCGTATACAAAGAGAATCCATCGAGGGGATCAGCGTGGATGTTCTGCCAGTCGACTTCCCATCTGGGCTCGAATAATGGTTCGACATTTCTTTGAAAGTTAGCAGCTTCAAACTCCTCACAATCAGTGATCAGATCTCTCCATGTGTCTTCCCATTCCCACAGGAAATAAAGAGCGGACTCTTCGGGCAATTCCACAATAGGCTTTGGCTCGATATCAGGAACAATGGAAAGGGTAGGATTAAACTCTTTGAGGTTCTGGTTCTTGGCCAGTGTGATTTTGTTAATGCAGAAGGGAGTGTTGTGTTGCGGTAGATGGTTTGAAACAGTGTTTGGCTTGTCTGGGGGTGGAGCATCGACAACTTTGTTGTCAATGAGGTTTTGAATCTCATGACAAAGGTGAATGCAGTTGTCAGTGGTATGGCTAGGCATCTGGTGGAAATCACAGTAGACACTTTGGTTTAGGTTTGGTGGGATGGTTTGTGCTGGCGGAAGAGATTTCAATACTTCCATTCTCTGTGAGTTTCTTGAGAAGAGTGGACCTGGGGGTGCTAAATTGGGTGAAGATTCGGTTTTGGGATTTTGGCAAGTAACAATCAGCTTTGCGGCGAAATTCCGGTGGGTTTGACTAATCTGCCGCAGCTGATTACTTTGAACCTAGATGGGAATTCATTAACCGGAAATTTTCCCACGACTATTTTGTCGTGGAAAAATCTCAACGCTTTGAATCTTTCGAGGAACCGACTTTCCGGTCCGCTTCCGGCGGTGATCGGAACTTCACCGGACCTTTTGAACCTCGACTTGTCGGAAAACCAATTTTCAGGTCAAATTCCGACGGAGTTATTCTAGTTGAGGTTGATCACTTTGAACTTATCATCCAACCAACTTTCTGGCCAGATCCCAAGTGCATTTAATAACTTGGCTTATGACACCAGTTTTTTGAACAATCCCAATCTTTGTGCCACTATCCCTATTCCAAATGTTTGATTTTGTTCATCCAAAATCCGAAAATCGGACGATTTGCCCCCCAAGATTATCGCGTTGATTCTCATTTTCGTGGTATTTCTGTTCTGCTTCACTGCTCTATTGACCTTTTTCATGGTTAGAGACTACCGAAGGAAGAAGCTCAAGCAAAACCTCGCCGCATGGAATTTGACCAATTTCTTTTGTTAGAATATCAAATCATATAGCATCTCCTAATATGATTATGATATTATATAATTCTCTTGATTTCTTTTTATTGTAATTTATTATAATTTGATTGTAATTAGATTGATCTTCTTTCCATATTTAGGCTCTCACACCTTGTACAAATAAGGGTCTCATTCATTATCAAATTCAATACAATATTACTTTCTCCATATTCTCTTAACATGGTATCAGAACTACGGCTCCGATCATCGCCCTCTTCATCTGAACCAATTACCTTCGCTTGAATTAACGGAAAATCAATAACCAGTGACCAAATCTTTACCCGCAACCACCATCGAATCAGTTTGTGTTCTCTCCAGTGACGATTTTCGAATCCTCTGTTTCGATCGTCGGATGCCCAGATCCCACCGTGGGTTATTTCTTCCACCAACATTAATCACCCTTTCAATCATTATCCCAATTATCCACCATCAAACCCACGAGCCCAATCTCTTAAGATATTCCATATCCCAACTCGCCCAGTATCCGCCTAACACGTCGCAGTACCGGTTCCGTTTCGCCTCGACTTGTCCGACTTGCAGCTACATTGGTGTTGTCACTTGCACCATCGGTTCTGTGACTCGCAAACGTTTTTCGGCCGTAACCACTCAACGACACTCTACGTCGTCGACCACCTTCAACTGCTGCCGCTTCACATCGTTCATCCTTGTCAACCGCTGCCGCACCAATAGATAGCCACATATTTCTCTCCAAACCAACACCCAAAAAAAAAAAAAAAAGGAGGTTACCTTTTATCCTAGTTCTATTGTCCGCTACATTGTTATTTACTTTTCTCTACGGAGCGGCTGCATCTTGCACTCATTTTTTTGTGGTTTGCTACTATGGAACCATTTGACATATCACCGTATGCCCACGTCATTTTGGAAGGTCTCAAACAGTATCTTCCTTCAACTCAGTTCACCAAAAGTTCATTGCCATTTGTATTTGCAGATATTCTCTCCAAGTCTGGTATTTTATCTGAGTCCGGTAATCATTCTACTGCTTTATCTGCTACCACAGGTACATCCTTATAGTTCTTTGATTCAGCATGATGTAATCATATGACATCTGATTCTACCATTTTCTCCTCAAAATCTCGTGCCTCTCATACTCCAGCCATTCAAACAGCTGATGGTTCTCGCATACATGTCCGTCACATCGGTCATATCTCTACCTCCACCATATCTCTTTCTGATACATATTTGATCCCTAAGCTTATATTGAATCTAATATTTTTCTGTCAATTATGTGAATTTGAGCTTAATGTTATCTTTTCTGCTTCTAGTTGTCATGTGCAGGATCCTCGGATTGGAAAAACTCTTGGGATAGATTGTAAAGTTGGGCGCCTGTATGAGCTCATCTATCTACATATTCCATCTCAGTCATCATCTCTCAATTTTGTGTCTCCCACATCTTCAGTGAGTCATTCACAATGTTCAGTTACATCTAATTCTTTCAATTCTCTTGGTATTTGGCACTCTCAATTGGGTCATGCATCTTTTGGCCGAATACGTACCCTTGTTTCAAATGGACATTTAGGATCTGTTAAGAATGAACACATTGATTGTCTTTCTTGTCAACTTGCTAATCAACCAGCACTCATGTTTCTACACAGTGACTCTTTTTCCTCTGCTCCATTTGATTTACTTCACTCTGATATCTGGGGACTTTCTCCGAATACCACCATGGGCGGATCCAAATATTTTGTTATTTTCATAGATGACTATTCTCGTTTTACATGGTTATCTCTCATGAAGAATACATCTGAATTACAAAAAATTTATTATGATTTTTTCAAAATGGTTCAAACTCAATTTTCATGCCCAATCAAAAAAATTCATGCTGATAATGCCATGGAATATAAAGAAACAAAATTTTTAAAATTTCTTCGTCAAAATGGAACCTTGCCTCATAGGTCTTGTGCTGGCACATCTCAACAAAATGGTCGAGCTGAGCGTAAGCATAGACACATTCCTAATATTGTTTATGTCCTTCTTATAGATGCATCTTGTTCTGAGCGACTTTGGGGAGAAGCTGCTCTCACCGTTGTTTATACCATTAATCGTGTCCCCTTTCCTATCATTGGAAATCAGTCACCCTATGAACGATTATATGGTATGTTGCCCAACTATAGTCTTCTCAAAGTTTTTGGATGTGCTTGTTTTGTTCTCTTACAACCTCATGAGCGTACAAAGTTGGAACTGCGTGCTCGTCTCTGTTGCTTCTTAGGATATTCAATTGAGCATAAAAGATATAAATATTGGGATCCCTCTTCCCAACGTCTTCGCATTTCTCGACATATCATATTTTGGGAACACAAAATGTTTTCTTCTATGTCCAAGTTTCGCTCACCATTTGTGTCTGCTTCACCTTTCTTCCCCAACTCTTTTGTAGATATATTTTTTGATGATGCTGATACAAGTTCTTCTGAGCTTCCTCATACGATCTATCCCGAGGCACCGATTCAGTCTGATGATCCTACTCCTACACCTTCTGGCTCCTCTATTCCCAAGTCATCGAATTTTGGCTCTACTCTCAATGAGCCCATTTCATCAACCACCTCTCCTGCACCACCTCTATCTAATGATTCATCTCTTCATCACTCTACTCGAGTAAAGGAATTACCTGTTCATCTTTGTGATTATCCTTGTTTTTCTACTATAATTTCTCTGCATGAACCTCACTCCTACCGTGAGGCAAGTTCTAACCCTCTTCGGCAGCAAGCAATGAAAAATACAACATTTGTGTTAGTTTTGCGAGGAATTCATTTTGGAGTCTCACGTAAATGATAGGAACCGTTCAATTTATTATAACATGTTTTTAAGAGTTTTCGTAAAAAATCAACTCATTTGGCTATCGGCAAAGCCTTGATTGGTATTTGTCCCTAAATTTGACAGGATAAATAATGAATCGATCAACTCATTTGGCTACCTGCAAAGGGTTGATTGGTATTTGTCCCTAAATTTGACAGGATAAATAATGAATCGATCAACTCATTTGGCTATCGACAAAGGCCTGATTGGTATTTGTCCCTAAATTTGAAAGGACAAAAATGAATCGATCACGCCGATCAAGATATCCGAATAAGTTGATTTTTCATGAGAACCGGTGAAAACATGTTTTAAGCAAATTGAATGGCTTCGATTATTTGTGTGGGACTCCGATTCCCCATATATATTTATATACCACGGATCCTAAAAGGGATCCCTTATTTTAATAAAATGCAGAACTCTCATTTTTCAATCAAATTTTGATGATCCAAACCGTTCAATGTGTTCAGATTGTGATTGTAACGGTTTCCGCGAGAAATCAGCAAAAATAAAAAGGCCAAGAAGTGCTTCATCCGAGCAGTTTTTATTGAACGGTTCAATAAGCCCGTAGAGAGAGAGAGAGAGAGAGAGAGAGAGAGAGAGTACATTAGCCTCTATAATGTCATGTGGTCAAACAAGCCCATCGTAGTTTGAAAATGGGCAACATGAAAGTGACCAGTACTAGATCCAAAGGCACAATTCTTGCATTTGGGGGTGTCTGGGAACTTATGTTTTGGCATTTCATTTTCACCTTTTTGATTTTTTGGCTTTTTGAATTTTGACTAAAATGTATTTTGAATTTAGTAGAGTGTTTGGATAAATAGGCAGCATGAATTTTACAACAGGAATATGTTTGGAAAATATGTGATGAAAATGGATTATGAGCTAATTTTTTACCATGTTGTCCTTGTTTTGAGACAAACCAAATTTGTCTCTCTTTCACACACACACACAAACCCTAGCAACCCAATTCGAAACCCATTTCTCTCTCTCCTCCTCCCATACCAAATCTTCATTTCTGCAAATCAAGAGCCCATTTCCTCCTAAAAAAACCAACAGCCCTATGCCATTTCTCTTTTTCCTCTTAAAAAACCTACAGCCCTCCCCTCCCCCCTACAAAATTAAAATCGGCGGGGGTGGATCTGGGAGAGGTGGTCTCGGAGAGCCACCAAAGTCGCCGACAAAGATCAACAGAATCTGGTGGGTTTTGAAAAATCAATTAGAACATTGGATGAGTACACATTGGGTTTGATGGTGGGTTTAATTTTTGGTCAATTTTATGTTTTGGGTTTCTTCCAACCCAGAAGAAAGTCTTCCTGTTCTTGTGGTGGGAGATGCAGAAGTGTAAAGGGGATAACGTAAATCTGAGGGGCTTTTGGGTATTATCGAAAAATGGAGAGGGTATATGGGTGGTCTTTTCGTGAGGCTGCTGAAGGAGTATGAGAAAAGGAGAATGGGAAAAGCTCCTTTGAGCCTCTTTCTGGCTTTTGTTTTAGAAAACTCAAAATGGAAAACACATTTTCCCAGTTTCAACCAAACACCCAAAACAGAAAAATAAGAAATGGGAAAATGGGTCATCCAAACACCCTTGATGTGTTTGATGCACTCCTTCTTTTCATCATCCCTACAGGACTGGTATATCTTTTTCTTCTTTTTGTCTTCATTGCATCTAAACTAAGGAAAATACCATTTCATTGATTCACTCTAAGTAATTTTATTTGAACCCAAAAAACAATCTCTCTAATCCCTTTTTTTTCCACACCCATTTCAGAATTGAACCTAAAATGTCATCATCTTCAACTTAACTGTAAAATTAAGTTTTCTTTTTTTCTTCAATCTACTACGTACGGCGTCATCGACTGCAAGCCAATCTACCTTGGCCAACTACAACTTTGATCTCGTCTAGCAACTTATCGTCGATTGGAGACCACCGGGTCACAAAGTGAAATATAATGTAGTAAATTCACATGAATATGCGGATAAAAAAAAATCACATGAATATATAGGGTAGAAGAAAAAAAAGAAGCCCGCATCTCTCATATAAAAGAAAGTAAGAAATTAATCCAATTCCCTAAATTGAAGTGTTTACTTACGTTACGTTACGTAATTAAGCCGTCAACCCCTAGCTTCATAGCTTTTTAATTAGTGTGGCCTTTGTGTTGGAGGAAGTTGCTTTGAAGCTATTCTATGGAGACTAGCTATATGAGTCAAGAGAGACACTTTGTTTTATGGATATGTATATTATATATATATCAAGAAATAATGACATGTTTTGATTTTAAATTTGTCAAAGATAAGTTCTGGAGCTAGAAAATAAAATTAATCGTGCCTAATGTTTTGTATTGGTTACTTGAACAATGTGCGCATGGGTAATATTTTATTTATGTACTTCTCTTATTTGATGATTTTTCGCACATATACTAGGTTGGAAATTTATTATTTTAATATTAAATTTTTGTATATCTTTTGGTGCTAGAATTTTACAAATCACGTGTATATCTGCGTAAGAGACTCTTATCTTAGCATTTATTTGGACATCCACTTGGAAGATCAAATCTAATCTTAAGACCACATCATTTAATTGGGTGTTTGAAAATCTAGGAGCAAATCTAGAAGAATCAAGGAGAAAATCTAGCAAATCTAGAAGGATCAATCTAGAAGGAGCATATCTTTATATCTATCCATATCTAGCAAATCTAGATAAAAAAATCATGAGCATGTCTATCCATATCTAGCAAATTTATCCATATCAAAGTAGATTTAGTCATTAATGAAAAGATATATAGTTTGGATTCATATCTATCCTATGAGATTTAGTCATTAATGAAAAGATATGATTTGGATTCTTTCTTTGCCTATATATAGCTTGCATAAGTGGTTTTGTAAGCACATAGTAATACTAAGACACTTAGCCTTTCCATACTCAATTCTCCTCTCCATCTTTGTTCCCTAAAAAACTAGTCGGTGAGTTTTTAATATGTGCGTGAGAGTCTTGGGCAAAGTGTAAGGGTATTCTTTTGTGGAGCTTTGGGTTCTCCTACTTGTGCAGAGTAGGTCTGAACCATACGATAAATTATCAGGTTGTTTATATCCTGTAGGGGACAAGTCAGAGATTTTCTACTGCACTGGTTTGTTACCGTAGAAGGCTTGAATCTCCTTAAAGAGAGCGAGATTTTCGCGACTCAACCTGTTAATTTGTCCATTATAATCTTATTCTTTGGTGTAAATTATCGTAATTTCACCAACAATTTTAAGGAGAATCAATAATGGACCAAACAGCTGAGAGGCCCAATGAAAATGTCGGAGATCTCAACAACCCCTTCAAGTTCAAGGAAGCTCACTTCAAGTGAGGAAAGACAAGGTGCTCTTCTATCTCAGTCTCCTCAAGGTGGCCTACATCCTAACTGAGAAGGATCCCAACAAAGTCTCCACCGATGGCATGACCGATGACGAAAAATATGTTCATCTTGAACAAGTTGAGCAGTATAATGCATATGAGTATAATTGTCGGTATTATCTTTTAAATTGCCTTGCAGATCAATTTTATGATTATTATGATACTACTTACTCCACTGCAAAGAAAATTTGTAAAGCCTTGCAGAGTAAATATGATACTAAGGAGGCATGTGCAATGAAATATGCAGCTAGCCGTTTTTTCCGCTATCAAATGATAGATGGTAAATCTGTTATGGAGCAAGTACAAGACTTCCAAATGATTGTGGCAGAGGTCCGATCTGAAGGCATCAAAATTCGGGACAATCTTGTGGTGGCAGGCATCATTGACAAATTACCACCTTTGTGGAGGGAGTTCCAGAAATCAATGCACCACAAGCAAAAGGAAACGTCCCTGGAGACTTTGATTACCCACATCTGAGTGGAGGAGGAGGCTAGAGGCCAAGATGCACTTATGACTCATGAGGGTAACAGACATTCCACCACTAAGGTAAATTTAATTTCCGCAAAAAATAACTTGCCCAAAGGTCAGTTTCCAAAGAATGCTTATTTAAAGCCAAATAAGAAAAACTTCAAAAATAAAGGTAAACCTCGTGGTGAAGTGCAAAGGAGAAAAAATAATTGGAACCAAGGACCCCCTTCACAAGCACAACAAACTGGTGGGTGCTTTGTCTATGGCAAGAGTGGGCATATTGCTCGATTTTGCAAGTTTCGTAAAACGCAGAATGCTCCACAGGCTAATGTTGTCGAGGAGCCTTTTATGGCTATGATTACAGACATATATATGGTTCAATGTGTGGAAGGGTGGTGGGCAGACTCTGGTGCCAACAGGCATGTTTGCTATGATAAAAATTGGTTCAAAACTTATACTCCCTTTGCAGAAGAAAAAAATTGTGATGCTTGGTGATTCTAGTACTACCAAGGTGCTTGGGAGTGGCGAGTTTGATTTGAAATTTACCTCTGGACGTATGCTGACTATGAAAGATGTGCTCTACACACCGTCCATGAGGAAGAATTTGATGTCCAGTTATCTACTCAACAAATCTGGCTTAAGCAGACTATGGAATCTGATCAGTTTGTAATTACTAAAAAAGGAGTGTTTGTGGGTAAGGGATATGCATGTGATGGAATGTTCAAACTAAATATTAAGAATAATAAACCAGGTACTGTTTCTGTTTACATGCTGTCTTCTTTAAATTTCTAGCATGCTAGACTATGTCATGTAAACAGTAAATATGTAGGAATCATGGGTAGCTTAGGATTAATTCCCAGACTGAAAAAATATTTTGAGAAATGTGAAACATGCAGTAAAGCAAAAATCACAAGGAAGCCTCATAAAAGTGTTCAAAGAAATACTAAATTGTTAGAATTAATCCATACGGATTTATGTGAGTTTGAAGGAATTTTAACTCGTGGAGGAAATAGATATTTTATCACTTTTATTGATGACTATTCAAAATATACTTATGTATATTGTGTGAAACATAAAAGTTATGCTTTTGATAAATTTAAAGAATTCCTCCAAGAAGTTGAAAATCAATTCGGTAGAAAGATTAAAAGAATTAGAAGTGGTAGAGGTTGTGAGTATGAATCTTTTGGATTTAACGCTTGTGCTCAGTCTTTGGAAATTATCCATGAAATTACTCCATAGTATTCACCTGAGTCTAATGGTGTGGCTGAAAGAAAAACAGAACATTAATTGACTTGACCAATGTCATGCTTGTTGAAGCAGGTGCTCCCTTAAATCTCTAGGGATAAGCAATTTTAACGGCTTGTCATGTGATAAATAGAGTGCCACACAAAAAGACTAAAATTACACCTTTTGAGTTATGGAAAGGTCATAAGCCAAATTTGGAATATTTGAGAGTTTGGGGTTGTTTGGTCTTTGTGAGGCTTTCAGACCCTAAAAGACCCAAACTGGGTGTTAGACCTACCACTTGTGCTTTTCTTGGATATGCAATAAATAATACAGCCAACAAATTTTTTGATATGGGAAATAAAATTATCTTTGAATCAGGTGATGCAATTTTTCATGAAGAAAATTTTCCTTTTAAACTTAAAACTGGTGGGGGTCAAGAATCTAGAGAATTGGTTTTACCTGAGCCTAGTTCTTCAACTCCTAGTTTACAAAATCAAGAAAATTTTGAATTTGAACCTAGAATGAGTAAAAGAGCTAGAGTTGAAAAAGATTTTGGCCCTGACTATCATGTTTTTAATGTGGAGGATGCTCCACTTAATTTAAAAGAGGCTTTGTGATAGGTGCTGAAAAGCACCCATTTAATCCACTTAATCTACGCTTTGCCGGTCCATTTAAATTATTACCTGATATATTTTAATATTTTTTATGTTTGTAGGCCTTGGGAATTGATAGGTGCGAAAACGTGCAAATTGAAAGATCTTACAAAAGATTGTGTAGCTAGCATTTATTCGGCACACTAAATAGCAATAGAGATGGGCCTCTTCTACTGTCCACGAGGTTTCACAATTGGAATTGGTAACAAACATTATAATTTAAACATGTCTTGGTGGGCCCAAAGGAATTGTTCTTTAGCTAGTTTGACTATGATTTGGACCAGAGAAAGTAATGGGCTTTCCTAAGCCAATTGTCGTTAGGGCTTATATGAATAGAAAGAGGAGGGTTTGCTTTGAGGGACAACATATAAAAGGCGCAATACATGCACATAACGGGAGGACGTCTTTAAGAGAGCATCCGGCTGGGAGCAGAATAGAAGAAAGAGTTGTGCACGTTTTGATGGCCGGCTAAACCCCTCGTCTAGGGGGAAGATGAAGCACCGTTCCAAGTAACTTTGTATATGTATAGGTTTAGGTTTTAATATTCGGATCGATTGTAAAACTCAAAACCCTTTTCATTGCAATTGAATGAATTGATTTTAATTCTTTCTATCGATTGAGTATTTGTATTCTAGATTTCAGATACCTAGTTTTGCAATGGTTTTCACTGATTAAGCTTGGAGTTCTGAGATAGATTATGCTCGTAAGACAAATCGTGCCGTTAGGTGGCCAAATCGTGCTACTGAGAGACGGTCCGTGCTATGAGAGAGTCTATGCCTTTTAACAACCTGATTATTTTCTTGATGATTATCGTTAGGGTTGCAAGCCCTAGTGATAATCTCTTTTGATTCGAATAAATAAACCTAGCTTATGCATATTGTTGTTACACGGTCGAGGTGGATTCGAAACTCTAGATATTTTCCTCCATCGTTTCTAAATCTTTTAATTAAATTGCTCTTTAGTTAATTAGCTCTTCAAAACAAATCAACCAATCAATCTTTACTTTTCCGAATTAATCTGGAAAGTTGATCGAATTATAGCAACTTAGCCAATCTGTCCCTACGGATCGACACTCGGTCTTCGACCATTATTCTACGGAGTAGTAGTTAACTCCAAGTTTTTATAAATTTATTTTTGACACGAAATGACGCGGTCACTTTGACATCACCTGATACTGTTTTTTGGAAAGCTGCTGGCTGTTAATGATGAGATGGAATCACTAATGTCCAATAAAACTTGGAAATTAGTCGATTTACCACCAGGTTGTAAAACTATTGGGTGTAAATGGGTCCTACGTAAAAAGCTTAAACCAGATGGTTCTATTGATAAATATAAAGTAAGATTTGTTGCAAAAGGTTTTAAGTAACAAGCTAATCTTAACTTTTTTGATACATTTTTTCCGGTTACTAGAGTAGCATCCATTAGATTGTTAATTGCAGTTGCTGCAATTCATGATTTAAAAATTCATCAAATGGATGTAAAAACAGCTTTTTTAAATGGGGACCTAGATGAGGAAATTTACGTAGATCAACCCGAGGGCCTTGTGGAACCCGGCCAAGAAAGCAAAGTGTGGAAGTTGACTAAATCCCTATATGGCTTAAAACAAGCGCCTAAACAGTGGCATAAGAAAATTGATTCTTGCATGATTGAAAATGGTTATAAGACAAATGAGTGTGATAAATGCATCTATTATAAATCTTGTGAAAATTCTTATGTTATTGTTAGCCTATATGTTGATGATTTACTGATCTTTGAATAATGTGCATATTATTAATGAGACTAAAAATATGCTTAGCATTCATTTTGATATGAAAGATCTTGGTGAAGCTAACGTAATTTTGGGGATGAAAATTACAAAAACATGTGGTGGTATTTTTCTCGATCAGTCGCATTATATTGAGAAAATTTTGAAAAAATACCATTTTGATAACTACAAGCATGTTCTTACTTCTTTTGATCCTCATGTGCATTTATTTCCGGTTAAAAATGAAAAGGATATTGTTGATCAAAAAGGATATGGTAGAATAATAGGGAGTTTACGTTATGCTACTGACTGTACTCGACCTGACATTGCTTATGCAGTAGGAGTACTGAGCAGGTTTACTAGCAAGCCGAGTAGAGAACACTGGCTAAGTCATTGAGCGAATAATGAGATATTTATTTGGTACCAAAAATTATGGCTTGTTTTACAAAAAGTATCCTACAGTACTTGAAGCTTATAGCGATGCCGATTGGAATATTTTGTCAGGTGATTCACTCTCTACCACGGGATATATTTTTAATTTGGGTGGTGGTGCTTCATGCTGGAAATCGAAAAAGCAATCTATTATTGCTAATTCTACTATGGAGGCTGAGCTAATAGCATTAGCATCAGCAAGTGAGGAGGCTAATTGGTTGAGAAATTTATTAAATGAAATTCCGTTTTAGGAAAAACTAATTCCTCCCATGTTAATTCATTGTGACAGCACCACTGCGGTTGGTAGAGTACAAAACCGTTATTACAATGGTAAATCCAAACCTATGAGAAGGAAACACAGTACTGTGAGATCTTAATTGAGTAATGGCATCATAAATGTGACTTATGTGAGATCATGTGATAATCTTGCAGATCCATTGACCAAGGCCTTGGCAAGAGAAAGAGTCTGGAATACATCGAGAGGGATGGGGCTAAAGCCATTAAATTCATGAGCCACGTATGAGGATACCCAACCCAGGGACCAAAGATCCTGTAACTGGGTTCAATGGGAAGAACGAATCATATGGAGGTCGTTTGAAAATGCATTGAAATTTTTGATTAAGTCCATCCCTATAATGTGAGTGCATTTATCCTGTAATGTTGTGGAGGTTAAGTTTTTTGAGAAACTCTTAATGAAATTATGTAGCTCTTATGAGTGGGGTGTTAGAATTACAGGAGCACCCTTGACAGATTTCACCTATGTGAGCGTGGAGGTGTGGCCGTTTCCTATGAGAATTAAGCTTTGTTCTCAAAGACGCTCATTAAAACTGGGATTAGCACAAGGTCGTAATGTGCTGGCTATTAAAACTCATGTCAATACCTAGATTATTATGTGTGGACAGTATTTTTTATTTCCCCTAAGCAATCATAGTTCAAGTCGGAGACCACTATTGACTTTGGAGTAGAGATTACTGTTTTCACTAAGTGAAGGTTCAATGCAGAGCACACCTTCATGATGCATAATATCCCTCTTTGCCCAGGAGTCTCATTTAATATTAAAATAGGTGGGGGAATGTTGGAAATTTATTATTTTAATATTAAATTTTTGTATATCTTTTGGTGCTAGATTGTTACAAATCACGTGTATATCTGCGTGGGAGGCTCTTATCTTAGCATTTATTTGGATATCCACTTGGAAGATAAAATCTAATCTTAAGATCACATCATTTAATTGGGTGTTTGAAAATCTAGGAGCAAATCTAGAAGAATCAAGGAAAAAATCTAACAAATCTAGAAGGAGCATATCTTTCATATCTATCCATATCTAGCAAATCTAGATAAAACCATGACCATATCTATCCATATCTAGCAAATCTATCCATATCAAAGTAGATTTAGTCATTAATGAAAAGATATAGTTTGGATTCATATCTATCCTATGAGATTTAGTCATTAATGAAAAGATATGATTTGGATTCTTTCTTTGCCTATATATAGCTTGCATAAGGGGTGGTTTTGTAAGCACATAGTAATACTAAGACACTTAGTCTTTTCGTACTCAATTCTCCTCTCCATCTTTGTTCTCTAAAAAACTAGTCGGTGAGTTTTTAATATGTACGTGAGAGTCTTAGGCAAAGTGTAAGGGTATTCTTTTGTGGAGCATTGGGTTCTCCTACTTGTGCAGAGTAGGTCTGAACCATACGATAAATTATCGGGCTGTTTATATCCTAGAAGGGACAAGTCAGAGATTTTCTATTGCACCGGTTTGTTATCGTAGAGGGCTTGAATCTCCTTAAAGAGAGCGAGATTTCCGCAATTCAGCCTGTTAATTTGTCCATTATAATCTTATCCTTTGGTGTAAATTTTTGTAATTTCACCAACATACTATAATGCACAAGAACTACGAGATGTACCATTTAGATTTCTTTTGAAGTCCAAGATGGAGCCAAAATAGTTGAGTTTTGTGGAGTACGGAGGATAAGGATATGGAGGGGATCGAGTTTAATCCTTGGATCGGTGGGGTAGGGAGGACAAAGGCATGGACGAGAGCTTAACCCCTACCGGATATGTTACTGCACATTATTCTAGATAGACCTCCACCGCACAGCTTCACCGCTCTCTCAATCTCACCGTTCATCTTGACAATCAATGGTTCGGATTTTAAACAAACTCTTTTATGGAAAAGTCTGAAAATGTTTTTTAAAATTCGAACAGTCCAAAATACTTTTGGGATGAGTTTAGAATGGTGGGAGAGCGGTAAAAGTGAACGATGGGTGTAAACTTTTCGCCGTACGAAGATGAAATTTGACATTATTGTTTTTTCTATTTCCTACTATTTTGTACATGAAAAACATTTCCATGTTCATTTTGTAGGTATCCATGTGTTATTTTTTATTTCGTTGATCAGAATTTGATGTATACTTAGTCAAATTATGTTTTTCAGAAAAAAAAAAAAGAAATGAATGGCAAGAGTCTCCCGTACCGTTTCTCTTGCTACAGGTTTTCTTCATTCAAAATTTTAAATGGACGTTGATCTCTAAGCAACTTAATTTTTGCATGATCTGTGATAATCTAACTTCAAAGCTGATGTGACCAACACTTCGGACGCATAAATCAAACTATCTGAATTGCATATCGTGATCACTATGGCATATCTTGAAAGTTGAACCAAGGAGCAACAATAGTCAAAGTCAACTTAGAAAACCACTGAATTCAAAATGGGAATATTCAACGCTATGAAAGTTCGTGTGAGTTGCCAGCTGGTGAAAGTTCTGCTTTCTTTTTTAAACATTCTTTTTGAAAAAAAAGGTAATATTAAGCTTAAATATAATAAAAATGAAAAAATAATTTTTCATTTTTTTTGCACTGTTTTAAAGATCTCAATGAAATCCATCAAATAGGATCGATATTAGTAAAACAATTATTTGTGTAAACATATTATTTTTGAATTTAAAATTACCTTCAATTTCAAAAAGTTTCTTTTCCAAGAAACTGGAACGGAGCCTAGTTTTTAACCTAGTGCTCGTGGGGGCTTTTAATATCTTTCCTGGGATGTCCTACGTGGAGAAATTTTTCAGTGCCAGTGGGTATCACGTGGTGCCCGCTCGGCACATCCGAGCCGTCCGATGCGATTTTGGACGATTCAAATTTGGAGAATGAGAGGAGGGGTGAGAGGAGAGAGAAGGTTTCGATCTGAGTCATTCAAAAATGCATCGAATAGTTCGAAAGTACCGAGTAGGCACCACATACAATATACCCGATCGGCATGAAAAATTTCCCGTCCTATCCCATTAATATATCACACAAAATCTAGGGTGAGTTTCATATTAGTATATTTTTTAATCTTCAGATAAATGCCAAAGTGCTATTTCTTTTCACTAAACATATCAAAAATATCATTTGGTTCATTTAGATAAGGAAAATGAGTAGTCTTGCATAGTGGGTATTTAAGACTAAAATAAGGAAAATATTGTTTAGTTAGTAGCGTGAAGTCACTCTTATACTTTAATGATTACAAGTAAAATACTATTGTGAGAAATTTTATTCTCCAAACCTGCATAGTAATCTTTCTACACCTAAAAAAAAGAAAATCTATCAAAGATTTTTTATTTAAAAACTGAAAGCTCTTGGCCAGCCTATTTATATTAATTGATTTTGATTTTCCTACCACACCTGCTTTATTCTCCGATAAACCAAAAATACTCTTGATTAATTGTTCTTATATAACTCAAGTATCAGGGCTAGCTTACGCGCACATCTACTATTTTTGAGGGACCCCAATCTGATCACGTCAATTAGTGAGAGCCCATAATAACAAAAATGTAAATTTAATTAATTTATAATGTCAAAATCTCTTTTTTCTGAAATCCATCGGCCCCCCATAAGTCCTGAACGTGAACCATTGAAAAGACTCCATGTCCGTCAATCTTTCACATTCCAAAACAAAGTTGACCTTAATACCGATATTGACCTGAACCAGTGTTCTCCCACTTGGACTTGGCACATTTGTGCGACAATTTTTTCCCTTTTTTGGATCTATTTGTGAGACAATTTGCTGCCTCATCTGCCACTCAAGGGGCGTTTCCGATAAGGTAGAAGGTGTAGACTACTTCTTATAGCATAATTCGTAGTCAAGTTATTTTTTCTAAACTAAAAGTTGTAGAAAATATATTTAATATTTGTGAGAGAAAATGTGTTGAACGTTTTAACTTAGTGAAAACACTCAACATTTGACCAAAAAAATTTATTCAATATGAACAACTCCACAAAAGTCAATAAGTGCAAAAATTTTAACGGAAACGGGCCACGGGCCTCATTTTCAATGCATGAAGGTTCGAATGTCGACACTCAAAATATGCGGACCAAACTTTATTACGTATCACTAAAGACAACAGAAGCTGGCCGCAACTGAAAATTTTGTTTGTTTTCCTTGGAAAAACATGGTACACGTTACTTTTGTGGCATACTGCACACACAACCAAAATATATAAATACACCCAAACACACCTCAGGTAGCCCACAAAATTTGAAAACCCAAAATTTGTAAAGAGACCTGTGCCTCTTTACATTTTCCGGGGAAGTAAAACTCCCCGGAAACCAACACTTCACCCTCAGCTCACTACTGAAAAAAGAAAAACCCAAATCCACAAAGATGACCAAACTACCCTCACCCCTTCCAGCCCCCTTCCTCTACTTCCTCCTCACTCTCATGCCCTTTCTTGTAATTTCGCAACCTCCGGCAGACCAAACCCAAACAATCCTCCTCACCATCAAACAGCAGCTGGGAAACCCGCCGTAGCTCTCCTCGTGGAGCACCTCATCTCCGCCGTGTTATTGGCCCGAAATCATCTGCACCGGCGGCGCGGTCACGGGACTCAACCTCAGGAACTACGACATCACAGAATCAATCCCACCATCCATTTGCGACCTGAGAAATCTAACCGTGCTCAACCTTTCCTTCAATTACTTCCCGGGAATTTCCCCACAATTTTCTACAACTGCTCAAACCTCCGGTATCTAGACCTCTCCCAAAACAACTTCATGGGCCCCATCGCGTTTGACGTCGACGGCCTCTCCTCTTCCCTCCGGTACATCGACGTCGGCGCCAACAACTTCTCCGGCGACATTCCACCGGTGATCCGCCGGCTTCCGGAGCTGCGGTTCTTGAAGTTGTAATCGAACCAATTCAACGGCAGTTTTCCGGCCAAAATCGGAAACCTGTCGAATTTTGAGGATCTGAGCATGGCTTACAATCCCCGGTTCTTGGCCGGAGTTTGGAAAACTGAAGAAACTGACTTTCTTGTGGATCACCTTCGCCAATTTGATCGGCGAAATACCCGCAAATTTTTCGGGCTTGTCGAGCCTTGAGCACCTGGATTTATCTTCTAATGATTTAGAGGGTCCAATTCCAGAAGCTCTGTTTCAACTGAAAAAATTGAGTGATGTTTATTTGTATAAAAATCGATTTTCAGGTGGAATTCTGACCTCTGTCGAGTCATTGAACTTGACTGAGATCAATTTATCGAGAACAATTTGAGTGGCTCAATCCAAAGGATTTTGGGAAGTTACAGCAGTTGGGCTCAATCCCAGAGGATTTGGGGAAGTTACAGCAGTTGGAGATCTTGCATCTGCATTTCAATCAATTTTCAGGCGAAATTCCGGCGAGCATCGGATTACTTCAGGCACTAAAGAACTTTCGGGTTTTCTCGAATCAGTTGAATGGCACCTTACCATCTGAAATGGGCCTTCATTCCAATCTTGAAGCTTTTGAAGTCTTTGATAATCTGTTCACCGGCACCTCGCCGGAGAACTTGTGTTTTCGCCGGAGACTGACCGGAGTTGTGGCTTTTTCGAACAATCTCGCCGGATAAGTGCCTGAATCGCTGACTAATTGCGTCACTTTGCGCACGATTCAGCTCTACAACAACAACTTTACCGGCGAAATTCCGGCGGGTATCTACACGTTGTTCAACTTATCAAGTTTGATGATAAGTAACAATTCCTTTACGGGTAATCTTCCGAGTGAATTGGGTTGGAATTTATCAAGATTGGAGATCAGTGATTACAAGTTTTCGGGTCAGATTCCAAGTGCGGTTTCCTCTTGGGTGAGATTAGTTGTGTTCATGGCAAGTAACAATCAGCTTTCCGGCAAAATTCCGGTGGGTTTGACTAGTCTGTCGCAGCTGATTACTTTGAACCTAGCTGGGAATTCATTAACCGGAGATTTTCCCGCAACAATTTTGTCGTGGGAAAATCTCAACATTTTGAATCTTTCAAGGAACCGACTCTCCTGTCCGATTCCGGCGGTGATCGGAACTTTGCCGCACCTTGACTTGTCGGAAAACCAATTTTTCGGTCAGATTCCGGCAGAGTTAAGCCAGTTGAGGTTGATCACTTTGAACTTGTCATCCAACCAACTTTCTGGCCAAATCCCAAGTGCATTTAATAATTTGGCTTATGACACCAGTTTCTTAAACAATCCCAATCTTTGTGCCACTACCTCTATTCTAAATGTCCGATTTTGTTCATTCAAAACCCGAAAATTGGACGATTTGTCCCCCAAGATTCTCGCGTTGATTCTGATTTTTGTGATTCTTCTGTTAATCTTCACCACTCTATTGACCTTTTTCATGGTTAGAGACTACCAGAGGAAGAAGCTCAAGCGAAACCTCGCCGCGTGAAAATTGACTTCATTCCAAAGGTTCAATTTCACCAAGGCAAACATTCTTGCAGGGTTGACGGAGAATAACTTGTTGCTGTGAAGAAGATTTGGACCAATAGGAAGTTAGACAACAAGCTAGAGAAAGAGTTTTCAGCAGAAGTTGATATATTGGGAACAATTAGGCATTGCAATATAGTGAAGTTGTTGTGTTGCATTTCTAGTGAGGACTCAAAGCTGCTTGTGTACGAGTACCTGGAGAATCAAAATCTTGATAAGTGGCTACATGTGAAGAAGAGGAGGGAGACCGATCCGGCTCTCCGTGTCGTGTTGGATTGGCCTAAAAGGTTGGAGATTGTTATTGGAGCTGCGCAGGGTTTGTGTTACATGCACCATGATTGCACACCGAGGATCATTCATCGCGACGTCAAGTCGAGCAATATCTTGTTGGATTCTGAGTTCAAGGCAAGGATGGCTGATTTTGGCCTTGCCAAGATTCTGGCCAAGCGCAACGAGCTTAACACCATGTCTATTGTCGTTGGATCGTTTGGATACATGGCTCAAGGTAAGAGGGCTTGCGTTATCTACTATATTCATGGTTCACTCAGTAGCTTATCATGCGTCTAATATTTCCCTATTAAACGCGAAAAAATGGGTATTGACTAAACTATTTCTTTGATTACAAAGTATGCTTATACAACAAAAGTGAATGAGAAGATCGACGTTTACAGTTTTGGAGTCGTACTCTTGGAACTTGTGACCAGAAGAGAGGCCAACGACGGGGATGAGCACACGAGCCTGGCAGAGTGGGCGTGGCGTCAACACGGAGAAGGAAATCCCATCATTGATGCCTTAGATGAGTGGAGCCATTAAACTGGGAAGAAAAAACCAGAGTCTTTAAACTAGGGCTCATATGCACAAGCACACTACCTTCATCTCGGCCTTCTACGAAGGAGGTCTTGCAGATGCTTTGCCGAATTGGTCCTGTGGAAGGTAGTGAAGTGAAGAAAGTTGGAACCGAGTACGACGCTACTCCCCTCCTTGCCAGAGCCAACAAGTATCTGTCTAGCTACATGCGTAGCAAGACGGTAACAAATGAAGATGGCGATTATGTCGTCTGAAATGTGTGATGCTCGATTTTGTTAGAGAGAGAGAGAGAAGGCGGTCCAGGCAAGTCGTGAATTTGTTGGCATCGGATGAAGACAATCATCATTTTTGTTTTGTAAGCAAAATGTCATGTTATAGGTAGTCGTAGAGATACAGGATGCATATTCGTACTAGTAAGATTTTCAAGTTTTACAATGTCCCAACAGCAATAACAGTCTCCTATGTACAGCTTCAATATGCCTTTGAGGGACTGAATTGTTTAGACTTGCAAATCCCCAAGGGGAATGATGTTTTGGAGATGTGACTTCACCATCTAGGCAATCTTTTCTGCCCTTCTCTCATCAGGATTGGAATGTGTCTCCAGTTACACTACGAACACACATCAATGGTCCGAATTGTTCACTTTCAAAGACTAAAGAAGATAATTGCCATATAAACAATTTGGTTGGTCAAATGATTATAGCCACACAATAACCTGACACTTAAAATCAACGATATGGGTGGGAAAAAATTGATTGTACAAATTGAAACCCCTCCATTTTTTATAAAAAATTAGTCTAGGGTCCACTATAGAAAACTTGTAACCCAGTTAGTCCACCTCTAATGTTTGTAACCCCTCTAGTCCACTAGTATAGTTTAGTAAGGTCTTAAGTCCACTTTTTTTATAAAAAAAAAATAAACCAAGACAAAAATGTCCTCCTATATAAGCTGTCATATAGAGAGAAACCCTAAACCAAAAACAAATCTAGAGCACAACCCCCTCTCTCTCTTTCTCTCTCGTTGCCGGCATGGAGTCTTCTAAATCGAATATTCGTTCTGCAGCAAGGGAAGTGCCTCTGAGGAACTCCTTCTGGGCGTTGAGCCTCGCGAGCGATTGCGATCTCCCCAATTCATCGTCTTGATTTGCTGCATCTGCGTCTTGGGATTTCACGAGGGGCCCATCTTCAGATGCTTCCTTTCAGGGTAAAGAAGTTTTTTGAGAAACACCAGAAAGAATATCAAGCCTAAGCTCCTCCATGTTAAAAGGGTTTTGGTTTTGTTTTCTTTCTTTCAGCCCATCTAATACCAAAAGCATGTCAAGGTTAGAACGGTTTTGTTTTCTTTGTTTTGATCCGGTCTTTTATTTGTTTTACTGGAGAAAAATTTAGAGTAGTAAAAACAAAAAATATAATATTATAAGAAGGTTGATCTAGTCTTTTGTTTGTCCCATGTCCGATTATCATCAGATTTGGAGGTTTTTGAATAAATACATAAGATTATATGTGTGTTTTTCCTAGGGTTAGAGATCTGAAGTTTTTTGAATAAATATATCAGGTTATATTTGTGTTTTCATCAATCACTTATTGATTTGGTCCGCGCAGCGGCCTCTCCAACTTACTTCTGATACATTTGGAGTTTTTTGAATAAATATATAAGGTTATATGTATGTTTTTTCTAAGGCTAGACATATAAGGTTGGAATAGGTTGTGTTTTTTGAAAAAATATATAAGATTATATGTGTGCTTTTCGTGTCACACAAAAATATATTTTTTGTGTCTTTTTGTTGTTATTTAATGTCATTTTTTTAAAACATTCTCAATTAGAAAGAGATATAATAATATATAACGTTATATTGTTATATATAACATTCTAGATTAGAAATATTCTATGTTATTTAATAAAGAGAACATATAACGTTATATATGACTTTTTGTAGCGTGTAACGTTATATATGAGCTTCTGTCATATATAACGGCATATGCTCCATTGTTGATCACTTATTGCATTGGTCCACGTAGCGGCCTCTCCGACTTATACGTGAAAATATGTGATTTGAAATTCGGTTAGCGATGTGGTTTGATTATAGATGATCTTATCTACTGAGACATATATATTATATGTGACAATTTGCCATTGGTACCTAATTTGTCCTGTAAAACTCCAAAACAAAGTAATAACGTTATATGTTCTCTTATTGAATTAGTCCGCGCAGCGACCTCTCAAAAACACATATGAATATATCCATATATGATTATATATGGTTATATGAGAATATTTGTGACCTTATATATATACATATATGAGCTTGTATTGACATAAAAAGATATTTCAATTTGCATAGAGAACAGATAACGTTGTATATGAGATTTTTTCATGTAAAACTAAAAAAAAAAAACGGAACTAATAACGTTATATGTTCTCTTATTGAATAGGTCCGCGTAGCGGCCTCTCAAAAGCACATATGGATATATTCATATATTATCAGAAGCAAGTCGAACAGGCCGCTGCACGGACCAATTCAATAAGTGATAGACAACGGAGCATATAACGTTGTATGTGAACTTTTGCCATGTGTAATATGTGTTTTTTCTAGAGTTAGACATATAATATTATATCTCGTTTTTGAGATATATTAATGTTGTTTATGTTGTTTTGAATATTTATATATGTAGATATAGAGTTTATGGAAATATTATTCGGAGGCAGAAAATCACAAATTTTGAAGAATTCGATGAAGGTTTTGATGAAGAAACGGTGAAAACATGAAAGCTCAATCCCCTGTGGCCTCATCAACATTCAACTTGGGATTCAAGGCGCGACTGGAAATAAGGATAGTGGTAGCATGATATGTGAACATATAATATTATTTTTTGAGATATATAATATTGTTGGAAAAATATAATATTGTTTTGAGAACATATAATTTTGTGAGACTTATTACAGAAGTTCAAATATAATGTTACATATTCTGTATTTTTGTGAGTTTAGAACTACAGAAGCTCATATATAATGTTATATGTTTTGTTCTATTTTTTTGTGAGATTCAGAGCTGTAGAAGCTCAAATATAATGTTATATGTTCTTTTTTTTTGCAATATTTAGATATTCAAAAACTCACATATAATGTTATATGTTTTGTATAAACCAGCATATAATGTTAAAGACTAAAAACAAGAAAAATCAAAAAGAAATGTTGCATGTTACAAAATTTTTGCCACACATATAATGTTGTATGTTAGAAAATTTTTATCACTCATGTAACCTTAAAAAATCAATACAAGAAAAATAGAAAAAAAAACAAAAAGAATTTGTCACATATATAACGTTAAATGTTAAGTGTAGCGGGTTCAATAAAAAAATCAAGAAAAATAAAAAAATACGTTTTTTTTTACACATATAACGTTATATGTGGCGTGATGGCAGCGGCGACGGTGGTGGTGGCGGTAGCGGCCGCGGTGGCAGCAGTGGTGGAAGCAACGGCGGCGGCTTGATTGCAACAAAAACGAAAAAAAAATGGAAAAAAATATATTTTCGTGTTAGCCAAATAAAGCCCTTATTTCTTAGGTGGGGTATTTTTGTCATTAAAATTATTAGTGGACTTAGTGGGTTATGAAACTTAGAAGTGGACTAGATGGGTTTGGAAACTGCTATAGTGGACCTATGCAAAATTCTCCCCATTTTTTAAGGCAGCTTTGATCTGATCATTACTCTGTCAAATTATGAAATTTGCATCTCACTTATGAGCCCTCCAAAATGACCAATTATATAACGATCAACACTGAGGCCCCCAACAAAGCCCCAAGTTAGGCGACAGGAGAGCATCGAAAAATATATGTCCAAGGCATTTTGTGTGGTCTCGCACATCATGTGGCTCCTACACAAATGTGTCTGAATCTATGTTCGAAAATCTGTGTCCAAAGCACTTCTGTTTCCTCTCGTCATTCATATGCAAGTCAGACTGCAAAAACCGTATAACTATCTGGGCAATTTTTGCTGCATCTGGAAATAAAACAATTTCCTCCGCATGATTACTACCCATCTGAACAAGAACAAATTCCTGGTGATACCACAGTTGCATCAATTTTGTGTGCACCCACACAAGCACGAGTTTGTCTACCGGAGGATGCCAAAAGGGAGAGAGAGAGAGAGAGAGTACAATAAAATTGTATCATAAAAGCACAAGTACACCCATGTCACAAACGTTTACTAAAAGTCACAGGGCCAAACAGACATTAGGGTTTCCTAACAGGCCAAACAGACGTAAGGCTATCCTAACAACTCCCAACTCACCTCAACTAAACAAGCGACTACAATCAGTCCAAGTATTCCATAATATTACAGAAAGGCAAAAAACTTTCCACAACAAACGAACCAAGGAGCAAAAAGCTGCTCAAAATAGCTACTAAGTTTAACCCCCAAGTTCCAGTCCAATAGATAATCCCAAGGCTCAGAGCATCTTCCTTTTCCTTTTTTGTTCTTTCTTTTCGTATTGAGTACGTCTTCAACAGCCCAGCAAACGACAGCAAGAACCGCACACTGAAGGACCCGTCGGGCACATTTCTCCTAGTTTCCGCACCCCTTGCCCAAATCGACGAGATAATAAAAGTGTACCTCTCCCCTCGAACATAATCAACTATGTGAAGGATTCTTCTCCAAATGTTATGCTGTTGATTCCAGACTTAACCTGCTAAAAAACAAGGCAAAGAAACAACCAAATAGGATAGAATAAAGACAACATGCATCACGTCACAAAGCTTAGGGCTTCGAAATACATGCCTTATCTCGGGCTTCGAAACTGATTCAGAAGTCGCCCCACCTTGGGGTTCCACCACCACTCCAAGTGCAAGAGTAGGCTACAATATAAATCGAGTGGGAATAAGTTTTGGTACCAAAAAAAAGTTAACCGTAACAATGGGGATAAATAAATGGAGAAGGAAGGATTATGTATCCAAGCCTCAGACACAAAACATTTGTTAGGTTCTTAATCACAGTAACTGGAGATGTAGCACAAGCTGTGGTGCTGGACCAACAACCAAAGATACAGCATTTAGGAGATTCTGTGCAACAAATTAGAAATGAAATGATTATGGTAAAAATGGGATGGAAAAAATTGTTCATATATCATCTGAAAATCAAGATCCTTCACCATCAGATTTTCTTACATGCGAGAACCCACAGATTATTTGATCCTTATCTTCTAGTTGCATGTCATGCAACAAGGCTTAACATGCACACAAAATTCTAGTACCCCTTTCCAGATTTTCTCGAATCAAAGCTGTAAAAAGACATCTTGGTCCTTGTTGTGATGACCCCATCACAAAGCAAGAGATTGGCACGGGGAGGACAGCACATATAAAAGAATAATACACTAAGAATTGGAAATATACCAGGAAGCAGCAAAGAATAGCAAAAGATAGGAGCAAGAAAGAACAAAAGGCTAGATTCACAACCTCTAATGTTTCCGCCAAGCAGTTTTCAAATACTCTGCTTCGATTTAAACACCCATTTTCCAAACGCGTGTCTAGATCTTCTGCACATGCATTACCCTGCAAGGATCCCGGCTCTCACTATCTTCAAAACTCTCAGTATTCTTACAGCCATCTGCAAACCCAAAATCCTGAAATGAAGGAACTCACCTCGCCATTGAGGGATTGAATGCTGAAATTTGATGCCAATGCACTATTGTCATTTTCCCCCTGCGCCAACTGCTTACATGGTTTCATTGGCTCTCCCACACCATCAATAGGACCCTCTTCCAGATTCAAAACCCTCCTAGTACATCCAGCCTCATTATAATCCATCTTGATCTTCGGTGAAGGCTCTAATTTAACCTCCACAGAGCATCTGGCCTGAGATGTTCCGCCAGATGTACTTATAACACTTGCTGGAGAAACGGACCCTACCCTCTGTGGGCTAATAGAAACCCGCTTCGCTGGTACATCTTTTTCTGCATCCACTAATTCAGAATCCTTTTTCCTTTTGAGCTGTTTTTCTGCAGATTGAGACCTGCAGCCTTCAGCATCTTCTTCAGAAGTTCTTTCTGCCTGCTGGTTTGTGTGCCTCGATGGTCGTGAACGTTTATATCCATCCGGAAAAACATATGCAGGAATTTGCTTCCTACGAACATGAGAAACATGAATATCCATACCCGGTTTCCAGAACATGTACATGTTTACATCTTGCTTAAACTCCTCAACTGTTGAGCGTATATCAAATTGCTGGCCTTCTTGAACTTTTACCCCCTGTTTCCTCTGCAAGCCCATGAAGAATGCACAATGCGGGCATGGCTTGGATGAGTCCCCATACTCATTGGGATAAGGGTGGCACTGCAACATGCCATATGTGTCCCGTTCTATCTGGCAAAATGACATGAAGAACAAAAAAAAAAACTTCCCTTTCATAATCAATTTCATGAGTTTGATAATCCTGTATAGAAATATGGGTATGATATTGTGTAACGCTATGTCGACCATCTGCTTTTGACCTTTTGTATTTAGCATTTAATGTGGCGCACCCACTAATGTACAAGGGTTGTGGGACGTGCCACCTGAGATGGTAAATACAAATGGTCAAAAGGGTTGTGGGATGTGCCAACTGAGAAGGTAAATACAAAAGGTCGAAATAGATGTGTTCAGCATAGCACTTTTGCTTAATATTACCGGTAATGGTAAAGAAAAGCCAGTTTTACCTTGAGAGTAAGTTGTCTAAGCCTAGATTCCACCCAGCCTCTCCAAGCTAGTAAATCATCAGCATCTGCTGCAATTATGTCAATCTGCAGATAGTTTTTGTATTCCTCAAAAAACAGGTAAGGATCAAACAGAGCACTCCACTGGGCTTTGTTCAGCTCAATCTCCTGAAATACAGAAAAGCAGAAAGGCACGGGCGTAATTGGTCAAATAAAGCAGCACCATCAGAGGAAAACAAAGAATTTTTTTTTTCGATGAAAGAAAACAAAGAAATTGTGATTCGCCCTTTTGTCTGCTTACCTCACAGACCTGGTTACCATGCTGGAATTGGTCCATCATAACCCTAAGAGTGCTGGTAGAGACATTATAGCTAGAATTCATGCAAGGGTAGGCTGGGGTTATAATTGGCATATGATGAGTTCGATCTCGAGGGTTTCTCCGAGGGTCCCACACAGGAAAGCCAAGTTCATTTTCTTCTATTGGGCATAACATCACAGGGTTAGGCCAACGCCACTGTGTATAGACTCTGAAGAATCTAGAGACCAACATACTGGGAATTGCATTGGGATAAAGCTGGCAAATCCGAGCAACTAAAAGAGCCCAATTTACACCACCAAGAAATCCGGTAACCTACACGCAAGGGGTAAAAATGAAACACAACGGATAACATTACAGCAAAAATAAAAAAATACAGAGACAATAGATAGAACTTAATGATGATCTCTCACATTTGAATAAACTCCACGTCTTGTAGCCCAAAACTTCAAAGATCTGAGTGTTGTGCGGAAGTGCTACAATTTGAAAAGATCAAAAGACTGTTAAACAGATTATTGTTAAACATCCAAAGCTCACAACCAATATGATCACCTCAATATTTGGGACAAGTTTCAGAATCTGATCTGCAACCCTGCATCCGTTAAGACTTCGAACAGTTTGCTCATCAATGTCATAAAGCACAGAGCCATCTGAGATGTCCAAATCCTGTCCAGATGCTAATTTGTCAGTACTGAAGAAAAACACCTAGGTCGAACAAGTAATATAAGAACTCTGTATCAATATGTTGCAACTAACAAAAGATGGAAAACTAAATGCAGGAAATATCAGCCAGGATAATGGCAAAAGCACAAATGAGTCTCAGAAACGGATCTGATTAGAATATACATCTGTCCAAGATACAGATATGACTTTCTCATACAATTCACTTCTAAGATCCCCTCCATTGTCCAACCAACCTTCAGAGGTAAAGCCTTAAAATCCATTTGTGGTCCACTTTAAGGCTTCGGAGAAGATCATGAAACATAATCCATTCGCTTTGTTGGCAACAAAGTTAACTTCTCAGCAACGACAGTGACCCTCAAAATTGCAAATACTAATTTGGTAAGAATGAATACGTGACTTCTTTGCCCGTGTCAACCAATATCTAGATCTTTCAGAATTGTCCCCACCACCAAATTCAAAAAATGTAAACAAAGGAGGAGGAGAAGGACGAAGTAGCCTAAAAATGACGAGATGCAAAACCACATTCTAACAGTAGTTTTCTTTCTTAATTTTTAACAGCACGATGGAATGAATCTACCAATAATTTGACTGATGAATGCAGTAATGTGGAATAACCGAATAAGTAACCCAAACAATATCACCAAACTTCAGAGAAGACAAAAAATAAAAACAAAAACAAAACAAAACAAAACAAAACCTAGAATATCCTACTATTCATTGGCTACATGTAAGAAATCAAAGGGTCAAAAAGTTTGACCCCGTGTTCACAAATCCAATTTAAGCTTGTACAAAAACCAGGGTATCCGACACAACTCAAAATTACGGCGACACCTTAATCTGGCATATAAGTAAGATCAGTTGAAACCACAGGTCGTCATAGGACATAAAGTGCATGTCAGAAAGTCCCAACTACGAAGTTTTGCTTAAGACAAACAAGACGAATTGAAACTAAAAAGACAGAAAATGATTAGTAATCTTAGAACAAAGATAAGGCCATATAATAAGAGAAACTCGGAGTAAATGTCCCTACCTTTCCAGCATAAACTAATTTTACCGGAAAGCAATATGCAAACTCTTCATACTTAATGACAAGAGAGCTGATAAGAGACAACTAACTAAGAAATCATCAACAATGTATTGACTATCAAAATTTCTCAATTACCCAGTGATTCAGAGGAGCAGGTTCAGCTAACAGCTATGCATTCTACAGTTACTATGATTATTTAACAAAATACAAACACGGGACAACCGATAAGAAAATTGTAACTACAACCCAGCTGGTAACTCAGGAGAGCAAGCTTTAATTTCAATACCTTATCACGGAGAATGAAAAAGTTTGGCCCAAGCAGAACCAGATCGGCTACTGTCTGGTGCATAGTGTCAAAAACTATAAACTGAAAAATTCTTATTGATGGAGAATTATGCAGGTAGAAGCTAGAATCAACAATGTCAAATTAACAGCATCAATAGTGGATCTCATCATGTTCATTAAAAACAGTTTGATGTGTCACACAAAAATTATCCTTGGGAACGAAATCAATCAAACACCCATTCATAGTTGGAAAACAAGGAAAAAAAACAAAAGTGCAGCAAGAGAGAATAAATATAACTCCTAGCTATACTTAGTGGCATTGATGAGCAAGCAATTGAAATAACAATATCACTCAACACAAATGAACAGTCACATCTTCCCCATACGCAAGAGGGGGTATCTCATATGACGTGCAAATGTGCAATGGTTGCAAAAGCATGCATGGCTCCCTTATCAAGAAGGGCATTGCAAAAGCAAGAATGAGATTTCCAATTAGTTTAGATAGACTATTTGTTCCAACTCCCAATACATGATTTAGGAAATTAAAAAAACTAAAACTAACTCATGAAGGAATACCTCTTGCTACGTTCAAAATGTAGGAAAGCATATTCAATACCTATGTACCACAAACACAGATACAAACACAAACACAAACACGGGAATTCTAAAAAAAGGGGATACGGACACAGCCGGGGACACGCCGCATGCATATTTATTTATTTTCTATAATATTTTTTCACTGTGTATATAATTAAACTAATACATACAAACTATACCAGTATACACACACACACACACACATATATATATATATATATATACCAAAAGAGAGAGTTACAGACGACATACATCAAATACACACACATATACATACCAAAGTTGTGAAATCCGACCGGTACGTACCGTACCGGTGCTTAAACGGAACACAAAGACTCAAGATCCATTCCGATTGAAATACCGGCCTGTTCCGGCCAATACCAGATGTACCGAACGATACCGGTCTGTTTCAGACATTTGCCAGTGTTCCGGACGGTACAAAATTACCTTCTCTCTCTTTTTTTTTTACATAAGTTGTGGGCTCTAAACTAATTAAAAGAAACTTATGGGCTTATATATGATTTTCTTCGATTAAGATCACGATGGTCGATGGAATCCTGATCTATTTCATAACTTTGTTTTGAGTTTTTTTGGATAATTTTTGGCTCCCATTTGTTTCACGAAAATGGTTTTGCAACCTGGTAGATATATATTAAATATATATATATATAGGGGCCGGTTCCGGGGACACCCAACGGGGACACCTAAAAAAACACCCCATGGTTCCCGATCAAATTTTGATGATCCGAGCCGCTCAATGTGATCAAAACGTGATTTTAAGGGTACATGCTAAAAATCAGCAAAAAAAATGACCGGGAAGGGCTTGATCCGAACAGTTTTGAACAAAAATTTACTGAACGGTTCAAATAAAAACTGCTCAAATCAAGCCTTTCCCGGTCATTTTTTTTGCTAATTTCTCGCGGAGACCCTTAAAATCACATTCTGCACACATTGAGCGGTTCGGATCATAAAAATTCAATCGGGAACTATCAGATTGAGATTTTGGGTGTCCCCGTTGGGTGTTTTTTTAGGGTGTTCATTGAACCATCCCCATATATATATATATAATATTAATTGCGGTAAATCCGGAATGGTACCGAGATACAGTCCGGTACCGGTACGTACCATTCCAATAGTGAACACGGAACGCTGGCAGGTACAGGATTGACAACTTTGATACATACTGAGAGAGAGAGAGAGAGAGAGATTGCGAGACTGAGAGAGGAGTCGTCTGTGAGAGAGCATATTGTTAGATAGCTGAGAGGAGATTTCATCATGAGAGAGAGGAGAGAGGAGCTGTCGATGTTCTTAGGACAAGCTGATTAGGGTTTTCATCAGTTGATATATGTTTTGTATAGGTTTAAATACGTTTTAACCCAAAACTTTAAATAATAACATATTTATCACCGAAATTTTTTTAAAAATTTACATAATTCAACCCCGTTGTGTCCCCATCCATGTCCCACCCCAAAAAATTAAATTAAATTGTAGGGCACGCCACGTGGCATGTCAAACACATTTCTAGCCGTGTACCCCGTGTCCCTGTGTTCGGACACTCCGATACGGCAACCTCTTGGAGTGTCGGTGCATCATAGTTCAATACCATTGCCAGAAAACATTCCAGAGCAGGGATTGGAAAAGGGAAGAATAAGATATGGCTCAGAATAAGAAAGATGAGAGACAAGAAATTTAGTTTGCAACTATGCAGCAAGAAAGAAATGTTTTCTACACTCACGTGTGGTACAACCAATACTGATATACTTGCATAAAGGAGATCAATTGATATTCCCTGAAACTTAAACTTCATTACTGGGACATGAGCATCTGGAACAGGTTGAAGCTCAGTAACTTCTTCCATTTCAGCCAGCATATCATGCAATGTAATAAAGAAATCTTCCTGGGGACAAAAAGCATTCAACCTTTAGATATAAAGCGTCTGGCTTTACAAATACAAATAAGAAAGGATAACCCAAACATAACCAACCTCTCTATTCACATAAGACGGCCCAACGCACAAGGTATCCATGTCAGACCCAGGCCCATGCACCTGTCAAAATAAAAACTTGTCCCTACATCCCCACTTAATGTAAAATCACCCACTAACAGTAGACAACAACCAGAGGAGGATAAAATAACTGGACGTGAAAATAGTTACTAGAAACAAAAGAAAGTCATTAAGTCTTGCATAGTTGTTGGTCATAGAACAGGAGCATTGGACTTAATCAAAACTTTTGCGTAAAGAGTTACATGAATAAGTTTATGTTTCCACGTTGTGTGGTTTGTTTTTTTGAGCCTCATCGTGAGCTAGCTTTATTTTGCTGGTTTGATCTCTTGGATCCTCCTAGTTGTGTCTGTAGCTTTGCATTAGTATAATGAAAGAACACCTTCTTGAAAACTAGAAGAAAAAAGCCGTGAATTCCTAACTAATTCCAAACAATTTTTTAAAAACCGATACGGCTATTTTAGAACCCCGATAGAAGAAACGGTAGAAGAAAAAATGCTCTTACACCCAACAAAGAACTTACTCAAGCTGATACTTACCCCCAGCCGAAAAGACCCAAAAGTAAATATTAAAGCATTTGCATCTTCCACCATTTGATCTGTGTAACCTCTCTGCTGTGTTAAATGCTTCACCCAACGTTTCACAACCTATACAATATAAGTAACTTTGTGACAAATAATCTATGCTATTGGAAAAGGCTGCAAAACTAAAGAAGACCAAGCTAATAAACCTGGTTACCTGGGTCAGTGTAAGGCGAAATTAAATATAAAAAGACTTTAATGCCCTTAAATTAGGTCACATGCAAATCATGTGACCAATTTCTTTCTAGCGGTTGTCTAACGGAAGGAGGACATGGACACTCAACTTAAAGTGTGAGGGTTGGAATATGCCAATCAACAGTGCAGGATGCAAAGTGCAAAGTGACACCGAGTGTGAAGTGTGGGGTTGCAAAGTGAACTTAACTCTACTAGTTATCAATAACCTCGTCTATTCAGTTAAGTGTACGGTTCCAACTTTACATAACATACTTAAGTTTCAAGAACTGCATATGTGAGGGCTGGAATGTGTCAGTCAAAAGTGCAGGGTGCAAAGAGAAAATTCACATCGAGTATAAAGTGTAGGGGTGCAAAATGTACTTTACTAATTCTCGAATAACATCGTCTATTCAGTTAAGTGAAAGGGTACCAAATTTGTGAAGTACCCATGTTGGACATGTATTACATAATTCTAAAACTGCAGGATGTTCATTTTAAGCTATAATGCAGTATGCTATTTTTAAAATTTCCTCTATGTTTTTTGCAATTTCTAGGTTTTATGGAGATGTGCTAATTGGCCATCCATTAACTGAATTATGGGTCAAGATTCGCCCGACAATTAAATAAGCTTTCAACAATAATGAGGCATAAGGGCAGTGGCGGATCCAGAAACTTTGGACAGATGGGTCACCTTTTGAGCATAAACTTAATAAAAATACTAACAATCCAATATAAAGGGAACATGCGTTCAAAATAAATAACGAGAATAAAAAATGAATGTATTAGTGTTTTTACATTTTCACTAAACAACTTCTTATATTTTTGTTTGTGTAGTTTGTAGAATTGTATGTGTTGGCTTTGTGGTATTACCAACTACTTAAGTCTAGAATGAACATGGTTCAACTCTTATTAGCCTCAAGTTTTGAGGAGTTTTTTTTTTCCTAACTGCATTAAGCCGTTAAAAAAACAAATGGTCGAAGGCACCAGCGAGTTTCGAACTCGCAACCGCTTAGGTAGGAGGCCAGACACCTTACCGCTTGATCTACACGTCAATCTTGCTTTATTTCGGGTAGTTTTAGATATATATTACTTTTTGTTTCGAGTCACACACAAAAAATCCTGATAATTTCAGGTGGGTATGTGCCTTAGCTGAATCCGCCCCTGCATACGGGTATGCTACCTGTAGACAAAAAGGCCACAAAAACAAAAAAATACCCCATATACATTTATGAGTATCCATAGCTGTATTGTGCATCAAAGTAATTGTGCTTGGGTCTTCAAATGTGGTTCATTGTTGATTTATGTCGCGTTAGATGTCAAAATCAAAAATCTTTAATTCTGAATCACATACTTGGCTGCAACACAATCTCTAAAAAAGTCCAACGTCTACATAGAACAACATAACTCTCGTCCACCATAGTTGTAACTCAGACTCTTATTCTTCATTTTTTCACGAGATGGTGCAATTCTAAGTTTAGACAGCCCTAGTTAGCCATGGCCCATGTACAGGTCCAATTGATACTTTTCCAACTCTATGGTCCTAGTTCATAACCCCAGCATCTGCCTATTAGGTGGAGTACAATCGATCCTTTTCCAACTATTAATCTTCTCTTTCCCCTCTTTGAAGTGTTCATAATCAGTTTTCAGAAACAATCAATGTTTTTCAGAAAATGAATTTGTTTCAGAAACTGCAGCAACTCTGGAAAGCATTTTTTCCCTATGCGTGTGGAAGTAGAAAAACTGCTTCCAATGTGTGATGAAAAAATAGTTTGCGAAACTAATTCTTAAAACTGTAGCCAGAAATAACCACAAGTCTTTGCGGATTATCTATCACTGCAACATACATCAGTATACAACTGAGCAAACGTAAGCCTCAACTCCTTCAGCAGCTGAAAACGGTAAATATGAACAATTAAAGAATAAACTTTTATATTGTAGCTCAGCACACATGTAAAGACTAAAGTCATAACAATTTCTGATAAATCACACATGAGACTTCAACTACCAGCACATCCTGATCCCAATTGACTGATCAAACAAAGAAATCAAGCTAATTACCTCCTTGATGCGCCCAAGGACAGCTTCCCTCTTCGCAGCATCTTCGTTGTTCTCGTAAAGCCCCGAATCAATCAAAAGCTGTCGAACACCCCGAGACGTAAATAATCACAAAGCTTGCATCTTTGCAAACCACTCCACTATATTCTCCGCCAATTTACTATTTTTCTCAACTCCCAATTAAAACTTTAAAAAAAAAAAAAATTCATACCTTTTCCAATTCCGTGTTTCGTTGGAAATCCACCTCCGTCGGCCCAGCGACCGATATCGGCTTCGTCACGCCGTACTTCTTCGCCGTGACCGGAGCCGCCGGCGGCGGCGATGAACCATCCAGGCTCTCGGGCCCCGCCATTTCGGAACCAGAAAAACCCTAAGTTTTCACAAAGGAAAAAATTTCACGAGAATCAAACCCTGTAGAAGACAGATCGAGCCTAACACGTGCCAAACGGTAAGTTAACAACGTTCTAATCAGACAGCGACACCAGTACACATATACACATGAACGTATATAGACAGTATTTGAATGTACAGATTCACAACGCACGAATCACATGCATGTACACACACACAGAGAGAGAGAGAGAGAGAGACCAGATTCAGATGGTCCGGCGAGGAGAGAGAAGGGGGGAGGAGAGAGAGGGAACCGGGTTCATTGGGGGCGGAGGGGCGGTTCGGGGGATTCCGGGGGTTGGCGTTAAGGCAGCGTTTGGAATGGGGAGTTAAAAAAAATTTTGGGGTGGGGGGATTGAAGGAGATCGGGCGGGTTCCGCCACGCTGTTGGTTTTGTTTGACTTGTCGTCTTCTGCTTGCTTGTGTGTTTTTTTTCCCTGTGGGCGGATTGGATTTTTGTCAAGTACAGATTTGCTATTGCCACGCACCTGGCTACTGCACTGCAGGCGCGGGTTGTCGTGCCATTTTGCCCTGGAAAATACTACTACTAGTGATGACTCTTTTACCTTTTATTTAAGGCCCTGCTTGGAAGCAGCAAGCAATGTGAGGGGATTATAATATCCCCCTAATACGTGGGCCCATGCTTATGGAGTGGTTTGGAAAGTTCAAAATTAGGGTGTATATCTTTACACAGCTCATTCTTAATCCCCCTAATACCCCCTAAGGGGGGCTTACACATGGCTAGGGTGAGAGCCGGCTATGTGTAATCCCCCTTTATAATACAATTCTCTCTTTCATTCAACTACAAAACAACTTTATCTCCCATTTTATACCTCATCCAAATCAAGTATTATTTAATCCCTCCGTCACATCGTTGTGGACTCACCCTTCTTACATAATACCCACTACTATCCAATCCCTCCTCCTTACATAATACCTCCAAACCTAATACCTCATCCAAACGAGCCCTAAGAGATAAGATTAGAGATTAGATTCTGGTTTCCTAATTTAGTGTACAGTACTAGTGAAAATAAGGAGTTAATTGTTGCAGATATTCTCTGTCGAAGTAGTATAATTACTTTCTTTGTAAGTAATCTGGTTTCCTAACTTGCACACACCCACTCACAATAGAAATAGGTCTCACACATACTGGACCAAGCAATTCTATTTTTCTACTAATTTAGTAGTGAAAATAAGGAGTAATTGCAGATATTCTCTACCATAATAGTAATTGTTTTCTCTAGTTTCAAAACACCTAGTAAAATGCTTCAACCAGTGGCGTAACTAGGAATTGACAATAATAGGGGCACCTTTTAAACACACTGCAACAAC
Organism: Rhododendron molle; assembly: GCA_025413875.1. NCBI lineage: Eukaryota > Viridiplantae > Streptophyta > Magnoliopsida > Ericales > Ericaceae > Rhododendron > Rhododendron molle. Next base: position 31,211,178 of record CM046398.1, on the reverse strand, counting down.
AAAAAAAATCGTAATGAGCAATACCAAAATAATAAAAGAATACTTGTGCTAAAAATCATAAGAAAAAGCTAACACATTTACTGAGAAAAGTAGTAATTCCATAAACTGTCAAAACAAACCAATTGTTTGAATTGTCTCAGCGATTCAAGTCTAATGGCAGTTAGGTATACAATAACTAAAATGTCAATATTTAACAATTTGATCCAATTAGAAAACATATACTTTTCTTTTCAAATTTTACTAGCGTTGTGCCCCTTCGATGCACGGAATAAAAAAGTCATATTAGTTTTTTTCGGTTCCTTGCTTCGAACGAGCACAACGCTAGTTGATTAAAAGATAGTTTAGTATTTTTTTGGTCCCATGTTCGATGCACGCTAACATTGGTCTCATTCTATAAACTTAAACACATATGTGTGTGAAAAATGAATTTAAAATACCAAATCAAATTTTATGCTTAAACCTCTAATTTCGTCACGCTTTGTGGGTTCTATCGACAAAGACAAGACTACTTTCAAAATTGTGAATAATTAATGAAGTTTAATGCATATATCCCATGGTTTAGCCATTTACAAATTTGGACATTATACATTGAAGAATTTCAAATGGTAAGCGGTGGCTTTTTTTCCTCATTAAACATCTCAGTGTAGTGGAATTGTTGTAATATTCGAAATAAAAAAATTAAGAATGAAATGATATATAAAATGTATTAAAGTGATTAAACAAATAACAATTTAAGATGCCAATTTAAAAAAAAAATTGCAAAATCTTTAATAATTAATTTTTAAAAAAAAGAGTATTCATTATTCAGTAGATGCGCATGCCCCACTCGTCCAACCACGGGCTTCTACTGCATTTATCAAAGGCATTTAAAGAACATGTAAAATACATTTTGCACCCCGGCACTTTATATTTTGTGTCACTTTACGCCTCACACTTTTAGGCTCCACTTAGCTATTAGGAACGTTGGGTGGAAATTTTATTCTCAGATTTTTTTGAGCTGTATTCTCAGATGAAGCGAAGTAAAGTGAAATAAGATATTTTCCTATGTGTGTTTTCAGTTGTTAATTGTACTGGAAAAAACTAAAATTCTTTCAATTTTAAAAAGGATTTATTTTGTAGGAAAATGTTTTTTTCTAATTAATAATAAAAAAAAAGCTAAAATTCTTGATAACTAAACACTAAGAAAATTGTAATTAGAAAAAAACATAGTTATTCTACCATTTTTGATCATTTTCATATAACTGAACGAGACTTTAGTTGGTGTATTCTAACTCACACTTTGAATTGTGTGTCAATGCCCTCTTTGTTAAACAACCATAATAGTACCGAATTTTTGTCACATGATGTGCATGAGACCCGAATTAAGAGCACTAAAGTTTTTTATTAATTCATTTTGCACGCTAAAATGTGTACTAACATAATGTGTTAATTAAAAGTGATCAATCTAATAAAATTGAATGGGCTCCCAAATGACCCTTGATTAAAAGTGATCAATCTAACAAAATTGAATGGGCTCCCAAATGACCCCTGAACCTAAAACCTAAAGGGTCCAGAAAATATAAAGTAATTCCCACCAAATCTCCTCTAATTAATGAAACACTAAAACTCTATGAAAGTGCCTAAAAGCCTAAACCCTGAAAGTGCCTAACCCCTAGGGCACCCTATGAAAGTGTCTAAACCCTATGGTACCTTATAAAAATGCCTAAACCCCTAGGATACTCTATGAAATTGCCTAAACGGCTAAAACCCTATAATAGGAAAGTGCACCCTAAAACCCCCATAAAAGTGCCTAAACATAAATCCTATGACTCTATAAAAGCACCAAAATCCTAGGGTATCCTAAACCCTAGAATACCCTAAAATCCTAGGGTGATAATAAGCACCCAATATTGCTTAATCTTGATGCTTTAGTCCTCTTTTATGTCTTGCTTTTATACTTAAGTAGCTTGTTCTGAATAGAATTGAACGTAAGATTTGTTTGAGAATGTTTCAGGTGAAACGTGCAAATAAGGTGTGTTTTAGCGCCAATGACAACTCTAATTGTCCAAGTGCCCGAGAGCATGCGTCTCATCGTCACCGAGACCTAAAGGCATGACAAGAAGCCTCGGGGGATGCTCGGAGAATCGAGTACCAAAGGAGTGAGCTATAGCTAAAAAAGCAAAGAAAGGGCATCAAGGATAGTCCTCGAGGGCATCCGAGGGACCAAGCCCACATGGCACTCCTCCGTTAAGTCCCGATGATCAAGTAAAGAAGTATCGAAAAGTCCTCAGAGCCGTCAAAAGCTTTGTGAAGCAAGCTGTCAAGACCTGCAGATTTTGCAGGTGTTTGGGCTAAATTAGCTCAACTTTTGGCAAAATAATTGTATGCGGGCGTGCCAGAAAAGAATAGATTTTATCATTTCATATTAACTCAAAATAGCTAATTTAATCAGGCAATTGTGATTATCCGTTCGATTACCTCAACTAAGAGGATTTTCCTAAAGGTATCAATCAATAATAGACCGACGCTCTTCAATCAGAAAAGACAACAGAATATAAACAAACTTGAATTTAATCAAAAGCAAGTTTATATATGATTAGTCATAAGATTTCGACAAGAATAAGACATAATGATAGGCACACTTGAATTGAATCGAAAACAAGCCTATATATGACTACTCTTTGGCAAGAAAACGACTAAAAGATATAAGATAACTTGAATTTAGTCGAAAGTAGTCTTACATTCAAATAAGTCTTCAAACTTGCAAAATATTGAGTTATAACTAAATTATTCTAAGTCCTAAACTATTCTAGATCTCTGAGCAACCATATTTGTATGGAATGTTAGATGATGAATTTTTGTCGGGGGGGGTCTTTTCTTCGATTGCCTCTTCTATTTATAGACGATGGGTCTGTCTTCAACTTGTATTCTCCACGTTTTCTTTTAGCGCCCAAGTCTTTATTCAAACTGCCATCAATTGTATGCAGAAGTTCTTACTCAAAAGATCATTTTCTTGTTCCTCACTCAATCTAACAATTTCCAAACGAATCAACATCATATCCCATAAAAAAAGAATTGCAAGTCACATATAAATATCCCAAAAAATGCTCAGTCGCATCATGAAACAATTTAAGAACTTCCGCATACAATCTAACCATGTCCCAATCATCGCTAGTTGGAGTCCCATATGTTTTTTTACTCACTTTCCCTTGCCCACTATTCTTAACCACCCCCCCCCCCCCACCCATTTTCATTTGAACCATCAGCCTCCCCAAGCTCATCCTCTCTAACACTCAATGACAAGAGTGTATTTTCATCTTTCAATCGCTCAAAGGCTTTTTGATACCGTAAAGCTCTTTCCAACATGAAGTACGTTATCGAGTAGGCACATCCAAACAAAGTACAAGATCACAAATAATACCTTCTTTCTCAACACAAGACCTAAATGTGGCCATCCTAGATGGCGAAGATTCACATACTTCACCACATTCTGAACCCTCATAATTGATGTGTGCATATCTTTTAAACCTTTACATACAATGAGATTTAAGATATGGGCACAACACCTAACGTGCAAAAACTTGTGCTTGAAATGGTACTCTTTTGCTCTTTGGTCTTTCGTTCTAAGAATTTAATTAAGTCACTATTTGAGCTTGCATTATCAACCGTGACTGTGAATATTTTATCGATCCCCCAATCAACCAAACATTCTTCGACCACCTTACCGAGAGTTTCACCCTTGTGATTAGGAACTAAACAAAAATTGAGAATCTTTTTGAGTAGTTTCCAATTGGAATCAATATAATGCGTCGAGACACATGTAATTTAAATTTTGGAGTGATGTCCAAATGTCAGTGGTGAACCAAATTCGTTGACCCTTGAGTACCTTCTTTAAAATTGTCTTCTCATGTTGATACACTTTGATACATTCTTTTGCCATAACTAATCTACCGGGAGGTTTCCACTTAGGTTGAACTACACGCACAAACCACTTAAAGCCCTCAGCCTCAACAAATTTGAAAGGCAACTCATCAAGGATAATTATTTCAGCCAAGGCTTTCACACAAGCCTCCACGCTAAAGTTCACAACGGTAACTTTTGCTCCTGTTTCAAGACCGTCCTCACCTTTTATGGGCTCAAAGCCAAGGGTTTTTGGATTCTTGTCAAGATTCTTTTGGCTTAATGGGTATTTATGACACTGCAATTTTATGTGAGTTTTCATGGCAGTTGTTCCATTTCTTTTCCCGTGACATGCATAAGTTGTACCACACCAGGTACATTCAGCCCTAGGATTGGGATCGATTTCTTTTCCTAGACGTTTAAAGTGATTCCATACCATAGATCTCTTGACGGGCTGACATGTTGCACCATCATTTTGTTCCTCTTCTTCTGTATCAACTTCAGGTTCGATTGCATCGATTTCTTCCGCAATATCATCCATCTGAAAAAGAACACATAAATACTTCAAATCTCAGTAACAAATAAAACGAACAGGAATAAAAAATGCGAACACAAACAGCTACTATGGGACAAAGAGGGTCAGATTTTGATTTTTTTTACCTTATTATTCCTGTGAGAATCGAGCGATCGAGATTAGAGAAGCTTCAAGCATACACCAGCGAAAAACCAGGGGAGAGAGTCACTGTGGGACACAGAGAGAGGGAAAAAGGTTAGAACTTAGAACATTAGAAGTTTAGAACTTAGAAGTTAGAATCAGATGTAAGAGAAGTCATATGTACATCTGTTTGCTTTCAGATACCAGATATGGTACAGGATATATAGGAAAAATGTATCATCAACTAATTTTCAATCGTGGTTACATGTATATCCTAACCATACTGAACCGACTGCCATTATTAGTATCAAACCAATAGCGATTCCAAAAATCAGATCTTAAGTATTAGAAAGAAGCTCCAATGGCGTCTTACCTTCAATAGCGTGGCTGCAAGAGGTTTTCAAAGAGAGAGAGATATGGCGTCGTTCGGAGAGATGAGATTGATCATCTTTAAAGAGAGAGAGATGGATCTGAGTTGTGTGTTGTGCGGTTGTGTATGATGATTTTAGGGTTTTGTGCATATAGGTTTTAATGAACGGCTAGGATTTCTCCAAACTTTTATAGATGAATGGCTAGGATTAAAAACTATGGTAGGGTATGTATAATTCGGTTTGGTTCGATTTATTTTGTTGAAACCTCAGTAAAATCGAAAAGCCGAACCGAAAAAATAAACTTCTATTAGCAAAACCGAACCGAATTTCTCTCCCAAACCGAACTGAACCGATTACTTCAGTCGATTTTTTCGGTTTTTCGTATAACCCCTAATCAATTCCGTCCAAAAATGGTTGCAAAGGCCTTCGAACTGTTATTTGACTTGGTCTTCTCAGAAAACTATTCTCCTTTCACATTTGTTGATGTAGATCATGGCTAACGTCTGGATAGTGGGCTCCTGCTTTTGTGCAACTTGAATTAGTGCTTCGAAATAATTTACCCAGATGATTCACAGTAAGCATAACCTATTTCTCTTATGAAATGGGCCTCTAATGACACCGTTCGATGGTTTTAAAAGTTAATCAACAATTACGCTTAATTATCATCTTAATACCTATCATTCGATGACCAAACGTGGTCGTTTCCAATCTAAATGATACTGTATAGTACTAAAATAACATTGATTTAAACGTGTTTTGATTGGATCATGCACTATTTAGTGCCACGTGTAATTTTCTTATTGGGTGGTATATTTTAGGATGTAAACAGCAGGAGAGGTATCGATGCCTCAAAACATAGGTATCGATACCTGTTGCTCCCATAATTGAACAGGCCGTAGGTATCAATACCTCAAAACTGAGGTATCGATACCAAAGCCCTTCGTCCAATTTTTTGCTGACTTTTTCAACATTCCATTTATGAAAAGTTTCTACTTCTAGTATGTTTTCAGGATATTTTGGGAGAGAAAAACTTAGTGTATGAATAGTTTTTCTCTCTCACTTTCAGGGCCGGCCCTAAGGTGTGCTTTAGGCCTCCAGATTTTATGCAGAAAGAAGGCCTCGTTTTCCATAAACATAATTTTATATATATATTTATTAAAGTTTCCGTTTTCTAGCACATATTGACTTTTGGCCTCAGTGGTTTGTGTAAAGTTATAAAACCTAAAGGTTCAAGTCCTAGGAGCTCTTTTGTTGGCAAGCTATTTTTTTCCCTTATTTTTTTATACGACTCTTGCCCTTCTTGTGTTATAAATTACTTATGCTTTGTAGATGTTACTTAAGACCAAGGTCACACCATAAATGTTTTGATAAGTTTTTTAATTTTTAATTTTACTTTTAACTTCTAATGTCAAATTCACAAATTAAACCTATTGACAAAAATAAACCAAAATAATTTATTTTCACTCAACAAACTTTGACATTAAAAAAATTCAAAATATTCGTTAGGCAAAACGCAGTGTATGTGCGCTACTTTGTCATGTTTGATTCATATTTTTATAATAGTGTAAAACTTTGTAAAAATTTATTTTAGTTAAATTACGAAGCAAAAATATAAAGTTTAATCTTTTTACTTCATATTAGCCACTTAAGTTGATTTTTTTTATTTTTATTTTGTCGAAAGAACTAAGGCCTCGTTTTAAAATCTGCTTTAGGCCTTCTAAATACCAGGGCCAGCCCTGCTCACTTTAAGCTTTATTTACCTTTTATACTTTAAGTCTTTTGCTTTCTAGGATTTCCATTGTTATTTTTCCAAGTTTTTCAAGTTATTTCCTTCAAGAACACTAGTAATGATTCGGTGTTTGATGTTTTCGCACTTATTAAAGTTGTAGCTATGCTTTGGATCTTCGTAGTCAAATTTATTTCTATTTTTATCGGTTAAATCTCATGTCTCTTTTTTATTTATGCCTTGTCCTTTAAGCATGTGTGAGTAGTCACTTAGGCTTGGTCATGTGGTGATATCTATCCCATGTGTAATAACTTCGATTTGTAGTAAATAAAAATTTCGTTAAATATTTGAATTTCTTTAATTAATTCTTGGATTGCTTTATAAATTCCGTTTTACCTTCTAATAGTCTGTCATAATTAATTTCATTCTTCGTAAAAAAAAATTGAATTACTACGCATCGAGGTATCTAGCCATTTTCTAAAGACAAGTGGGCTTATATATACACTTGTATATTTACTTGGTGACAAAAAAAATTAATTTTTAAAATTACATTTCTTGGCTAGAAATCTTACTTGGCAAGTTTAGTTAATTCCTAACTAACTAGTTGAGCCAATCCAATTACTTTTTAAGGCTAGTCTCATTTAGTTGAACCTTATGACCCTTATGAACCCTCCTAATTCTTAAGGTGAACCTTTTCACCCACCCTTGAACCTTATGAACCTTTCTACACCCTAGTTGAATCTTTTCAACCTTGGACTAGGAAATCATTGCACTTTCATGACTAGTTATTTCAAGACTTTATTATTCATCATTACTTCTTCCAAAAATATCTTTTCTCATCATTACCTCTTTACCCATTGAATAATATATAGTTCGTACGGTAATTTTTATCCTTTGAGTAATAGAAATAAGACTTCCTATTGTCTAGAAATAGTGCTACCATGGACTTATCTAATCAAGACCAAGACCAAGACCAAGTTTGTTTTTCCAAACAACCATGATTATATATTTTCACATCAAGAAGTCCATAATTCATCATCATTCCTGCACTAACTTGTAAGACTTGCCATAATCCAATGAGTACCTAGATTTGACAAGACAAGTCATTAGAACCCTTCATCAAGACCTAGACTTGACTTAGACTTGAAATGACAAGAGAAGGGAAGACCATGCCTTGTAATGAGTGAGATTTGACACATCATTGAAGCAAAAGAACAAGGAAGGAGGGAGGGAGGGAGAGTTTCACCTTTTGCCTATAAATAGAACCTCACTCTTGCCTTCCAATTCACACCTTCAAGCATCCCCCACCTTCTCTCTAGAAATTCTAAGTGTTCTTACTATTTCTTGAAGTTCTAGTCTCTCTTAAGTTCTTTATGAATTCTTCAAGTGTAGACACCCCAATCTGGACCCCTGAATAATCTTTAAGTTTCCCCGATGATGAAATAAGATAAAATATACCTTCGAGGCTTGGATTGTTACTCCTTTGCTACTCCTTTGCTACTCCTTCTCTAATCTCAAGAAAATCACTTTTCAACAATGTAGGGTGGCTCCCGGTTCAATTGTAAAAGAGAAAAATGTGTTTACCTTGTCAAAAATAACTTTTTCCATGACACACTAAGCGTAAAATGGGCACATATTTTAATGTATAAAATGGCATTGAGTGAAATCAAGTGGGTTAGAAAGAGGACTCGACAAGCTTTTCAACGCTTCGAACCGCGTCCAAATCCAAGTTCGGGAGTGTCCGGGGCGCCCTCGCGAAGTTTGGTGTGCTGTGTTGACTCACAAACCGCGCAGCACTTCAAAAGGGCGCACGGCACCTTAGAAAATTCAAAAAATCACTCTGTCGCACGGGACTTTACTATCTCGCACGGCACCTTGAGAAAAAGTTCTGACAGTCGCAGAAAGCTGTCGGCCACGCCTGCAGGAGGAGCGTTTGTGCCCGAAATTGAGTTTTATTCGGCCCAGAAGCCACCTCCCCTCTTTTAGTGATCATCCTTGGCTCTTTTGCCTATAAATACACTCCCTCTCTAGTTGAGAAGTACCCCTTCAACTCCAAGTAAAGTTATTCTGCCATTTTTTGGCTCTCACTCTTTCTCTCTCTAAAAATACTCCTTTTTGACTCTTTCTCTACAACTTCTTACACCCACCACAACTATACACATCTCTCTCTCTCTACACCCATTTGCTCTCAAGTCTCTCAAGTTCAATTCAAATCAACTTCCATTCCTCCACCTTCAAGCACACCCAAGCTTCGATCAAAAGGTATAAATCCATTTCCTTGGGTTAAACTACATTTAGCCTTGAGGGGAGCCGATCGAGGCCCTTCTCGGTCTTTCTATACCGAGCTTGGGTCTCAAACGAGCTTTACATTCAAAGTCTTTCTTTTCTTTTTCTTTTCCTTTTTGCTTTTTCTTTTCATATTTCGACTAATATTGCTTAAAGATCGTGCGGGTACATTCTAGATTCAAGTTTCATGTTGAAAGTCTTTTTTTTTTTTTTTACTTTATGAGATCTTTCAACATTTTAAAAAGACTTTTGACATTATTTTACATGATAAGATGAACAAAAGGGTCCCGTAAATCATTTTTCGAAGATCCAGAAATATAACAAACTATTTTGCGGACCTATGGTTTGTTTTGTCATGTAAAAGCAAACTGATTCTGGAATGTGTAGACAGGTCAACAACGCGGTACGTTGGTTGCACCGCGCGGTATATCTGGTTTGTCGCACGGCACTTCATGTGATATTGGCAGTCTGCTATATTGTTGTTATTTCACTTTCTGTATATTGTTCATCCATTTCATACTGTATAGTTTGCACCACAAGCACGCCAAGGTGTTATATTTAATCTCATGTCCCTTTCCCGTATATGTTTTAAAGTAAAGTTTTTCAAATGATATTAAATCCCCCATTTAAAATGCTTGATAGAGACCGGTTTTACCGGGCGAGCGGGGTGCTTTTTCAACAAAACCTTCCCCGTTCGTAACGTGGCTCCCGGATCCAAAATCTCAACGTTTTCGCTAGATCAAAAGCCTTTCTTTTTCAAATCAAACTCTCGGTTTTTCGGATCATCCATCTCAAAAATCCTGGTGGCGACTCTTCAAGTTAGCGCTTTCAGGCGCGGGAGCCCACAGTGGCGACTCTGCTGAGGACTTTTGTTCAATACTTTACTTGTGCTTTTTTTTTTTAAAAAAAAAGATTAAAAAAGTATTGAATAATCAAGAGAGCCAAGCTTGAAAAGCATTTTTCTTGGGGGGATTTAAAATCATTTGAAAATCTTAACTTTTTTTTTTACACTATGCACCGCACAAGTCTCGCTAGTGTGTTTCGGCTATCTTATCCGGTTTACCGGTGACAAGTTCTCCCGGAACGCCTAGCAACCCTCGACTATGATGGGCCATCGTGCTGTTCGACCATTGTCTTGCAATACACTTGACATGGGGTAGTACATCTTGGCTCTAGTCCGGGGAACCCTTTTGAAACCAAAATCGGCCTTCTGCACTTGTATATAGCCGTAAAACCTTCCCAATTAGGACAGGAACCCGTGGTTAGGACTTATGTGATATATCTTATTTATGTGCATTTTTTTTTTAGTACATGCATATCATTCATACATCATTGCATTCATACATTCTAGAGGTCAAGCCCCACACAAACCGGTAGGCTAATCTGCCTTTTAGAATAATTATAGGTTCCACGGTCTTTAGGAAGTTGCTAACACCCGATGAAGAGTCGTGCCCCATGGGACGCACGTTGCTTAATACTAATTAGTCCTTAAAATGACGCGTTTTAGGGAAATCTATTCTTACTAAGTCTTTGATACATTTTTCAATCAAATGTTCAAATACCAAAAAATGGAATGACCAAAGTATTAATGATGTGATACTTACACCATTTAGGCTAATAGCGCCATGTCGCTCACGCCACCTGGTTATAATACCGTGTCATTTTTACTACGTCCTTTCAAAAACAAAAATTGAACGTTCAAAAAAAAAAAAAGAAGACTTAGTTTGTTTTGACATCTCTTAAGTTTCGTTGTTTATAAAGGATACATTGTCAAAAGAAACTCTGAGGATCGAAGCAACTTTTTGAAGCCGTTTTCTGTGAGTCTAGGAGACTTAAAATCTATGGAGTTTGAGATACTTCCGGTGTTCGCCGTGTCCGAACGGCCCCTCTGGTCTGGATCTAGCCTTAGGATGTGCTTATATCTAGGTTTCGACAGCCTTATTGCTTTGTCTTGGATGGTCAAGATAAGGAGATTGGCTCTGATTCCGAGGCATTCGGAATTTAACCTGCCTGACACAACTTACCCGTGGCTGCTGAAACCCTTGGTGCAATCATATCCTAAGTGAGATTTGGAGTTGAGGTAGGTCTTAGGATGTAGACGACACCGACGACATTGCATGGACATGATTCTCGGGTAGAATTTGAGCCACCTTTTTGCTTTACTGTCAGTTCTGAAACATTTGTTGAAGGACTTCGCCCAGTTGGAACCGTCCGCAAAGAGATGCTCAGTCACCGGTTGTGATATCCGAAATGGTGGGTCAAATGAATGAAATAGGGGAAATCAGGCAGGCTATGGTTGACCTAGAAGATCAACTCAGGCAGTCAATTACGAACATAGATGGCCAGATCAAGTCAGTCGTCGCCGATGTCCAAAAGAACATGATCATGATGTTTGAATCAATACAAGAAATTAGTGACCGCCTACCAGCCAAATCTACTCCGAATCCAGAATCATCGCTCGCTAGGGATACGCCCATTGCTGATCCCCAAGTGGCAGCATTGATTGCCAAAATCAACAAACTCGAGGAATCTATCCTCGAAACAGAAAGGATCGAGAGGGGTGAAATAGACATGAATCGTTTAAATCTGTTTCCCAATGCAAAACTGCCTGAAAAGTTCAAAGGGATGGACTTTGCCAAATTCGATGGGACTACTGATCCAAAGGCCCACCTGTTAGGGTATGTTGGATCCCTTTCCATGCGAGGGGTCGAAAAGGAAGCCATGGCTCAACTGTTCCATGAGTCACTTACTGGCCCGGCACTACAATGGTTCCTTTCCTTGGCACCCTCAAAGAAAAAGACGTGGGAGGACATTGGAATGGCTTTTGTGTCCCAATACAACTTCAACGTTGAGCTGAAAATGACCACCCGAGAACTTGAGAACACCAAAATGGGCGAAAATGAGAGTTTCGCTGACTATGTAAAAAGGTGGAGAGCCAAGGCTGCCCAAATGCAGAATAAGCCAGACTTGAAGGAACAGATTCGGATTATAACAAAGAACTTGCCCAGTGCCTTCGCACCTTACATGATCCTCTCACAGGCCTCTCCGAATTTCGAGACCTTCTATGATTCTGGATTGGCTGTTGAAGAAGCCCTTAGGGATGGTACCCTCGAGAAGAAAGAACCCACCTTAAAAGGCAAGGGACTCCATCCCGACAATGGTGAAGTCCTTTTCGAAAATGGCATTACCTTCCACGCCAAACCCCTCGAAATAAACCGGATAGCTGATAAACCAACTCGCACCTTCACCCAGTTCAGCACACCCCTATCCACAATCTATGAAAAGCTCCTCAAAGCCGGTCTCATCAAGCCGCTTCTTCCAACTCCTCTACCCCAAAAGCTTCCAGCCTACCACAACCCAAATGCCTTCTGCTCCTTTCACCAAATGCCTAGCCATGTTACCGATAAGTGTCACCGTCTCCGTCACAAGATTCAAGACCTTATCGATAGCGAAACCATCCTTCCGCCACCAAAGGAATCAAGCACCTTGTCAATCCACCACATCAACACTAACTCCACTACATTTGACCCCACTCACTATATCATCCCTACTCACCTACCCAAACCAATTGTACCCATTCCCGATGAAATCAGTATTTCAGTATTGGAATTTGAACCGACAACGGAGCAAACAAAACTTAAAGAGTTGAGGAAGGCTGTGGAGGAAATGGGCCGGAAAATGGATGCGCAAATGATCCAAATGGGGGCTTTAACACAAAAGATGGATAGTCTCCTCACCTACATAGTTTCAGATCCAAAGCAAAATGCTAAGGAAGACATGGATGAAGGGCATTCACCCCCAAAGATGAAGCTTTCCGAAATGTTCAAAGGCCTAGCTGAAGCAAGTGAGGCCTGCAATACAAGCAAAGATTCTGGTAGTATAATGAGCCCTCAGCTGAAATGCAGCACCAAATCAAGACCATTTTCCCGCTTCTCCGCACCCCAATCCATGGTTTATGGGGTGCTCCTCAAAGCTGGCCTCATTAAGCCACTCCCTCCAGCTCCTCTACCTCAAAAGCTCTCGGCATCCCATAACCCCGGTACCTTCTGCATCTTCCATCAAATGCCCGGCCATAACACAAACAACTGCATCCGCCTTCGCCATGCTATCCAAGACCTCATTGACAACAGGGTCATTGAGGCACCTCCTCAACCAAAGCCAGACTCCGTGTCCAAGCGCAATCCTTGCATCAATGCCACCTTTTTCAGCAAAGAAGGGTAAATCATCAAGAGCCATGCAACGGTCTGGCTTTCCACGAGTCTAGGAGTTTTCAAGCTCTGAGTCCTTATCCTCTAAATAACCATCTTAGTGTTTGAGTCAGTTTGTATCTCGAGTCTTTCATGCTTTCACTGTTGTGTCTGTGTGTTCTCAATTTTAACTTTGTAAGAGTCAAAAAAAAAAAAGTGTCAGTTTCGTGTGTCTGAACTACGTTGTGACCTGATTCCTTTACAGGATACGTAGGCAGCCTCATCCCAGGGCCCGGTCACGAGCATTCAAGTCAATCCCAATGTTCGGTCATGGTCTTTTGAGTAAACCCTTAGTGGATCGGTCACTGTCTTTTGAACGTCGCATCTCTATAATAAACTTACGATTTTTAAATTATTTTCTACCATCAGTTGAAAATCATGATAATCACTTCAAAACACGCGATGATTTTTGATTGAACCCCCACCTCAGGAAAGAAGAAGAATTTCAAGGCACCACTTCCCGATGCCATATCCATTCTAAGAAGCAATGACATGACTCTGAAAAGGCTCGCTAGGTCAAAATCTCAAAATTTGACTTAGGCAAAAGTTAGAGCATGCAGACAAAAGCCTCTCAATGGAGCATTTAGGATTCAATTGTTAGGTTGCGCAATCCAAAATGAAGAAAGGCCATCATTTCTTTCATCCTACTCATAAAAATATATCTTTTGATAGCCCCTTTTGAGCCCCCATCAAATTCTTTTGAACCCCAGCTAGCCAGCTAGCCCCCGCATCATGGTGAAATGAAAGATAAAAGTGCCAGAAAAAATATTGAAATTCAAAGTATCAAAAGAGTGAAAGTGCCAAACACATCAAGATTCAAACCATCAACATGATAAAACGTGCCGAACACACTGAAAGGCATTAAAGGCACGAGAAAGCAAATGAAAAATGAAAAGAAGGCACCTACAATTCAAAGATAGCTGCTAGCTTTGAAAACCCAAAAGAAAGTGAAATTTTTGAGCCAATTGTCCTTTCTTTGTTAAGCCCAAACCATGGCCCACATTACAACCCAAAAAGTCCTTTTAGATTGGAAAGCGCAACTTGATAGCAAGAACCCTAGGCGTTAAGAGACATGACCGAAGATCAATACATGGAGAAAAAGTCAAAGCATTGCTCAAAGCAAGAATTCAAATTGGGGTCATCATCAGCAACTTGGGGCATGGTTCATGATAAAAACTCTCGTGTGTTTGACAAAATAAAATCAAAAGATTTGAATGAAAATCAATTGATGGAGTAAAATAATTTTGAAATTCCAAAAGGAGAATTCCGAGAACCTGGGCATGTCTGCCATTTCAAAGAGTCAAACTCTTCGTCCAATCAGGGGCACCATTCAAAAGTCACTTCGTCTTTCTCTCCCTCATTTGCGTCAACGTCCACTCATTTTACCAAAAAGTCAAAAGAGTCATCTCGGTTTGGTCAATTCTCGATTTGTGGAAGTCATTTCAACGCATGGAAGCATACCATCCCTGAGAGAAGCTCGTTGGGCTGAAAACCGCAAGGGCGGGCAGACCCAAGCAAAAATTAGAGCAAAAGCCTGGCTGGGTCGAAAACCGCAAGCGGCCGAGGCAAAAGTTAAAGCGAGATAATCAAAGGAGCTCGCTAGACCGAAACCCGAAAAGGCGGTACTAGGTAAAATTTAGAGCACAAAAGGAGAGTGTTAGTACCGAGCGAAACCATAGCCTAGATTGCGCTTGGACAATTGCTTGTCAAAATCATCAGGGGGGTTGTTACTCACTGGGGCACATCGGTTCAATGCCGTCTACCGGGAAAAGCAAATTCAAGACTCAAACCCTGACCAAAGGCAAACACCAGCTCAAATCCAGCACGGAATCCAACCCAAATTCAAAGTTCCTGAGAATAGTCCATTGGCCAAAGACAGTAAAGCAAATAGGGTGCTCAGACACGTCCCCTGTTTTTCAAGGAATATCACCATCAATGTCGTTCGGTGTCATAGGCGAATCTCGTTGTTCAAAAGTCAATTCCAAGATCAATCCACGATCTTTTAAGCCTGTAGTTTCTCTCAAGCTATGGTCTAACCGATCTAGAAGCCTTTTAGTCTCTCAAGTAGTGGCTTGTCCTCTAGGACTTCACATTGTCTAGCACTTCGTCCTCTGGGACTCGCACTCTATCTGCACTTCGTCCTTCGGGACTCGCACTCTATCTGCACTTCGTCCTTCGAGACTCGCACTCTATCTGCACTTCGTCCTCTGGGGCTGCACTTTGTCTCGCACTTTGTCATTTCGGATTTCACTTTGTTTAGCACCTCGTCCTCCGGGACTCACTTTTGTCATACTTGCATTGATTTTGCATGCTTATGTGACATTCATTGACATATCAATTTGCATCATCAGTCATGTATTGTCTCAATCGAACGTCAAGCTCTTCAAGTTTAAACCACTTTCACAAAATCAAGTTCTTCAAAATTCAATTTCCGGTCTCTTCGAAAATTCAATTTTCTTTCAAAATTCAAGTTATTCAAATTCAAATCTTCCAAAATTCAAGTTTTTCAAAGCTCAAGTCTCTTTCAAAATTCAAGTTTTTCAAAATTCAAGTCTCTTTCAAAATTCAAGCAATTCAAATTCAAGTCTCTTTAGAAGTTCAAGCCCTTCAAAATTCAAATTACTCAATTTCAAGTCTCTTTAAAAATTTAAGCTTCTTTCAAATTTCAAATTTCAAATTCAAGTCTCTTTCAAAATTCAAACTCTTCAAATTCAAGTCCCTTTCGAAGTTCAAGCTCTCCAATTTCAAGTCTCTTTCAAAGTTCAAGCCCTTTAAAATTCAAATTATTCAATTTCAAGTCTCCTCCAAAAATTCAAGCATTTCAAAATTCAAGTCCCCCCTCAAAATTCAAACTGTTCAAATTCAAGTCACCTTCAAAATTCAAATCTCTTTCAAAATTCAAACTATTCAAATTCAAGTCTCTTTCAAAATTCAAAATTCAAGCTATTCAAATTCAAGGTCTCTTTCAAAATTCAAACTATTCAAACTCAAGGTCTCTTTCAAAATTCAAGCTAAAGTTACTTCCAAAACTCAAAATTCAAACTTTTCAAAAAAATCAAGAAAGCCGTGCCCAGATTAAAAAGCTCATTTTAGTCTTCCGGGACTCGTAGCATTTTAGTCCTCCCGGACCGGTCTCGATTTAGTCCTTCAGGGACTTGTCTTGCTTTAGTCCTTCAGGGACTTGTCTCAAGGAATTTCACAACATTCGGCACTTCAAGCATTCAATCTTAGTTTACTTTCGCAATTTTGTCCTCCGGGACTCGCTTTACTTGCATTGTCCCAATCGAACTACGCTGGTCTGATCCCTACAACGGGGTACGTAGGCAGCTCCATGAGTGCGACCACCTTTATTGCATTCTTGCATTTAACTTAAAGACGTTGGAGCGATGGATTGTGATGTCTAATCTTTAACGTCACTTATACCAAGCAATGGTACCTAAGTTCCGTTAAAGAGGGACTACTGTAGACACCCCAATCTGGACCCTTGAATAATCTTTAAGTTTCCCCGATGATGAAATAAGGTAAAATATACCTTCGAGGCTTGGATTGTTGCTCCTTTGCTACTCCTTTGCTACTCCTTCTCTAATCTCAAGAAAATCCATTTTCAACAATGTAGGGTGGCTCCCGGTTCAATTGCAAAAGAGAAAAATGTGTTTACCTTGTCAAAAATAACTTTTTCCATGACACACTAAGGGTAAAATGGGCACATATTTTAATGTATAAAATGGCATTGAGTGAAACCAATTGGGTTAGAAAGAGGACTCGACAAGCTTTCCAACGCTTCGAACCGCGTCCAAATCCGAGTTCGGGAGTGTCCGGGGCGCCCTCGCGAAGTTTGGTATGCTGTGCTGTGCTGACTCACAAACCGCACGGCACCTTAGAAAATTCAAAAAATCACTCTGTCGCACGGGACTTTACTATCTCGCACGGCACCTTGAGAAAAAGTTCTGACAGTCGCAGAAAGCTGTCGGCCACGCCTACAAATAATTGAAAAATGGCTCGGCCAAAGCACATTTTGCACGTTTTTCTCCTTTGGGTGCACTTCAAGCATACTTTTTGCCTATAAATATACCCCCTCTCTAGTTGAGAAGTACCCCTTCAACTCAAAATAAAGTTACTCTGCCATTTTTTTAGCTCTCACTCTGTCTCTCTAAAAATACTCCTTTTGATTCTCTCTCTACAACTTCTTACACCCACCACTACTATGCACATCTCTCTCTCTCTACACCCATTTGCTCTCAAGTCTCTTAAATTCAATCCAAATCAACTTTCATTCCTCCACCTTCAAGCACACCCAAGCTTCGATCAAAAGGTATAAATCCATTTCCTTGGGCTAAACTACATTTAGCCTTGAGGGGAGCCGATCGAGGCCCTTCTCGGTCTTTCTATACCGAGCTTGGGTCTCAAACGAGCTTTACATTCAAAGTCTTTCTTTTCTTTTCTTTTTCTTTTCCTTTTTGCTTTTTCTTTTCATATTTCGACTAATATTGCTTAAAGATCGTGCGGATACATTCTAGATTCAAGTTTCATGTTGAAAGTCTTTCTTTTTTTTTTTACTTTATGAGATCTTTCAACATTTCAAAAAGGCTTTTAACATTATTTTACATGATAAGATGAACAAAAGGGTAAATCATTTTTCGAAGATCCAGAAATATAACAAACTATTTTGCAGACCTATGGTTTGTTTTGTCATGTAAAAGCAAACTGATTCTGGAATGTGTAGACAGGTCAACCACGCGGTACGTTGGTTGCACCGCGCGGTATATATGGTTTGTCGCGCGGCACTTCATGTGACATTGGTAGTCTGCTGTATTGTTGTTGTTTCACTTTCTGTATATTGTTCATCCATTTCATACTGTATAGTTCGCACCACAAGCACGCCAAGGTGTTATATTTAATCCCGTGTCTCTTTCCCGTATATGTTTTAAAGTTAAGTTTTTCAAATGATATTAAATCCCCCATTTAAAATACTTAGTAGAGACCGGTTTTACCGGGCGAGCGGGGTGCTTTTTCAACAAAACCTTCCCCGTTCGTAACGTTGCTCCCGGATCCAAAATCTCAACGTTTTTGCTAGACCAAAAGCCTTTCTTTTTCAAATCAAACTCTCGGTTTCTCGGATCATCCATCTCAAAAATCCGGATGGCGACTCTTCGAGTTAGCGCTTTCGGGCACGGGAGCCCACATCAAGAAACTCATCCAAACCGCCACCAAACCACCAATTGACCACCCTCTCAATCCAAAAAGTAGTTAGGAAAGTTCACATTTTTGTTTTTAGGAAAAGAAAGTCCATTTCTTTTCCTTTTGAAACAATCCGGTGAATCATTATTCCGACCGTCCGACGAACCGATTATCTTTTGATCCTAGGAAGCCTCCTAGTTCAAGATCAAGTTAGTTCTAGAGAAAAAGAAAGTCTCTTCTTTTCTCTTTCGAAGCTACCGTAAACTTACCGTAAGAGGTCACTTCGTTCGATAGTCACATTCACCTTCCGTAAGCTGACGTATTTTCCTTTCCATAGCCGTACCATCCGCTAAAAGAACGGTAGAATATTTCTACTCACTTTCTCTAGTAAAAATTTTAGTTATATATATATTTTTTTGTGTTTAATAATGCATGTTAAGTTAAACTACTAAAAATAGCTAACAAACTTGTTTTACTAAAATTTTGAAATGAAATATGATCATGTTGAATATTTTGACTTTTATTCCGAAAAATATATGTAGTTTTGAACTTCCGAAAAAGAAAGAAAGAACGGATTTTTGAAATGTAAAAAATAACAGTTTGATTGGTAGCATGGTTACTTAGATTTTATTTGAAAGGGGTTATGAGCATGTATACATGTTTTTAGTTCTTAATTTACTTGTCTTGATGTTGAGTTATGTGCATACCTTGATGAATTTATAGACTAATCGATAGATTAAGCATAAAAACACCATAGAGTTGGATGATCTTGTTGTTTTAATTATTCTAGTTTAGTTTCAAGATTACGATCAATTATGTATGTTTACGAGAGACACCGTATATAGTGTTCTTATGTGGAAAGTCCGACTACGGAATCTTTACATGAAATCGAGACACAGAAATCGAGGAAGTCTAAAAACATGAAATGTAGGGTACTAGTAATGAAAATACGTATTTTTCAAGAAAGGAAATATTTTTCCGACCGCAATGTGGCCGGACTTGGTAGCCCATTGTGTGTGTGTGTGGGTTACCAATGGGGCCGGACTTGATAGTCTCATTGGAGGTATGACTTGGTTATCCGCGGAGAGAAGCCAATGTGATTGTGTGCATTTTGCGACCGCAATGTGGCTGGACTTGGTAGCCCATTGTGTATATGTGGGTTGCCAATGGGGTCAGACTTGGTAGTCTCCTTGGAGGTGTGACTTGGTTATCCGCGAAGAGGAGCCAATGTGATTGTGTTTCAATGGGAGCCCGGAACAACGAAACCATTGTGAGGATACTCGGGAGCTCGAGACAGCAGAATCGAGGTTGGGTGAAATGATTTTGGAAATGTTGATTTGAAAAATGAAAAGTGAAATCGTTAGAAAAAAAATGGTGACACGGTCTACTAAAATATTGTGTAGGAGAAACTCTGATTACACGGACACTGACGCAAATTGAATAGTGAATGTGCATGTGTTATTGTTAATCTCTGAATTGAAAGTTGTTGAATGCACATGTGTTATTGACATGTTATCGTGGAATATTTACTTACTATCGTATGTTGCTACTATGTCCTGTTATTAGAAATTATGAGTTAGCGGGTATAACATTATTCTACTGAGTTTTTTGTAGCTCACGGTGTTACTATTGTAACCCTGACATATTATACTGGGGGCGACGTTGGTATAATGTGTCAGACCTTGTAGATGAGCAGGGTGAACTCTACACCTTGGAGGCTTTCGGAGCCAAGGAGCTGGTTAGGATGAAGGAGCAGGAGGAGCAGTAGATAAGAACCCTAGTTTCCCTCCCTTTGTTGAATAAATGTACTCTTGTGAGAATTATGCCGTAATAATGAGTCAGACTCTATTTAGGTTATCAATGAAAATGTTTATTTAACGTTCCTAAAATTGGGGGCGTTACACCATGACTTAGTAGTTTTAATGGTTTAACTATAACTTGATCATGGATTAGTGTGGAAAAGACTTAATCTCTTATTTTGGGCCAAACCTTAAAGTTGTTACCCCTTTTGATCGTGTGTAGGCCGAAGTTTTAATCTACTTGTCGCACACGGTGCTTGGAGCTTTAATGCTCCTAGTGTTTGAATTCAATGTTTACTAAATGAGTTTAAGTCATTTCCGAACTTATCCCATGATTATGCTTGGCTTTAATGTTGAGTACTTCAGGTGCACAAGATTGTCTATATCTTGTCCTTGAGTTGTTAGAAAGAAACGGTTGAAACGGCCAAGTCACGGGTGGTTTAATCCCCTCAACCTTGCCGCCTTTTTATTTGAGTTTAAACCTCATTTCTAGTCTTTTTATAAGAGTATTTCACTTTTCAAAGCAAAATCAACATTTGGCCGTCTAAACGCCGCAAACCTCACATTAAAGCCTACAATTTGAACTAGCTATATTCGAGCTCCTTGTGGTACGATCTTGGTCTTACTGACTTATTCTGGAAACGACTAGAAAACCCTACGCTTCGGGCTAGACATCCAGGAGTACTATCTTTGATCGTAAGTAAGTGACCGTGACACTTCCATTAATGGTAAATATATTTTTTTAAAAGTGAACCTTGTGATAATTAAATATTTCATCTCTCCTTAATGGGAATCAAGTTTTACTTTTCTGTACTTAGAGGTAAAAATCTCGAACCTAAATCAGAATAATGTGTACTTCAATCTCATTTGGACATACCAAAGCTATCAATCCTATTAGGGAGAAATAAATCTATGATGGAAAGTGAACATGAGGTGAAAGAAAATTTTGTTTTCTCATAGGAGCATGCATTTGGTTAAAATAGTAAATTTTGGAAGAATCTTAAAGTGGAACCTATCCAGTAACTATGGAGGATAGTTTCTAGAGCAATCTCATATGTGTATAAATCTCACAAAAAGCTTCTTTGAGTCGGAGTCTCTTGCATTGAGATAAATTGTTGACCACCCAAGATAATTATTGGAGAGGATCGGACCCTAATAACTGTAACCGCAGTAAATTGCAAACTGTAAACAACTTTTTCAAAGGTCGCAAATGGTGAAAATAGGCAAACAAATTAAGAAAAGGAGAGTACGAGCTGCGTTCTTTTGGTCTTAACTTAAATTTAAAAATTTTGTCTTTATTTATTTTTTTTTCGCATTTTTTTGTTTTGTGCCAAACTTTTTTGAGCTATTGATTCGTCTCGACGAGAGGAATAGGAAAAGTAAAATTTTTGGCACTTTTACCCAAGTATTTTGAGAAATAGCCACTTTATAGTGCAAAAATGTGTGCGCTAAAAAGTGGTTATTTATCAAAATACTTGGGTAAAAGTAAAAAAAATTTACTTTTTCGATTCCTCTTGTCGAAACGAATCAATAACCCACAAAAGTTTGACACACAACTAACAAATTCAAAAAATATTCAAATAAGGGCAAAATTTTCAAATTTAAGTTAAGTTTAAATTAAGTCCAAAAGAACAAAGCCTATAAACGTACAATGTGGAAGATAATAGAAAAGTGAAAAACTCTGTATATAAAAAAGAAAGTCTCGCAATAGTTGGGTATCACTACAAGAGCACAAAATTCTCTTTTATTTTTTTTTCTAGAAACTAAAAGGTATTTATGTTAACCCAAAGATTTTTATGAATACCTTGTTGATTTTGATGATAACAAATATTTTTTATTGAAGAAGAAATATAAATTAATGTTGTGATATTTGGTATTCATTTGAGTTAATGTTTATTTTGTAGGATTTGGTTGACGTACACATGGACATATTGCTACACCAAATCACTATCTCATTAGTCAAGATAAATTGAAAGGAGGAAAATTAAGGACAAATCTTCTCCTAACTTGATTGGCTAGAGAATGATTCAAATGAAAGAAATTATTGGTTGCATGATTTTGTGAGATTAAATTTCCAACGGCTAGTGGAAATTCCCATGGACATGCATTTCGGTGGAAAAATGGAAACTAGATAATTGATTGATTGGAGAATATTTTGGAAACAAGAAAGGAGCTGATTACTTGATTTGTGGAAGGAGCCTATTCTTTTCAACGGCTACTAATCTTCAACAGTCAAATGAGACTTCATTCTTGAAGGATATATATACACGTGTGTCGAAGGAAGAAAGGGTGATGATCTCTTAAAGAAAAACTGCAGTGAGCTACTCTTGAATATCCGTTAATCATCTCTAAAGACTTATCTTGAATATCTTATTACACGAGTTTGAATGTTGTTCTTGAGTATCAATTGTAAAGGGGATTGTACACCCTTGTTCGTATTTTTGTGAGAGTTGTTCGTATTCTTGTGAGAGTTAATCTTTTTGTGAGTGGTTTTGGAGAGAAAATCACTTGAGAGTTAGGTGTTACTAGCACCGGAGTCAAAACTAGTTGGGTTAGGTGTGACTAACACCAGAGTCAAAAATAGTTGGAGCGATTGGGGATAGATTGCTCGTTGTAAAGGTTGTCTAGCACCCGCGAAGCTAGAAGATTGTAACTATTGGAGATAGTGCAGACACTTGGGGAGTGGACTAGGCCGTGAAATTGCGGACCGAACCACTATAAATCCTTGCGTTTGATTTCCTCTTCCCTACTCTCTTTATTTTGAGTTTTGCATATCAATATTGCATGAGTAGAATAGTATATCATTGAAATTGGAATTGTGGTTGAGTAGATTGAAATTAGTTTTTTAAATTCCGCATTATATTTGAGATACCCAATTCACCCCCTCTCTTGGGTTGCTATTTGGACCAACAATTTATTTGACCTCCTTAAACAGATTACGCAAGAAATATTAACTTAGATATTTTGTTTATTATTTTTCATTCTGATAAAAAAACTAATATCATTTTTTGTTTTTCTTACACTTATACGATCCTCTATTGGTCTGTGAATAAGTAAAGAAAATGATTTTAAAAAAAAAAGGGTTTACATATTTCAATACATATTTTACACTTCTAATACATATTTTAACACAAATTTTCAACCTTAACATCAAATACACATTTTAACACAAATTTTCAACCTTAACAACAGTTTAGTGGGATAATACATAGAAGGTGTTTGTTAGAGAGATAAGAAAGGGGGGAGACCGGGGAGTGCTTATCCACATGCTCCGTTCCAGTACGCAGTATAAGTCCTTATTTTTTAAAAAGGTAATTTCAAGCTCAAAAATCAAGAGTTTATTGAAATCTGAAAATATGCAATATGGATCTTGTTTGAAAGATCTCGATGAGATCTTTTATACGATGTAAAAAAAATTGAAAAAATAATTTTCATTTACATTATTTTTGGGTTTGAAAATGTGAAATAAGCTGTTTATTTTTTAAGAAGATTTCTGGAACGGAGCCTGAGTCACTGACCTATTCATATCAGCGCAACAAAACCAAAAATATGCATAGCACTTCTATATCTATCAACCAAGGAAAAATACAGCGACATCGCATCTTTTACTCTATAACCACAAATATGGTAGTTCTTAAACGAGTGTTTGTGTGACGCCTACCACACTCATGTGTAGGGAGTAAAAATGCAATGTCAGTACCATTGCTTCTCAAACTCTACCCACTATCCCCTCCTCAACTACTACATTTATTATTATTCTTTATCCACCCAAAATCTTATCCGTTCGGCAAATGAGCCGTAAGTGCGTGCGTAAGCGAAAATGTGAGTAGAGTGCTAGAATTGTGAGCGAAAACATTTTGAAAAATTATGCCAGTGTTTCCGGCAGGGAATAAGTTAAGAATATTTTTTTTGTTGTTAAAAAATTATAGGTAAGTGTTAGAAAAATGTCCACTTGTTTTTTCTGAAAAATTATGCCGCTAGGCTCCGTTCACTATATACCCGGGAAAATCATTTCATAGCCACGTTCACCCAGACCTGAATGCTCCCCCGCTTTTCTCCCCTCCTCCGCATCCTCCACCCGCCTTTCCCCGCCGACCTCATGGCGGCGCGCGCCGTTTCGCGCTCCTTACCCTCCCCCATCACCGCCTACTTTCGCCACTCTTCTTACTCGACTCTACTTCCATCTCCAATCCGTTTATGCGCCTCGCCCTTGTGTTTGGACTCCTCGGTGTTCGGTTGGAGGCTCAGCGATTCGCGACGCGAGGATCCGAGCGTCCCGAGGGGCCTTTTCGAAAAGTTGTTTGCGGCAGAGAGAGGGTACAGGAAGGTGCCGCGGGGGAGGCGGAAGCCGGCGAGGAGGAAGCGGAAGGAGTTGGAGCTGATTGTTGATATTTGCATCGAAGAACAATTGCCCGACGATTCGGAAATTTCGGTATCTCCTTCACTGTCTGTTTTTGTACTGTATATGCATCAGTGTATGATAGGCTCCGTTGATTTGTCAAGAATGTTGTCTAGGATATTGATTGTCGCGAAAATAGTATATTGTGTTTGCTCATTTGACGAAATATTGGTGAAAGAAGTTGAAAATATATCAGCTCTGATTGTCTGGTCCGCTAAACGAGAACTTAAATGATTGGCAAATGCTATGGTGTCTACCCTCACGATGTCTCCGTTATGTCTCTTGTAGTTTTCGGTTATGCCTTTTGAGGTTTCGGTTATGCCTCTTGTGATTTTCGGTTATATCATGTGTGGTTCCATGTTATGCCGCGTGGGTTTTCGGTTATAACATGTGTGGTTCCATGTTATGCCATGTGCGGATCGGTGTGTTGTGTGTTGTATAACATGGAACCACAAAGTGCATAACCGAAAACCACAAAAGGCATAACCAAAAATCACAAGAGGCATAACGGAGACATCGTAAGGGTAGACACCATAACATTATTCTAAAAAGATTACATACAATGAAGGAGAATGCTAATGTACCACCCCTTTGTCGGGAATATTGTATCCCTGCATTAAACCTAAGATGGCGTAAGAAAAATATACGAATGGCATAATAGAAACCCCAAAAAATGGCGTAATAAAATAGTACCATAAAATGGCATAACATTTACCTGAATAAGACATAACGCTTGTATCATGCATAACATTTTCAAAATCACTTTTTTTACGGTGTCCCTCGTGATAACATTCATCAATAAATGGTATAACATCTGCCACGAAAAGACATGACATGTTATGGTTTGGACAAAAAACTGCAGACACTAAAATCTCGGTGCGGCTCAATCGCTGTCCATTTAGTCGAGATGAAACATAATACTATGGATTAAATTCAAGATCTTTTTCTCCTTTTGATTGCATGACTCAAATTTGCATTACACACTCCATAAGAGGGGGATACTTTAGAATTCCCCGTCAATGAATTCTTTTTATTTAAAAAATGTTCATTTCTTTTTAAAATACATTCTTTTTTAACTTCTTGTTTTACAGACCATAATATCTTTTTGGGGCAGAGGGAGTAGTTGTTAATTACTCTGTAGGAAACTAGTTGAAAAATGAAGCTCATTGAAAATCTTTTATCTCATGTAATGTAATTCTGGTGGGAGAGTTAAAGACAAGGTCCAAACATTACCTACTAAAACAGTTAAAAGATGCAGGAAACTCATTGAATTGTTCGAGGTTGATGATAGATTGATAATACGACGATGTGGGCCTGGCCATCCTTCGTTTGCTGTCAACAGTCGAAAATTATAGGCCGTTTTATGTGGCAGTGATTCTTATTCACTGAGACTATGATGTTTGTGTATTTGCTTGTCCGTAATTTACATGATTGAAATGTTAGTTTGCCCAACCTGTGTCCACAGTCATTTCCAAGATAGATTTTTCTCGATAAGTGTACTACTCTCTCAGTAAATTGCTGTAAACTCAGAAGAATTTGGTTTGAGGGATATGGGACCACTTCCTGCAGAAGGATATTATAAAGGAAGTAAAAAGTAATGTGAATTTGCTAGACTACCGACACGCGGTATCACCAACTGATGAGAAATCTAATTTTGAGGTAGTGAGAATTGCATGGTTGAGTTAGTGGGGACAATGGGTGTCCAATTGCCCATCCAAACTCGTTTGTGATTTTTAATGGGCCACTGACCAAGTAGGATGGTGTTACTGTTGCAGTTAATTTTAGCTTTTTCGTTCATAAGAGAGTGCGTAATGGTGCATGATTTAGACCCACCGGCCAATAGTAAGGCGGGGCAGCTTGTCACAGATTTAGAATCTGACTGAGCAGGATAGTTCAATAGTGTAGCTCTCACGTGATGCTTAAGTACTTGAAAAGGAGGCTAACAATGATGTCATTGTTAATAGAATGTACCGTTATAATGCTCCCTCCAAAAGGAAGGAAAAATAATTTAGCATTAAACTGGACTACCATTCCGAAAGCATTTTTATTTTATGTTTATAATTAACTTCTGCAAGAATACCGTTAGAAAGCATTACACGTGGTAGCTTAGAAATCAAGCCAGATGTGTGGAGCCACTACTATAGTACCCTTGAAACAATCAAACTGAAACAAAAATGAACCTCGAATGGCAAAACTAAAAAGTCTACAACAAATAGCTGAAATGATGCTTTCTCTTTTCTTGGCATTGAAACTTATGTAACTGGAGTATAACACTACCTGACTAGTGAGGTGATGAACTGGCCAACGAAGCAAACTGGAAAATGGTTAGATTTTGTGAATAGATTGTCTGTGGCAAATGATTCCCACGTCCCACGAATTCAATACTCGAAATTATTGCTGTCTCACTTGTGCATATATCAAATCAAGAACAAGAATTTCAAAGAGAAGTTGACAGTGGACTCATATGGGTATTCTCTTTCCCTATTCTCCCCATAACCATGGCAGTCTATGCATTCCCATCTTAACAACCTTTTGGACGCTGAACGATCCAATTTGGACCACCAAAAGCAAGTCATTTACTTATTGATTTGATTCCCCTTAGAGAAGGAGATTTGTCCTACTTTCCCTTAATCGGTACCTCTTTCTTATTTGCTCATTACGTAACTTCCCACACGGTGTAAAGCTTCTAGTGGGATGTTTATCCTAAATAATCTGTCATGTTTAGGCCATTTAGCTATTTTGTTTTATGTGCTGACTTTTCTGCACATTGTAGGGTATTGCAGAAATACTCCGTCTAAATGCTCCCATGGCAATGAAGTTGGCACTTGGTCGCCTAAAGGATCTGAAGTCCAAAACAAGAGATCTCGCTATAGATGATGTTGGTTGTTTCGAAAGTGTTGAGTTATCATTAGTTTTTTGCAATGATGAGTTCATTCGCCAACTCAACAAGGAATGGAGGGATGAAGACCATGCTACTGATGTTCTTTCCATGTCGCAACATGTTCCTGAACTTAAAATTCCAATTGTAAGACCTCATTCATTGTGTGTGGAATCTCCTTCGAGGCAAAAACTTGAGATGCTCTTTATTGCAGCTCATGTTAGGCGACATTGTAATTTCTGTCGAGACAGCTGCAAGGCAAGCAGAGGAAAGGGGGCACTCTCTTGTTGATGAGATACGCATCCTAATGGTTGGTTTACCAATATCTTTGTCAAATTACACCAATGATCCCATATCTACATACCTAACTGTTTTGCTCCTCTAGTATGCATCTAGTTTCCTTCAAATGTTTAGGGCTTCCTCTTTTCCTATTACATGGCATTCATATTTTTATGGTTTGAGATTTTGTACTTTTTGGTTCTTTTAGATAATCAAACTGCCGCACAGAACGCCACAGACACTCTTAACTATACTTTAGAAAATATGTGATTTGCTAAGACAAAGCAACTACTTCGGGTGCTTGGTTATGCTGAATGATATGTGAGGCGGAGGGGCATATGCTATTGGTCTCACCTCTAGAGATGTTATGAGAACAACTAAACAAGTCTCATGTGCAACCCCCACTTCCCACTTCTAAATAGGATTAAATAAAAATATATTTTTCTGCATCGATCTAATTCTAGGCCTGTATAATGTGGTACCCTCGTCTTGTGTTAACTGATTAAATTTTATTTTTGTTCGTCATTTTGTTAGAGTACTTGCGGAGAGAAATGAATAAAGGGAACAGAAACAAATTCAAGGACAGTAGAAACAGAGTGGTTCTATAATCAACTCTTTATCTCTGCTAACCAATCATTTATTAAACAGGGAACTGTAATTGCTTTGATGGAGAATCCTGTTGTTTGGAAAGGAAAAGTGTGTAGGGTGTTAATAACCCTAGCACATAACAATTTTATTTATATAGACGACTCACATATTAAATCAGTAAACTAAGCAATGTGGGACTATTACTAATACTATATTCTAACACTCTCCCTCGAGCTGGAGACTCTCCAGCTTGTTACATATCAACCAACGAAACAATTACCTCAACTACTAACAGCAATAACGAAAACAACCAACTTGTTGAAAAACAATGGAACAACTTTCAATAGCAACGACCAATGAACGACTTCAACCAACGAAACGACTTCAATGAACGAAACGACTTCAACAACTTCAACAACCAACCAACTTCAACGACCAACAACCAACGAACGATTTCAAAGACCAACGAATCAACAAATGAATTCAACAACCAATGAACGATTTCAACAACCAACGAATCAACGAACGAATTCAACGACCAACAAATGATTTCAACGACCAACGAATCAACGAACGAATTCAACAATCAACGACCAACGAACGAATTCAACGACCAACGAACGAATTCAACGAAATAATTTCAATGACCAACAAAACCAATTTCAACTACCAACTTCAACGACCAATAACAACCAACTTCAATTACCAACCAACAACCACCAACTTCAACGAAATAGATGATAAAACAAGATATGTTACCGCGCTCACTAAAAGCATGGCCAAAAACCCGACCACGATACACAGAATCACGCCTGCAACCATGACCATGGCTGAATGAAGAACCACACCCACCAGAGACAGCGGAAACAGAATCAAATTTCATTGCAAATATGTCACCGTGCAATGATAGGCAACCAACGGATCAAGCACTAATATTCCACCAACTAAAAATAAGCATCAAACAACTACCAACAATACCAATACGAATATACCTTCGGCAACCAAAAGCAGAACCATAGAACAGATCTGACCAGCCATGAGTGATGAAACAATACTAAACAGCGATGAACAGTACCAACGATGAACAGTAATCATTGAACAGTACCAACGATGAACAGTAATCTGTGAACTGTGCCGATGGTGAACAGTAATCTATGAACAGTGGCTAATGGCTATAATTTCAGTTAAGTGTCCGATTTGGGATTTCGATGGGTGGAAGAGATTAGGGTTATGATAGAGGCTAGGATTAGGGTTGTGATTTTAGGGTTTTGTGGTGAGATGATGATGGCGGTAGAGGGTGGCGGCTAGGGTTTTGTATATCTAAGGTGGATGGTGAACCTGCTCTGATTCCATGTTGTTTGGGAACGAAAAGTGTGTAGGGTGTTAATAACCCTAGCACATAACAATCTTATTTATATAGACGACTCACATATTAAATAAGTAAACTAAGCAATGTGGGACTTACTAATACTACATTCTAACAAATCCCACATTGCTTGGGTACGGAATGGGCTGTCGGACTCTCCACCTAATTGCTTAGGCTTTTGTGTTAGACTTAAAGTTTTTCATGGTTTATCCGTGGCAGGTACATGGGTTGTTGCATCTCTTGGGGTTTGATCATGAGATTAGTGATGAAGCTGAAGCAGAAATGGAGGAGGAGGAGGAATTGCTGTTGAAGACTCTTGGGTGGAAGGGGAAAGGATTGATCCGAAGTGCTTATGATGCTGATCATGGAACTACTCATTTGGATAACACAGATGGTAATTTCAATGGTATAATTGCCCGTACCTTTTTTTTTTAATCATCTAATAAACATTCCTCTTGGCCAGCCACATTCTTTACCCATTAAGCTATATTTGCTTATTTGTGAGGTTGCAGAGTCTTACACGTTAATTGTTAAAAGACAGGAAGAAACAAGGCAGTCTACGATTCTACAAGCCAAAGTTTAGCTACATCTTCTGTGATATGGATGGTGAGACCTATCTGAAATGCCTCTGTTTATTGTTGTTCTTTGAATTTATCATCTGCTTATGTTGCTTTACTATTCAAATACAAGGCACACTGCTGAACAGCCAAAGCCAAATTACTTCAACTACGGCACAAGCTCTGAGAGAGGCCTCTTCAAGGGGTCTTAAAGTGGTGATAGCCACTGGTAAGGTAAGCCGTAAATGCAGATGGGATTTTACCCTCCATTTTCTTTTTTGCTGCTGGTTAATTTTCCTTCTACCAGATACTGATTCTTGATTGACACATAATGGTTACTTAGTGATACCTTTTGGAACAGACTCGTCCAGCTGCCATAAGTGTTTTAAAGACGGTAGACTTAGCAGGAATAGATGGTATTATTTCAGAGTTTTGCCCTGGAGTCTTTGTGCAGGTTTTCCTCTAACCCTACATCCTTTTTATATTTTGCATGTTTGGGTGCAGACATGATACATTGCTCTTATGGTATCTAAAAGCGTAGGCTATAACTTTCTTTACTTACTAAGGGTTTTGGAAGATGGCAGGTTCGGGAAAGAATAAGCTTTGGGTATATAGGGCTGTACGTAGTATGTATTTTGTATTGAAGGTTCTACACTCTACCTGTTGGTTTCTGATGAGTGATGGCTCTATGCCTCTATGCATTATGGGGTTTCAGACAGGGACAGCAAAATATTGAATAATCCCAAAGGAATTCAGAGGGAAGGGGGAGGATTATAATCATATAATGAAAAGAAAACAAAAATGTGGAGTTCTACATTCTATAGAAGCCTACTGGGTTGCAACTTCTCCTGCTCAGCAAGAAAACAAAAATGTGGAGTTCTCGCATCTCGATTGTATACGTAGTTCCACATATGAATATGCTTACAGAACTATCCATTCCGGACTCTAAACCTCTGCAACAGTTAGTCTTGCCATGAGGCAAACTAATTTGAGCCGAGTTATCCCCTGAGCTGAGCTAGAGTGTGCCCAGAGGGCAGAATAACCTTCAATTGTCACCACAGTTAACATGCTACCATTACTTCAGCAGGACTGCTGGTGACCCCTACTGTTAAGTGCTATGAATTTGTTATTTTTGCACAGTAGACAATTAAATTGCAAACTTGAAAGTTTCTACAATGAGTCAATGACCATCCAATGTACCTAAAGGAGCCAAGCCCCTATTACAAGGCGCGCCTTGGGATTATTTGAAAAGCCTTAATGAATTAAAATTGCCACGTCTTGGTTGAACAGGTGCCTGGACTGCATAATTCGCCTTGGACGGAAGCACTTGACCCGGTTGATTTAGATGCTTGTTGCAATAACTTGTGTAACATCATGTTCTGCACTAACATTGAGTTTGTCTCATCACAGAAATAAAATATCTATATGGGTATCAGGGTATGTTTGTAGCAACGAGTCTTTTATGCGAAGGATATAAATAACAACAAATTGGCTCCTGAGGTTTCTTTAATATTTGTTTTTGGCCCCAGTGGCATGAATTGTCGCATGCTAGAAGAAACTTGAATCATTTAGTCTTGATACCAATGAAATGTTACCAACACGTTTAGTAATTTTTTTCAAGGAAAGCATTATGCCAATTCATTTGGCACATTGTTTTGTTTTCTGCACTCTTGAGATGTTCTTTCTATCTAGCTAGCTTGATCCGTCTACGTGGTTGATACGATCTACTTTTCATTGCCTCTTGCCATTAATTCTCTGTTTGATTCCAGGGATTGCTTGTTTATGGCAGACAAGGTCGGGAAATCTTTAGAAGCAATTTAGATCTTAATCTCTGCAGAGAGGTAATAGTGTTGTATTAGTAAATTTTCTGGAGGTGTCCCAGTTTTAGTTTGTTCATTAGCGTATGATGTTATCAACTGG
This sequence comes from Rhododendron molle, assembly GCA_025413875.1. NCBI lineage: Eukaryota > Viridiplantae > Streptophyta > Magnoliopsida > Ericales > Ericaceae > Rhododendron > Rhododendron molle. Next base: position 31,179,050 of record CM046398.1, on the reverse strand, counting down.
CGTAAACAAGTATAGGAAAATAAATTCTTTGGATGGATCATGGTCAGTGTTGCTTTGCGCTGGAGTTGGAAAATAATTCCCATCTTAATATAAAGACTAGCCTCTTGCTGTTCAGCTGTACTGGGTCTTGAGCTGTCTTTCTCTTGTGCAAAACTTTGTTAACTTATTATCTGTAGCAAAGCGTCAGACTTCTGCTTCTGGGCCTGGTTTTAGGTGACAAGCAATGCTCTTGTTGCGTGGTGCTTTGTCAGTGATTTGTAACTTGTGTGCTTCTTCGGGTTCGTTTTGATCCAGCTTTTACTTGGTTGCTGAGAGAGTTTATTAGTCATTCATACAAGTAAACGGATAAAACTCATAGGAGTAGTTGTTTGCTTTCCCGCTGGCCCTTTATTAGGCAGGTTTTCTGTGGCTTCAAACCAATTAAGATGTCAAAAGCTCTGAAAGTTGATCTCCTATGAACCTAAGATATTAAAAGGTATACACCCTGACAAGGATATGTGAACTCACAAGCCTATCTTGATGAGTCATGAAGGACAGCTTACTCTTACTGAGGTTATAAGAACTCCTATGTAACAGAGAAGTGAAGATTTTCGCTTTGTCCCAATTGCAGGCATTTATTTACTCTCTGAGGCGTGAAATTCCACTTATTGCATTCAGTGAGGATCGTTGCTTAACATTATTTGGTCACCCTCTTGTGGACACACTTCACACTTTATATCATGAGCCTAAGGTATGCGATTCACTGATTTGCTTATTTCTTCGTCTCCCAGCATAATCGCTTGATTGAGTGCCTAATTGACCCTTTTTATTACTTGGTTTGCATGAATATTTTGGGCAGGCGCAGATCATGCCTTCCATTGAGCACCTCTTGTCTGGGATTGACATACAGGTATGGTGTTTAAATTGGCAGTTCTCTTTTTTGGGCTTGGACATAACATACCGTTGGGTGGCCCAAATGTTTTTAACACTAGTAGGTGCACTTTTATTGATTCAAAATTTCACAATGCCCCTCAAGTATGCCCATGCACACATTTCACTTTGAGTGTGGCACTTAAGTTGGGCTGCTTGCCCATATCACTGCTATGGTCTCTTTTAGTCTTTTTTGTTAAGTAATAATCTCATTTTTGACTGAGATTTCCGTTTGGAATGCAGGTGAGAAAAGAAAAGATTAGTGTTAGTTTGTTACTCACCTATCTCACCACTTCAAATAAAAAATGGAATTGGGATTTTATATGTGCATCATTCTCTTCATTACCTGACAATTCTTCTCATTTCCAACTTTAAACAAGTGAGGGCACCCCATTGGGCTGTCGTTACTTTAGGAAGCATGCATGATTTTTTAACCTTATAAGCAGATCATTTTTATGTCTCTTCTGGTAATCATGGAATGAGAAGTAGTGCTTGTCTTATGTGCATATGTTATCATCTGGAGGGAGAACATTGTCCTAGTAATTGGTACCCTCCTGGTGATCAAGTTACAATGAATCATGATAATATCTTATAGTTTGTGTTGTCTTTGGTTTCTCTTGCTGTGTGGCACATGATCATCCAAATACACAGAAGTTGATATTCTTAGACACTGCCGAGGGAGTGGCTACTGCACTGCGGCCCTACTGGTCGGAAGCTACTAAAGAACGTGCTACTGTTGTGCAAGCTGTGCCAGATATGCTCGAAATTGTACCCTCTGGAACGTCAAAAGGAAATGGAGTAAGAATGCTACTCGATCATTTGGGAGCCAGTCCAGAGGAGGTACGTGCCAACAATTTTTTTTCTTGTCTCATTGTTTAATCATCAACCAAAACACTTCTAAATGTGTCTCCTTCAGCCTGAGTTCCATTAACCGGAAATAAGAAAGAAAAGAGGTGACAAGAACCGATTTTTTTTTTATTTTATGAGTGGACGAGACGGGAGGAATACTAGACAAAGGGGACAAGGAGTTCACCAAAAGAAAATATAAGCAAGCAAAGCTAATTAACGGATCAACATACAACTCACACACTGCCCTTCAATCTCTAGAAGTAAAATGGATGACAGCGGGAATTTGCTTAAATGAGGAAGAAAAGGAAGCCCAAAATGACGCTCTATTCCACAATGACTCGATGTCCTTGAACTTGTGCAAAAAAAAAAAAAAACCTAGAGTTCTGCTCCAACCAAATACGGAAGAAAATAGGAGTGAAGATATTCTACGAACCCATAACATTTTGCTTTATCTTACGCTGTTGGTTGTTGAAGGACATCTGAACCTGTTGTCTGGAAGTGCTGGAGAAATAAGAAATGGCTGTATGAATATCACTCTTATTAGCTGTTCATTTGTTTTTCAATTTTTGTGGTTTTAGATTATGGCTATTGGTGATGGTGAAAATGACGTTGAGATGCTTGAGTTGGCTTCTCTGGGCATTGCTCTCAGTAATGGATCAGACAAGGCAAAAGCCGTAGCTAACGTGATTGGTGTCAGCAATGATGAAGATGGAGTAGCCGATGCCATCTACCGCTATGCATTCTGAGCTTTTCGGTTCAAGCAGAAAGAGGATGAACTGGCATGACTTATTTTACGTCGGGCCACAACACATGCTCAATAATTGTTGTTTAATTTGTCAGCTAGTGAACAGAAATGTCATTTTTTTTTTAATCATTACAAATATGTCATTGTTAACATATCCTCGGTAGGCTCATTTTTTTATAGATGGATTTATTGCATCTCGGAATAAGATCTTTTGTTTCAAGGGTCAACTTGCAAGAGATATTGACAGGGTGGCAACCCGTCAGTTTTATGAGACCAGATCCCCTGTCCCAATGAAATCCGGACAGGGGCATGTCCCAGTGCTCCGAACCGTTGATCTCGCAAATTGACGGTTGAGATTTGCCGAACACTTTCTGGTCCAAAACAATGTCGATTTGGCTCGGCAGATCTCAGCCGTTGATTTGTGAGATCAACGGCTTGGAACACTGGGACAGGCTCCTGTCCGGATTTCACTCGGACAGGGGATCCTCGGTGCAGTTTTATTATGTACCCTTCTATGTGCAACTTTTTTTTTTGTGGAGAATATTAATGGTAGAACTATGTTTCAATCATATATATACTTGAGCTCTTTCAAGAAGGCCTCATTTTGCTAAAGTTCTTATATTTTAAGTATTTATTTTTCGCTTTACGAGATAGGTTATTCTCTCATAATACGTCACCTTTAATTTAAATTATAAATACTTATTTTCCTTAGTGTAACGGGGCCTAAAGATCCTTTAAGTATACACCTGAAATGTCACGGCAATTATCTCTGTGTTAACAATGGGAAAAATTAAGTGGAAGAGATGTACGAATTGAGTTTTCCACCAGACAACAGAGTCATTTCAAAAATCAAGAGAATGTTAGTGCTCCTATTTAATGAGTGAACTGAGAATCCCATTTTGAGAAGGAATTTTGAGAAGGAATGAAGCAAAATTACATGAAGGCAAACAAGGCAAATAACTTTAATTTTTTCCATTGACTAGTCAGAATAGACACAAATTTGGAACATTTCAAAAAGGAAAGATAAACTAACATTTTGGGACAGGGAGTGTAAATTAAAGCGAAAATACTTCCAATTTCCATTACCATAACGTTCAATGCATTATGCATCGATGACTTCAATGGGAAGAGCTAAATCCCAAGTGGAGCTTCACCTGTCAAAATTGGCATCCCAAGTCTCTCCAATCCTACCTTCAAATGTATAGCCAAAAATCTTCTTGGATTTGGCATCAACCCATTTGCCTCAAAATTGACACAAGCTTCCAAATGCAAAAGTGACTTTTTGATAACTAACAGTAAATACAAGCCCTTTTGAGTTTTTTAGATTATGAGAGCAAAATTGACACATGATTGGAGAGGAGGAATGTCGTCAAACTTGAAGGTGTTAAATTGCCACATCATCCTTCAACTTCAAAAGTTTTTGTCATCTTCAAATTTAAACCAAAGGTCGAGGATAAGAATGAATTCAATGAAGCCGAGGAGCCTTTGCTTCCACGGGGTCGAGAACTGGGTGGGGTTCCAGCTGAATATTGTGTAATCAATGCTCAAAACTGGAGCCAAGGTATGAGAACACACACACAAATGTGTGCTGATTATATGCATCGACAAATTATGTCGACATCATCAATATCGACGGAGTAAAGCAAATTTGAATCAGCTCCCAACAGTAAACAAGATAATAAGAGACCAATCAAACGAAAACACTTGCATTAAAGCCCGAAAAACTTTGATTGTCTACAGATGAGTAAATATTGACATTAAACCCAAACCGAAGGGCGCGTACAATAACATCATTTCATACAAGGAAGAGACCATATTCTTCCTTTTGCAAGCAGCAATTCACACCCCAAAGTTGTTCAATACTTGTCAAATACGTAAATACTGCACCATTGCAACAACCCCAACTTCTAGTAGATAGATGCAAGCACCCAAAAGAAAAGAGGCAGCCAAAAAAAGAAAAGGAAAATAATGCAAAAAAGAATAAAGCATACGCATGACTAGAGACCCTGCTCAATGAGATAATCACCCAGCCTTTCCACAATCATGTTGCACTGGCCAGGAGCCATAGGTTCATCATATATTCCAATGATCAAAGCTTGATTGGTCTTCTTGATAGTTATACCACCAGGGCCCTGAAACCAATCCATTATCGTAGTTAAGTTTTGCCCAACCGAGACAAGAAATATGGGCATCTATGACTTATGTCGTCAGGTTTAAAATTTATAGACCAAGGCCTATTGTCACAATCTTTTCAGACTGAAATATGCTACCAGAAAAAGATTGTTCCAAAACATGGGAATTTTTCTATTTTGACAGGGAAATTACAAAAAAATCTAGTGAGACTGAGTACAAGTTTGGCAACAGTAAAAAGTGGTCACTCCGCACAATGTTATACACTCAGAAAAATGTGCTTTTACATAACTATTGTGGAAAAACATATATCTACTGGACGTCTAGTAGCCCAAAGAAAATTGATCTATGTATTTTAGGCAATGTGATAAACTGCGTTCCCAATTGATAAATCGAAAAGAGCTGTGTTAATACAAATCAGGACAATAAAGCCCATAGGTACACAGTAATTTGGTCAATTAAGTGAAAAGGCAAGCTGCCAGATACCAGTGAGGAGAACACAAACTGGCATTAATACAACTCTGCAAACACAGAACCAAGTCACAGTGGCAATAATGACTTGTGCAGAGAACCGCGTCCCAACTAACCGGTTCAAAGTTGAAACATTTGAAAATGCTTTCTTATATTAATATAAGAACAAAGCATGAAAGAAATAGTGTCTGAGTCAATTGACTCATTACCTTCTTTCCTCTTATGACAACCCCTGCTTCTCCTTGGATCACCATATATTTTGTGCTACCAAGGTACAAGCCAGTTGGTGCAAGTGTTCCAGGTTCAGCAAAATCATTCATAATACCTGTTATTTCCTCAGGCTTAAACTGCAAAAGCGATCAAGTGAAAAACAAAGAAAAAATTATTAGGACTAAAATACAAAGAAAACTATTATGCTGATCAGTTGATGCCATTGAGACTGCAAGTGGATGGTCGAATTACTTAGTTGGAATGCAGAGCAAGGCCATGGATTCCTCGTTATATCCACAAAAATCAAGGCATAGTTTCAATTATTGAAAACAGATTCAAAATTAATGAAATATTCCAAACTCGTGAATATTCCAGTCCGGTACATGATCTTGATTCTTGAGAAGATTGTAGAGGTAAATATCACCCAATAATTTATCTTCAACAATTCGAAAGATTATCACAGACACATAATACACCTCACCAAAATAGCTGATACTTGCCACCAAGTTGCAAATTGTTGTTACTTGTTACTCCATGAATATTGAACACATCACCCCCAATTTCAAGCTCTTAATCGATACGATGGCGTCCTCCCACATCATACCAGGGGCCATACAACTTTTGACGAGGACTTTTGCAATTAAAGTGACTGGATTAAGAGATGATAGCTTATTTATGAAGTACACAACATTATAAATTTGCGGGCTATAAAATGTGCTTTTGCCAACTCTCAATTTCTTCCAAAACAGTAATTAACCGAGAACTTAATCCGAACCCAGAAAATGCATGATCAAAATGACAGGAGCACTAAAATCAAATTCTTCATTCTTGAGTGTTTCAGGACGACTTTTTGAAAACCCTACGTTGCTGAAGTAGCTTGAACTTGCGGTGCTTACTCCTTGTCCACATCTCCTTTCCCTTTTGGTTAAGTGAAATTGTCCTCGAAGTTTATCGTCTCTGGTCCAGTTATAGGAGAACTGAATACGTCTATAGATGTACGTATAGCAAATGCAGAGCAGCATTAGCAAAATCACCTCCTTAAGGGTTTTTTTTTTTTTTTTTGTAATAATACGACTAGTTAGACCGTTTCTCGATTTGTGCAAGTCATCCTTGCGCGGGAATCATGCTAATCTTCTCTGTATCGTTCCAATATTATTGAATGTCCCGGAAGGGGCACATACATATACACGTAAATAATCAAGTACGCACATAGACAAACTCAGATGAAAAGTTGGAGGCAACAACAGCTTTGCCAGCTTATGCCCTTGACGTATGAATTTATATCTAAGTCCATGTATATTACTTTTATTCACTTCAGCATGTTGTATTTACATAAATAGGATAGATACTCTAAGAGGATCTCTAGTCGTTACTCAGAATGCGACACCGATATAGATGTGCGTAAAACACCCAAAAAGAGATGTCAAAAACCATCAGGTGGTGCGTGGATCCCTCCAGACCCTACACAGCTTCTCCCTGGTTTGTCCCTTGAATTGCTACATATCAAATGAACATTTTCTTCCAATTGAGTTAAAATTCAGAGTCAGCAGCTGGAGATGGCCAAACCTCCCAAGAACTCAATACCGTCATGATATTTGCGAATTAGAGGGACTAATTGCCTATTGGTAATAAGCTAAGAAGCTAGTCAAAAGACTGCCAAAGCCAATGAAAGCCTAAAATTAAACCTGATCAGGTACCAAGCAAACCGAAAACCAAAAAGTGCCGAAGTCACACAAAAGCCTAAAAACCTGATCAGGTACCATTACCAAGCATACCCCAATCAAAATTAACCACGAAAATTGAAAAACAACTAAAATCCCATCATTTTCACAGTAAAAAAAATAATAATAATAAACGAAATGGGAGGCAGATCAAGGTATCGAGCCCATTTTCTCAGTACTAAAGAACAAGTAAATCCAAAAGGTTCCAAAATGAAATAAACCGCCAAGGAAAAAAGTTGATCAGTTATCAGCAGACCCAAATCAAAATTAGCTAAAAATCAAACTGATAACAATCGTTACAACTAAAATCTCGTCATTTCAATTGCAGCACATCCATAGACTGAGACAAAAAATACTAAACATCATGGTGGGTCAGATCATGGTATGAATCCCAACTCCAGTAAATCTAAACATACATAGAGAGAGAGAGAGAGAGAGAGAGAGAGAGAGAGTGTTTATGTATGACCTGAGGGAAGGAGGCGCTCTGGGCCCAGACGCTGCCGTCTTGGCCGAGGATGGCGGCGGAGGTGAGGGTGTTGCCTTCGATTTCGTACATCAATTGCTCGTCCACGTACGATTGCCACGACATCTTTCCTTTCTACTGTACTTCTTCGACCCTTCTAGCTTAGAAAAAACCCTTTCCTGCTCGATTTCTTCTTCTTGGATTGATTTCGATGGTGGGTTTTGAGTAGCAGGTGGGTCTTGTGATAGTAATAACAAAGAAAGAAAGGGAAAGTTGGGGAAATTCCACTATTTGACGTTATCGTCGGTTGTTCCAAAAACACAAGGGGACAGAGTTGCGTTGAAAATAAGCTCCCAAAAAAGCACCTTCCAGACTTCCAGTTCCAGATAAATTCAACTGTCTCTCTCTCCGCCTAGGAGTAATAAAAATGGTCATTCCTCGCGCTCAAAGTTTTCGTACGCGGTCAGATGGTGTTCCGGTTTTTTCAAAAAAAAAAAAAATTTTAGAAAAAGAAGGTAATTTCAGATTTAAAAATTATGTATTTACGCAAATAATTTTTCTATCAATATGAATCTTGTTTGATAGATTTCGTTAAGATATTTTAAACGGTGCAAAAAAAATTAAAAAAATATTTTTTATTTTCATTATATTTGAGTTTGAAATTACGTGAATTTGAAAAAAAAGTACTGGTAGAAAAAGTGGAACACCACCTCAATTTACTTTTTTGCTTTGATAATTTAGGGGTTATTGGACTAAATAAGTCACTTGGTTTATTTATTTATTTATTTTTTTTTGCATTTCTTAGTTTTTTGTTAATTTTTTGAGAATTATTGCTTATTCATGATAAGAGGAATCTAAAAAGTAAAAAAATTAAGATCGAGATTCATTTTTTTTGAATAAAAACAAAAAAATTCGCTTATTGGCTTATTTTTGTCTTTATTCAAAACAATTAGATTTCCATCGTAATTTTTTTATTTTTAGATTTCTCTCGTTATGACGAAGCAATAATTCTCAAAAAATTGATAAAAACTAACAAATACGAAAAAAATTGAATAAAGAAAAAAAAAAGCCATTCGGCTTATTTAGCTGAACAACCCCTTATTCGATAGATTCGACAAATGAAACGTTTGAATCATCAAGATAACATTTCGATTGAGCATACGTAAGGGTGCAAACAGTCCCATCTTTAAACTCTATCAGACTCGGCAAAGCTCGACATAATGTCGGTCTCATTCAAGTTTGCTTAAGTTCGATTTGAGCTTGAGCACTTTAACTCGAGTTCGTCTCACTCATTACAGCTCCGGCTTCGCTCGTTAAATTCTAACAATCCAAATCCAAGATAAAAGCCCTTAATTTTTATTTTATTCGTTAGATATCAATACTGTACTACCTAATGTAAGTCAAAATTAAAATATGCATAGAACACGATTAATAGGAAATTAAAAACTGATAAGCGACCAAGATTGCATAATCTTGGAGCTTAAAGTTTCCTAAATTGTGGCGTATGTGAACCTAAGTTATCGTTTTTATCTCATTTTGCGCGTAAGGTTGTTTTGCCAAGTTTCAGGTTGAACGTGGTTTAACGGCGGTTTTTATCGCCAAGGATAGCTCATGGAAGCATCCAAGTGCCCGAGGCCTTGTGGCGGCTTCCCATCAACTTCCGTCGGGTGATTAATGAAGTGTCTCAAGCCATCGGGTGGTCGTCGGGCCTTGCAGACCAAGGCAAAACAAAAAACTGGAATCTGCCAACTTGGTACCTGTACTGTGATTTGGCCAGTACCGGTACCTACTCTGCAGATTTCACACGTTTTGTTTACTTTCTCAACTTTCCATTCATGGAATGTTTTCCACTTCTGGTGTGTTATGGGATATTTATTGTGAGAGGAGGGCTTGTTTTGTATAAATATCTCTCTCTCTCTCTCTCTCTCTCTCTCTCTCTCTCTCTCTCATTCATTACCTAGATACAAAGTACTTTAAGTCTTTGAGTTAAAAGTTCTTCCATAGCTTTTCAAGCTTTTCAAGTTGTAATTTCTCAAGAACTCATTAAGGTATTTGCTTTCCGTTAATTTCTCGAGTTTAAAGTTGTTTGTAATCCTTGAATTGTTATAGAAATCAAGTTTATTTCCGTGTTTATCGGTAAATCATGTTTTCGATACTTAGCATGATTTCTAGTCTTTTCCCAATGGGTGAGTAGTTAACCGGTAGGGTCTCGGGGTGAGGATTATTCTATGAATTAGTCGATCGAACGGTTTCGCTTAAATCTTTAGCTCGATTTCAACGTATTGAATGAATTTAACCCATGATTTCTAGTATTTGATCATGGAATTGGTGGCCTCTTTGATCAATGAGGTCTATCGGCTCATGCTACGTGCTTGATTAATCGTACGCGTGCGAACGATCCTTTTTCGTCTCTCACTTGCGTTAAATGAGTTCAGTTTGAATTAATACTTTGACTCGAGTTACAAGTAGTCTTCAGCTTTAATGCTTTTAGTGGAATCCGGACGGTTTCGGTCCACTCTTTAGTTAGATAAAGGAACCGTTTGAATGGCTGAATCGTGAGTAAACCGAGCTCTCTTGACTCGACCATCTTAGTCTATTTTCAATCCAAGTTTTTATCGTCATTTCAAATTAAAATCACCGAAGTTGGCTGCTTGAAAGCTGCAAAATCTTTTCATTACATCTAATCCAAATTAGCTTAAAAGATTTCTTCGTGGGAACGATCCGGTCTTGCCGGTATAATATGCTTTACAACAACCTAGCCCTTGCTTTATTTGGAGGGTAGGTTGCGGAGTTAAGCAAAAACCTTTTTTGGTTTTTGATGGGTGGGGATTGGGGAATTAGCACATCGAATTCGCTATTCATTTCAAAAAACCATAGAAGTGGGCCCTGTTCTGTTTTGTTTTTAAACTTTTATTTAAAAAAAATTTAATTTCGAACTCATATTATGAAAACGAAAAATAATTTTTTGATTTTTTTTGCATTGTTTAAAAGATCCCAATGAGATCTATCAAATAAAATCCATATTGGTAGGAAAATTATTTGCGTAAATATATGATTTTTGAGTTTAAAATACTTTCTTCTCTCTCTCTCTTTCAAATTGGGATGGTGTTGTGCAGTAGTATGCGCAGTACGGCACTACGCACATTCGAGTCGTCAGATCGTGCATCCGACAACTCGGATCTCATCTTGGTAATGAACGACTCTTGATCGTTAGTTGCCGAGATGAGATCAGAGCCGTTGAGTGCACGACCTTACGGCTCGAAGATGCGCAGCACGGTCACAGCGCAGTACCAAACCAAAGTCTCTCTCTCTCCCAACAACGCCACGTTCCCTCACTAGTCTCCACGCCAATCACTCCCAATCAAACAGCTAACTCCTTATTGCTAGGACAAAATGTATCGCCTTTTAAACATTGCATGGGCCCTAAAAATGAAAAATTATTCAATGTCATTGGGGTATCACCAGGTCTTGTTCCACCACATATTTTGATATGGGAATAAAAATAAGAGCGTAGACTTCATTTAATATGTGGTTGAAAATGGTCTAAGCATCCACGGGGCATGAAATATTCTCTCCTCAAAAATCCATGCTCCTTCAAAGAAAAACATGATTGGAATGCTTTATCATGTAGACTCCGCAAAGGAAAAACATTCTTTATAGAAAGATGCTTAGGTATTGATAACCATTTCCATTCGACTTGATGTTTTGTTTTTTTCGGATTATTTTACGCGTTGAACTCTATAAAATAATCGATTTAGATCACGTTTTTAAACTCAAAACAAAATAAGTCTGTCTTGCTCCGATCTCTCATGCAAAGATAAACGTTTCATATTAGTATCTTGAGAACGAATTTGGGAATGTTGTAGGGCATCCACGCCCTACAACGTGTAGTGTGATCAATTCGATCATTCATTTCAGCATGAACGACTCAAATTTAATCCAAAATCTTACAGATCAGAACTATCCATTGTTTGAATTAATATCCGAACCATGAACGGCCACCTCAACCGTACTATACTATGTACTATGTAGGGCACCCCCTACAGGATCCCCATGTCCCTTTAGAACGAGAAATTTATGGGTACCAAATAGGTATCATGTGGTCGTGCCGACGTGGTGTTCACTCGGCCTAAAAAATGTGTTGGATGGCCTAAATTGAAACTCTCTCTCCTTTTTCTTTCTCCAAATTCGAATCGTCCAAAATTAAAATAGACGGTCTAAATGTACTGAACATCTACAGGGCACCACTTGCTACCCACCCGATACTGAAAATTTTCTCATTTTCTCCTCGAGAACGAGACCCCATTCCCCATTACAGAGATAAGGAGGTGTTCCGTTTTCTGAAAAAGTTAACTTTTGGAAAAGAAATGTAATTTCAAGCTCAAAAATTATGTGTTTCCGCAAATAATTTTCCTACCAATATGGATTTTGTTTGATAGATCTCATCGAGATCGTTTAAACGGTGCAAAAAAAATTAAAAAATTATTTTTTATTTTCATTATATTTGAGTTTAAATTTTCTCATTTTCTCCTCGAGAACGAGACCCCATTCCCCATTACAGAGATAAATACTTCTACTATATAAAGATTCCATCCATCCCCGCCGACGCCTAGAAATGCAGACCCATCACGCATCACGAGGAGATAACCCCTGCTCTCCCGCCACGTGTCCCCCTTCCCCCACTATATATTCCCACACGGCCCCCACCTTCCCTTTTCCCATCACACTCCCGCAACCAACAGCAAACGTCCGATCACACTCTTCTCCATCACAGCCGTCCATCATGTCAGACCAATCCAAACCGTCGACCCAGAAGCTCCACGAATACGCCCCGGCATCACGCCAGGCCCTCCGGTTCCTAGCCGCGGCCGCGATCGGAGCTGGGCTCCTGTTCCTTTCCGGGCTAACCTTAACCGGGACGGTGATGTCCCTGGTCATCGCCACTCCAGTTCTAGTCTTGTTTAGCCCGGTGCTGATCCCGGCTGGGATCCTGACGCTGCTGGCCGCGGCCGGGTTCTTGTTTTCCGGCGGGTGTTGCGTGGCGGCGCTGATGGCGTTGTCGTGGATGTACAACTACTTGGCCGGGAAGCACCCAATGGGGGCGGATCAGGTGGATTACGCGAGGATGAGGATCGGGGACAAGGCGAGGGATATGAGGGAGAGGGCCAGGGAGTATGGGCAGTATGTGCAGCACAAGGCTCACGAGGCTACACAAACTCAAGGGTCTTGAACTGATCAATGGTGGCGGAGGCGGAGGCGGAGGCGGAGAGGCGGCGGCTAATGCATGCATGGGTTCTGTTAGGTGGCGCACTAGTTTGCACCTTTTTGTTGTCAATCTCTAGATCTCCTCTCATTCTCGAGTAATTATTCAATACTCTCGATCAACGTCACGTGGTGGACGTGCATCATCATGTGACGGTGTGACAGGAGCGCTGATCTAGTTTTCTTTCTTTCTATATATGGTTGTGCATGGAATAAGTTAAGTTGATGAGTTTATGTATTGTGGGATTTTCTGATTCAAATAATGGTTTCTTGGTGACTGATGAATGTGGTGGTTAGATTGATCAAGTTTCATGTGTAATCTCTGATGCAAAACATACTTGGGGTTCGCTTCTCTCTCTAGCAATGAAATAATGAAGATGTCCCTTATGTGCAGATTTGTGGCATATGCACGTAATTGACGTACGTAAGATACATAGAAAAATTTACTACTGAAATACATTTGGCCGGTTATGTGTTTTATTCTCTCCGGCCGGCGGCGTTGTGGGTATAATAGGGTTGATTACATTGTTCGTGACGGTTTTGTCTTGTTTTAGCCCTATGTTAGTATGTTTGTGTGCTGACGTTTGGGTTTCTGGGTATTGCTGACCGATCTGTGTCGACCGTCGTTTAGCCGATTTAGGATGCGATCTGGCCAGAGGGGTTCCGTTGCCGTTTTTTTGGCCTTGTTGGCCTTTGTTTTCCCCTTTCTTTCTAGCCTCAAGGTGTTTGCATGAGGCAAAGTGACAGACCCAAAGCAAGAAATATATCACCCCACAAAAACTTGAATGAGAGGAGAAACCTACTACTATAATAAAACATAAAGATTACGGGTTTTAATTTTTGTCTTTTTTGAACGATAATTATAAAATCGAAATTGGGTCGAAAGAGAATGCTATTTTGGAGTTTTATTAAGAAACTGCCCGAGTTTTAGCAAAAGCTGCTCTCCGTGGTCATATCGATTAGTTGAAAGGCTTGAAAGAGAATGTTGTTCCGGGGGAATGATACCCATTGGTACCGGATTCAAAGGATTAATTCTTCCTTTAGAGCATCTCCAATCCAATACTCTATTTGAGAATATCAAAATACTTTATTTTATTCATAAAGTGATTTTAGAGAAAATTATTATTCCTATTTACTCCAACCACAAACTCTCTATTTTTCCCTCTAAAATCACTTTACAAAAAAAAAAAACCCTTTTTTTATACTCTCACAAGGATATGGTTGGTATAAAAATTTAGTAAGAAAAGCTTACAAGGACAAAAATGTCTTTTAAAAAGGTGAATAGTGTTATGGAGATGATCCTCTATATTTTCTCTTAGAGCATCTCCAATCCAATACTCTATTTGAGAGTATCAAAATACTCTATTTTATTCATAAAGTGATTTTAGAGGAAATCGCTATTTCTATTTACTTCAACCACAAACCCTCTATTTTTCTCTCTAAAATAGAGGAGGCTTGAGAGGATGGATTGGAGGAGTTCTATACTCTCAAAATACTCTCAAATAGAGGAATAGAGCATTGGTTGGAGATGCTTTAAGGATACAAATGCCATTTTAAAAAGTGAATAGTATTATAGAGGGGATCTTCCATATTTTCTCTCATCCTCTAAATATAGAGGATCAAAATCCCATCCTCTCAAATAGAGGAGGTTTGAGAGGATGGGTTGGAAGAGTTCCATACTCTCAAATGGATGAATAGAGCATGGATTGGAGATGCTCTTACCCTCTAAATATAGAGGATCAAAATCCAATACTCTCAAATGGAGGAGGGTTGAGAGGATGGGTTGGAGTGTTTTGATACTCTTAAATAAAGATATAGAGTATGAGTAGGAGATGCTCTTATAGATAACATAATAACATTCCTTTGGAAACTAAAAAGCAGAATCGATTCAAAGGAGGAATGAATTTGTTAGTTATGAATTTGTTAGCATAATAACATTCCTTTGGAAACTAAAAAGCAGAATCGTTTTCATTTGTATTCTTATTCAATTTTTGTTTGCATTTGTTAGTTTTTCGTCAACTTTTTGTGAATTATTATTTCGTCATGACGACAGGAATCTAAAAAATAAAAATTATGATAGAAACCCATTTCTTTGAATAACGATGAAAAAATTGGCTTATTTTTGTATTTTTTACAAAAATTCAGGTTTAATTCTATCATAGTTTTTTTACTTTTTAGATTCCTCTCGTCATGTAGAAGCAATAATTCTTAAAAAAAATGACAAAAAACGAACAAATGCGAAAAAAAATTGAATAAGGACAAAAAAAATAAGCCAAATGGCTTATTAGGCCGAACAACCCCTTAATCTTGGTTTCAAAACCATGGTCTATCCGGTTTTCAACCGCACTTTTTTCCCTTGATAAAAAATATTTTCATCACGGTTTTTAGTCGTGATCTTTTGTTACTAATCTCGGTTGAAGACCATGGTCTATCTAGGTGAGATTGTATTTTAAAGTTTTTTATCACACTTTTTTCCGGTGATAATTTTATTTTGATCACAGATTTTACCCATGATAAAAGACTTTAATTACAAACTATGATTAATTTCCAAAGGATTGGTGCCAAAGCCGGGCTTCCAAGAGGACTCGAAAGATTGGTGCCAAAGTGAAATTAATCAAAGCACCAATCCTTCGAACCTCTCTGAACCCCTACAATTATACAAGAACAAACTGATACCAAATTTACATACACTAAGTAGGTACAAATACGAAATAGACTAGGATCAAAGAGAGAACACAAGATACAGGATATAATAGAAAAACATTGACTTTTACTGACTTGGTTATTACAACGGGGGAAGCCCTCCTTTTATAGGCGTAAGGAGGGCCGACTACATCATACAACAACAGCAGAGACATATAATTGATCTTTACTATACATAAGACTTGACCACTGACACATTTACTATTACAAGACCTTTTCACTTCTTTACGTACTAATAGCAATACATCATACAAGACCAATAATACTACTAGGATACAACAACAGTAAGCACTAATAATTTACAATAGTATAATATACAGTAAATACCAATAATTTTATCAAAGTAGACAACCAGCTAGAAAACTTATACGCAGCTTTTTGCTATCAAATTTCACACATATAGACAATATTACCAACAAAAATTCATGATAAATGAGGGTCGAGGCCGGCCAGAAGATATTTATTAAAACAACTATAAACGGTAAGGCATGCATGAGAATATGATGCGGTCAAATTTTTGCTCATTTAGTTTTTGTAACAACATCAAAGATTATAGTAAAATTTTATTTTGCCGTTCAAAATTTTTTTGGGACCTCTGATCTCTCTCCCTGTCTCCCATTGTCACAGCTTTCGTTGTGTTGTGTTGGTGCGCCGATGTCTTCGGTTTCCGATTATGGCTGACTTGCCACCGTTTAAGGCGCGATACCGCCAGCGGTTTAGTTGTTGTTTTTCGTCTTTTTGTTTTTTGTCATGCATGCACACACTTTTACATCATCACACATCGGATGTTAATTGGTAATGGCTTGAGCAATTCTTCGTTCAATTTTTTGTCACAAAAATTGATTGAATAATTAATCAAGTCCTTATAATTACCAATATTCAACAAGGCTAATTTTTTATAAAAAAAATTTGCAAAGAAAATTATTAAAATAAATTGAATGATTCCGATAATTTGTATGGGACCCCAATAGTTGATCCCACATAACCCTGTGTACATTTGGTGTCCACCAAATGATGTACTCCACCCATTGTCGGACTCATGTAGGAATCTCAGTATGCAAAAGAAGAAGGTATATTGCCCATTAGGCACTGTTAATTAGCCTGTTTTGCTTCTGATAGGAATATTATTTACAAAAGTTATCCCATCTCTTGTCCCTTTTATTTTAATTTTAATTTTTAAATTTCACTAGTTTGTTTTTTCTTGTCTTTTTTATCAACTTGAACATGATTTTTCAGAAGCTGGTTATAGTCTTGAAATTTCTTTCTCTCAGTGTATTGACTGATCCCAACTCCGAGGATCGGCCAATCCTCGAAATTACCTAATTCAAATTTTTCAATGCTCCTTTTGATTGCCATAATTTCTTTGTAGGTAGAGAGGTAATGAAGCTATGCAATATGCGGATAATTATTTGCCAAGTGGTGCCGTAAAAAAAAACATTAGGTGACAATATCTCAATGGCTGATCGAGAAATCTTTAAGTATTTGACGCGGCGGAATTGACAAAAAGATTGGTTGCGTACTAATTGAACAAATGGAAAACTCGACTCCACGAGAGAAAGAAACAAAGTCCGAATATTATTGATAAAAAAAATGCATATATAAACATTAGATTACAACCCATATATAGGCTCGAAACCCTAGAAATTTGGGACTTTTTCTAAAATTGGAACGGAAAAAAAAAAAAAAAAGACTTTCCAAGAAAGAACCAATTAATAAGGAATTACGGTCTAAGAGTTATTAACGAATCAAAACTTTCCTAATATGGCAAAAAACGTAAATTAAAGGCACAAAGGAATTAGACCGAAAAACACCATCAATTACGAACTTAGGGTCCTTGGTATTGACCGGAGCGCAAAAATAAGTCAGCCCACCAAGTTTGGGCCTATTTCGAGTTCGTAAGAATTTTGCCAAATCAGGTAATCGAAAACTAAACATTGTTTGGGCTTCCAAGATCTGGCATGATCCAACTAATCTTGGAATTGGACTTCCACGTATTCTACATCAGTATTTGAGTTGAAGATATCAAAAAACAATTATTGCATATCACCTAGTTATATGTACAATAAGTGTTTTATAAATTATAATTGAAGTAATTAAGCAATAAAGAATCATTTTTTTAATTTTTTTTTCCCGCAAGGTAGAAGGTGTATCATTTTACATTTAAAATAGTCAAGCATAAATATATTAAAAGCCATAAAAATAAATGTTTGGAGGATCTGTTGTGGTGCACCACAAAAAATCAACCTAAAATTTTGAAAGTACAGCAAATTACAGTTTTTAACACTAACTTTTGAGGCACACGGTAAAAATGTTCTTATAGCTGGTCACTGCAACCATAAAACATGCCAAGTCTGGTCATGCAACATTGTCACGCCCTCGATTTTCGACATAAATAAAAATAGTTTTTCATAAATAAAAATTCTCACATTATCTTATATGATACCCCAGACTTTCATTATAGCAGTTATTCAACAATCAAGCATCTCAAATATGTATAAGTATACGCAACTCAAATATGTAAGTTCACGCTACCTCGCAATTCGGTATGAGATGTATGACCCGACTCTGTGGATCTTTACATGCTCCCTCTGCTCGTCGGTTGGGGACAATCTACCGCTAAGTGCCCCGGATGACGACACCGATAGCAAACCCGAGGTGGTCTCTGACCATGATATTCCCTCTCGTGAGGACAGTTTACTGCACGATGGCCCACTTGACGACACCGATAACACACAATCGTTGACCCCGATGAGACTCCTGACGTTCTGATAAGATTAGGTGGTTCTGAACTATGCTGTCCCGAGGTGGACCGAAACTGTTCTCTTTGTCTTTTCCTCCCTTGGCTTCCAGACGCTTCTATAGATACACTATTGTCAATGGTTTGTTGTCTTTGTCCCCGTACTTTCACTTCCCCTGGTGTTTCCTCCATATACTCAATACTTCTAGCACATTCGACAATGTCAGAAAACCTTCCAATTCGTTGACCTACCACAAACTTCCTGATAGACGGGTCTAACCCTTTCTCAAAATGCCTACACTTCCTTTCCTCTAACGCCACTAATTCTGGTGCAAAACGTGATAAAGATTGAAATTTTATTGCATAATCAGAGACAGTCATATTTCCTTGCTCTAACTTCTCGAACTGTCCTCTAAGTTTCTCACGATACGTATCTGGAAAATATTGATTCTCAAAGAGTTCTTCAAACTCAGCCCAAGTCAGGTTCTCTACATCTGGTTCATTTGTTTGATTAATCGCCCTTGCCATTCTCTTGGCATCTTTTCTTGCTCCTAAAACTGATTCCCACCACTCATTCGCCTCACCGACAAGTTGACAAGCGACTATACTCACCCGCAGGTCATCCTCCATAATCTTAAGTGCATTAAAGATCTTACGAATTTGTGCAAGCCAATGATCGACCACAAGAGGATCGCTACTCTCCCCATCGAACTGAGGTGGATTCCTACGGCTAAACTCTCGCATGGCTATTATGGCCCGACTATTCGCATTATCCCTAGGAGGTGGTTGCAAAAGATTTGTTGCCGCAAGTGCTACTACAATTTCCCCAGCGAGCTGATTCTGTCCTGCCCCATTCTCGGATTCCCAATCCTACCCCGCCTATTCTCGTGTCTCGGTGGCATCTTGCTACAAAGAAACAATAGGGAGATCATCAACACCAAACATACTACAAACTTCTAACTCGACCAATCCGATCTAACGACTCTACGCCAACCTACGATAACATAAATACAATGCCACATAGATGAATGAATGCCATTCACACAGGTATGCACAAGCTTTGTTAAATTGCAGTGATTTTGAATCCATGAGACTAAAAGTCTCCCCATGGTCTCGAGGTATTCTAAACCTATGCTCTAATACCAAGTTGTCACGCTCTCAATTTTCGACATAAATAAAAATAGCTTTTCATTAATAAAAATCCTCACATTATCTTATATGATACCCCAAAAGAGTTCATCATGTCCTAGTCATCAAATTACATTCCAACTCCAAGAGTTTGAAAATATTACATCATTAAAAGATATAGAGTTAAGGTTCCGTTTCAATCCCAAAACATGTTTTACAAAATGTCAACGAGTCTCCTTTACCACCTCTTCCAAAAATATGCTCTAAAATGCATGCACTTCACTCCATGCTACTGCTCCGGGATCATACCTGAAAAATGATAGGTTGAGCTACACTAGCCCAGTAGAGAAATCTACACAATTAGACGACTGGTAGAATGAATAACTGAAGCAAGGTGCGGCATATCAAAGGGAAAACAAAACACAACAAGAAATTATCCCAAAGTCGACGACGTTATTGAAGCACCATGACTACATGCCAAGACTCTAGATTAACCACGAGAACTACTATCTATACGACTTTCTCATGACTGTCATTGCCCCTCATCTTTCCTTCAAGTCACCAATCCGATGTCTTGACTTATGAAACTGTTATAATCAAAGAATCATAATGCCAATGTCTTTCATACCATTCAC
This sequence comes from Rhododendron molle, assembly GCA_025413875.1. NCBI lineage: Eukaryota > Viridiplantae > Streptophyta > Magnoliopsida > Ericales > Ericaceae > Rhododendron > Rhododendron molle. The sequence goes on along the minus strand of CM046398.1, from coordinate 31,159,087 downwards.
ACTCTCACAAGGATAGCCCATTTCCATTCACATCGTGTCACCATTTCCTTTTCGTTCTGTGTCATGAGCAAGAGCTCCTGCCGGGTCATTTACGGAGTCCCGATACTCCCCACTAGCATCTCTCTCACTGATGGAGCTAATTCAAGTCACCATGCCACAATTCCTCAAATACACTTAACAATTTAGTCATTCATCTCAATCACATATAGTGAAATCACAACGAAAGCTTATTCACATAGTAGTAGTACGGATAAATCCCACTTCAATCAACTTGCTATCATTACGCCATTAGTCGTTCATATAAGTATTCGCATACTGCATATCAGAGGTAGCTACTTATATTGATTCATATATTTTCCCCTTACAACTCCGTATATCGAGCAAGCATACGCGAGAGATGTATCACACATCAAACGTAAGAGAAATGTCTCAAGTATCCACGCCTAGCGTCGTTTAACTTAAAGGAGTGTTCTACGTATTCGTTTTTCACATCGCATATCAACACATATAACTTTCGCCCACCTATATTCCTTATGTTTTCTAAACCCTCGTTTCGATATCAAGAAGCTCCTACAGAACCCAACAACCACTACAAGCCTTAAGTATACCACTAGCCTCGTCAAACCATTCAATGAAGTACTCAGGAGAACCTAAGAACATCCGTGTCTCACCCGCACGATTCTAAGGAAAGGATTTCCCAACGGATACGAAGATATCTATCTTATTTTGGCTACCAAATCTTATCGGTTAAGAATTAGGAGATGAGACCACCACCATTGGAAAGTAGACCTTCCGTACATCAATTTCGATATAAAATTTACCCAAAACGGAGTTCGGATGAAAAAGTTATGCTCGTTCGAAATTTTTCCAAAAATGCTGATTTTTGAATACCTACCGGTAGGTATTGAATACCTACCGGTAGAAGACCAGAATTTTCTAAAAAATGACAGATTTTTGAATACCTACCGGTATATATTCAATACCTACCGGTAGGAGATCAAAATTTCACAAAAGTGACACAACTGGACATCATTTCTACCGGTAGGTCCAAGATTCCTACCAGTAGGAATTGGACTTTCAGTGCACGATTCTCAGATTTGCAAGAACAACTCCAACGACAAAACCAACGATTTTGGGCACGATCTAAGTACCAAATCAACGCATAAACATATAATAGAGGTGAGAAATCCCTACCTCGAAGTTGAAGAACGAAACCCAAGCTCAATCAATCAAGCCCTAGCTCCGAAAACCTTGAATCGACCGTGCACTCCTCTCCGAGCTCAAACCCACGAATTTCCAAGCTCTAGAACACTTGAATGCGAAGACTTTATGGTGGATCGAGGTGGGTTCGAAGTATTTTGGGGTGTTGGAGTGTGAGAGAGAGAGAGAGATCGAGAGGACCGAGAGAGAGATCGGGAAGCAAGAGAGAGGTTTGGGGATCTTTTATCCCCTACACCTCACACATACACATATATATACTAGGGTACACACTAACCGCACTTGCACTCCCTCCACTTTCAATCTTATCACATTGACCCCATTTGTTAAATTAATTTAACAAATTTCACATTTATTCGATATTCCAACATTAATAAAACCTTTAAACGATTTCCGAAAATACGGGTCTCTACATACATGATAACTAATTAATCTTATTCTTGAAATTCAATTAAAACTTCAGTCAAAAAAAAAAGGAGAAAAAAACAATGCTTCAAACAAAAATTCTACAACCACACATACACTTACACAAAATACTTTTACAAATATACTCACATTCATGTTGAGATCCGCACACGCTAAACCCCCGGTATGTGTGGAGTCCCCAAGTAAATACGAGTGTTTGTGGTGGTAGAAGAATTGATACCTCAAAACCTCCATTAGCTATGAGAGGAACATCCCCCGAAATTCGTTTGGTTGGTTTGTAGGTTTGATTTTTGGAGTAAGGTCGTAAGAACATAATTACTTGTGAATTCTTTAGTCCTGACGTGGATGACCTGTCTTTAACTTGTAGACACTTCCCAAATAAGGCATCGCCATACAGATTGATCATCGTTGTTTGTTTGCTTTCCACTTTATAAACCAAGATTGTGGATATTCACAGGGCTAGGAATATCGCCATACAATAACGGTTATCATCAAAATAGAGTTGCCACCTAATTTATAAAAACTAGCTAGTAAAAACAAATAGAGATTCTGGATACGAGAGCCAAAAGTACAATAAGGAAAATGTGTTAAACACCCTTCTTTGCCAGTCGTGAGACTGACCTATATTTGTTCAACATATGATTAATACATGTTTTATTTAATTCTAACACACAATCTGGTTATTAGCCTTTAGGAGTTGGTAAGGTGAGTCGATACAGTAATTGAAAGCATGCATCAAAATAAGTAAAAAACAAACATGCCCTAGAGAATGGATCCCTTGGCCGGTGAATGGATGTCACGGCTGAGGAATTCTTCTAGATTGATATATCGGCCAAGAGAAAAGAGTCTCAGCCGATGTTCTTCCTCATACCAGACTAAAAGATTAGCAGAAAATCAGAGTGCTATGACTAACATGTAAAAACTGTAATTAAACCAAACCAAAGGCCCTTGGGCCTCACCACCTTGACCACTCAGTTGCTTGATTGTTTCGGATTGAGGGTGATTGACTGATTTGCTTCTCAAAAACCCTAGAGTTAGGATTTGTACTTCGGGGTTTGATCGTCGAATTGTGGCTGCCTTCGGAGGTTTAGAGTTTTTGTAGGACTTTTGCAGAGGAGATATGAGAGGATGTTTGTGCAGAGTTTTGTGGCTAGAGAGGGTGATTGTTGCATGTTGTTAATTTTTAACCCTAAGGGCCTTTTTATATAGGCATGGGGTGACTCACTCTGGCCAATCAAATGACGTGAATCAATAAGAAAATATAGGGTAAATAAGATCTCTAGACGAAATCTGCTTCGTAGCCCGAACGTATCGAAAAAAGGCTGTTAGGATTTTGGTGATCGGATCAAACGTATGACAGAATATTCCAGAATTTGGAAAAATGACGATCTGGCGGCCGAGTAATCAATCTCTCAAGGAGATTTTCAAGCAACATGTTTCAAGGGTGAAAGAATAATGTTGAGACCGTGAGATCAATATTACGGCCGACAGATGAATTTTTCTATGATACTTTATTTCTGTCTGAAAGGCTATTAGCTCTGGATTGGATCCTCTAAGTGGCTAAAAGTTATAACGCCCCGATTTTCGAAGGTAAAATCGGAGGTATTAAATACTAATTCTCGAAAAACTTATTAAATCCAATTTGAAATCCAAAACAGATAATTCGTCATAAGGATTCACTTATTACAATCCATTGCGAAAATACTAAAATAGTCTAAGAGGGAATAAGCTAAATAGTAAAAAGAGCCATCTTCTAAGTCTGATATGGGTCCCAAGCGTGTCGGCTCGACTCACACCAGTTCTCCTACGACATAAAGCTGTTCACGGCGGGATCGCAGTGTTTCTGGTTTCTACAAAATCCGACACGGATGCGAGAAAATCCGTGCCTGAGTGAAAGAGTTCACTCAGAACTATAATCCAACCCAAATACCCCTCTTACAATAAGTTAGCAGGCAAACATGATATATATGGTGCGAAAAAAGTAAAACAGAGATAATCCATACAACTTGATTCATTACTATCCATTAACTTAATATGAAATCTAAGATCTCTCCACGAGATCTTTCCTCTCCAAGCCATACTCGATCCCATGAGATCACTTTGTTGTCGCGTGAGAACACCTAAGTTATGTGCAGTGTGGCACCCCGATAACTTCTGACAAGGGTAAGCTTATCATCTTGGAGTATCATGTTAGGGTTACTTTATCTTATAAACCACATCACAATTCTTTTCACAATCATCACCTTTGGACACCCGCTTGATTATCAATTCATCACTTTGGACACCCGGTATCAATTCTCATCACAATCTCATCATATCACAACATCACGCCTGCAAGCTCTAAACAGATAATAAACTTCACAATTTATCCATTACTTAACATCGTCTCGTGATTTCTAATTCGCATACCACCCCATGTCCCTAGGGTCCAATCTAATATCCACTGAAATATCGATACAATATCAATCACAATAATAATTGAAAATGACGGATCGAAACAGTTAATAAACAATGCAATCACATAACTTTTTATGATTGGGCCGTTGCCCTTAATCTCGTATGATCACAAAGTAATTAAGAATGTAAGATTTATTTAATTAAGCTTAAATAATAATTTTCTAAACTTTTATTAATTAATTATAAGTAATTAAGCTAATTAAATACTAATTAAATTCATTAATTAGGTAAAAATATTAAAATAAATATCGTAACCTTAATAAAGGTCCTAACAGTCCCCTATAATAAGTTCGAGTGCTAAAAGTTGGGTTTGGATGCTCACGGAATTAATTTAAATAAAAAGATTAAATTAATAGACTAAACAAGCATAAATAAACAATAAATAATTAAATAGTTTGAAATATTTTTTATATTTACAGAATATCATTCTAGGGCTGTAAATAGTCTAAATGAAATTATTCAGAATTTTAGACCTCCTGAATAATATTTTACGATATTATTATTAAGAAACAATGCTTAAATAATAATAAATAGTAAATCAAATAAATAAAATTTTATTTTAATAAAATATCACCTTTGAACTGTCAGGAGTCTAGGAAAAATATTTTCGATGTTAAAAATATTTTTTATAAGGTCGTTATTAATTTTTGTTTATAACTTTCGTTAAATATTAAATAAATAGCTAATAATGTTAATTAACCACGAACTCAGCAAGTTATGACCTCTAACAAGTTGGAAATCTAGGAAAAATAGTTTGGAGATTTATAGATTAGTTTACAAGGTCGCATTGATTTTTAGTTCACAAACGATTACACAATTACAACTAAAAATTAAATAAATATAAGATTAAATAAAAAAAATATGAAACTAACAAGGTATGAACTTTAGAGTATGGGCAACCTAGGATAAAAATTTCGGGATCAAATACGATGTTTAAAAGGTCGCACGATCAATTCGAAACGGAAACAACAACACGCGCACGGTCGGCCAAGTGGAGTGCGAACTCCAATTTCTGGTTCTTGCGGCTGGCTTGTCCCGAAGTTCGCGGCCGCAAGGTCGCGGGCTGTTTTTTATTTTTTTCGTTTTTTTCATTCGTTTCAATGCATGGGACTACGGGGGTCATTGGGTTATGTCTATAAATCATAAATATACTTAGAGGAAGCTTCGGATCGAATTATAATACCTCGGTTCGGATTAATTTCGTTTTCGATCGAAAACGTGATTTTGGAGAAGACGACTTCAATTCCTTCGATCGGAGGACCTTGGGACCGAATTGCTTGATCTACGGTGATCCTTGGGACTGTAGTAAATAACTCGAACGATCAATTTGGGTTTCGGACGAACGGAACCTCGAAACCCACTTTTCTCTCTCTCTTTTTCTCTCTCTAAAATTCTATCGATTAAAGCTCGGTTCTCTCGGGTTTTTCTCCTCTCTCTGGCTCCGTGGAAGGTGGTAGAATAGTGTACGTGCCCTAGGGTCGGTGTGGTGTGTATATATAGGAGAATTGGATGAGTTTCGAATTAAAACGAGTCCTAACGGTATCGGGTTTTTGCATGGACGAATTACGCACGAATTTTGGGTCATGGAGGAGGTAGAAATTGAGTAGGAGAGTGAGGGAGAATATAGGCGTGCATGCATGCATTTATATGTATGTATGTATATATTGACAAAATAATTTTTAAGAGGTAATTAGATAGAATACTTATTTTTTTTGTAATTATCTACTAATTAATAAATAAGAAAATCAATATTATCATAAATAATAAATTCTTTTTAATATTTATTAGTTTAAATTTTCGGGTTATTACAAAAGTACTGACCAAAACTCCATGGGTTTACGAAAAGTCAATCAGCAATCACTGTATCCATTCATCATCGGGATGGTCCCCAAAGTGGGATTTTAAATGATCGTTAGGCCAAATTGGTGTGTCTACATAACTGAACCAAAGAGGGAATTAGTTGTTGTGCGTGTAAATTGACCTAGACATCCTTAAGCGTCAGAAAAAAAGACTGATAATCAAGAATGGAGCCAAAGGGACTGGTGGCAATGACGGCCACGACCAGAATTTTAGAAAATACAATTACTATATGTAAAAAAAATATCCCCAACTTATATAGACCCACCACCGCTAGATTTTTTTCATTATTTTTTTGTTATATACTAGTCCTTAATTCTCTAATTTTTTTTTCAAGAAAAGAGACCCAAAAAAGTATTCCAAAACAAAATTTAATAGGCTAAAGTGAAATAATATAAAGAATGGAGTCTAATCAAGGAAAAAACACTTCGCACTGTGTTTTTTTTCCAAAGTACTCTATAAGATAAAACAAAAAAGAACGGAAAAACCCTAAAATAGCTAACCTAAAGGTTATTTACTATAGTTTTTATTATGTGCAAATGGCAAACATCATTTATTATAATTTTTATTAAGTTATTATTATTATTTTTTAAAAATAGATGACTATTTATATATATCTTTATATTTTTTTTAGTATAGGGGGCAAAATTCCGAATCCATCCTGCTAATAATAGGAGGGCCCTAATTTTTTTGGAAATTTGCGAGAGTGGTGGGCAATTTGTAGAAATACCCAAACCCAAAAACACAGAAGCAAAAACCCCAACCCCGCCCAAAAAACCAGAACTTCTGGGGGAGAAAACTTTAAAGAGCAACCACTCTCTCTCTCTCTCTCTCCCCGACAGATTGTAACGATGGTACGCACTGTAATTGTCTTCGAGCTTCTTCCGTTCGTCCTCAATGGTTGGAATTCATATTTTTACGCAATTACTTCACCACGAGACACTAATCCGTAATGGGTTCGATTCTTTACTCTCTCTTTTTTTGTCTTTGATTTCAGTTCTCAATTGCGGCTATCAACGATACAGATGCGAAAGGCCAGTGGGAACCTTTAGCCCCTACTAAAGAAGCCCAGGCATGTCCCTCCCTCACCCCTTCTTATTCTCTCTATGTTCATTTGAAACACGTTTGTGTATATGTATATATATGTAAAAATATATATGTATATGGGTGTATGTTGTCATACATTTCTCGTTTTGCGCTAAGGTGCGAACCTATAAATGCGGTAAGGAAAACTGGAAAAGAAAAGAGTATTCGAAACATGTGTTTAATGTAATGTTACCAAGATTTTGAAGTAATGCAACTAAACCATGTTACACAACAAGGGTTGTCTCCACTGGCCAGGGGGTTAGCTCCCACCGTGGAGGTCTGAGTTCGATTCTTGGGGGTGGGCCAACCAGCTGAGAGGTGAAAGTCCATGTGGGTAGCCTCATGGGCGCATCTAGTGGTTCCCCCTCCTAGCTGCTTCTAACTGCTTACCGTTGGGGTTGGTTCCATGCGGCCTGCCCTAGGTAGATTAGTCTCATCCCATTTGGGTGTGGGGATACCTCCTACGTTGTCAAAAAAACAAACAAAACAAAACTAGACCATGTTCATGTAAATTTTCATGCGGCCGGCCGGCCGGCCCTAGGTGGACTATTCACAATTGTCCATTAGATCCAGAAATTTAAGAGCATGGGTGTGGGGATACCTCCTACGTTGTCAAAAAAAACAAACAAAACAAAACTAGACCATGTTCATGTAAATTTTCATGCGGCCGGCCGGCCCTAGGTGGACTATTCACAATTGTCCATTAGATCCAGAAATTTAAGAGCATGGGTGATAATTTTTCTGTTAAAAGTTTTTTTTTGGGTGTGTGTGTGAGTGTTTGCTATTGATAGTTCAACAAGTCATGAGGCATTACTGGTGACGTCTTACTTGAAGACAACCTTCTATCGGCTAGTTACCCCTAGTCAGTCCGTTATTACATTATATACATTATAAAATGCTGTACTTTTGGCTGCCGGGAAGCCTATGGAACCAGAAAGTTAAAGAGCAGGGTATTTGAAAGAGGGGTTTGATTTATGTTGCCTATAAAAAGGAATAATACTACTAAATTATCTACTTATTGAATTGCTTAGATTATATATATTGGTCTACCTGAACCAAAAATTCAAGAAAATAGGTGGTAATCTTTCTTTTAAAAGTTCATATGAAGGTATGGGTGATGTTACCTGAATACATCCACTCTAGTTTCCCCAATTCAGCCCACTAAAACATTAAATTATGGTCTACTTTAAATTTGGTTCTGGTAGGAAAAACTGTAGCAGAAAGTAAATTTTCACAGCTAAATAAAAGTGTCAATGGGTAATTTCTGTTTTGTACCTTGGTAACTTGAATTTCTTGACAATGTTTACTGGTTATAGACTATAGAATTTGTCATGTCCTTTAATTGTTTTACATGCTCATGCTTTTATTTTGTTCCTGGCAAACTTCATGATGCTACCTCATACTTTCCATATAGTAATTATTAATTGTTATTCCATTTCATGCTAAATTTGAAATGATCAATTTCGGGTATTTTTTCATATTTTATGTGGTGCTTTTCCATCTGGTCAATGCAGGAATTTCATCTCTCGCAACTGTATCACGAAGGACTTCTTAAATTACAAGCCAAGGAATACGAAAAGTCTCGCGAGCTATTAGAGTTGGTATTGAAAGATCCACTTATCTCCAGTGCTCAGGTAATTTGTTCTCCAAATGATCTCTAGTTGACAAGCAATTATTGAAGCGTCGGCGGTTTCTTACTTATGCTTTTCGTTGTATTTAGGTGGATAGCAGTGCTAGTGATGGTCATCTTTTACAGCTCAGGTTTGAATTTAGCCTAACTATTATTCTCTTTAATTTTTTTCTATTATTGATTTGTCTAATCTCTCTCTCTCTCCGCTCGTTTAACTGTAGCCTCTACAACTCTTTACATTAATACAGCTATGGGCTTATTTTGTATTTCCCATATGACGTGCCAGTGACACTTGTTGTTCATGATATCTCCTTTATACACCTCATAGCAAGGCAATAAAGTAAGATGTTAGGTATAGGTACATGCCGAGTTTTCATTTATTGGTTGCAACTTTATTTTTTTAACAGATTTTTGGCGTTGAAGAACCTTGCCACTGTTTTTCTTCAACAAGGTCCTGCCCTTCATGAGAATGCTTTATTCTGCTATCTTCAAGCTGTAGAGATTGATGCCAAAGACTCTGTTGTTTGGAATCAACTAGGAACCTTATCATGCTCTATGGGCTTATTGAGTACTTCCCGATGGGCATTTGAGCAGGGGCTCTTTTGCAGCCCAAACAACTGTAAGCATTTTCTTAGCCTTTTGGTTTCGGTTTATCTTGAACAAGCATCTTTATTCGAAGTGCTGGAAGTCAGGTTCTTTCCTTTTGGACCATGCGTGCAGGGAATTGCATGGAAAAACTCTTGGAAGTATTAATTGCTATTGGTGATGAGGTTGCTTCTCTTTCTGTTGCCGAATTAATTTTGAAGCATTGGCCTTCACATTCTCGAGCTTTGCATGTCAAAAATACCATTGAAGAGTCGGAACCAATCCCATTTGCTCCAAGAGGCATAGACAAACTGGAACCCAAACATGTTCGTCTTAAGTTCTTGGACAAGAGAAAATTAACAGACCAAAATCTAGAGGAGGGTGTTGCATCTAAAAAGTTGAACCAAAATATAGAATTGCAACTTTCAGAAGCTTCCTGGACATCCCTCGCTGATGCACTGTTGAGAATCTTACATCCGCCGACTGGATGCATTTCAGAACAAGGGTCTGACAAATTACACAAATCTGGTGACATTAGATTAGATATAAAATTGACACACTGTCCAGAAAGTTCTATGGGGTGCATGGACAGGAATGGAGCTAGTGTCATCTCAGTTGGTGAAAACATGTCTGTCAATGATTGTACCCCTGAGAAAGCAAGTATTTCTAGAGAAAAAGAAACAAATTTCTACGAAGAACAACCTCAAGAGAGACGGAGTAGTCGTCTTGAAAGGCTCAGGAGCCGTAAACCAGGTAAAGAAGAATTGGATTTTGCTAACAGAAAGGATCTGGGTAAAGTTGTATTTCAATTATTAGAACCTTTTATTTTGGGTGGAGAAGGAGATCAAGATAGCAATAATGTTGCGAGTTGTTCAGTACCTTGTCCTGATGCACAAGATACTGAATCTGATGATGTCACAAGATTTGTCAGGGAAGCTTCGAAAAACTTTGGTGCTTATCACATGGGTCACTTGCTTTTAGAGGAGGTAGCAAGTAGAGCCATTTCATACCGGGACACCTTTACTAAGTTTTTGGAGTTGGAGAAATTGACAAGGCAATGGGCAAGGGATAGAACACCCGAATGTAGTCTTTTTCTTGCTGAGCTGTATTATGAATTTGGGTCGCATTCTTCTGACAACTCTAGGTTGTCTGACGACCTGATGGCTGAGGCATCTTATCATCTTTGTAAAATCATTGAATCTGTAGCCTTAGATTATCCATTCCACGTAAGTGGTGTCTCTGGGGATGAAACTATCTCTTTGACAGGTATCTCTGAATGCAATCCTGAAGCTTCAGTTGGAACCAGTTGTCTGTTGACCAATAAATGTTCCTTCTGGATTCGCTTTTACTGGTTAAGTGGGCGATTGTCAATTCTGGAAGGAAACAAGGCAAAGGCTCAACAAGAATTCTCTATATCCTTGTCACTTTTGACAAATAAAGAACATATGGACAACCCTCTTGGGTCTCTTCACCTGCCACACTCCAAGTATAGTAAAGAGTTAACTGTGGATAGAGTTCTCCATGAAATTAATTTATTAGAGGTTGATTTCTTATTGAAGAAGCCTATCAGTGAGATGATTGAGAAAGAAAGGCATCTTGAGTGTGTAGATTTGCTTGCTCCCCTTCTTTTTTCTACGAAAGACATTCACCTTGGTATATCATGCGTTGCTGATAACAAAGGGGAAGATGTTGCTTCAGTTGAATTAGAGGCATTAGATATCCTAATCAAAGCATGTGAAAAGGCAAAACCAATGGACTCCGAGGTGTTTTTGAATTGTCACAGAAGAAAGCTGCAAATACTCTTGGTTGCGGCTGGCATGGATGAATGTCTTGCTTCACGTAAATCAATGCACAAGATGTCGGAGTTAAAACCACTTTCTGCTTGTGAAACAGAAGCAAATGAAAGCCCAAGCAACCATTGGAATCAATTGGTTGCAGAAGAAGTGAGGGCAATCTCTCTCTGTGCCTCCCAAATGAAGAACTTCATCGATTCATCTGGAAAATCTGTGAGTCCAGTTTATATTACAAGAACTTGACATTTATATTACTCGGTGTTCATCTACTTTCTTTTCAAATGTATCCTAAAGGCTAAAACACTGGAACATTGGACACAAAAAAAGTGCGAATCAAAACCATGGTGATGAGGTCATGCTGCAGTTGTATTTTTGTAGAAATTTCAATCATATTTGGTTTAGAGTTACTTAGACTTGGGAACTGATTTTATAATTTTTGTGGGGATCATCTATGAATTGATTACTTGAACTCAAAATTTGTACTTATTGCAAGATAAAGAGTAAAATCTCAGTATTAGTCTCTAAACCCCAGAAGTTATCAGATGTTTCAATAGGTGATCACGTTAGAGGCCTAGAAACTCCAAATATTCAATGCACATCTTCTGTCCCATAGGTCTATGAAGCATGATCTAGCAAGTGATATGTTGATTTCTTGCTCAAGAATTGCTCATGCATTGTTGAGTGCATCCAAGATTATTGTTTAGTGAGTGTTGTCACTCTAGCGAATTTACGGTCCACAACATCGCTGCATGATGGATGATAAATTTTAGGAGCGCCAAGAACAGTAGGTGAAGTATCTTTGCGTATTAGCTTACACGATCATGCTAGTTATTGTTTTTTAAAGATAAAATGTATTTTTGTTTTTATTGGTAAAACATATGAAAACTCTGAATTTCAGACATCTCCATTAATGATGCTGGTTAACTTTGAGCAACTAGCCACTAACTATAACACCTACTGTAAACTGATGATTCTTTTCCCAGCTTGTCAAGCGCATTAGTTGAAGCATCATCACGTAGGAGCTTACAGAATCGTGTTAGTTATAATTGTGTAAGACAAATATGTTCCAATCGTTGTAGGCAAAATATATGAAAACTCTGAATTTCGAACATTTCAGTTAATGATGTTGGATTATGTTGGGCAATCAGCACATAACTATAGAACCTAATGTAAACTGATAATTCTTTTCCTAGCTTGCGGTGCTACTCATCTTATTGAAGTCTTATGTCCCACATCACTTGTTTAAGCCACTCATGTCTGGTATAATTTAGGGGGCCCCTCCACCTTCCAATTGGTTTTGTTTTGTGTTTTTTTTTTTATCTGACTTTTTTTGGTTTTGGGTTGAATGTGTCCAAAACTCTCATATTTCCAAAATAGCTAAGGACTCTCAGGGTGTTTCTACTTGTGTTCCAATCACCTGATCGAGTATATATGAAGCATGTTGTAGCTAAATGCTTCTTCACCATTTCCCTCCACAACTTCGAACATTTTACATTTGTACATCACAGTACTTAGAGATATGAAGAAGCTGCTATTGAAAGGCTGTTCATAAAGGAGTTGAGTAGAGAGAGGAGAACTCTCTACTTGATTGTGTATTAGTGGATATAAATCACTTCCTCAAAATGGCATGGATATAAATATTTTTCCAAAAGTGCAATAAGGGAGGAGGCGTTGTGATTGATGGACATCTTCATTGAAACAAAGGGAGTTTGAGATTCATTGTGCATTGAGGCCAGTGAATACTTACTATTCAGTTAATTGTCTATTCTTTTGTTCACTTTTCAAAAGCTCTAAATGCTATTCTTCCATTGCAGCATATGACTATTTTGGTTTTGCAGAATGCGTGTGTTGCGAATCTTATGATGCTGAGAACTGCTGGTGATATTCAGTCTTTGCTGCTTGCTCTCATGTCCAACATTGCAAACATTCACTTTTCAAAGAAGTCTTCTGCGTCTGCAGTTTCAGATCAAATTGAACAAAGCCAAAGATGCTGCTTTATTGATGCAGCCATTGCTTTCTGGAAGCTTCAACATCTGAACCCCAATGTTCCTATCAAAACTCAAGTGAGTTGTACCAATTGAATATGAAACATGCTGCGAACTTAATGCGTTGCTTCATTCTTTTAACACTTAGTTTCATGGATGTATTATCTCAGATTGAATTGATCGTGGCGATGCATGACTTGCTCGCTGAGTATGGGCTTTGTTGTGCAAACGGGGATGGTGAAGTGGAGGAGGGGACATTTCTTAAACGTGCAATAAAGCATTTGTTGTCTTTGGATATGAAGCTTAAGTCGAACCTTAACAATTCTTCCGACAAGGGACTGGAAACAATGCAACGTGAAGACCAACTTCCCCACAATAATCATGACAAGTCATCTGTAGATATATCATCATCAGATGCAGCAAATGTTGCCACAGCTGCTGGGAATTTTGCCTTGGATCAGTCTGATATGGATAAAGAAGAAAAAGCAAGCAGTCAATTTAATGAATTGGGTAGTGAACTAATTGAAGATGAGAGGGAGGAGCTTGAGTCAGGAATTGATAGTGCCTTAGACCAATGTTTTTTCTGTTTGTACGGTCTAAATCTAAGATCAGATTCATCATATGAAGATGATGTAGTACTACACAAAAATAGTAGCCGTGGTGATTATCAGACAAAGGAACAATGTGCTGATGTTTTCCAGTATATACTGCCGTATGCAAAGGCTTCATCTGTTAGTGGATTTTCTGTTCCATTATTGCTCATTTTTCCAGTTTCATTGTATTTTCCGTGTCTATTAAACTTAATTATTTGCAGAGGGTATGCATTGGTTATTGCCCTTCAGACCTCCATTTGACTGCAAATATTTTTGTGTTGCAGCGAACTGGACTGATAAAGCTCCGAAGAGTATTAAGAGCCATACGCAAACACTTTCCACAACCACCAGATGATGTTTTGGCTGGAAATGCCATTGATAAATTCTTAGATGATTCACATCTGTGTGAGGATAAACTCTCAGAGCAAGCTGGGTCCGATGGGTTTCTTGATTCTATTATGAAGATTATATTTCCCAATGGGGAAAGCATCAAACAATCTAAAACATCATCACTTGGGAGGTATTCATCTACAGATTGCAATGTTTACGTCTGATTTGAATTACATTTTGCTTCAAATGGATCCTTGAGTACATGGACTTTTAGTACTGAGAACGGACTATCTATATTTTCTGGTGTCAACTGATTGCAGTTCTGACCCATATTTGGAGGTTTATTGCAACTTGTATTACCACCTTGCACAGTCTGAGGAAACAAGCGCAACTGATAAATGGGCTGGGTTTGTAATAACCAAGGAAGGGGAAGAATTCATAGAGCACAATGCAAACCTCTTCAAATATGATTTGCTCTACAATCCTTTACGCTTTGAGAGTTGGCAACGACTTGCCAACATTTATGATGAGGTGAAGTTGCTGTTTATTACTGTTCTCATCTTGAATGATGTTGAAAAATGGAAGAGAGAAAACCGTATTCTTTCGTAGTTTCAGAATGCCCCCGGTCTTAGATGTCTAATATTCTTCATTCCTCTTTGCCTTGGTTCTATGTATTCAGGAGGTGGATTTACTGCTAAATGATGGTAGTAAGCAGATAAATGTTGCAGGATGGAGAAAGAATGCTACTTTGCCACAAAGAGTAGAGACAAGTCGTAGGAGAAGTCGGCGCTGTCTATTGATGACTTCAGCTTTGGCAAAGACACCAGTTCAACAGGTTCTACCCAGATTGATGTTGGTTTAGTAGTATATAGTTGGCTAGGCATGGTTTGTAAATTGAAGACTACAAATGCAACGGCAAACAATTTCAATATACAGGTCCACCAAGGCATGTGATGGTATGCTGTTTGGGTAATTACGCATGTCGGTCATCTGATGTTGTGTTTCCAGAAAACCCTAGCACCCTAGCAATTTCTGCGTTAGAATGCATGTTCAGAAATGTGCTACATCTTCATTCCATCGATGACTAGCAATCCTAAGCTATTCCAAAGCTTTCCCTTAAATGAAAAAGTTATAAAGTAACTAGGGAAAGAATCAACTAGAGTGAAGGGTTGGCAAAAACAGTGCGTGACAAGAAGAATGCACATAACACTCCTAGAATTTTTCGTACAAGAATAAGCTGAAAGATTATACATTGTGCTGTTGCATGTTGCTCGTTTGGAACTTTGGATGAAGTACACGTAATATTGCAATATGTGGGGTGGGGTGGGGTTCACTCTAAACTCCTAAACTTCTCTCATTTGATATGGATTGTTTGGCTTAGGATGGACTTGCTAGCTCTCCTCTCTCTTTCCTTGTCACTGCACAGGAAACGCACGGTTAGTGCCTACCAACCAGAAGCAGCCGGCGGGCACTCCGATGACTAAGTTAGTTCTGGTACATAGAAGGGAAACTGAACTTAGTAGGAGAAGAGAGCTTACCCCTTAGAGTTTATCCTGGTAGTATTTATGGGAGAATGTGGCCAAGGTGTAATGTGTACGACCACGCCACCTGGCAAGATCATATTGGTGCTACATGGCCAAACCAAATTAATTGCTCCGTATCGGTGTGCCTTTGATCCCACTGCAGTTTGTGGTTTGACCTAACCATTACAGAGCATAAAGCTATCGTATGACAAGGGCCCACACCACGTGGCCGGACCGTACGGTTGTCGCTTAGCATGCGACCACCCTGACCATTTAGGAGTTCATGGGCGGAGCGGCCTGGTCGGCTGGCTGGATGATGGCTGCCCAGACCGAACGGGCGGAGCGGCCTAGTTGGTCGGACAGATGATGGCTGATTGGACTGAACGACAGACGGTGGCCGGCCAGATTGAACAGGTGGAGTGGCCTGGTCTAGACGGATGATGGCTGGTCGGACCGAATGGGCAAAGCAGCCTGGTCGGCCGGATGGATGATGGCTACCCGAACCAAATGAGCGGAGCGGCCTAGTCGGCCGGACGAATGATGGCTGCCCGGACCAAACGAGCGGAGCGGCCTAGTCGGCCGGACGAATGATGGATTCCTGGATCGACTGGACTTTCCAAAAATTAGAGCCCGCAATCCAGCCCGCTACAATAGCCCCTCAACTCATGGGTCTAGTCTATTGTGACAAAGCGAGGGGTTGATCAGTGTCTTTTGGTCGGTGGCCTGCGTCGTTCTAGTTCTTTATTGATAGCCTTAGACCGTGCTGGCGATGCCCGACGACTTTCCATGCATCATCCTTTTGGTGGTTGGTATTATTATTAGAGGGCGGGCCGCACGTGTTGGCTCAAAACCCCAATGGCACGTCCTAATGTTGTCTCGTCGGGTGACATGGCTATTTGTGATTGGAGAGAGTTTGAACTATCGCTATGGTCTTTTGATATCGGCGAGCCTAGGCAGTAAAAAATGTTGAAGAATCCAGCCCTAGCTTGGCAAGCGTTTGAGAGAATATATCTAAAACAGCTCTAAGAAGAACAAGACCTGTCCCGACCCCGTACTCTGGGTTAGCTCTTGATGGAACCCTCAGCCTAAGCCAAATTATCTTTATAGATATACGAAAAGTTTGGATGATTGATGCCCTTGCTGGTGTTCATTAGAGATCCTCTTGACTTGAAGAAAGCTGAGTCGAGTGATGTTCAATAGATATGGAGGGCTAGGTGTACCGAATAGGGGTGATTCAGTGTTAGATGCCCGCAAGAGTGAGAACATAAGTTCTCAGGGCCAGGCATACCGAATGGGGGTGATTCGGTGTAAGATGTTGCGAGGGTGAACACTTAAGTTCTCAAGGCTAGGCATACCGAATAGGGGTGATTCGGTGTTAGATGCCGCAAGAGTGAACACTTAAGTTCTCAAGGCCAGGCATACTGAATAGGGGTGATTCGGTGTAAGATGCCGCGAGGGTGAACACTTAGGTTCTCAGGGCTAGGCATACTGAATAGGGGTGATTCGATGTTAGATGCCACGAGGGGTCAACACATAAGTTCTTAGGGCCAGGCATACCAAATAGGGGTGATTCGGTGTAAGATGTTGCGAGGGTGAACACTTCTCAAGGCCAGGCATACCGAATATGGGTGATTCGGTGGAAGATGCCGCGAGGGTGAACACTTAAGTTCTCAGGGCCAGGCATACCTCGAGCTGCTCGAGGCCCCGTTCCGGCTGCACCGTCGACGCTGCCCCTCCTCGTCTTCCTCCGGTTTGTTATCTCTGTTGGTGAGATCGGCGTCGGGGGCCGAGGAGGAGGAGTTAGGAGAGGAGGATGAGGGCGAGGACGGTGTAGTTCATTTTCAGGGCTTGGACGGAGTTACCGACAAGGGTGACATGGCGACAACGGGGGCAGGGGAAGGTGGTGTCGGCGCGCGCGGTGCAGAACATCGTGGAGAGGCAGTCCTTGCAGAAGCCGTGGCCACATTGGAGGAGGAGCGGGTAGCGGTCGTCCTTGTAGCGGGTTTGGCAGACAGAGCAGTAGAGGATCTTCAATTTTTTTTTGAGGAGAGATTGGGTTGGGTTTTTGGGAAGGTTTTAAAGGGAATTTAATTAGAGAGGGGGAAGGAGAAATGGTAGATCCATGGATGAGAGTTGGTGAGGTGGGGATCGAGGAAGGGAAAATTTGGGGTGAGGATGGTTTAGGGGAGAAAGGGAGAGGGGGTTTTAGAGAGAGAAAAAGTGTGATGACAGAGATGAAACACGAGGAAATAACCTTTTTTTCCCTGGAGAAAGCTAGTAAAACAAATCTCCGGATACGACGACGACTCTCTGGGGAGAACTTTGGACACAATAAGAGTTGATGTACATGCTAACATCTAAGCCCTTCGAAGCACATGAACCTAGTTGTTCGATGTACATGCAACATTTTAGCATACCTCTTAGAGTTTATCCTAGTAGTATTTAAAGGAGAATACCTGTCTTGGTGGCCAAGGTGTAATGTGTACGACCGCGCCACATGGCAAGACCATCTTGGTACTACATGGCCAGACCAAATTAATTGCTCCGTATCGGCGTGCCTTTGATCCCCCTGCAATTTGTGGTTGTGAGCATAAAGCTGTCATACGACAAGGGACCACACCACGTGGTTGGACTGTATGGTTGTCACTTAGCATGCGATTGCCTTGACCGTTTAAGAGTTGACGGGCGGAACGGCCCGTTTAAGAGTTGACGGGCGGAACGGCCCGTTTGGCTGGACTGATGATGGATGCTCGGACCGACGGGCGGAGTGGCTTGGTTGGCCAGCCAGACGGACCAAACGGGCGGAGCGGCTTGGTTGACTGGATGTTCGGTCTGGAGTGGTCTGGTCGATCGGACGGATGATGGCTGGTTGGACTGAACGGGCAGAGCGGCCTGGTCGGTCAGATGGATGATGGCGGCCCGAACCGAACAGGCGGAGTGGCCTGGTCAGTCGGCCGGCACATGGCTGGCCGGACCGATCGGCCTGGTTGGCCGGACGGATGATGGCTGGCCCAACTGAAGTGGCAGAGCGGCCTGGTCAACCGGACGGATGATGGCTTCCCAGACCGAACAGACTGAGCGGCCTGGTCGGCCGGATGGATGATGGCTGCCCAGACCGACTGGACTTTACAAAAATTAGAGCCCACAATCCGGCCCACTACACAATATATAGAAGCCTACCCCTGCGGTACCTCATTAACTCAGTTAAAGGCATGTAGTGCCAATCTCCCTCCTCATACCAGATAAGTTAGATGCCATGTGACGATTGTTTGGATGGGTAACCATTTGAATGGACATTGAATCCAATGGTTAGGCCATTCTGATAATTTTTTTTGACGCAGAAAATCGCCCAAGTGTGGGTGTATCTTGTGTTGGATTGTGCACTTGCAAGCACCAGTAGCTTCTTGTGGAAATCGTGTTAATCTTGGATGCTAAGATGAAAGTTGGTTTCATCTTGGTTCTTAATGTTTTTTTTTTGTCCCAAGGTGAAGGTTGTCAGCAGTTAAATACTTTTTGTTTGCTTGCAGGGTGAGATACATGAATTATTGGCATTGGTGTACTATGATGGCCTTCAAAATGTGGTTCCGTTCTATGATCAAAGATCTGTTGTACCCTCAAAGGATGCAGCATGGATGATGTTTTGTCATAACTCCATGAGACATTTTAAGAAGGCTTTTGCCCACAAGTATATCTGCTTCTCCCATTTCCTGTTCTGTTAAGTTTTTTATTTTCGTCAATTGAAACGAAGCAACAATATTCAGAGTTACTTTTTTTTTTCTTGCAGGGAAGATTGGTCTCACGCATTCTATACGGGTAAACTCTGCGAAAAGCTTGGATACTCAAACAAGGAATCTTTTTCGTATTATGATAAAGCTATTGAGTTGAATCCATCAGCTGTAGATGCTGTCTACAGGATGCATGCCTCACGCTTGAAATTACTTTGTACATGCGGTAAACAAAATAGAGAGGCTCTGAAGGTAGTCCTAGTGTGGAACTTTTCTTTGTTTTAATTTTCTGTAACTTTTTGCTAAATTGCATTCAGTGTAAATTTGCATTTATTCTTATCTCGTTGTGTTTAAATTGCACTGGCAGAGGAAAGATATCTATTATTTAATATGCTTATCTGCCTAGTCATGCAGGAAGAGATACAAAATTCATAATGACTAAATGCACACTCCACTTTGGCGCATGATTGAATTATTATTTCTTCTTCGTGACTTTTTTTACCTTTAGGCTCTGTTTCTTTTGATGTAAGTAAAACCTTCGCATGAAAATAGTTTACATTCTTTTGTTTTCTGGCCTTTTTTTTTTTTTTGCTAGGAAAAAATATTTTCTGGAAATAATAATCTCTAATGAGACTGCCACTTCTGAATTCTTTATATTTTTAGTTTCCTCCTATTCTGTCATTGTATGCATCATGATTTCTCTTCAAAGTGGATCGACGAAACTGGCTTCTGTAGAGAGCAGTGCGATCCCTGGATGTGGTATGGAGAGATGAAGAAGTGATGAGACGATGTGATGGATGTTTATAAAACAACTTACTGAAATTCGTTAAGTAAATCATTTTACGGTTTTTGCTGCAGATTGGTTTACAATTAAAACTTTTTCCGCTAGTTATGCACAACCAAACACAGAAAATTAGGAAAATATTTTGCAAAATATATTTTCAGTCTAAACAAATATATCCATTACTGTAGACCATATTTATACACTTGCGCAAGAAATATAGGAGTAGAGTTTCCTTGTCTTCATGATTCTTGTGTCTACCTCAGGTTGTTGCAGAATATTCCTTTAGTCAACCAACAAAGGAGAATGTCATGAATATATTTAGCAAAATGGGTCCTGAAATCCCAGATTTGCATATGGATGTTGAGGATAAAAGCATTCAAGCTAATCCAGAGGATACAAAGCTAGTAGATTCACATCTATTGGAAGAGGTGTGGTCTATGCTCTACAGAGATTGCCTTTCTGCACTTGAAACTTGCGTGGAAGGAGATCTCAAACATTTTCATAAGGCAAGATATATGCTTGCCCAAGGGTTTTACAGAAGGGGTGAGAGTGGGGATTTGGAGAGGGCAAAGGATGAACTTTCCTTTTGCTTTAAGTCCTCTCGCTCTTCCTTTACAATTAACATGTGGGAGATTGATAGTTCAGTCAAAAAGGGAAGGTACAAATCTCATATTAACGTTTTCCTTCGAACTATTCTGTAGCACATTTGTTCTCCACATGATTTTGTTTTATGTTTGGCTCCATGAAATAATTTAAAGGAAACAGTGAAGTCACATGGTTGGGTAATTGAAGGAACAATGGAAGCCACTGTTATGACCTAATTGAGATATTATTGTTTCGGTTTAAAAAGATCCAACGTATGTTAGTAATTAGCCGTATTACATCGACTCTTCTATCCCCCAGTATAAACATGACCTCCAGATAAGATTACTTTTTTTTTTTTATTGGCCACCAGATAAGATTACTTAAGGAGATGAAATATTTGTGCAACCCTGGTACTCAAACTAGACAGTGTTATCCTCTTTTTGTTTACTATTTTGAAGAAAGAGAGGCTCACAATTCATATTAAAAAGACCTCTTCCACGGATGGGAGATGGAATGCTCTTCTTTTTTTCCCCCCTTAATTTTAATTTATCTGTTCCGTAGTAATAGCAAAAAATCTTGTCATAGTACCAGGAACCACAAACATATTTAAACATACAAGACATGTCTTTTCTCATGTACCAGATATTTGGGTTCATTGTCCGGCTATCTAATATTTATGGTTTGGGGAGGTTCGACACTTGAACATACCCCCACACGAGATGCCCACGTGGCATGCCCGAGTCCATGTGTGTTAGACAAGTATATCTCACCCTTCTTGACCGCATCCTTACGAAGATGAATAAGCTGATTAACCATGATTAGGCCTGGTGCAATATAATTCTTAATGCTTTGAATGAGTACCCAGTAAGGCAGTAACAATTGGTGTTTTGGCTCTAGATGTAACTAATTCTTGAGATATGCTGGGTTCAAAAAACATTTTCTATCCAGAATAAAGGGGAAAAAAACAAAAATAAAAGGGATTACAGAACTTTTAATTGAATTGTTTTTTTTGCTCTAAATACAAAAGCCAGTTGACATGCCTTTCCTCATCCAATTTCAGGCGCAAACCACCAAGTGCTTCTGGTAGCAAAAAGGTCCTTGAAGTGCACTTACCAGAAAGCTCACGCAAATTTATCACTTGCATCCGGAAGTACATTCTGTTCTATTGGAAACTATTGGAGGAGACCGGAGACATCTGTACTCTTGATCGTGCTTACATCTCTCTTCGAGCAGATAAGAGGGTACAGCTGAATTTTTCATGTTGATCATTTGCTTGATTACACATTGTAGGGAGACTGAATGTCAGTGTCAAGTGCTTGATTCCATGTATGTCGTAGAGTTATTGATAGTGGCAACTGTCTAATATGGGGAAATCAAGGCTCTTCGCTGTGCTAGGAAGTGGATCTGTAGAAATCTTGGCGTCACTTTTTGTTCCTTCTAGGTTTAGGTCTTTTGCTTCTGCTGTCATTTCCCATGCTTAAGTTACCTTTCTTGTTGAATAGATCCTTTATTGAGGGGATTTCCTTATTATTTGCTCTTATTTTTTGGGGTGGCCAAATGCTACGACACCTTTGTTGGTGCAACGACAAGTTTAGCTGCTCTGACATTTTTTCCCTTCAACTCATGCTATTTCGCTTCTTCAGGCAGCCTTTTTTGACAACATGCGCAATTTTGTTACTGAGTACCCCTTTTGGACCAAAAATTCCCTGCACTTTCTTGAGGTACATGTTCAAGGGCTTTAGCCAAAGAGAGAGAATGAGGGGGTCTTCAGTGTGAGAGGTTTTGTAGGTTTAGAATATAAGATTAGCGGCAGCAAAATAAGATTGGAGAGACAACCTAGAAAGTGGTTCCATTTCCGTATGAGACGAGATGGTAATGACTAACGAGGGTAAAAATGTCAGAGCAAGTTGCTTGTCCCTTTTTGGTGGAATTTTGGTAGTCCAATGTATTCCATGAGCACAGGAGCTCACAACTTTTTGGAACTTTTTACTTTTTGGCCAAAAGAACCGCCTATACATGATGTTATCACCTGATTTCTAATATAATTATGTATCCAGTTCTCCTTGTGCCTTGAAGATCTTGTTCCAGTAGCTCTCGGGAGGTATGTTAAGGCCCTAATTTCATCCATGTGTCAAGCTGGTAATGTTGGCTCTGGAGCTGCAAGCTGCCCTGAGCATCTTTTGGAGAAAATTTTCTCCTTGTTCGTGGAGCAGATGAACTTATGGTCAGATATATGCTACTTGACCGATATCAGCAGCCCAGAATTATCTGAGAGCAGCTTATATGGGTGAGTGATCATGGAAAACTTATCAAATATAATTTTCTCCGAAACATAAGAAGTCTGAAAAAAATTGAAGTGATCCGATTGCCTCAATACGCATTTATGTATGAAAGTATTCGCTGAAGTTTTTGCGGCTGGATTATCACATAATTTTGAAGTCTCAAATTCCTAGAAGTTCTGGCACTTAAAAGTTCTAGTGTTCTGAGTTGGATAATGTGTTGATTCAACGAATCATACCTTGGGCTGTTTATATCTTTAGGAAATAGGCTGTTTAGATCAGTGTTGATTCCAACACTGATCTACATGAAGGAAATAGGCCCCTGCCCTCGTTGTATAAAGGTTAACATTTTGATTCCTTTTTGCAGATATCTCCACCAATATATTCAACTATTGGAGAGTAATGTCAGGGTGGAAGTACTTGAAGGAATAAGCGAAAAGATTCGGAAGCGTTTGAAGAACTCAAAGTTATCGACTGGTGACTGTGCCAAAGTATATAAGCACATCTCTGTTGCCTGGTATCGGTCACTTGTAATTAGCCTGACCTTGATCACGCCGTTAACTTCTGGTGTCACACGTGAGATTCAGGTTTCTAATCAATCAGATATGTTTTCAGAGAGTAGCCAACTGCTGTGTGTTGATATACAGACAAAAGAATTGTGGAATTCTTCGCTTGAGGACCCAAACCATTTGAAAGACCTTGAAATAAAATGGGACCCGTTGTTGTCTAAGGTCAAGAATGTCCTAATCAAGAAAGCTTCAGTGCAAGATTTGGACACTGCTGCTACAATCCTTAGATGTTCTTACAACTTCTGTAGGGACACATCCTGTGGGATGCTTCCGCTAGGTTTCAACCTGTACACGGTGCCATCTCAATTAGAAGCAGCAGGACACTTCTATCCAGGCATGGATGGAGTCCACCTTCTTGACCTAAGTATTCCGCGTAAGCTTCTTTTGTGGGCCTATGCACTTTTGCATGGCCGTTATGCAAACATCTCAGCTGTTACAAAGTATTGTGAAGAAAATGCCAAGGTATTTGATCCAATTTTGTTTGTAAAGAGGTCTTTGGTTGACTTGCCAAAATGAGTTGAACTCTAAATGAACCCAAAGGTCATTTACTGGGGTCAGTTTTTATAGAAACACATTTTGAGTTGGAAAAGTTCTGTGCTGGTGCTTCTCTTCTCCAAATGCTCCATATTATCAGTTATTGCTTCAATTTAAGAAAAGAGGAGTTTTTCTACCATTACCACCTCAGATGCGATCAGCACCAAGAAATGCTTCTCCTAAGATGTTCGCTCTCACGTTTGGCTGCTTCTGTGATTGACATAATTTTGGTTTCGGTGTGTGCGGAAGCAACCAACACAAACTTTGGCCATGGTCCTTTTACAGTAGCACATATGGGGATAGTCTTGGATGATCACATAATTTACAGTAGTGCATATAGGGTATTTGCGACTTTATAGAACTAATATATCTTTTGGATCATGGTCTTATATTGCAGTCGAAGCTCAAAAAGGGATCCGGAAGCTCATCAGGGCCCTCCAATACAAGTACACCTGCTGCCGTCACTTCTCATAGAGGTCTACTTTGTCTTACTTCTTTTGGTCTTCATTTTTTCATGTTTCTGATGTTGCTTATTTTCTATTCACTTGCACTGCCCTCAGACGCCAAAACACCTGTAACTTGGGAAAACTGCTGTATTATAAAACTTTAAACCTTTCCAGATTGTAGTTTTTCTTTCCTCCCACTTTCACCACCTATATGTTTATGTGTTTTAAGGCCCTATTTTATCGTTTTTCCGAATCAGTTCGCTCCCACTTTTCAAAAACTTGGCTAGTTGAAAGTTCTCGAAGCTCGTTTTCGATTTTTTTTGTTATTGAAGGGAACCCACTATTGAGAAAGCATTAATGAGTGTTTTTTTTCAAATTCTCAAAAATCATTCAGTCAGAAGTGAATGAGATATGAACACGATGTGTTTATAATGTGTCCGAATCCGAAAACGGTTTCTAAAATTGTTTTGCAAAACTTATTCTGAATATAACTACAATGATGGCTTAGAACTATCAATATTTCTGGCCCCTTGTTTCAGTACTCTGTCCTGGTTTTAACCAAATCCACTGGATCCTTGCTCATGGAATCCACTCTTTCTTTCTTTCTTTCTTTTTTGTTTTGTTTCCTTTCTTGGCTATTGGAGTGACAGAGTGTTTATGTATCAACCATAGCTGCTGATTGTCATTCATAATGCTGATATTGTAGTTGACGAGAAAGATGGAACGAGTAAATGCAGTGAAGCTGATGCTGCTCCACCATCAAGCACTGCTGCTCCACTATCAAGCACCGTAGCATCTGCTGCTCCATCATCAACCGCCGTGGCATCTGCTGCTCCACCATCAACCACCGTGGCATCTGCTGCTTTGCCCCAAAATGGGAGTGACCAAATTATGGTATCTGCTTCGTTGCCTGAAAATGAGAGAGCTCCAAGTGCGTCGTCCCCTTTCCCTGAAGCTGAGAGGACAAGTGGTCCAAACTTACCTTCAAGTGGTGAGAACTATGAGATTTTATCGGCTACTTCGCATCTGCTTCGCTTTAATAACACTGCTGAAGACAGTAGCAATCCGGATGCGCTGGATGGAGCAGATCCTGCGTCATGAATCTGTATATATGTACGTGTCTCGCCATATATGTGCCTTGACCTGGTTTCATTGGAGGTATGGCTTTGCAATCGAAGAGCGTGTATATATGAGTGATGTATCAGGGTTTTTTCTTTCTTGCATAATGTATGGGAACGTAGGAGACTGCGCTGCTTGTCGTTGTGAAGAGCTGACATGAATGTTCATATCTGATGACCGCTACATAACAAGAGGTAGCACGAGTCTTTGTATCGGGTTACTAAACAAGGTTCGTGTTATGTCAATTGGAGAATCCGAGTTTCATAATTTTATGCTTTTTGGTGGTATAAACGCATTCCCCTCAAACCATCTTTCTGTTGTTTGTTGTCAAGTATAAGAGAACCTTTTGGGCAGGTTGTTTGACAGAAAATATAGTGATTTTGTGACGTTTGTTTCATCATCCCCTTGCTGGAAAGAGTCTTTAATCTGCATTGTGTCATATTGTATCGATTGTTTCGTAGCCCCCACACATGTATGTGGGTCTCACCACATCCTTCTGCTTATTACTTCCTACCACACATATACGTGGGTTTCATGCATTTGAAAGTAAGGACCACAATGGTGTGTAAATTCGAGCAATGACTTGAGGTTGCAATTTTATTAGAGAGATTTTGTATACATATAGAACTGGAATATTCGATTAATGTATTGGAAGACGTAAGGCCATGTTTGGTTGGTTGGAAGACGCAAGGCCATGTTTGGTTGTGCCAATTCTGAAGGCACATCACATATCTTGAGCTGAAGCTAAAAACAGTCCTCCCAACGTTAGAATACGTGGCGTTTTTCCGCTTACTGCATTTTGTGACCATAGTTGGCTGATTTAAGTGATTTTACAAAGCCGTAAGTATTAAGTAAAAGCTGCAACAAATATTGTGACAGATTCTAAATACTAGAAAAAGATACAAGCAAGCAATCCAGAAACTGCAATGAAAAAGGACTGTTGGGTTCCAACGCATTCGACTTTGCCTTAAAAATCATTCAACTTATTCACATGATGCGGCATGTAAATTGAACATCCACATGACTCTCAGTGATGAAAATTGAAGTCAATTGCCCAATCCTTCAGTCAGAGAGGAAACTCATACATCAGAAGTGCACTGGATTCGCATGCATTTAAGAACAACCAAGTTCCTCAGTATAAAACCCCACTATACGTCCAATTGAAACCCCAACGACAATCTGGAAAAAAACCATACATTGTTGTAGTTTTGCTAGTTCCCACCAAATAAAATGGTTTAACTCCTCAGTAACGAGCTGAAAGATTACTAGACCTACTAGTCAGACACAACAGTTTTAAGGGGCAAAGAGCTTTCAACTTCCTTGGTGGCAGAATTCCTTTCTGCAACCACTTTTGACATTCCGAACATCTGAAACACAGCCGAGACATCAATCAGCAGATTGGACACGACGAGTATTCCCAGATTTAGTCCTAGAGATGGCTAGAATCATGGAGTTGGACTAACCTTCTGGATTGTTTTCTTAAAGCAAGTCTTGTGTTCATCCATTGACGCATGAATAAACTCATCAATGTGATCCTTCACATCCTCCAAGAAAGTAGCCTCTTCCGACTTCTTCTTTCGGCACGAAGTGGTAGCTGGATTTGTGGCAGCTGGTTGTTGCTTTTCATGTTGACTTTGTTCCATAGCCCTTTCTGCATAGGACAAAAGAAAGAGCTCAAAGACATCAGGTAAACAAGGTAACTTCAAATTGACGTTGGTCGAGCGAGTCCCAAGTGATACAAACACGAAAGCAGAACTTTATACAGATATATATTAATACCTACAAATGCTATAAAAATCCTGTCATCAACAATTAACTCTTCGGGTAAAAAAAAAAAAAAAAATCAACTCTTTGTAGCAAGTTTTCTTAGGTCATATATACTATATAGACAAATAGGCACTTTCTATTACCTCACACACACACACACACACACACAGAGCTTCCTCTCTACCTCCATTCCTTCTCTCTGTCATCTGTATAAAATCACCATAGACTGTCCAAGTCTTCCAACAATCCGACTAGTTCTCAAGTAAAACATACATAGCAAAGCACAAGGCAGGCATACAATTTATAGGGCCACAAGCCTAAACCTGTTCACACAAAAAACTACTGATTGAAGAGTCTAATGTTCTTGTTGCTACCACTCAGGATTCCCAAATATTATCACCAGCACAAAACGTCAACACTGCAAATAAAACAAACAACTTTCACCACCATTGGCACATGCTTTAAGCATAATGAAACCAGAGGCAGAGCAACAGTGGCCACCAGAGACAAACTGAATGGGCTGAATATTGTGGATCCTAAACCACAAGAAGCCCGTCCCATGAATCATCAAGGACTCCAAATCCCCTTTCTCTGGCTCAATTTACAGACACTAAGTGGGTACAACCACAAAGGAGGTTAGGATCGAGAGAAAACACAAGACATAGGATATTATAGGAAAACACTGGATTATATTGCTTCCTGGAGTCTGGTTTACAACGGTGGAGGCCTCCTCCTTTTATAGGCGTAAGGAGGAGGTACATGCCAAATACAAACAGTACTTCTGCATAATTGATACAGCTTACATACACGTTTTGTCAAACATATAACTAAAGTCATCTGACTAAAGTAAAGTCATCTGACTAAAAGCCTACATCATAAATAATAACAAGCCAATTATATGCCGTAGTACAGTACATGCTAATTATTAGTACACACACCAACAGTATACACTATTAATAATTTCACCCCTCCTGGAAAAAGAGGGAACAGCTGTCGCGAGCACATGGTCGTCACTCTGAATAATTGATTGTTGCTTCCGAATCATCTGAACCGGCCCCTCCAGAGAATTCTTCAGTCCTGTCAGTCAAGTGATACTGTTGCAAAAGATAGCGAATATTTTGGCGCCATTCTTCCGGATAAGTATCATTGAATTTCCAGTTTGCAGATTCATAATGGAGGAGAGATGAAGGAACTTGTGCAGGTGTCAATCCATTGAGTGAACACATCGTCTGAGTCATGACCAAATAATTTCCACTGTGGATCTCAATGCTCGGAGACTCTTGATATGCAGAAAGGAATATAGTGTGATACTCCTTCCGCCAAGTAATAGAACCATCTGGATTAGGAAGACTCCTGTTGTTGCGACTTGTCCAAAAAGCAAATTGGAGATCTTCATTTGCATTGCTAGGAGTACTCCTGATCTTCTGTTGCCAAAAGGGGATATTTCCAAAGAGCAGGAGGAATTTCAAAAAGAAATCTTCTGGAGGATGGATCCGGTTGAACGCTGCATGTGCTAGATACACCAATACTGCTGATTTATTAAAACAGACGCTTATAGTATACACATCGACTAAATACCATAAGAGGAGATAGGCTTCTTTTTTAAAATAAAAGACATTATGGTAAGACACTTCAAACTGGGTGAGGAAGGGATAGACAGGATGGAAAGGTAGACCTTTTATAGGACCTTCATCAAGACCATACTTGAAAATACAGAGATGTTGAAGGTTTTGACACATTTGTACACACCTGGAAAGAAGGGTTAACTCCAAAAGATGACACTGGAGGTGGACAGGAAAATTAACTGGACGGAAACAGGAAATCATGGGAAAACAACCAGGGACAACTGAGTATGGTTTTGGTTTAGAAAACAGACTGATTTCTTTTTTGAGCCTAGACTGAAAATCAGGGAGGACATTTGTTTTTCCTTTTATGTGAACAGCATCAAAACTCCAATTGGAAAACCAATTTGCCCATCTGAGCAACTGTGCTTCTGTTTGAACTTGAGCATGCTGGGGAAACTCATCATATCAGTCTCAATTAGGAAATGATGACCGATTAGATGAAACTCAAACTTTTCAATGCTTCTTTTGATTGCTAGAATTTCTTTGTAAGTAGAATGGTAATGAAGCTCTGCTGGAGAGAATGCACCACTCTTGTATCCACAAATTCTGCGCTTTTGTTCTGAGGTTTCTTCCAAAAGAATTGCTCCCCAATACAGATCAGAGGCATCTGTCTGAAGTATCCTTTTCCCATCTGATGGAATGGTTAATGGAGGAAGGGTTTTGGCTATGGTTTTGAGGTCTTTGACGGCTTGGGTACAATGGGTCGACCAAGGAGGAGGATTTTTCTTTAGTAGAGCTGAGAGAGGAGTACCGGTATTGGGCAAGGTTGGGGATGAAATCAGCCATATAGTTAACAATTCCAAGGAATTGTTGAACTTGTTTGAGGTGAGGTTTTCATCGGGAAAATGGTCAAGTTGAGTGGCTATATGAGGCTGGAGGGTATATTGACCTTTAGAGATATGCATCCCTAAAAAATCTATTTCTGGTTGGGCAAGGAGCATCTTTTTCTCTGAGAGCATAATGCCATGGGTTTGGACCAGGGAATGGAAGGTTTGTAGCAAAATAGCATGGGATTCTATATCTGGAGAAAAAAGTAGGATATCACCAATATAGACAAGGGCTGAAGATAGGATGGGAGCAAATACCCGAATCATGGCCTTTTGAAATAAAGATGGAACTGTTTTCAATCCAAAAGGCATGACTGACCACTGAAAATGGTGATCTGGAATGCAGAAACCAGTTTTGGGACGATCATCTGGATGGATACCCAACTGCCAGAAACCTGCTTTCAAGTCAAACTTTGAGAAAATTTGAGCTTTAGGCAAGTTTGCAAAAAGAACACTTCGCCGCGGAAGAGGGAATTTGTTATCCTGCAGAAAATGATTAAGAGGCTGGTAATTGATAACCAGACGCAATTTTCCTCTTATCTGCTCTGACCTTTATTCACATAAAATGCTTCACATGCCCATTGAGAGGTTGTGGGCTCAATCAATCCTTCTGACTGTTGGAGCTCTTGGAGAGCAAGCTGGTAGTGTTCCGGGTTCATTCCATGATGGGTAGCTTTGGTGGGGTTGATATCTTCGTTTTTCTTAAAAGGAAGAGAAATGAAGAAATCTGGGTTTTTCCAAAGAGGGTTGGAACATTTGGTAAGAAACTGGGAATGGGATTCAGCACAGGAGGTTTGAATGATGGCTTCTTTTATGGAGGAGAAGTTTTCTATGGAAAGGAGATTTGGTTGAGTGTGGTCCAGGGTAACAAGTAATTTTTGTATTTCAAACCTTTTTTGAGCCAGGAATTGCTGAGATTTTTGAGAATATCAAAGCCTAACAACAAATCTTTTCCCCGAAGATCAACCATAGACTCGTGTTCATGGTATATCCGGGAAAAAGTTGGATGATTATAGGCCTGCTGATCAGGGTAATAACAAAGGTTTCTCCATTGGCTGCTGTAAAGGGTCGGAAACATGATTGCCAGTAGGACCTGGGGAGAATTGCTAGGTTGAGGATGGAAGCTGCAGCACCAGTATCAAAGAAGGCGATGACTGGTATGGGTTTCTCATATTTTCCAAGCAAGATTTTGACTTTGGCTAAGGGTTGAGCCAACATGATGTCTGAGAGTCCAAATGTTTGAATTTCATAAGGAAATGAATCAGACTCATCAGAAGAATCATCTGATTCCGATGGGGAATCATCAAAGGTGAATGCCAGGACTGCTTCATCTGTTGCTTCATTGTCAACTGAAAAGAGGGATTCGACATCAGCATCGTCAAGAGAATCATCAATGAGAGCCAAAGAATTCACCATCTTATCTCTTGCCGCTTTGTTGGGACACTGTTTTATAATGCCCCTTTTTTCCCGCATATATAACAGCGATCAGACTTTCGTTGTCCTCCGAACTTTTTCTTCTTGAAAAACTTTCATTTTTTCTGGCGTGAGAATTTTCCAGATTTAGAAAACTTTGGGAACTTGCTGGGAGATCTGAACTTCCATTTCTGAAAGTGTTTGGATTTTCGATAGGAGGGCCGACAAGTGCACTTCTTGTCTTTACACTTGATGGATAAGTCTGCCTGGTCACATGCTTTGCCAAGAAGTTTTCCCTGCTCTTCAAGAGTTCTGAGGAATTTCGATTGCACAGTTTCTCCAAAGCAATCAAAGAGTGCTCAAATACCGCCAAGAGATGTTGCATTCAACGCCAATCCTTGGTGGTTCGCTAGCAACCTTGTCGCCTCATTTCCCAATGGTTCAGAAGAGAATCGAGAAAAGCTTGCTTGAGATTGACATCATCCATACCATTGAGAAGATAAAACCGCTGGGACATACGGCCGTGAATGGATCTCCGGATCTTTCGCTTGAATGAACAAAGACCTCATGCCGAGGTATTCCTCTCGAATCCTAACTCTTTTGTGTTGTCATGATCTCCAAGAAACTCAGGATGTGAACTGAGATGAACTGATCAAGAGTTGGCAGTTGTTTTAGCTGTAGCTGCCGGTATTCACCGAGAGCCATATACCATTTGACGAAGACGGCCAAGAAATTTTTGTCAGATACTTAGTAATGACAAGATTTAAGCGTAGTATTTGAGAGTATAGCAAAGAAGCAAGCACCAAGCATGAATCTCATAGAGTTTATCCAACCATTTTGATGGGGAATGGTATCAAAGGAAAACCTTGGGTATGGATATTGGAATGTGAGAAGGAATCAAAGGTTGGAATTTCGTGAGGTGTTTCAAACTCGTGACCCTCTTCAATGATAGGTCTTCAACATTTTCTTCCTGGTTTTCGTGATTCATCATGAAAACATGAGGAGTTGGCAAAGAACGAAAGTAGATTCAGATCCGAATCAAACTCAATGGCCTGTTCCGAGATGGAAATGGGTTTCGTGCATGGTGGCTGTGAGTATTTAGAGAGTGGATATTGGATTTTTAGAAGGGCTAGGAGTTGGCTGGACCATTAACTGGTGATTTTGAATTTGGGTCAGATGGTTTAGGAGGAGCAGAGGTAGTCGGAGCCTGAGGTAGATGTGGATGGTGGAGATGGTGCTGAAGGAACTTGGATAGGCTTTATCTGGGGTTTTGGAAAAGGAAGTTTTGGTGGAGATGGTCTTTTTGGTGGAGGTAGGAAATCTCTCGATCCTAACCTCCTTTGTGGTTGTACTCACTTAGTGTCTGTAAGGGTTGAGACATCTGAGGGTACCCAAAGAAACTTTGTGGAGTGGAAGATGCGAACATATCAAACGGGCTTTTTTGCTGAGAATACTGCTGAGCTTGAAGGGATTGAAGCTGGTTCTTCAAATGCTTCATTTCAGCATCCTTGTGGTAAAAAGTTGCTGAGAATGCCTGGTTAGCATAGGCCATCTGAAGGAGTTCTTGGTGAACATTTTGGATCTTCTGCTGCAAGTCTCTGAAAGAAGTTCCAAAGATGACAACTTCTTATGGATAGCATTCTCCAAATTTTGTTGAGAGTTAGCAATTCTTTGAAGAATTTTGTTTTGCGCCAGAGAGTTTGCTGACTGCCAATTTGTTGCTTCTGCTGCTGATACTGCTTTGGTGCTACCATCAGAAAGAATGGTAGTTGAGTCCGGAACTTTATGACGGTGGTGGTTCTTTCTTGAGGATTGTGGTACTCCAAGGGAGGAAAATCTGATTCAGTGAACATAAAACATCCACTGGGTTGTGCTGAAGGGTCATTTTTAGATGGAGGTTGAGGAGAAGGTGGAGATTTACAAGGAGTAGAAGGTAAAGGAGAGCTTTGTGAAGGTGGTTCTTCAAAGTCTTCATCATCATCTAGAAGACTATCTTCGAGACACTCATCACAGTTACAGGTATCAAAATAACAATGACCTGTTTCTGGATTTTTGAAATAGAAAACCGGAAGGCCACTGGATTGAAAATATTTGATTGGGGGTTCAGGTCTGGAGCCATCAACAATCATGTCAATCCTTGAAGGAAAGATAACCGGATGGGTGGAAGATGAGGCAGAGGTTTCTTTTGGGAAAGAAATTTCCACAGTACCATCAGGTTTTGAGATGAAAAGTGGATTGGAGGATTGAACAGGTATGGGCTTTTGTTGGTTCTTCCCGTAAGCTGTAACCCAAGATTCTGGGAGAAGCTTGAGAAGCTCAGGTCGAGAAATTTGGCGTGGGACATGGACGCAAGAAGCTTGGTGAGGTGCGTTTATGGTTAGAAAAAGGGCTTCATCTGTGGAGGAAGGTGACATGTCAAAGGCATGGTTCTGGAGACGATAGGCCATTTGGTAGTGAAGGGTGGCTGCATATGTGGTGGAGATTTGGGAGGCACCACCAATTTGAACTTGAACTTTTAAGGCTGTTTGCAGATGAGGATCTGCCAATGGCATGTTGAAATTTGGATAAAAGGTAAAGATCACTGTTCCAGCATTCAAGGTAGTTTGAACAGTAGCGATGCACGCATGTTGGTACTGCAAAAACCTGGTATCGACCAGAGCTAGTCTGGACGTAACAGGTAAGCCTTTCCTGCCATGGAAAGTAACCGCCAGTCGGATTGCTCCGAAGTGAAGGTGAGTGAATCCTTGTTGTTGCCAAATGCGTGGCAAATCAACCGGGATTTCGAGGGGTAAAAGTTGCTCAGCCTCAGTGGCTGCAATGAAACATTGATCAAATTTGGAGGCTTGGACATACTCTTTAACTGAGGTTGGACGCTTGGTGGAAGAGTTGGGTGACAGTCTTTTTTACAGAGGTTTGTGGACTGACAAAGGCATTATATGGGTTTAAAAAAGGGAGATCAGTAAGGGGAACCTTACTATCATCAGGAAGATATTCAAACTCATATAAGTACTCAAGATTAGAAGAAGAAGTAGAATTTCTACTGGTAGATGAGCTAGAAGGGACGAGAGAGGAAGTAGCAGGGGAATAGGTGGTAAACAAACGATTCATTTTTATGGGTAAAAATCTGGGTTCTCCGTTTTCCTCATACAACAAATCTTTTTCTTTTTCAATATAAAAACTTTAACCAATTTTGATTAATAAAATTCTGTATACTAGGGTAGATAAACCGAGACAACGCTGCTCACTGGCCAAAAGTCTCAAGGTACTTTAACCCACTGATACAGAAGTTTTTCAATCAAAATAGTTAGTGAAGTTTCTGATGTGGAGGATCCTTAAGAGGCAACCACAGAGCATACGCTTCAATTTTTCTTTTTGGAAAAAGATTTGAAATAATGTTGGAATACAGAGTTCCCAGAAAGGGATTTAAGCTAGAATGGAAAACATGGCTTTGATACCAAATTTACAGACACTAAGTGGGTACAACCACAAAGGAGGTTAGGATCGAGAGAAAACACAAGACATAGGATATTATAGGAAAACACTGGATTATATTGCTTCCTGGAGTCTGGTTTACAACGGTGGAGGCCTCCTCCTTTTATAGGCGTAAGGAGGAGGTACATGCCAAATACAAACAGTACTTCTGCATAATTGATACAGCTTACATACACGTTTTGTCAAACATATAACTAAAGTCATCTGACTAAAGTAAAGTCATCTGACTAAAAGCCTACATCATAAATAGTAACAAGCCAATTATATGCCGTAGTACAGTACATGCTAATTATTAGTACACACACCAACAGTATACACTATTAATAATTTCACCCCAGCCCAGCAGACCACTTACCTTGACTTCATTTATAATTGCAATTCTGATTCTGAAGTGCCATTCTGATATGATGACTTGAGTATTTGGAGCGCACAAATTCAGCCGTGAACTACGATTCTGCACTAGACATCGCTACCCACCATCACAAGACCAAGTAAGGCAAATTGACTAAAGCGTCCCTCAGGTCAAGCTTTCACTCCACAACACATTCGGTCCACTTAGACAAGCTCAACTACAGCCCCATTGCTTATTATCAACTTCGGCTAACAAATCATGTGATTCCCTAACATAAATAGCACCAAGTAAATGAAAGTATTCATATAATATCGTCACCTATCAAGTGCACACATCCCACCCACGCAGTCAGAACGATGTAGGTTGTTTTCACGATCTAGAACGACAAAGTCATGCGTAAAAGTACCTATAGTTTACCTTGATATACACCATTAATCAACTGCTAAACCTAACCGGGAGAACTCAATATATACAACATCCTTATGAATGGATAACTAAATCCACGCAGACCCAAATTTACATTGGGGCAAAACAAGACAGAATCACTCTCTTCTTCGTCATTTCCTACATTTTTCTGCTCCCAACCACACAACAGGAAGCCCCACAACCATCCATTTGTTTAGTTAAAAGAAACCCCAGGGCTCTGAATTTAGACCCCATACCTTAACGAGTGATAGAAACTCATGGGTAGAACTCACCCTTGAAAACAGGCTTACAAGGGGAGGGTGCCAAGAGCTTACATACATTAGGCCAAACCCATACTTAGGCGATGTAGGACTTTAGGATCATAACAAACCACCACGCTCCGCAACTGACGTCCACGGCAACCCACTCTATCAACACTGACCCAATTGTAGCCCTTTCTCTTTTTTTTGGCGGCTCCACTCACTTATCAGTATTCAATACTTTTAAGTATTTTAATCCAGCCTTATATGTCGCCCCATCTGCGGGTCATATTGCAACCAGGAATCTGGCTCTAATACCAATGATAGAAACTCACCCTTGAAAACCGGCTTACAAAGGGAGGGTGCCCAAAGAGCTTATATACACTAGGCCAAACCCATGCTTAGGCGATGTGGGACTTTAGGATCGTAACGAGTTATTGTTAAAGTTGGGAAAGGGGCACCCCTGATAGATGCTAAGAAACCTGACCGACCCAAGTATGCAGGTAACACAGCCTTCATTACTAGTATTAGACCCTGGTGTCGATCTAACTGATTGCAACTGCTACTTTTAGAACCCATTTTCATCTACCAGTGCTAGTCGCTTCGGAGTTGAATAACCAATCATTTGATAGCTTGTCAGCACGCATACAGAGAGAAACGTTTCTCGTGAGACGGGTAATTATACTATCTGGAAACTTTCCATTAAATCAAAAAATTACTGAATTTAGTAATCTTGCTCATACTCCTACAATTATCATAGGACCAGGGCCGGCCCTGGGTAGAAGCCTAGAAACCAACTACTTCAGGGCAGCCCCCCAAAAAATGCTAAGAAGAAGGCCTACGAACCAAAAATTGATTCAATCCTGGTGTTTGGATCGGATTTCAAGGAGTGATTATTTACAAGGCCCCAAAACATGTCCTGTTTAAGCATCTAAATTAAGCATAACAAACAGCAAACAGAGATTGATTGATAGAGACGATGAGAGAGAGAGAGAGAGAGAGAGAGAGAGAGAGGGTACCTGCTCGATTTTGAGGTGAGGTGTTTCTAATCACGTAGTAACTTGTGTAATACTGCATGTGGTGACGATAAGTTTAGTACCTGTACAAAGAAAAACCTAGAATTTCATCCTTGTCCAAGGCTTATTTTGGATTCTGTACTTATTCAATTTTTTCTGTTAATTATGAAATTTAAAAATAAAAAATTTCAGTCGTAATTTATTTTTTAAATAAAGAAAAAAATAAGTTATTAATAAATTAGTAACTATTTTATATTTATTCAAAACAATTTGAGTTTCGATGTTAATTTTTTTTACTTTTAAGATTCTTCTTAATCCAAAAAAACAACACAAAATAATAAATAAAAAAATAATTAAATAAAAACAAAAATAAGTCATTTTTCTTATTTAGTCAAAATAGGCAAGGGTATTCCCATTCATTTTACCTTTTTCAATTCAAAGTCACATAATTTTATTAATTTAAAACCCTCTCTATACTTCACTCAACTTCTCCAAAGACTCTACCGTCTTCGGCCATTTTTTTTGGGTTCAACACCATGTCACAATTGACACTTTAATCAAAATGACAGATAATGATAATTCATTGTGCGTAAATAGATGCCATCGAAGTCAACCAAAGCCTAAAAAGGTGTTTTGCGGATAAAAAAGAAATTCAACCAACTTTTTTTTAACTAGACATCACTGTGATACCGTACGTGAAAAAAATTAAAAATGCTAACTTATATTTTATTTGAAACTTGTGGAAGGAAAGGGAAGAGAAGAGAAAATATTTAA
Source organism: Rhododendron molle (assembly GCA_025413875.1). Taxonomy (NCBI): domain Eukaryota; kingdom Viridiplantae; phylum Streptophyta; class Magnoliopsida; order Ericales; family Ericaceae; genus Rhododendron; species Rhododendron molle. The sequence goes on along the minus strand of CM046398.1, from coordinate 31,121,632 downwards.
AAGGGAAGCTATAAAGAAAGTGAACTTCCCTTGTTTGGTTTGGGAAAGAAAATGAATTGGAGAGAGAGAGAGAGAGAGAGTTTCCCTTATTTTGTTCCAAAAGGAAAATGGATACCTGTTGAGGAAAAACAGAGTATTGCCTTACAGATTATTCTTCCTCATTTTCTCTCTCACTTTTTTCCCTTTCTAGTGTTTTCTTTTTAGAATTCCTTATTATTATTATTTTTCTTTCTCTCCAAATTAACAACCAAGAGGAAAAAATTCTTATTTTCCTTTGCCTTTCTTCCATTTTCTGGAAGTTGAAGTTCCAAACAAAGATGTGCCGTGTATACATAGTGTGTTTGTGCGTATAATTAAGGACAAAAGGAATGACAAAGTGAGGAACAAGACAAAATACGTAAATGAGATATGTTTTCGAGTGGAGATTAACTTCTTTACGGACAATTTGTCGTAATAATTTGAACCGTTCATTTTGTAGGGTTCGCAGAGTAGTATGTATATGCAAAAAATCAGTTTGACCCAACAGCGATAGGTATATCAGAAATTAAATTTTGGTTTATAAAATTGACGGCCTGGATCATTTTAACTTAAAAAACTAATTGGCTGAATCTAGACCGTCGATTTCGTAAACCAAAATTTAATTTTTGATATACCTAGCCATGTTGGGTCAAGTTGATTTTTTTTTTTTTACATAATACACTACTCCGTGTGCCTTACAAGATAAACAGTTCAGATTATTGCGATAAACTGTCGATGAGGCCCACTTATGGCGGGTGCAAACGCACCCCGCCCTAAAGAAGTTATTCTCTTCCGAGTGAAAAGAGTTTACTTTGTTTGGAACTTGAGAAAAGGAAGAGAAAGTAAGAGAAAATTAAAAAAAAATTAACCCCTATTGTGTGATGGATTCGAAGAGTAAGACGAGAGAAAATAGAAGCATCTAGAATTGTGAATAGTATAATTTTTCTCTTATTTTCATCTCATTTTCTCCCATTTTTCTTTTTCTCACTTTCTCCCACTTTCCTCAAATTCCAAACAAAGAGGAAGGTGCGAGTAGGGTTGCAAATGAACTAAATAACTCAGTGTTCAGCTCGTTGAAGCTCAGTTCATCCTTTCCTCTCCCCATTACAGAGAAATCAAAACACTACTGTACATTTTTTCTCCTCCTCTTATCATTTCACTAGAAACCAGCAACTGATGACGACCACCGCTCCTTCCATTTTCCTTCGAAACAACAATGTTAAAGAGAATGCAAAATCGCTGAAGCTGCCATTTGCATTTAGTGCTTCTTCGATCCATTGTTTCCCCCCTTTATGTGAGAGTAACATTTGCTATTGCTATTGCTATTTTTTGTAACTTGTCCGGGTTTTGACATTCTTTCTTTTTGGGGAGTGCAAATGGGAAGCAAAAAAGGTGCCAAGTCGGGTGAGCAAGTTCAGATTGTTTTGGTTCTTTTTGTATAAATCAACTTTATGGTAGTTTTCATTCAATCTTTTACGGTCTTACACAATTTACGAAATTATATGGTCTTTTTGGCTTAGATGGCTGTATAAAGAATGTAATTATTGTATCATATTCATAGCGTAGCTATTTGTCTGGTTTTCTTCAGTCCATCTAACCTTAATTATTGGATTTCGATTTAGGCATTGTTGGATTGAAGGTGCAATTCATGCTCTCAAGTTAGCGACATTCATATTAGACTCGGTAACAAGTTTGCATAGAGGACGAAGGTCGAAGGACCTTAGTTTTCTCTTCATATCGAAGTGGGTGAGGGCAAGTCGTTGTATGGGATTAAGGGACAAAAATGCTGAGGTAATAAGCGAATAGAGAAAATTATAGCCTCATCTCTTAACTTCTTAATATGAAAATCCTTTTTTTGATCCAAAAAGTTTAAAAGACTTTCCAACTGATTGTGTGGTGCCCCGATTTTGGATTGTGTGTGGATGATGGTGTATCTGGAGAGCCATTGATGCCTTTACAAGCTTGGTAAGGTAATTTCATCTATAATAGTCATTTACTTTTTGTAAACTCTCTAACCTTTTTGGGTAAAGTCTCTCACCTTTTTTGGGATCAAGGATCTTCAAGTTTTGGGATCAGGGATCTTTATGTTGCCTTTGATATCTAAGGCTCAGAATTTACCATGTTAATATAACACTTAAGCACAACCATAGGTAGGAGTAGCCTGGGGCGGCGTATAAGGGGACAGAAATAACAAAGTCTGACTTCGAATAGTGTATGTTTGTAGATAACATCGTAAAATGTATTCCTTTTATAGCTAGGTGGTAAACCTAATGAAGATGGATATTGACCCCAATATAGGCGAAACAATTTCAAACCTCTTTTCCCCACCATTAATTTTCCTAGAAAAGGTGTTCGGATTACTTATTCCCACCTGTATCAACACGTCTTTGTTATGTAGCCTTTCATGATTAAAATTTTGCGTTGATAGTTTTGTGCTGAGTGCAAGAAGCTTTTTCTTTTTGAGTATTCATTTATGTTTTGTTTCGATTGCAAGAAATTTTGTGCTAAATCATTTGACAATGAAATTTGGCCTACAGTATGTCTTACTATATTCCTTTACTCTGGATATTTGACTTCACCGAAAGAGGCACTTTTTCCCTCTTTCCGAGGAAGCACTACCTATAAGATCTTTGAGATACATTTGATATTATATCAATTTCTCAAGGTTGGAGTAAGACATGGCCTCTCGACGGAGCTTCTTGGGCAGCCAATGAAATGGTACTAAAAGCTCACCACATCCAGTGTAAGAGCCATATTTTTGCCCAAATGATATGCAGTGATGAGTGAATAATGCCCACCCCTAGTCTTTAAGAAAAGGAGATGTTCATTAGTTTTATACATGTGCTCGTACAAAAATAGTAAAAGTGAGCACAATCCTAAAAAAAAATAAAACTTAAAGTAATCTTAATCCGATTACTAACGGGATTAACTTTGTCTTTTGAATAAGCAGCAATCATATAAGAGTCAATTGAAGAGTTGGTCTTTGTGAGTTGGCTAATGAAGTGTTCTAGAGAAGTCTCTGATGCCCGTCATCTACATTAACATAGGCAAGGGCTAAATCCACAAATCTATCGAAATCAACGCTTTCCTTTCAAATATCCATTGTGTTTGTATCAGCCATCATTTCATCCTCAAACCAACACCAAGGACCAATGACGTGATACACAAGCAAATGTACACATATATCACACCATGAGTCAAATAAGTTGCAACCCACAAACTAAAAAATACGCATAACAGATAGACTAAACCAGTTTGTCTATGCTAACAATAAGTATAAAGGTACATAGTACATATTGTTACCACTCTTATTTCTTAGAAAAAAGATAAATTATCTGAGACATAGTAATAATAAGAATCAAATGTAAATGTTAATGTTACATTTTAGTTCAAGATTTTACAAGAAAACAAGAAAGCAGTAGGTACCCATCAAACCTATTTTGGGTCAACCTTCATCCCATTGAATACGTGATGCAAACTAACTGGATCACAATAACTGAGGTGCATTTGCTTCTGAAAACTGTCTAAGAGCTGCAAAACCTTCGCAACTATTCCATCTTTGCACTCTTCCAAAAGCAAACTCTAGATCTGCATGCACATGCATGAAAAAGAATTGGTTGATCGTCGATATATTCTAAAGAGATTCAGTGACTTAGCCCATATGCTCCAAGTTTTTAGTAATTGTAAACGTTTATATTTGTATAAGTTTTAAAATTTTTATTATCTACATATATAAATTTCCCATGATATACATATACTTTAGGTCGCGAGCCTAATTGAGTTGAATACTCTTAGGTTCATGTTCTGCTCATTTATGAAACAAGCCTAAAATAGGCTCAAGTTCGGTTCATTTGCTAGATGAATCAAACTCGAACGAGCCTTTACTGAGTCAAGCCTCTAACAGTTCACGAACGGCTCAGTTCATTTACAACCCTATTTGTAATCTTCACTTGAAATTGGATTTTCGTAATCATAACACCAAAAAAGAAAGAAGCAAAATAATTTTACGAAGTAAAATGTTGACTTAAAAAATACTTTACTTGATCCCAAAACAAATGGAGCCTTAATCTAAGTCACTGGATATCTTTGGAATAGAACGATGATCTACCACTTTTTGTTTGTGCGTCTACATGCAAATCTAGAGTTTGCTTTTGGAAGCGATTAAAGAAAAAACAATTGCGAAGGTTTTACAGCTCTTCGGCTGATTTGAAATGCAAATGCACCCCAATTATTGCGGTCCAGTAGTTTGCGTCGGTACCCAATAAGGTGAAGGTTGACCCAAAATGAATTTGGATGGGTAACTACTGCTTTCTTGTTTAATTTCTTGTGAAAATTTGAACTGAAATGGAACATTTTCGTTTAATTGTTTATATTATAATTATATTAGGGTAGTCCTATGGTACACACCCCTTATTAGGGGGTGTACCGTACGCACCATGATTTTAAACCATTGGATTTGAAAGTGAATAATCCGGACCACCAATTTATTAAATCAATTAATAAAATAAAAAAATGGCTTAGCAGGTAATAGGTTGTTCTCTCCTTCTTGACTCTCTCTCCCCCTCCCTCATTAGTAAAATACTGCAAATTATATAACATGACCATTATTGTTATGACAACACAAAAAATTGGTATTTCTTTACCACAATGTGTCGTACCAAAGGAATATTTAGAATTGTATATTTCAATATACTTGATATGAAACCAATTTCTCTATTGTAACTACATGTACGGTTGACTTGCAATCACGACACAATAATGATGATCAAAACCAATGATTTCGTTATATTTGTAGATTAACTAATTCACATAATTTTTTGGCTCAATAGCGTTTAGAAAGCCCTTTCATTGGCACCCGAATTTAATAGTAAAAGAATTTTTTTGTCTGATAAAGGGTCTAATGATAAGCAATCAACTTCATTCTTGGTACATGTGATATATTCATATTATGTAAAAGATAGACGGTTCCGATAAAAAAAAAAGCATTAGATGGGGCTCGGGTGGTGCATTGTTAGATTTAATGTATTTGGATACATTAAATATTTTTCGATTACACAGTTGTCAATATCTGATGATATCTAATTTTGGTGACAATACTGAATATCGTATGACTTGATATTCTAACAGTTATGATCGATCATTTTAAAAATATACTCGCTAACGGACATTTAGTTATGATATGGTATTTTGCCGATTATTATGGTACACAATTGAGAATTTGAAATTTTGAAGGCTATTAATTATAAAATACTTTCTTGCACGTAGGGTCCTATTTCCCAGAAATTTGAGAGAGCAAAGTGACCTCAAATGCCTCCCGCCTGCTAAGCTGGGCATGCACTTGTAGATCATATTATAGCCTATGTCATTGGTGTAAATCAGTATGTCTACTATAATAATTTTTTTAAAAAGAAAATACAATGACAATAAATTTACAAAATTATTTTGATTGTACTTCCACGACCTAGTTTCAAGGACCACCATTAAATTTGGATTTGTATGCATAGGGTGAAGGTTTAGTATCAATCCGCCTGTCAAATATATAGTGCCAATTATTAAGTGCACCGCCTTAAATCCATATCTTGAGACAGTTGGATAATTATTTGTTTTAGTGACCTCTCATTTTTCCACGAAAATTTGAAGGAATTTTGATTTTTTGAATTAAATTATGTAGAGAAAGAACATAATTTAGACTAATATTTTGAGAGAAAATTGTAGTTGTATTCAAAAATTTGGGTATAGTACTTACTTTTTGGTGAATTTCTTGGATGAAAATTTTGAGCGAGAACTTCATTTTTAGTTTAAATTATTGAGGTATTGTGTAGGGACAAATAAGAATTTGAAAAAATAGTGTGCAGGGAATTGAAAATTAAGATAATATGGTGAAAATTTTAAAATTTGGGAAAAAAATGTGGCGGGAATTGAAAATAATTAGTGGTATGGTATTTTGCTGATTATAACTATCGTTTACTGAACATTCCGATTGAATTTTTTTTATACGACACGTTGTGGGTATGAAAACGTCAATTTATGGTATTGTCATAATAAATTTGGTTATATTACTGAATTTGTGGTATTTTAGACATGTGTTATTACAAAATATTTTAATTAATTTCCTTTGGTATGGCACATTGTGGTAAGAAAACGTCAATTTATGATATTGTCATAACAATTGTGGTTTGTTATATAATTTGTCGTTTTTTAATATGTTTTTCTTTTGATACGACACATTGTGTTAAGAAAACGACAATTTTAGGTATTGTCATAACAATTGTGGTTATTTTATAAATTTTGTGGCATTCTACAAATATTTTTGACTTGGGTATAACAATTGATGATTCTGATACGACATATTTTGATTTTGTTACGAAATATCCTAAGAGTCAAAGAATTTTTGGTACGACTCATTGTGGTAAGATAATGTCAATTTATGGTGTTGTTATAACATTTGTGGGTAGCATTATTTAATTTTTGATATTGTACGCATATATCTGGTTAGGGTACAAGTATTATGGATTCCGGTACGAATAATTATGGTTATATCATAACAATATTTTTTAATGTGGGTAACCTGCTAGTGACCTGTTCAACAGGTAAATTTTAAAGTAAAAGTCGTAACTAAAGTCATAAATATGCATTACAAAATCAAAAATCGGCATAATGAAAATCACAAATTGTCATAATTTAAACATACGATATACCTTGTGTACCATAGCTTCTCCCTATAATTATAATATGTTGTCCCAAATAATATATGCATTTCCTAAGAAATAAGAATGGTAACAATTTGTACTCTACCTTTATATTGTAAACATAGGCAAGCTGATTTAGTCCATTTGGTATGTGTATTTTTTAATTTGTGGGTCGCAACTTGTTTGACTATTAGTGCGATATCTGTATACATTTTCTTGTGTATCAGGTCCTTACGTTGGTTTGAGGATGAAATAATTATTGATGCAGACACAATGAAACATATTCACAAGGAAGGCGTTGATTTAGCCCTTACCTATGTTGATGTAGATGCCCGTAGGGCATCTGAGACTTCTTTGGAACACTTCATTGGCCAACTCACAAAGTCCAACTTTTCACTTGACTCTTATATGATTGCTGCTTATTTAAAAGCCAAAGTTAATCACGTTAGTAACTAGATTGAGATTACTTTAAATTTTTTTTTGTAGGACTGTGCTCACTTTTACTGTTTTTGTATGAGCACATATATAAAACTAATGTATATCTCATTGTCTTAAAGACTGGGGGTGGGCATTATTCACCCATCGACGCATATCATTCGGGCAATAATATGGCTCTTATACTGGATGTGGCGAGCTTCCAGTACCATTTCATTGGCTATCCGGGAAGCTCATTTGTGAGGCCATGACTGAAATGGCTCTAGTCATTTGTGTGTTTTTCGGGATATCTATTTTGGTATATGCATCATAATGGATTACGTTAGCCAATAATCTTTATTTTACGGTATTACTAAGGCTAGGAATCATGCAAACTTTGTGCATCTTAGATGTATTCTTCATAAGTCAATGACATTCTTGATCCCTTGTATTCTTCATAAGTCTGATGACAAAATGTGTGGATGAGGAGATAAATTGCTAATCCTCTATACTTGATGTCGTGTATGTGAAAGATAGGTAAATATTTATTGCAATTATTTTTGACTTTATTGAGACTCTAAGACCTTGAGGTAATATTTAGGCATCTGGGTATTTTGTTGGAATCTATCAATCTATATTTTGCAACATGCAAGGCATTCTCACATTTTTACTCGATACATTTTCCTTCATTGAACCCATTGTGTCAGGGAAAAGCTAAGTCATAGTTTTGTTTTCTCTTGAGCAACAGATTTGTATTAGAGGGATTATATGCAAGATGTGAACAATAACTCCCCCTATATAAATGTGAAAAATAATCGAGACAAAACATGCGCCCCAATATTATTGCACACTGATGATTCCATGTGTTAATACTGGCATATTCTTCGGATACCATAAGAAATGCTAATATGTCCAAGGAATATAAAATGCTTAAATGGGATGTCTAACACTCGTCAACTTAGCAAGATACGGGCTTTTGAAATTAAGCTAGTCACTAAATGGGTACATAGTTTTGCCCTTGTACTTTTCTCTTCTTAGAGGTCTGAAAATTTTTAGATAGTGAAGGTATTAACCTTCAAAAGGATAAGTTCATGGTTTTGACATAACAAGAAGTTATGGCGGTTCATATGCCCAATCCCAACTTCATGGAATGTGCAATGCCATGATAAAATGTTAATACCACATAATTTCACCTTGATTTTGACAAGGGGCTCCTGAATTTTGCATGATTTTGGTCTGCAAGTGCTCAATTCCTTCTTGTTCTTGGTGTTCTTTTCTTGCATGTGTGATTTTTTTTTTCCCGACAAGAGAAATTTTATTAATCTTTGAAATCCTATCGAAACTCCCAGCCACTGCAAGATACATGCTTTTGAACTTAGGCTAGTCACTAAGTGGGTATTTGGCCTTTGTACTTTTCTCTTCTTTGAGGGTTTGGAATTTTTGAAATAGTTAAGGTAATGAACCTTCAAAAGGATAAGATCATGGTTTTAACATACTTAACAAGTTATGGCGGTTCATATGCCCAATCCTAAATTCATGAAATTTGCAACGCCATGATGAAATGTTAATACGCAGCATTTCAGCTTGGTTTTGACACAAGGAAGTCCTGAATGTTGCACGATTTTGGTTTGGATGTGCTCAATTCCTTCTAGTTGTTAGTGTTTTTCTTTGAGCGTGTATGAGATTAGAGTCAATTGAAATTCCCGGCCACCGGAAGTCCCGGTCTCGAAAGAAAGTTGAAGATGATCAGGAAGTAAATGAGCAACTTGCTAGCCCTCTTGAGATTATTGATTCTCATTTTCCTGATGCTAGCTCTTTTACTCGGTATTTTGTGAATGTTTCTTCGTTTTGATTTCCCTCCTCCCCCAAACCACCCCATTTGTACATATAAATTGATTAATGGTTTTTGAATTGAAATTATCAACAAAGGTTGATTATGATTCCATGTTGTCTGTCTGGCCCAGTGTACCTATTAGAAGAATTTAATACTCCAGGCCTATATTTGTGGAATTTTCTTCAAGTGATTTAAAATGTTCACCAATGTGCAAGTTGTCAGATGAGATTGATTTTAGGTGAGTCCTCATTCAGTCCATTGATCGTATCCACACTAATATGGTGTTACACCACGTATGTATCAGTTAGAAAACCAAAAAAAGAATGTACTTGGTGTGTTCTTTCTCCCCCTCTTCATGATCCCCTCCCCTACGAAGCAATAAAAAAGATAAAGAGTTGCAGCTAAGGTCGCATCATAGCAAATGAGGAATTCTATTCTATCTGTATTTTCATTAAGGCCGTGGATCCTTGAATAAGCTTGTTTAAGCGTACTCAACAATCGTATCTACTTTTCATTGTGGAACTTTTGAGATGAAGGGTAATAAAACCCCCCAGTCTCATATTCCCAATTTTCAACTCTAAACTAAGAAAAAACAGTTAACAGGATCAAACCTGTAACTAAAGTTTGTCCATTTTGAGTCGCTCTTAAGGGTAGTAAAACCTCCCAGTCTCATATTCCCAATTTTCAACTCTAAACTAAGAAAAACCAGTTAACAGGATCAAACTGTTAACTAAAGTTTGTCCATTTTGAGTCGTTCTTTTGTGTCTCTTCTACCTTGGATGTTTAACTATTGCCAATGTCTGCATTGGGCAAAACTGGATAGGCATATTGGAAATCCGTTGCTTGTGCTTATGATGACCTATGGCTTCTCTTTCTATACCAGTTTACGCTGAATACTTGCATTCCTTTATCCCTTCATGTGATTTATACATTTTCTTAATTGCTCTGTCATAATGAACTTTGTGGTCGTAGGTAGGATGGTTAAGATGAGTGAATGCATAAGCTATCCTTTGGGTTAGGACTGGGTTGGGTGCCTGAGCCTTGCTGGACACCAAAACTGGGTTTTTAGAGTTTGGCTTGTAGGTGTTGCGATTCGATTCGGTTGAGGAATGTTATTACAATATAAAATTTTAAGATATTACGCTGACAGCCCAAACTTGATTGTATTTAACCAAACTTGATTGTGATTCATCACACGTCACAGGCACGTGGTTCTATGAATCTTGATCACTGTTCAGTACTAGCTTGAATTTGTTAGGAAGAAAATGCTCAGTAAGTCTTTGAAGTTTTCTTCCTATTATGTTAGCAAACACCTAAAATTCAAATTTAGAAGCATGTATGGACCTTAATACTATGCAGTTTTCTAAGGTTCTTTGAGGTTTCTAGATGTATGATTTGTTATGAATGTTAATTGCTACCTCACTCACTGCTGAGATGAGCAAATATATGAATAATGAATGGTAGAGACACTAACCTTATATGAACAAACTCATGAACTCTCTCGCAAGCCTTGATATACATCAAATGACGGTGGATTAGGCAAAATGATGTCCTAGGAAGGAAGGAGGTGACAAATGAGGTGATACGGTTTGGTATTGTTCCCATAGGATTCATGGGATGGGAGCGATAATTGCTCTCGGTGGAAAGGAAACCTGTGAGATTGCAATAAGGTGTACTCTTTTCTAGTAGTACTTCTTTAAGTACGAGAACTTTCTTAAGGAACGACGTGTTTGGTTGCCCATTTAGCAATAAGCATGTTTGCCTCTCCCACTTAGTCGTTTATTGTCTATTATTTATTTGCATAAGCAAAAAAAAGATGAACAAAACAAACCAGTAGGTTAAACAAAACAACTCTGCTTATGATGCATTATGCTTATTGCTCATTCTAAACTAAAGTAAGCAATAAAGCACAAATAAGCAATGATCAAACAAGACTTACTCTGCAATATAATGCTAATGAGGATTAAAAACATAGTCATAAGTGTCCCCAAACATAGCGAACATGTAAAGATCAAGACATGCATGTCTCCAGCTTAGAGAAACCATAAAAGTACCTGCACGGTCCATCTCTCCATGGGCCTAACCTCAAGGCCTCATATGGACTAAGGCCTCCTAAAAATTTTTGGCCGCTTATGACACTCATCTTTCTATCAAATTTGTAAAGTGAAAAAAAAAAGTTTCCAAGATTCATTTACTCCTAAAGGAGAGATTTTTGTGGAAAATAAAGGTGTATGTCATGGGCCGTATTCTCTATTTGCCAGGCGAAGGTCAGTCTCTTTCATTTTTATATTGAAGAGGGATTTGACCGACTCGCACACAAGCACCGCTCCCAAAGCGAGAAAGGGGATTGGCTCACCGGCAGCGGGCGCTGCGTCAACAAGGCCCGTGGGCGACATTCCAGGTCTCTCGAATGCCTATTCAGAGGGATACGGGACAGAGCAACTCGAAGCGAAGTAAAGTGTTCTAGTTACACCAGTTGGATTATTAAAGTCAAAAACACTGATTCCAGTAAGGAGTTCAAATTTATATTCGCTACGGAGCTATCACGACCGGCTATGTGATCAGATTTTCTTTGGCTATTGGGGGCAAAGGACCGGATGTCGCCTTATCTCATGTACTTGCTCAATAGAACGAATAGGGGCATTACGGCTACTTTTTGGTCTTGTCTCACACCACGAGTCCTCAAAAGGGGAGAAGAGACAACTGCCGCAGAATGTACCACGCCCACGCCACTTTCCTCACTTCTGTTTGTTAGTAGAGGTTCGATATGTATCTACTTGAGACCACTATGATTTCAGAAAGATACCAAAAGAAGTCCATGAAAATGAAAAACCACACTAACTAAAATGATAAACTGACTTCAGCCACCTCCAATCTGTATTAGAATCCAATATGCAAAAATAAACAACATAAACAGATGATAGCAGTTAGCTCAATGTACCATATAGGTTGAACTAACTGTTATTATCTGTTAACGTTGTTTATTTTTGCAGAATGGCTTTTAATGCAAGTTGGAGGTGGCTAGAGTCAGTTCATCATTTTAGTTAGTGTGGTTTTTCATTTTCACGGACTTCTTTTGGTATCTTTCTGGAACCATGGTGGTCCAAGTAGATACATTTACCTGTAAATGAATCATGGAGACTTTTTTTATCTTTTCAAATTTGACTGAAAGATGAGTGTCATAAGCGGCCAGAAGTTTTTGGGGGTCTTAGTGTCATGCCCCAAATCCGGGAGCATGATCGGCCGTGCACCATGAAGCAATCATGGGACACGAAGCCTAATTAAAAATATATATATTTTTTCAATTCAAAACTAGTAATAGAAAAACTGGATATTTTATTAAAGCAAAATGTGCAAACTCAAAACCAGTATTTTTGTTAAACCACATAAACACAACATCCAATATCTCCAACTCCAAATTCTATAATGAACTGTCAATAAATAAAAGTGCGGAAGCTTTTTAACAATAGAAAAGAAATAAAAATGCAGACGTCCTAGAGGTCCAAACACAAGGTCCCGACAATGCCACAGAGTCCACTACAACGCTCCATGAACTAACCTGGAAAAAAAAATGTGGAATAAATCCGTCAACTGAGGAGCTCAGTGAGTAGTTAAACATGCTAGGGTAAAAATACAAAGTGGCATACTTTTGAATGAACGATAATTAAGGGTTCCAAAGAAGTGGTTTCAAATTAATAATAGAGGTCGATGGTTCAACGAATACTATCAACAAACCGATATTGAACAAAGAGGTCAACAGCTCAACAAAATGTATCCACGAGATGAACAACGGATTAACGAATAGCAACAACAATAATCGAACCACCACAACAGTTATACCAAACAATGAGTCCAATAATATCCAAAAGATGAACAATGATAAACGGGAGTCTAAACCAAAGTGGGAACCATAATCACAAATTACTAAGTACCAAATGCCAAATATTTTCTCAGGGCTTCCCCCGTTGGATCCAACACCGTACTTAGAGTCACCACAGGATGGCGCCTGGGACCTTTTCCCTAAGCCGATCCGGAATAGGGTCACAAGGTATTTCACAAGTCTTTTCCCTATCCGTTGAGCACTAGAGTCACAGGGTATTTCACAAGTCTTTTCCCTAGCGGTCAAAGTCACCACGATATTTCACGGGTTTTTCCCTTGGACTTTAATAAAAATAAACATAGTCCAGGACTTTAATAAAAATAAACATAGTCCATGGTCCCAAACATAAATAGAACAACGGCGAGCCGGAGGCACCTGCACCAGGATTATTCCCCGTGCCGTTGCAGAGTCACAATAATATTATGGAATCAACGAAATAGACAACAACAAGATAATGGAATCAATCAATCAGAATTATTATCAGTGAACCTTGTATGCCAAAGGGTACGTCAATCGTTTATAAATATGAGAGCACCGAATAAGAGTATCATTTATCGGATCACAACAATTACGAATTGTCAAGGATAGATAGGTTCAAGAGGATTCCAAAGAATGAGATCACATGCTTAACCACTCACCTCGGCCCAAAGATAATGCAACTCGACACGCAAAAAGGATTAACCTGTACAAAATTACAACGTATGAAGTCACTGCCTATTTGAAATATAATAACATTGCCTATACAAACCTAGCAATACCATTTATTATGTACATAAACCTAGATCTAAACCAAGTCAGTAGAACCTCAAGTTTCTAGCCACGTAACAGCATCACACCAATTGTCCACCACCAATTTCTTCTTCCTAATTCACACACGGCACATACACAGGGCACCACACATGCACACACCCTTCTCTCTCTCTTATACAATAACCCAATCAAACCCTCATATACAAGTAATCCCACTGTCATGGATACTCATCCACCACCAAACGCCACTGTACGAAGAAAAAGAGATGAAATAGAATGAATATTGATTACCTGATTAGCAGTCAAACTCGATCAAAACCTTGCGGCTTCTACCTCGCCGTCTAAGCAAAAGAAAACCTATCTCAATTTTCTCTCTTAAGCTGGAGCAACCCACTTCACAAATATAACCCTACCTCAAACGTTTCCTCACTCCAATAACTGTCCACGTTCAAACTTAAAACTTATCTAGTTTAATTACACAATTGACCCAACATTCTTCTTCTTCTTCTTTTTTTTTTTTTTGCAATTAAGAAGTTTGAAAAAGAAAAATGAAAGATTTAATTATTTGACTGAAAGATGAGTGTCATAAGCGATCAGAAGTTTTTGGGGGTCTTAGTCCATATGAGGGGAGGTTAGGCCTGTGGAGAGATGGACCGTGCATTACTTTTACTGTTTCTCTTAGCTTGAGACATGCATGTCTTGATCTTTACATATTTCCTGTGTTTTAGGACACATATAACTATGTTTTTAAGCAGTATATTGCTAACTAAGTCCTGTTTGATTCCTTGCTTATTGGTGCTTTTTTGCTTACTCTTGTTTAGAACAAGCAATAAGCACATTGCATCAGAGTTGTTTAGTTAAACTTCTTGGTTTGTTTTGTTCAATTTTGTTTTTGCTTACGCAAATAAATAATAGGCAACAAACAACCAAGTGGGAGAAGCAAACATGCTTATTGCTAAATGGGGAACCAAACATGTCGTTCCTTAAGAAAGTTTTTGTACTTAAAGAAGTACTACTAGAAAAGAGTACACCTTATTGCAACCTCATAGGATTTCCTTTCCATCGAGAGATGGGAACAATAATATCACCTCGTTTGTCACCTCCTTCCTTCCTAGGGCGTCATTTTGCCTAATCCTCCAAGACATTGATTCCTTCACTGTGGCAGTCTACCTCTTGATCGTTAGTTCCCAACCATCATCGAAGGAACTGGGGTTTAGTTTCAAAATTTTGTTCGTTTAGTGGTTCTAGTTTCTGACTTCGGGTTCGTTTCTGCTTAACTATCTCCTCTCTCTACGTACACGTATGTAAACATTTACTCTAACGATCGACTTTGGTGCATAATCTGGAGGCTCTCGACTTCGTGTAGCAGTTGTATATAACTTGGTCAAAAATGGGAAAGTGTGCACCTGAAATATGCTGTGGGATTCCAATTGCTTTGCCTTTTTTCCCACCTTATTCAGCGTCGTGAATTTACTCGTAGTCTCTTCACAATTATGTACACCCAAAATGCAAGGAATTCAGAAAAGTCTATGAAAACTCTTTGTTTCTTTTGGGGTGACTGCTAACTTAACTTGCATTTTTGCCTCTACATTTTAGATTTGATTTGCATGTTCTTGTAGGATTTTAACGTTACTCCTCAATTATTTCCATCTACATTCTATGACTGGCGTCCTAGAGGCCTTTCTTCATCTACTACTCGTTTGTGAGGGGATATATAATTAACCGGTTAATTATCTTCTTCCCAACTCTTGCCACCCTTTTATGAACGCCATCCTCACCACCAAACCCGTCTTTTCCCATCACCATTTCGACTCTAAAAACAGCCATGAAACCAGTCCGAAAACCAATCCATTTGAGCTCTAAAATCAGCCCCATGTTCCAAGTCTGTTCCACCTCCGAAACAGCTCAAACACAGCTCCGTTTTCTCTCTGAAACAGCCCACAAAGCAGTCCCGAACCGGTCACTGATGGAGCTCCATTGTCGTACGTTCGGCCCACAAACTTCACTGCATTTCCGTCGCTTCCCACTAGAACTACCGGACCGAGGTAGTTAAATCCTACCTCTCTAAGTATATATGTATATAGTTTGTTGACGAAGGGATTTGAATGTTGCGATGTGCTTATCTGATAGTGGAATCTCAACTGTTCATGATGAACATGCACAAAACATGGAGAGTAGTGAGCCACAAAAAATAGGAAAAAACCAACATAATATTCTCTTCATGGATCATGACTTCTTTGGACTCGGCATTTGTAAAAGCGTACGTGAAAGTTTTGAACTGAAGGGATCGGACTAGAGAGAATGGTGGTGTTGGAGTTGCTCTTGGGCACAACAAATGATTGTTGATGATCGGCATCAATTTTAGGCTTAAAGTTGAACTCCTTGGTTAACCTTTTACCATTATCTTGTGTTTCTTTCGTTAACCAAATATTGTTGGAGTAAGGAGCTGATTTTTTTTGTTTCAACTTATCTATGGCCTATAAGGAAAAAGTCTACGCCAAATTATTTTCATGGCTTGACTCTCTGCCGAATTTAATCCCCGATAACTAATTATGAGTTATTGAACCCGATTCAAGACCATGATAGATTCATCTATGAATTTCACCTGTTCTCTTACCTCCATTCGGGCAACATTGCGGTATCAAACTTCCACACCTCATTCTATATGTATTTTGGCAATCCTCTGATTTGGGATCACATTTGATCCTGCCATTACTACAACTTAGTTTGTGCCCTCCTTTTACACCACAAATTATTGCCATGATTTTGTCATCCGTCCTGAAATGAGAAGAGAATACATACGGTTTACGGAAACAACAAAGCAAGGACTGGATGCAAGGTTTATTGTCATATTCCTAGACTTCTGACGAGCCCGCCAAATTCTTGTCCGGGCAGCTGCCTCATAGATGGAATCCCTACGCTGATTGTTTGGTTCACAAACAAGCTATACCTGCCGTGATCAGGCAGTGGGGAAAATGAAGGACGAAGCGGACAGGGGGAGCCTCCGATATATAACGGAGATTGGAAGTTCCATGTGCAATCGGTGTATCACTGAGACCTTGCAGTGAATAATTACTTAAAAATCGTTTTGCAAAGGAATAACGACATAAAGGTGAGTAATCCAGAAAAAGGCTACAAGCAATCCAGAAACTGCGATGAAAAAGCATTGCTGGGCTCCGATGCGTGCGACTTCGCCTTGAAAATCGTTCAACTTACTAACATGTTGCATGCAGCGACACAAACACTAAACATTGGCCGTCGGTGACACAAACTGATCAATGGGTGGAATGTCAGAGATCCTATTGTAGGGTCGGTCAAAATATTGACCATTGACTTGAAGAGAATTTTGACCAACCAACCATAAACAGACTTGTGGAGGGCCTGGAGGATTGACACACGGCCATGGACCCGCGTTGGACCCGATATCCTCCCGCGTGGGCCCATTCTCCTGCCGCGCGGTCCTCCAGGCCCCTCCACATTTCTCTTTGTGATTGGCTGGTTAAAAGTCTCCTCAAGTCAATGGTCAAGATTTTGACCGACCCTACACCTATATACACCACAAGAAGCCCGTTCCAAGAATCACTCAAGAGCTCCTAGTCCCTTTCTGTGGCTTTTGTGCCTACAATTAATCATTGTACCCAGAAGACCAAACAACTTGACTTCATTTTGCTTATCCAAAAGAACTTTGACTTCATTTACGATCGGAATTCTGATTCTGAAGAGCCATTCTAATAAGATGACTTGCGGGTTTCCAGATTATTAGAGCATGAAATTCAGCGGTGAACTGCGTACGATTCTGGACCAGACATGCATCGATACCCACCGTCTCAAGAACAGTCAATTAGGCAAATTGGCTAAAGCGTTCCCGAGGGCCGAGGCCCACAAAATCTGCAACAGGAACAAACCGGAGGAACTATCGCTTCGCATCACATTCAGTCTACTCAAGTTAAACAAGGTCAACTACAGCCCCATCACCAATTATCCAGTTTGGATTATGAATCATGTCATTCTCCAACATATTACATAAATAGCACCGAGTCATCTTAAAGTACTCGAATCAAACTGTCAAGCACACATCCATGCACCCACCCAGTCACAAGGATGTTGTAGGTTGTTTCCATGCTCTAGAACTACAAAAGTTAAGCATAAAAATGCCCATAATTTAACTTCATTCCTTGAATAAAGGTGATGATATACACCTTTTTTTTTTTGGTACATCGGAAATTAATGATACGGAGTCACACACCATTCTTCAACTAAGAAACGGTAAACCTAACTTGGAGAATTCAATAGATACAGCTTCCTACTGAATGGATAGCTAGATTTACGCGGTCCCGAGTACATTGAGCCAACTGGCCAAGAGGAGTATGTGCTCCACCTCAACTTTTCATAAAGCTTGTATCTAAGCGCGCGCTTCAAAACAACATAAAAAAAATCACTCTTAAGAAACCCCAAACACACAACAAGAAGCCCCACAGCCATCTATCTTAAGATTCTTAACAAGCTATCGCTGAAGTCGGGAAAAGGGGTATCCTGATAGATCTGAGAAACCTGACCAAGCCAAGTATGCAGGTTAAAACAGCCTTCACTTCACTACTGGTATTTAACTTCGGGGTTGATCTAACTGATGGCAACTGCTACTGTTAGTACACATATTCATCTACTAGTACTAGTGGTTGGAGTCAAATAGGCGATCATTCGATAGCTTTGTATGCAGCTATCATGCGCGCATACAGAGAGAGAGAGATGTTTCTCATTGTCCGTCGAATCATATTTGACCGAAGTAAATGAATGGTCACGTTACTCTTGTGACAAATATACTACGGTCAAATGGATGCTGATTTATTATAAAAAACAAAAATGGATGCTGATTTCTGATCAATGCGAGTTTTTGCATTGACGAGAATTATTTCAAAACCTACAAAATGGAAGATTAGATCGTTGGATCTTCCGTAGTTTGTCCTATTTTATGTCACATGAAACGAGAAAATATTACATAGAAGATTTTGATTCGTCATATTCGTTACATGTGTGTTCAGAAGATCTAAATGTTCATATTTGGTAAGATTTGTATAACTTGCTTATAATTAAAATTAGTTTGATCTAATAACCGTAATCAAAAAAATTTCACATTTTTCCCGAAAACAAGATACAACAAGCATCAATTTTTAATTAGACCATCAATTTTTAATTAGACCAGTCTATAAATGAGAGAAAACATAATAAATAAACCAGATCATCAAAAAAAGAACCACGGGCTCTTACAATGGAGAGACTTCATTGAAGTGTTTGTGAAGTTCCACTCACTTGGTGTAAACTCCATGAAAACTTGAGAGAATTGGTCATTTGTACCAGCATTGATAACACTCCTATCACCCTTGCGTAATCGTAGCACCATTTTTGATCAGTCACACAGAGAGAGTTGGTGTAAACTCCATGAAAACTTGAGAGAATTGGTCATTTGTAGGGGTGGCAAATGGGCGGGTTTGGGTTAAATTGGGTAAGTTGTTAGTGGGTTGGGTCTTTAATGGGTCATTGACCCATTTAAACCCATTAATTATGAGTCTAATTACCCATACCCAACCCAACCCATTTATTTAAAACCCAACCCGACCCGCCCATTAACCCAATTACATATATACTAAAATTTAAAATGACTAGAATACCATGTACACTACAATTACCATACTATCCCTTTGCTACAAAAATGACCAGATTACCCCTGTACACTTAATTACCATATTGGTCGCTCTTAATTACAAAAATGACAAAAAAATTGGTTTATTTTTGTCTTCATTCAAAAAATTTAGATTTCAATCATAATTTTTTAATTTTTAGATTCCTCATGTCATGTCGAAGCAATAATCCACAAAAAATTAATGAAAAACAAACAAATACGAAAAAAATTGAATAAGAACAAAAAAATTAGCCACTTAACTTTTGTGAGTTGTATATATCTTTTTTTTTGTCTTTATTCAAATTTTTTTCGTATTTGATAGTTTTGCGTCAAACTTTTGTGATTTAGTCATTCGTCTCGTCGAGAAAAATTGGAAAAGTAAAAAATTATAATCGAAACTCATAAATTTTTTCAAAAAGACAAGAATAAGTAAATTTTTTTGTCTTATTGACTTATTTTTGTCCTTCTTCAAAAAATTATAAGTTTCGATCAACTTTTTTTACTTTTTCGATTCCTCTCGTCGAAAATGATCAATAAGTCACAAAAGTTTGATGCAAAACACAAAAAAAATTGAAAAAGAACAAAAAAATAGTCACTTAACTTTTTAATCTAAATTCCATGCGGGACTACCATGAAAGAAACTTATTCACAGCAGAGTGCAATTTCACCAGTCCGTTCGCGCAATCGACGGATGAGATGTGTTTTCAATTTTGCCTGGTCAAAATAATTATTACCGGTCACAATTGATTTTTAATCCAGACTGTTCAAAATATTTTTGAACGCGTGTAATTTAGTACGAAAAAATTGAATAAGAAAGAGAGAGCTGGAAGGGAGGGAGAGAGAGAGAGAGAGAGAGAGAGAGAGAGAGCTGGAAAAAGAGAGCTGGAAAAGAGAGAGAGAGAGCTGGAAAAGAGCGAGAGAGAGAGAGCGCTGGAAAAGAGACGGAATTTTGGCTGGTTTTGGAGAAATTTTGGTGGGTTACTTTCATGACCCATTGGGTCATTTAAGTTGACCCAATTGATACCCAATTAAGACCCAACTAATAATGGGTTAGTTGGGTTTGGACCCATTCTTACCCAGTCACACAGAGAGAGTTGGTGTAAACTCCATGAAAACTTGAGAGAATTGGTCATTTGTACCAGCATTGATAACACTCCTCATCACCCTTACGTAATCGTAGCACCATTTTTGATCAGTCACAGAGAGAGAGAGAGAGAGAGAGAGAGAGTAAAATAAATGAACTTCTCAACATTAGCATTCACTATTCCACTTATACATACATTGTAGCAGAAAACTATCAGCTGCACATCAATTCCAAAAGGGTTACACAAGTTACACTCTTCCTCTATCTGTATCATTCTATTTTCCACCCGACTTGTCAATCATCCTCCTACTCGCTAACAGCTCAAAAAAGGAAAGCATAACTAAAAAAAAATAAAAAATTAGCTCGATAAAGGTCACAGCTGCCAGAAAAGTTCAAAGCGGTTACTGTACAATGAACGATCTTGAATCTCCAAATTTGCAACATGCCAATTGACGAGCCGAGATTGGATACATTTACACAAAACTAGTCCAACCGGAAATATCCACCATTCACTTTCATCCCTGCACGTAGCAACCACATGAAAAGAGGATATTTCACCATCTACCGAATAAGTTCTCTGCATTTTTCCTCCACAGAAACTCAAAAGACAAGAAGAATTCTCACATGCTAAAATTCCACGGCTGAAAGTTTGGTTGTCTTTTACTTGACTGTGAGTTATAGTGGACAATACCGCACATAAATGCAACCACCTGGTAACGGTGCAAAACCAATTAAGAATCATCACTATGCCAAATAAAACGAATACAAAACTAAGTTTCATATTCTTGTAACTAATCACAAGCTTTAAACTACTCAGGTGACTAACGGAAAGGAAGATTATTTTTGTAAAATGAATTCCCACAATCCCAAAGCTGAATATACTGAGATTTTTTTAACAATATCTGTTCTAGCATTTAAGGATTCCAAGAAACCAACACACTGAAAAAGATTCATTGAACTTCAGAGCAAGGTACTTATAAAAATGACAACAAAAAAAAAAGTAAAAAAAAAAAAAGAGGAAAAGCAGATTTCAGTTCACTAATTGCACCTATATACAAAAGGGGAAATGTAAGCACTTACCACGTTAACCAAGGATGTCATGTTCCACAAGGCATAAACGCGTGCAAGTCCAGCAGAACGCCTAGGTCCATGACTGAAAAGAGCATTGATGCCAGCAGGGAAGGGAAGCAAAATCCCAAGCGGTAAAATAAACAAAACTAGAAAGACGTTCGCCAATGAAACTGAATACAACTGGAGCAAAGTAAGAAAAACTATACTGAAATCTCCTAAAAGTAGCATTGAGATGACCAAACCAACAAGATCCTGCAAGAAGCCACGCAAATTTCAAATTGCCGCCAATAAAGACTTGGATAAATTCATAACTAGAAATACACCAACAAACCCACACACAAATACCCAAGATAATTGAGAAAACTACCTGGTGTCCAACAGGTTTAGTGTTATGAGTTATAAAAGATAGAAGGTAGAACAAATTCATCTTCTCCTCGAGCATTTTTAAGCTATTAATATCTACAATAAAACCACAAGTCCTCTTCCGCCTTGAACTATTTTCACTGCTTCTTCTTCTTTGGCTTAAAAGAGTCTCTTCTCTTTGACGATCCACTATATTTTCTTTATAGAAGCCGCTTGAACTGCAAAATGTTTTTTTTTAACAGAGAAAAGAGAGAACGAAATTAAACACTCCATACAATTAAGTTTCAAATGTTTGTGTGAAGAAGAAGAATCAGAAGAAGCAGCTCAACACGATATATTGGATGAACTGCTGAGGGTATGGCTAGATTTTAAAATAATGCATTCTAAATGCTCCCTCAATCTCATTTTGTTTCTCCTTCTTTGACTTTTTGATGTTTCCAGATTGTTTGTCAAATTTGAAAAGTCAAAGAACAAAATCCCGAGAGATTCCCCTTTTGCCCTTCTCTAGCCAGTTCAAGTGACAAGTCTAACTGGAATTGAAGGGTATGTTTGGAAAGTCAATCTGTGCAATGATTGTCTGAAATGGACAAACTTGTTGGGAAGGACTGAACGAGGGTTATTAAACTGAACTCTTATGCATATCCATACAGTAAGCTTTATTACTTGTAGTGTTATACATACGGTCAAGAACAAGTCAATCTAGGTATTGGGTCCCCGCCAGTATCCATGTAAAGAGTGTCTGACACCTCACAATTTTAGAAGAGTCAAGGTAACATAGGTCACATGTAAGACTGGAGAATGGTTTGTTTATTGTAACATAGATAGTGGCATCCCATATTACAACAGGAACCAATTTAACTTCAATGAGGGTAATAGTCAATAGAGACATTCAACATTTCAATACAAAAACATAACCTTCGGCATTATATGAACCAAAAGTTGCTGCTCTCAGAGAGTTTTACTACTAAAATAGCGGCTCCCCTATAACTCCAGAACTGCCGTGAATGCCCTCAATATCAAAGCCGGAAGGCATCAGACAATGCTAAAACATTACATCCCAATATTCAGACATGCATGTCCAGGTAACCATACTTGATAATATGAGCATATGGATGCACATATCCTGATATTTGTGGTTTCAGAGGTCTAACACCAAAACAGAGACACCCTATACTCATGGGTCATGACTAAATCCATTTAACATCGACTGGGGACCATGGCAGGGCAGAAGATAAATGATCCAAATACTATTCGAAACTATGAGCCTACATGAGAGCACATAATATTAATCATTCCGGGTAGTATAATAGCTTGCCACCAGAGACCAAGAGCTGCATAGCACAAACAGGAACGAGCCCTTCAACTAGCAGAGATGTCCATTCCTGTTTCTTCATTACGTGGGGCTCTAAACCCAAAACAGGTTAAGAGTGGATATCCTTTTCATACTTGGGAACTGGCGCATATTGGAGGTCCTGTCCCCGACCATAACCCAGTTTAGAAACCATTCCGCACAAATATTGCAGGGTTTGGACCACTTTACAAATGAACCACCCAGTTTCCAAATTAGAAACAGACGTGTTTTAAATTTCATAGGTGCAATAACATACAGAAGAAACATGCCTATTTTTTCAAGATAAAACCTAAGCTTTGGTGGAAGCTTCTACAGTAAAACAGTACATGCGTCACACTCATACACACACACATACAGGCATATTTACTCCACATTTAGAGGCAAGTGCATATGTCATAATACCGTGACTGTTGGTCTGTTCTTGCTGCTTCACCACTCCTATCAATGCATGCAGGCTCAATTTCCTCTTCAACGGCATACAACAGAAGTCCATATTGACAATAACCACAAGCTGTAGCTTGAAACCAAGCAAGATCAACACGCACACCATGGATCCTCAAAGCAGGATTGGCATGAGTTCCAAGCCATCCAAGGACAGGCCGAAACATTACTTTAAGATGTCCCTTACGCACTAAGCGTAGTTGTGCATTCAAACCAGCCACAAAGCGATACCAAGTAGTTGGCGGCACAGACTGAGGGTACAAGCATAGTAATCAAGGGCATTTTATAGAACATAGGAAGAAAGGAAGATGTGGTACATTTAGCGAAGGGGTTACTCAAAAACTCCATCCCACCAGGTATAAAATTACAAACCTGACTCATGAGACTAGTCGTAATATTATCGCTGTGAAGTGAGAAAGGAGCCATGTAACTTCCATCTCCTCCAAAAAGCAAGGAGATTGGAAACCTTTGTTGAAGGCGAGGAGGAAGATCAGTTCTCTTTTCATCACCACCGAGAAAGAAGTCCACATATGCAAGCATTAGATCAGATGTTGCAGCTACCTAAAGTGATACAGACCAAAAAATCTGAGCTTCAGAAGTTTCTGAATTTCATTGACAATATGCTATTTCATTGACAATGAGCCCCAACAATACATGCATGCCATTGCAGAAGATTCCACTATCCAAATTAATTTGATACTCAAAACAGTACCGTATTTGCCATTGATGTACTATAAAACATTACCCTTTAGATACAGCAAAATCAACTAGGGAACTTGATATTTCCGAAACAAAATCAGGAAAATTGACAGGAGTTGATAGTTTAGCAAATAAGTGTATCCCATAAACTATATACCTGTTTTGCAGCAGGATATGCAGCAGGACAGTTATGGTTAAGAATATCTGACTATGCTAAAACCAATAGACCTTAAACACCAATAAAAATTGCTAGAAATGTCTCACTAGATATATAGTAATTCATTTTTATCCTCCCCCCAAGCCCCAAAAAACATTATTTTTCTCTGCATTTTCCAGCGTGTCAGCTACTAAAGCAATGAAATAGACATAAAAACACCATTTGAGTCTCCTTGCCAGGACCCTCAAAAGAACGAACTACTGAACAGGCGAAAGCTACCGCCAAATCATGAAAACAATAGTAGCACTATTACACCCAGCCACCAATGATGGAATTAGGAGCATAATCTCTAGAATCCAAATTTCTATTAACATAACAACTTGCAAAGTTATAAATTTATATGGAATCAATAAAAAGAACAAAACCAAATATTCTGTAACCAAATGAATGAACAAGTCAGTAACACATACTACATTCATGATTAGTGGCCATCCCATTTAATTAAAACCTATCTAAATAAACAAACCTTGAGCCCTTCATAAAGAGCACGTGATCGACAAGAACGCAAGCAAGCATGGTCATACTCTGATCTCACGAATTCACGGAGTCGTTGTAATTTGATTCTCCGCCGCCATTGTAGCCATGACCATCCAAGAGGATATGCAAGAATGCAAAGAATGCTGTACAATGATCCCTCCCACCACTGGTAAGTGGCTAAGGCATTGATTTCGTCCACAAATCGGTTGAATTCACCCTCATACCTGCCAGTTGAAATACTTATTGAAAAGAGGTTCTGCACTGTGTAATGTAATTGCTAAAAAGCAAAAACTGAAACGCGGGCAAAAAACTGTAACCATAGATGCTTGTTAATCAATTTTACAGTTTACCATCATGATTGACAACTCACCGAGAGAAAAACAAGGGAACCAACAAGATAAGGGGGAAAATGGAAAAACAACTTACACAATCTCTTTTACTTCTTCTGGAGGAGTATGAGGAAGATGCCAAGGTTCGCTAAATGTATTTGGGCCCATAAAATACATTCTATGCACATGACTCTGCGACTCTTCATTTCTGTTTGTTTCCAATACCTGAAAGTCAAACTGGTGCCTTACTTCCCAATGTCAGGGGGAAAGAGAGAGAAAAGAGGAGAAAGAGCATAGGCAGGTTGGAGGCAACAGAACTGAATTAAATGGCCACAATAAATACAACACCAGAGGAATAGTAGGAGGAAAACCTCATTCAATGACTCCAGGAAAGGAAAAGAGTGATCTATATGAGAGCCATGTTCAGTGGGAGCTGGGCCTGGTAATTCATCCACACCAACGAATTTCATCCGTGCAACACTAAGCACTAGAGCTAACAGGATGAGGAGGCCCACAAGAAGAAAGCCAAACAACCAAGGACCACCAAATGTGTATATCAACTCTTCAAGAGCTGTATAACAGTTTGGCATGTGATAACTGTCAGAAACGCATTTGTACGGACAAGGTGTTTCAGCAATACCACCTGTTAGAGGGACAAGGTCATAGTCAAATAGCCTATATATATTCCAATTAAATTTAGTTAGCAAACCAATTTAAATAATCCAAAAGACATAAAGAAACAAGATTTAAAGCTAGGATAAATCAAGCCAAAGCAGTGAGAATAAATGGATATTCCACAAAATAAAAAAAGGTTGCAAGTGCATACAACAGCAGGACTTTAAAGACTATAGATCATCGAACACTACATGAATCATTAAAATAGAGATACCTCGGACAGCAATATAAACAGCACGACGTGGAAGCTCATAAAGTGGGCATTGACGACAAAGAGCTCTATCAGATCCCGTAGCATTCTTAAAAGTGCCAGCCGGACACTCCTGTAGAAGTGCAACTCTCATAAAACACATTATCTAATCTGAGTTACCAGATAGGGAACTGCTCAACAACTTCTATGTAGACAAGAAGAAAACATATTCAATCGAGTGTTTATGCTCTCTAGAAGCATATCAGGTAAAGGTTTCAATTTCCATCATATATCAAACTCTCTCACAAATAAGGAGACTGGATTGTAAACAGCCATTATTGCATGAAATGCAATAAAGATATTCTCAAATTCTAGCTGGCTTGAAGGAAACTCAGCTTCCCACCCATAGGCCAATTTGAAGAGCTTGGGGGAGGGGGAACTTGCAAGTATCTAAACTGGTGTAAATTGGTTTTGCTGTACCTCAGAGTGAGACTGCTCACGAAAAGGAAAACTATTGCAAGTAGAAAATATAAACCCACCTCACAGAATGTCCCATAAAGCCCTTTTGGGCAAGCTTTTCCGGTCACTGTTCCATTTTCCCCAGCACCACCCAAGTCTCGACCTAGTCCTCCCCTAAAGCAACAGAAGAAAAGACCCAAATGTTACCCAATATATTAATTTCAAAATAATAACGTGAATTGTAAGCATCATGAAAGTACAATATATTGTCTCTCTACGAGACCAAAAATGTTATATTTTGCCTGCCGCTTGATACTAGTGAAAATGCAACCGAAGAACTCAGCTAAGCAGTCACATTGCACTAACAAAGCCAGCGGTCTGATTTGCTTCTCTTACACAATTCGTAAGGCCTTCAATTGAAATAACCAACATTGGGTCATCGGTCATGCCCACATCTCCTTTTCTCCATGAGTAAATTATATGAAAAACTCTAATTAGCAATAATCTTACATAAAACAAGAACAATAAAGGAATGCCACCTGTGCACAAAAACCCAAGCAAACAGCCAACAAATAGAACCTAAACAGCGATGCCTCCATCTCCAAGAGATGAACATTAGCTCTTCATTCAAATAGTTGACTGCAAAAGGAAAGATGGCCTTTTAGCTAGTTTTGGACCTGCTGCTTCTTGAAGGGGTACCCTGTGCCAGTACTTTTAACAGGAGGATTCTCACACTAATGCTATAATGGCCCTCATTGAGCTGGCAGTTGCTCATTACTTGATATATTCTTTGTGTGGTGTTTTTGAGATCTCAGTAGCAATCACATTTAAGTGGAAGACCATAACAGTAGGCAGAAACATGTTCATCTGCCGATTGGTTACAATGTCATTTCAGAGAAGACGTTTCGAATTTATACCACAACTAATTTCAGCAGCTACCAAAAAAAAAATCTAGTTATACAAATCACAAAAAAAAATTAGCACACAATAACTGTGACAGGAGTCTATACGAAATAAGTAAAAGAATGAAAATTGAAGGAAACTTCAAATTAGTGTGTTTTCCAAAATTGTTAAAATTTCCTGCTTTATTTTCACTTTTAAAACAAAACTCAACTCAAGTTCTTTAATTATGCTTTGAACGAGCCAACACAAACTAAAATCGAGTATAGTTGTTTGGTGCTAGATCTACCATCAATTCATCCTTACACTCCCTTCAAGCATTTCCAGGCAGATAAACTAAATTGAACCGTTTACCACTTAAGCATCACATAGCAATAGATGTAATTTAATCCAAAACATGAAGGGCAGAGAATCAAGATGGAATGCAAAACCATTGCAAACAAGCCGAAGCTGAAATCAATCTGGAAAGAAGTCATGAGATAAATAGGAGCAAAAAAGAAAACGAAGAAACTTGTACAGGATAACTTGCTAAATAATGTCTAACAGAAAACTAGGATTTCCACAAACCTGGTGTGGATGTTCCCTTTTACTCTAGCTATTGGTTGGTATACATCTCCAGTGGGAATGTCTGACCAATGGAAGTGAATCCGCCCGCCGCCTCCACCACCACCATTCTGACTACCAAGGCCCCCAGCACTAGAAAGAATGCCAGGCTCACTGACATTTAGCGAACGTAAAAAAACAAGAATAGTTCCACCAGATCCACCGCCGGGACCTGCACTCGAAACATCTATTTTACTGTTACCTTTCTTCCTATTATTTTCTCCATAACTTTCTCCATCAGATGCAACAAAGCCTTCAACATACAAGTTAGACAAGGGATGCTCCCTTGAACCCATCACTGCATGGGAGAAAAACGAAACAAAAACAAAATTTGAAAATGAACAATGCAACCTCCACAATAAAATGGATGTCAGAGTAACTATTCAGATTAACAATACTCGCAACTTCTCAAATCATATTCACACTTTGGGAAACAATTGTTAAGAAAACACGTGACCCACTTCACAGATATATAATTGAAAAATCACATAATATCCGATTGTCACCATGTTGATACTCCGTAAAATTGCAAGAAAAAGAGAAGAGGAAAAAGATGCCGAGGCTTTCACATTTTATTTTATTTTACCATGGTACCAAAACATAGTGATAGCATTGCAAGGCATTTAAGCTGCAACTTCAGTCAAGCTTACCTATGATGCCACCGCCAGCAGTTGAACCAACTAAGCTTTCAGTACCACTTCCACTACCAAGTTCACAAGGCAAGTCAGCATCTCCATATGCAATACCTCCCTCAATGCAGCTACCATTGTAACACCCTACTCCACCTTTACCACCATGCCCGCCACCACTGCCAATACCGCTGTCTAAAACTGTTCCTCTACCCACACCACCTGTACAACCTGCACAAACACAGTAGTGGAATTACAACACTAATGAACTACAGTTAAGCCATAATAAGCACATTCTGTGGAAATGTTATTTTCCTCATCCCTTGACATCATGATTACTTTCCCTTTGAAGTAATAAATAAAGGATAGATAACAAAAAAAACACCAATCAAGCTGCATTGGCGAGCGAGAGAGCAGAACCTGCCAATAAATCAGAACTTAACAGGATTACAACGCAAAGAAAAGGCATATACCCATCCCAGATGCACTAATTGATCCGAGAGACTGGATAGTTATTGTTCTTGCCCTATGGAAATGAACAACAGATCCTTCTACAATGCCTTCAACAATGATATCTTCGACTCGGCAGATCTATTAAAGAAGATGAACAAATATGTTAAAAGGCCTAAAAAATGAGCAGCCAAACCTATTATGAGCATTGAGCACTTTTTAGTTGAAAAAGACCTGAAGAGTGAAGGACAGTGAAGAGTTAACATTGCAATCTTCAGGTGGATGAAGTAGTTCTTCGGGGCAATTTTGACGTTCACAGTTCAGCTTTGGCATCCTAACATCCATCGAAATAAGTATTTAGGTATACCACTAAAACCGCAGCTGAGGGTTTGGGACTAAAGAAAAAAAAAAAAAACTTACACATCATCAGCTGTTGCATTGGCCAGAGGACCTCGCACAATAGATCCAGGTCCAACCTTCAATTGGGAAGAGAGAGAAAACAAACAAGGGAATAAGGAAGAAATTAACACTGCTCAGCAAGATTGCAAACAATGTTCGAAACTAGTGACTAGTGAGTATACAATGCTCTCTCAACAATGACAACTCAAAAGGATCTGAGTAATTTTAACCAATTTGCCAGTTTCATAAGTCCTACATCCATCTCATTAAAATCAAATGACCATGCATTATTAATGTTCATGTATCAGCTGAACATGCATTACTGTGTTCAACTGTTCATGCATTATTAAGCAAATGGAAAAGGTCCACATTGGGTTTGGAGAGTAGTTCAAACCATGAACATCATTAGTTGTAGCACACTACAATGCTCATGTATCAGCTAACTTGAACTCCAAATGGAAAAATAACCGTTGATTCTAATAGATGTTTTCCAAACACTCGAAGCCAATATTAAAAGTGAACAATTAAAATGGACGTTCACTTACATGGATACTATAGAACAGAGATAAAACCAAGCGCTGTGCCTCAATACTATCTCCTGGTCCTGATAAATTCAGTAAACCTTGCCCATGAACTCCCAAGTTTGCATTAGAATGTATGACAGATGATTCCTAAACAGAAAAAATAGCAAAGTCATGTCACGAATGAGATATGAGTGCTAGAGAGTAAGACAATCTAGATAATGGAATAGCTAAATCACCCTGAGAACAACTAGATTACTAGCTTCAAGCAATGATGTCTCCACATTAGCATCTCCACCACCATCTATAAGCATTGTCGAATTCCACATCAAGAACATTTTTACAGACATCCGTAGAGCTCCATAAACCTGAAATTGTCAATCACAGTGATCAGACAACTTATAATTTCCAAATAATCAGAATCAGAGGGGCGGATATGCAGGACAAACTAACCAGAAATAAATTAGAATCACTAGATTTACTTTTTGTTTACATGAAATTCAAAAGAACAACACATTGTATATTGTACCCGAATATGATGCGAGAACGTGAAACATAAGAAACCCAACAGGAAACAACTTATCTTCAAACAAAACATACGTAAAGAGAAAACTGTTATCCCGAACACCAGGACAAGTATAATAGAGTTTCCAAGGGCATGTGAAACACAATCCACCTCTGGTATTGATAAAGTTAAGGGATCAAAACTTGCCAAATCCGGGCCTAATGAAGTAGATCCAAACGGTCCACATCAGGTCCCGGTTCAAATAAAGTACTGTGAACGAAATGAGAAACCGATTCAAAATTAATTTATCAAAATGGAGTGAGTCTTGCGCTCATATGTCTTCGAGTTCATACTTTCTCAGAGGGGGGCTAGATTTGGCAAGAGGAAGTAGAGGAGTGGAATTTGGTTGGCCCCATAAACTTTGAGGTGGACAATTGGAGGAAGCACAATATGAGGACTTTTGAAGTGCAGAGTAAGTTTCAGAATTTTACTTAGTTGATCCTCGGGAGGAGAAGTCCCTTCCTTGAATCGATATTCCAATTTTTGGAGTTTTCTGAGTGGCTTTTTGCATGGATTTTGTCGTAGATATGAAGTACACAGGTGGCACTCTGTTGGTGCCTCTCTTTTTCTTTTTTATGTATAATACCTTTTTTAACGTCCCGAGTAAGGCCACTACCCATGCTGATTTCTGTTTTGCCATACTTGTCGGTCAAGCTTACCTGTCGCACCAAGGAATGGCCTCCCAAGAATGCTTACCTATGGTTATCTCCTAGGGAATCCAATACATCTAGATTATATATAAAAGATTGCGACAGAACACACACTTTAGACTTGATAGCATTCTCATGCTTTGCAGCCTAAGCTTCTCCCATCATAACAAGCCATGGCCATGTACTGATGAATCTGATGATTATGGTAGGAATCCCGACATCTGTTTCTTTATCACCCTCCACAAAGAAATTCCTCTCACAAGAACCATTGCTCATAAGTTCAAAACTTCAGAAAACAATGTGTGTTTGGCTCCCATCCAAGTGGAGTACAACAATAAGTTCACCAAAAGACTTGCGTATGGCAAAGCTATGACTCTCTTGAGTTGTAGTGAACGAGTTTGGATTGGACTAACTGGCATCAAGAACCAGATCGAGCTGGCTGACTGAATCTAAATGAAATCATAAGTTATACTTCTACTGGGACCTAAAATGTTTGATTTATATATTCACTATTGAGAATAAGTTGTGTATAACATTCTTCACCAAAGATGAGAAATCTACAAGCAATCATAAGTTATAGTTAACATGAACTTACAAAGTTTGATTATATTGAGAATATGTGGTGTATAACATTCTTCAACAAAGATACCTAGTGTGTGTGTGTGTGTGTGTGTGTGAGAGAGAGAGAGAGAGAGCACATTTTTGAAGGCCACAGAGGTAATTAGGTACATATATAAAGTTTTAGGTACCTAACATATACGAGGTAGTAAGCAGAAGAAAAAATAGGCATACCTTAATTACAGATTCACTCATTAACAGCTCCTCTGCCCATAATTCAAATTCTGACAAAGGATAATGTGCCAATCCAAAGCTCAAAACTCCACCACTCAGGAGACTAATTTGTCCTTGGACCTAAATGGTGCTCAAAATAGTTAGATCCCTGTATACAAACATAACCATCTTCCGCAATTTCCTTTCAACAAAAAATAAAAGAGAAATAAAATAAAAAAAGCATGCAAGAATTTAGTTTCTCTAAAGCTGTGAAATACTATCAACAGAAGTGGTAAAGCGTAGCTAAAACATGCATTTGAGAAGTACTGAAGAGCGGCATAGTCACGTCCACAAGGATCAATCACAACAGCACAGTAAAGCTAACAATGACATTATGTAGTCCATGGGACAGACAAATGCTTAATTTCACAAAATAACTGAAAAACTAAAACAAACACTGTCAATCATGATGAACCTCTGTTAGTAACTTGGAATTATTGAACTATAAGATATCAATGTTTTCTTAGCACATGGGTGTGAATTGTGGGGAAGATTATGATAGAAGTGTGGCTAGAGGGAATGATACTGTAGCAGCCAGAAGACAAGATGGGGCCCATGGGAGAGATTTCTTCCTCTCTCAGTGGTCGAAGGAGTGGAAGTTTCTGATGTGGTTCTTAGGAAAGTCAACCTTTAGTGTATGCCTAAGATTTTGCTATGGAAGAATGGAGGCAGCAGCTCCGAAGGTTCTGAAAACCTTGAAGGTAGGGGAAAAGAAGCCTGTAGCTAGAGAACTGCTGATAATTCAGGAGGGCCGCAGATTAGGGAAAAGGGAGTTGCAAAACTTGGCATGGTAGGTAAATTACTACTGGGGAAGCAAAGCGAGAGGCGCTCGTTTGGAGGAAGACCAGCCAGTAAGTTGTTCATTTCTCAATGACATTTACTTTGGGGGTTTGAATGCTGAGTTGAAAAGGGTGGCCGTTTGGTCCCTCCTAGCAAATTGGAAGGTAGTGTGATGTAGAACGGTCTTAGGACACTTAAGGGTATTGCAGCCTACAATAGAATTGTGGTTGTTTTGGGCAGGGAAATAAGGATACTACCTGAGCAAGTGCGCAAAGAAGAAAGAAAAGAAAGAGAAAGTGCTTCACCCCCGCAAGGGTTAGGTGATTTCTGCAAGGACCGCAGCCCCAAATACGATGACCGCAGACTCGATGTTCAAATTCAATAATCAACTCTATTCGTAAAATGAAAGATTACATCAATATTTATAAGCCCTAACGTCTATTCTACTTTCTAGCTAGATAAAATGAAATGAATACATCGAATACAACTTGTGAATGAACCTAATGCAGACATTGACTAACTTATGTGAATAAACCAACATATAAATGCATACATTGAATCTCATAATAAAAACATGTGTTTTATGTATCTAAATGCATATTCATGCAACTATTAAATTCATGGGATGAATGACCCCCTCTTCCCCTGATTAGGATCTCTGAAATAACCCAAATACCTTCATCTAACAATTTACTGTGATTTGGCGTGAAAGAAATTCAAGATGCTTTGAAGGGGTTGGAAAGCCTTTATCTAGAATTAAAAGTTTTTTGTTAAATAGCTTGTATAGTTTGGACAAGTATGATTCTTCTCCATCTCTTGACCAATTTTTAGATTGGTTTGAGCTTTTTCAATCGAATAGGAGTACAAGTGTAGAGGGCCTTTTTGTCTTGTGGCCTTCAATTGTATATGGACGGCATTCCCTTAATGCCTTTTCGGTAATATAATCTTTTACTTATCAAAAAAAAAAAATGTCCTCATCACTGTGGCGTATTGTTAAGAAACAAAGATCGAAAATATTAGTGAGGAGATTGTGAGGAATGTTAACAAAAGTAGATCTGTGGGTTGGGCTCATCTTCCAGTCGCCCACGCACGCAGGAAGGAGATGTTTACGGTAGGAGCATGATGTAGAAGGGAGGAGATGTTTGCAGTTCTTTCATGTTCTGTTTGTTTAAGTGTGAAGAGGATGTGTACAGATGAGTGTCCACTCTAGTGTATCGCCCTCTGGGGTCGGTGACAGGAGGGGGTTACATGAGGAGCTTGGGGCTAGGTGATGTTGTCCATTGGGTTTAGGCAGCGAACTTACAAAATCAGATGCCCCCATGAAAGAAAACCAGGGCTGCAAGGGAGTTTTCTTCAGTAATTGAGATGGATAATTCTCTTTCGGAAGGCCTTACACTTGGTCCAATGGTTCTTCCATGTCCAGGATTGACAGCATCCCGGTCTCTATGGATTTGGAACGGCATTTTCCTACTGTTGCTCATTTGCTTTTGCCGATACCCTCTCTTGGATCATGTGCTGTCATCAGTATCAATGGCAGGACCCCATTCAGTTCAAGAATACGTAGCTTCAAGCGGATGGCTTTCACAATGCAAACACGGAGTGGCAGAGCAAATACCAGATCTTTAGTAACTCAGGTTGGATCCACGCAAAAAAGCTCAAGCTTAAGATTTGAAGTAGTGGAACATAGAGAAGTTGGGAGTTTATAGGTTCAAAAGGCTACGGAATTAAAGATGCATGTGTCTTTGCAGAGAAAGGGGCTAGCATGGGCTTATCCAAAGAAAAGGTTATGAGAAAGGAGGACATGAAAAGACTTTGGGGGGCTTGTTAATAATGTAAAATGGCTTGCAAGAAAAATGGATGGCGGCTTAATTGTCACCATATTTTAGCACTTGGGTTGTTTCGGTAATTTAATACTTTGGCGTTTTTAAGAGTATAAATAGGACACAAAGTCTTTCTTTTCCTTCGAATATTCTGTTAATTAATTCTGCTGCATTTACGATGTATGAGTTATATTTATTTGGAACCAGAAAATGTACATCCATTGAAGCAGTATTTCCAAGACGAACAACCATTTTTATCTCGTTCCTAACTCTTGGCAAAAAAGTTTGGACAAATTTGGCATGCAAGGTACCTTTACAGCCATAACCACTATTAGGTCCACATTTAGCAAAATCAAAACACAAAATCTACTGACCTGCACGCGACTCCAAAGCAGGGGAACAGCGGCCTTGGCATGATTCTGGATATAAACATTCGTCATAAGTGGCTGGTTAGGGAACTCCAGAAGCAGTGTGTCTGTATCAGTAGACATGTTGTGATTGCTAACTATTAGGCTCCGAGAAACAGCATCATAAAAAGTCCCGGCAGCACCTGAGTTTTGTGGGCAACCAGAACTTCTTCCTCCTGCAAGAATATATAAGCATGTACTCACACTCAATAATAGAAGTTCCAATGCATATTGAAAGGTTAAATGGGTATCCCAGAGCACTGAAATTGTTTAAAAAGTCAGGACCATATCATGCAAAATTTGGTACAGAGAATCATCTCAATGACAAACACTCTGATGTTTTTGGTGTTGGGTTTGGGTTGTTAGTCCAAGTATTGTGAATGAAATGCTCTACTTCACTTCACAACATCCATTACACCCCAGAAATCGAGAAAGGAACATTAAGAAACACAAAAATTTGGCAGTGTCCCGTCTCCCAGAACATATGAAATATGAGAAACTGATATTCACACACATAGCTCCACACAAAACCCAAATATTGAAGTCCACTTTGTTAGGTACCTAACATCCTACCTATTCGTACCCTCCTCAGGCCAACTTGTTGAACATATAGCATGTTTCATGAAGTTAATATTCCAAAAAACCAAGTCCACTGATCAAAAGATAGTAAAGAACCAAGTCCAAAACGAGTAGAAGGCAAAAGTTACTCCATTTTCATAAGCAAAACTGTATTGACAAGGTAAAATGACCAATAAGAGGCAGAGTCTGCATATGAAACCTTTATCCTATCCACCAACCACATGAAAAAGAAAACTTTATATATGTATGTCAGTCCCCTTCCACTAAGGGATCCCTCAACTTGCTAAGTTAAGGACCTCCCCTTTCCCGTTCAAATTTTGATGATCCAAACCGTTCAACGTGTTCAGAACGTGATTTTAAGGGTACTCGCGAGAAATCAACTCAAAATATGACCGGGAAGTGCTTAATCCAAACAGTTTTTCATAAAGCTTGACAAGAACTGTTCTATGTAAAAAAATGTTTGGATCAAGCACTTCCCGGTTATATTTTGAGCTGATTTCTTGAGGGTACCCTTGAAAACATGTTTTAAACAAGTTGAACGGTTTGGATCATCAAAATATGATCCAGAAGGCTCCAAACTATGAGGTCCTTAACTTAGGTCCTCATTTTAAGGTCCTTATTAGAAGCTCACTGTGTGTGTGTGTCTATATATATATACCATGTAACACAAAGTTACCAGCAATTAGCCTCTTAAAAGAACTACATCAAAATGGCATATACACCAACATTATCCTGGTGTAGGGTAGAACAAAAGCCTGTTTTGGAGCAGGGTAGAACTTAAGAAAGACTGGGAGCATTCTCATTGCAACTTTCAGATCTTTTGTTTCAGGTCCCATAAATCAAAATATAAAAATACTTGAAATAACAAATACTCATCAAATCATTCCCTTCTCCAATGAACCCAAACTTTTAACAAAGTCAGACAAGTGCATGCACTGGTGTGAGAGGTCTTTCTTTTCAACGTGGGAGTTTAGGCCTCCGGTGTGGCTCCTTTCCCCTCTTCAAGGGGATGGGTGGCCGATTTAATGTTTCTGCTATCTTTGTTTCTATTTATAAAATCGTAGTCCTATTGATTTGACCCAAAAAAAAAAAAAAAAAAAGACAAGTGCATACACTGGTACACACTCTCTGAAGAACAAAAAGCAGTTTCCAAAAGTCCTTAAACATGCTGCTATGGTTGATTAGCAGATTCGCCGTTAGAAAAGCTTGTCAAGCCAGATTTAGATGGGTAATGTGGAATGATCCCGGAGTAACAATTGTCATCCAAAACAAGGATAAACTTGTGTTAAACAATCAAGTAGAGCAAACTATTTGACAGCAACTATTCATGGTTTCAGCGAGAGAGTGCCAAAAAGTTAGGAGAAGGGTAGGCTCCACATAAAACTAGGAGTTTAGGATGACCATGGTCTAGGTGCGCTGTTATATATAGTGGTTTTGTACAGGACAATTACCAGCATGCCACGGGACTTGTGTATCTTGATTCCTTGAATTCATAATAAGCCTAGCTATAACAGTGGTGGAACCAGCCATTGAGGGTTAGACAGCACAGCTAGAAATTTCTCAAAATATGGCAGGGTTACAACATGCTACAGTTCAAAATTTCAAAAATCTGCGTGTGGGCCTCAGTCCCTTGGTCTACACTAAGGCCACCCCTGAGATCCAACCTATGTATCCCCGGGCAATCAAGCCAAATTTGCACGCATATATCTCGGCAATACGATGTCATAATTAGTTGTAATGAGACTATGAATGCACAATTCACCTATTAAACATGTGAACATATTTGACTTCCGAGCCACAGCCTCATTCAGTTCAGGCACAAGTGAAGACTGCTTTGTTTGGGTATTAAAGGCATAAAGGACAGTAGTACAACTTCAGAAGTAACACAGGATAAATTTATCTAATAGAGACAAATGGAGTTCTTTTTAGATCTCTGAATTTTGCAAAGAATAAGCTATCCCAGTTAGTCTTTAGTAGGTAGCTATTCCAATCAATTTTAAATTTCATATTATAGGTAGCTAATCAAATGGATTATCTCCTATGGATACACAATCCTAATAAACAAGGATGTACAGTTCCACGCCAGTCAGAACAGTCTGAAACCGACCATCCATGCCAGGATACGGGACAGACAGCCTTCATTCCGCCCTGTCCAATTTTTCATACTATTCCGCAATTCGCATCTATTCCATCTTGTTTCAGAAATCAGTTTTCTGTCAGTTCAGCAAGAACCGTACTACCTTAAACCGTTACTGTATATCAGTCATCACTAGCTATTTCCACTAAACAACAGCTCGTGTATAAAGATTCCTCTTTCTCTCGACTCAACAAAACCATATCCTTACTTCGATATTCGAACATATTGAAAACGGATCAAAGGGGGAGGTTTTTGGTGTACAGAGATTCAACCATGTTAGGCTATACGAAAACAAACACAGGCATGTCCCCGTCACTCCCTGGTACTTGGGTTGGGGTACCTCCCTGTTATTCTTCAGAATCGCTTAAGAGAACCTTAAGATATCATGGAAAAGTTAAAAACATTGAGCGTCTAAGCAGAAAATAATATGTTTGCTTCGTAAACTGAGTGGAAAGGTACCAGTACCACAATCCAACCTAAATCGAGAGCAAGGAGGACAAATTCTTATCACCAAAACAGAAATAAAATCAAATCAAATAAAGCTGTCTCACCGTGAACAAGGACTTTAGGGTCATCATGTCTGCTGAAAATATCAACAGAGACTCTTCCACCTCCCCCACCAGCAAAACCATTACCCCCACAAGCACTTATCCTACCACTTCCAATCCTGCTCTTCACATGAAAAAGTTGGATTAAAATCACTCCAGGATATATGCTTACCTGCGTGCATGTTTTGTGTAAAAGCACGTATCTTAAGGCAGAAACTAACATAACGCAAACCCACGTATCAAAACCAAATCCTCTAGCCAGAGCAAATCTCTGTATGGACTGGCCCCAAAGTAGAATGCTCAACAAAGAGATTTCCCTTGATGTTTACTCCTTGTTCTGGATAAAATTCAGCTTTTTTTTTTTTATGGAATCTGTCGATGGATTGCTACAGTTTTCTTGTCAACTATCAGGTTATCCTTTGTTGTTGAATTGCTAGAATAACACGATGTTCAATTTATTAATAAATGCAAAGAAGAAATGGAGGTCTGCTCGACACAAATGACATCATAAGTGCCATTAAAAAAAAATAGCATTAGAGAGTCTCCACAAGAACCTTCCCCCACCAAATTTTAAGACATTTGAAGATTTAGGTAGTATTTGATTACTCCAGCAAATACTTCAAACAACATCAAGCCACCCTTGAAATTGTTCTCTCTCCCCTTCAAATTTGACACATGAGAACAACCTTCATACACCATACACTACAAAAAGTTTGAAGTCTATTGGAGTGCACTCAAGGTAGCAAAAGACAAAAACAAATCTTATAATATTAAAGTTTGATGAGTCTGTTGGGGTGCAGTGCACAACAAAAGCGCATACTCCAATTGATAATGTAAGATAACACAGTACACTTTTGAGGTTAAATATGGAGGCATCTGTTAGAGATGCTCTTAGTGGAAAAGATTGAAGTTGTAGACGAGCAGAACATCCATTCATCAACACCTCATTTTGTTGGTGTAAAAACTCAAATTGCCAGGACATGGCAGAAATGTTGCCAAACCCAACTTTTGCTTGAAATAAAGGAAGATTTACCAAAGGAGCAAGTAAAGCATCCAAAAGGTTGTAATATAACATAAGTAAATGAGGTTTGAAGAATTTCATCTTCATTAATTCTAATCCAAAAAACCAAAGCTTCAAAGATGGAATTAGTACAGGTGGTACTTTCGCTGAAAGGTCTGTTTGGAACTTAGGGAAGGAAAGAGAAGAGAACAGAAAAGAAAAAGGGAGAAATGATAAGGGGATATTTTTTTTTTTCTGCTGTTTGGTTTTATAAAAGAAAAAGAAAGATTTAAGGGAATTATGAGAGAAAATCAAAGTAAGAAGGAAAGTTGATTCCCATTTCGTTTTCTTGAATCTTTTATTTCTCTTTCTAAATTGTAAATCAAACAAGGAAGAAGGAATTTTTTGTATCCATTTACATTTCCTTCCCTAAGGTCCAAAC
The DNA here is from genome assembly GCA_025413875.1 of Rhododendron molle. Classification (NCBI taxonomy): domain Eukaryota; kingdom Viridiplantae; phylum Streptophyta; class Magnoliopsida; order Ericales; family Ericaceae; genus Rhododendron; species Rhododendron molle. The sequence continues at coordinate 31,081,753 of CM046398.1, read as the reverse complement.
AGACCCTAAAGGAATGGGAGAAAAAGTCCTCTTTCAACATACTGTTGACCTTCAAAAAAAAAGGCAATAACAACCATCTGGACTCCAATTGCCTCAAAATGCATTATCAAATCTTTCTGATCAAACAAACTTAAGAACGATAAAGCAGTATGGTAAGTATTAAGTACCTGCCATTCAACTCCAAACATAAAGTAACATATTGGACAAATTTGGATGTTAGGACAACAGAAATAGGAAAACAACATCACAGGGCCTCATTACAAGGATGGTCCTTTATTCTTCCATTGGTTTTTGAAGCAAATATTCATACCAAGCAACATATACTTCTATCAAATTAAAACATGTACTCGTTGCAACAATAAAATCTTAAAACTCGTTGCAACAACTCTCAAAGCTAGGTTGAAAGGACTTCCCTTTTCCTAGGTAGAGAAACCACCAACCCATTTCATAGTGCCGGAAAAAGTTTGCCGGAAAAAGTTGTTTTACCCGTACTTAGGAAAGGAAAAACCACGGCCATGGGAATTTACGGAAACTAATGTTGTAAGAAAAGGATGGGATGTCTAAAGGCTAAGAAAGGCCAGGGCAAGGTACGGAAAACCAATATTGAAGAAAAGGATGGGATGTCTAAATGCTAAGAAAGGCCATGGCAAGACCAATGTGTTTCAAAAGCATAATCATGGAGTACTTAGAGATTAAGGAAATAAAAACACATTTGAACAAGATAGGCTAGAAAGCAAGATTCGTTCAAAAGAAAACATTTACACAAGACCCTCGGCAGTGTTGTAAAAGGCAAGCTAGGTGCTGAGGCGAGACAAAGCAATAGTGCCTTGAATACCTTGAGGCAAGGCGCGGTTCTTGAAATGCACTTGAGGAATGTGAGGTGCACACCTCATGCCATGAGCCTTGCACCTCACAGTTTTTCCAGATCTTCTATACACATCATCTCATCAATCACTCACAAGGTATTATAAGTTGAAGAACTCAATCAAATCCTCCAAATTATAAGGGGTTTCGATTGTTTATGGAAGTTGCAACAAACGAGGACAGATCATGAGGCCCTAGTCCATGTATGCTCTTCATTTTTAGATAGTTTTAGTTTGTTCTTTTTCTATGGTTTTATTTCCTTCTCACATTCTTCTCGTCCTTATTCTTCTACGTTTTCTTCCTCCTCCTCCTCTGTTTTGTGTACAGAGGAAAGATGAAGTAATTGGTCTTGAGGAGGATTAATAGGTGTGCAGGATTCTATATTTCATTGTCAATATCCATTATATTCTGTCTACAAAGCTAAATGTTAGCATGTTAACTTCTATATACATTATGTTTTGGTCGATACATAACGTTTAGCAAATCAAAATTAAAAAATATATGTTTTGGTCGATTCATAGGATAGCCCTATTGGAGGTCCAAAACAGTTATTTACAACCAATACCATACGCGAGAGCCAATGTTTAAGGATGGTGCTTAAAACTTCTCTCATTGAAATAGAGCAAGCGACTAGTCCTAAAGGAAATGGGGTTTGCATCTGTTTGGACCACCATTGACTCTCATGAACAGACAAACCTTCCAAACCGAATAAGCCAAAACCGAATCCAAACACATAACTCCAGCCTCCCTTCTTGCATACACCGACTTAATCTTCTTATGTTCATTATTAGCATCACTGCAATTTATTATTGTTAGATGTGCTTTCTTTTCTTTTGTTGGGTAGGAGGGGCGGGGTTCTCAAAAACATCCCCCCTCCAATTAATCTCAAAAAAGTCAAGCCAATTGATATTAACTCAAATCACATTGAAATAAAGACAAACAGAACAACCGCCAGGCTTCCAGTAACTTTTTTTCCTTTCTACACCCGCCAGAAACAACAAAAAGCCGAACACATAAATTCATTCATTTAGTCAAGTTAATAATTCAAATGGGAAATGATTAAGGCAATGCAAAACAAATTCACAGTTTTTGTAGCAGCAAAAATCATCCAAAAGATATAGAACCGAAATGAATAAGAGGGATAAAAAAAAAATATGCAGGCTAACAACACTAAGTCCTCATTTCAATCAGTCAAAAAAAGGTGAAGAAATTACATCTTAGCGGCCTTGATGAAGATGCTGCCACCAGACCCACCTCCACCCCTATCCCCACCATCACCCCCATCAGCCAACAACCCACCATTCACCTCAACATAATTCCTAATCCAAAACCTAATCCTCCCACCCCCACCTCCACCATAATCCACCTCCTTGCTCGTCGTCCCGCCTTTACTCCCGTAACTCCACGGCTTCTGCAACGTCGACCAGGAATACGCATCGCCGCCCCAAACGTCGTCCGGCAGCTTCTCCTTATCAGTCAGGCAACAAGCCCCTCTGCCCCCGTGGCCCCCACCCGCCCCGTCCACCCCCTGCGGCGTCCCACTGGTCTGGGCCGGCGGAGAACCGCCCAAACCGGTCACGTTCACCGCCGACCCGTTGCCGAAACTCGCGTTGTACGCCTCGAGCTCGAACGTACCGGCTGAAACGGTCGCGTTCTCGCCCAAACTGAAATTCCCGGTTATGTTGATCGAGATTTCACAACCAAATGACAAACAAGTCACGCTCCTAAACGGAAGGATGATAAAATTACCTTTCCCTTGTATGTACACGTCGCCGGTGAGGTTCAAATCGGAGACTATTTGGCAGGTGGTGTCGAGGGTTCCGATTCCGTTTAAATCGTCCTCGCAGGAGACGGAGGGCGGGCGCGGCGGGGGCGGAGGGGGCGACGGCGGGGAGTAGTCGTGGTGGAAGACGGAGTCGAAGGCGATGATGGAGAAATCGTGTGAGGAGGAGGAGGAACTAGGGTTTGGAAAGAGAATGAGGGAGTGGAGGAGGAGGAGGAGGAGGAGAGAGAGTGAGAGGGGAATGATAGAATCCATTCAGTGGTGAGAGAGTTGACATGACCGTGAACGGAACCTGGGAGTAGTGGAAGTGGATTGCATCTGTACAAGTGCTGATTCGAAGGGGGAAAAAAAAAAACCCCACAGTGTATCAGGAGAGTTATTGTGTGTGTATTGATGTGATATAGTGTGTGTTTTTGTGTATGTATTTGTGGATGTGTATATGTAAGTGGAAGAGAGAGAGAGAGAAAGAGAGAGGGGGGGGAAGGAGGGAAGGCTGAAAATGGCGGTGGAAAACCTCGATGGAGAGGGGAAGTCGCGTTGGTGTCGAAAAAGATTGAGAATGTCGAAGAAGATTGAAAAGGAGAGAGAGGGAGAGAGAGAGAGAGAGACAGGTGAGGGTAAAATCTAGGGCCAAAATCATCTTAACCATTTGCGTGGTCAAGTAATTTACTGGGAGTACCTTCTTTTTTTTTTTTTTTTAAATTACTCCTACTACGGACGGAGTATTGAGGAGCCGTTCCAGTTTCTGAAAAAGTTAATTTTTGGAAAAAGAAGGTAATTTCAAGTTCAAAAATTATGTGTTTACGTAAATAATTTTTCTACCAATATGGATCTTGTTTGATAGATTTCATCGAGATCTTTTATACGGTGCAAAAAAATTTAAAAAATTATTTTTCATTTTCATTATATTTGAGTTTGAAAATTGAAGAAAATGTATTTTTAGAAAAGGAAGGGAAAATGGAACGGGGCCTGAATTGTCTTCATGTTTTATTAATTTTAGATTTTCATCAGAACACTTTTGTTTTTGTAATCATTAATAATAGCACTAATTTAAGACGGTAACAAACTAATTAACAATATACAAACGTAATACTAGTAATTTTATAATCATTTACATTGGACAATAGTTTTTACAATTTGTTAACTTAGAAAAGAAATCGTTAACAAATATAATGCGTTATTTACGGTGGTGTAACAAGAGATGATAAAAGAAAAAAAAAATCAAAGAGTACACCAATGATGTTGAGATTACATATAAATATATAAATATAAATATAATAAGGATAATGATTTTGGCACTATTCTATTCTGTAATCACATTATCTGTTTCTGTTCATATATATTTTTAATATTGTCTTCGTTATAGAGCATGAAAAATTTCTTCATTAAGTGATGTATAATTAGATATTTATTTTTAATCTTATCTTCTTCATTACATGATCTATAATTAGACATTCATTGTCTAATCCAACCATTTTATATACTCCAGTATTTTGTTCTTAAAGACATACAAACATCTCATATCTCAATCCAACAATCTTATCATTTTGTTTTGAGAAACTAAAACCGGGTTGGGAAAGCACCTTATTTATCACATCTAACCCATTGAGATTCAACCCTGCCAAAAACAAGGTTTCTTTATTTTTTTTGTCGGCAAATTTTTTTTATTAATTTTTGTAAAATTACAAAGATTAAAAAGATGAGGACAGAAAGGAAATTAAAATTACTTAATTTCCACACTACCCGAGACCCAATCGCTGGTCCGACACCAACCAACAGCCAAGAACAAGGTTACAAACCCTTCGTATACTACAAATTAAACCGCATGTTATTAGCTACACAACTAAATATTTAATACTCTACTTTTTCGCAAAGTTACAAACATACTTGCTCTGCCGTTCATTTTTTTAAAATATTTTACCAAATGTTTCAACCATGTCAAAAATCACCTTTTTAACCATTGGTAAAAATTTTGAAACGCATTTATCTTGAGAAAATGAGTACCTATTAATCCAGTGCTGTAATTTTAATTTTTTTTTTTTGACCGAAATCATATCAACCCACTATTCAATGTACCTGAATTTTTTTTATTGGTAAATGCTCCCGACGAGTTCTAAAATACAAAAATTTGGTCATTAAAGTGAGCGCAAAAAGGGTCAACAAATGCGCAAAACTGAACGTTGGATTCCATACAGAGGATATATAATGTCCCTAGCTATATTGTAAATTCAACGTTTCTTTGAAACGTGAAAGAAATGGACAGTAAGTTTGCATTGCAATTTTTCATCTCTATTTTGACACTTAATTGTGAATGTGGGTTATGTCTCTTTCCTCATGTGACCAGTCATTTTCTCCCCTTTTCTTTTTAAATTAAAATAAGAATCGCTTAGAATTGAAGGCACTCCTTTGAAGACGGCTTCAAACTCAATTTTCAATGCACCCCTTTTGAACAAAGTCAAATAATTTAATGCTGTGTTTGGTTTGGTTTTTGAAAAGTTTTTTGAAAAATAGTAGAGGTAATAAGTGGAGAGAGATAGAGAGAGAAATGTTGAAAGTATGGGAAATCTAGGAAGAATCTAGGGGGAATTTTTTGAAAAATTCTTTTTGAGTTCGGAAGAGAATTAGTGTCTCTTTTCAAGTAACAACAATAACATACCCACAAGAGGATAAATTCCTCATACCGGCGATGTAAACCCCTTCTTCTCCTCTAAAACAATACAAACGCGCTACGTCAGCAAAAAGGGTACGGAAGTGAAAAAAAATCATGCATTCTCCTCTCCTCTTGTTACTAGGGCAAACTTGAAAGGCACTTTTGGGGCAAAGTTTAAACAATTACAAAAAAAAAACCCCATCATCGCATAAAGACCCATTTTCCCATTATCAAGAATTCTACTCCGTCTCTACAACATCTCTACACCGGATCATCAACTTCGGCCTTTTCTTCACTCTGCGTGGAAACAATCACCGATCGTCGTATAGCTTCCATTGCTCCATCAAGTAAGTATTTTATTCTTGAGAATAAATTCCTTACACCGGCGGTGTAAACTCCTCCTTTTTCTCCTAACCAATACAAACGCGCTACATCAGCAAAATAGGTACGAAAGTGGAGAAATTCACGTCTTTTCCTCTCTTCTGGTTACCAGGATTAACTTGAAAGGGTTAACTTCACTTTGGGGGCAAAGTGTAAACAAGTACAAAAAAATCTCATCATTGCATAAAGACCCCTGCCCTATTATCAAGAATTCTTCGTCAATTTTTTTTTATGCTAACTATGCTTCAACTGGATCTTTTCAAACTGAAAAAAATCATTGGCAAAGATTTTTCACAACCAATATAAAATAAAACAATGACTTTGCACATATACATAACATTGTCTTTTATTCGGACCTCACTAGCAGCAACATATATTTTTTTGAACGGCGAAAAAAGAAAATTTTATTGATCTTTGAAGTGAATACAAAGACTAAAAGAGGCAAGAAAAAATGCAACAAGTGCCATCCGAGAAGAGTAACAATATATAGTTATAACTATTTTGAGAAATAATTTCCACCCTCCTTTTTCTATGTTGACACTCATTTTTTTGTCTTTTAGCAAAAAAAAAATACATTCATTAATACTAAAAAAACAAAAAAGAGAGTGCAAATATATATACATAAAAAAAAAAGAACTGTGAAAATCACTCTCCCATGTTTTTTTTGATAGACAACAAGATTTTATTAAAAACTCGACAAATGGTACATCGAGAAGAGACCAAATATGGACCACAGAGGTTGAGGTACCATAAGAGGCAAACAAGAAAAGCAAAAAAAAAAAAGAAGAGAAAAATTACATTCAATGGAGATTGAATGAGCCTAATGTTAAAATGCCCCAAAGAACCAATCCAGCACACTCATCCTGAAAAATCCACGATAACCATATGATCCCACTTCTCCTGATCCTATCCCAAAGCAAATCGATCGACTTGTAGGTTGATACAACCCCACTTGAAATGAAGTGGCACAAGTATTAGTATCACAGCATCCGCATTGTAATAAGTAAATAGGTGTGGATAAGTAAATATAACAATAATGCTCAAAAAATACCTCACATTGTAATAAGCAAAGTTACAAGTCTTTTAGTAAATAACCAAATTTCATCCATTCCATAACCAAACTTAACAACTTTTATCAATAATCAAAACTCAATAACCAAACCCAATAACCAAACTCAATAACTCAAAAACACCTCATATTGGAATCGTCTCATCGAGACGAATAATTTGGTGTGGTCAGGTGCGTGATTGGAACTCGTTTGCGATTGGACATAGGTGCATTGTGTATTGTGAGGGGTTTTTTTGGTTAGAGATGTAAAAATAATCAATGTGGAGGTATAAGTTGTTAAGTTTGATTATGAACTAAATGAATAATCAAATGCTGACGTGACACATTTTGATTATTGATTTTGATTATTTCCATTGCGAATGCTCTCAGCTTCCATTAGCTTCATAATTCCTGCAAAATTCCAGTTCACCTCCAACTCTCTTAGCCCTCCTAATTAATCTTGTTTAGGAGTTGGGAAGAGACGTGACAATAAAAAAACATGTGTTTTATTATCAATATGAAGATACACGTGATTTGTGCCCATACTAAATATAAATCCTGCATTGGATTCCACTCCCAAATGTAACAAAATACAATTCCAAAGTTCTGGAAGGGAGGAGTCATTGAATCAAATCTCATAATCCACATAACAATCTCAATTAAAATCAAGCTTTTGTTGTCCTTCTCAAAATTCATCCCGAAAATATCAAAACGAGGATGTGTATGTGGCCTCCATCATCAAATCTAACATAAAGAATGAGCAATACAGTAAAAATAAAGTCATACGAAGTTGTAAAATAAAAAAAAAATTCTGCTATTTTAAAATTTATCCAAGCTAATCAATTTAGTGAGATCCGAATAAGAGACAATGTTATGTATATGTGCACAGTCATCATTTTATTTTACTTATATTGGATTGTGAAAAATCTTTGCAAATGAACTTTTTTCAGTTTTAAAAGATCCAGTTGAAGCACAATTAGCATAAAAAAAAAAAAAAAAAATTAACGGTGTATAGACGGAGTAGAATTCTTGATAATGGAGCAGGGGTCTTTATGCAATGATGGAGTTTTTTTTGTAATTGTTCAAATTTTACCCCCAAAAATGAAGTTAACCCTTTCAAGTTAACCCTGGTAACCAGAGAAGAGGAAAAGTCGTGAATTTTTCCACTTTCGTACTTTTTGTTGACGTGGCACGTTTGTATTGGTTTGGAGGAAAAAAGGAGGTTTACACCAATGGATAAGTATTGGAGATGCTCTTAGGGGGTGTCAAAAACTTATCCCTCTCCCATTTTTCGTTCTTGTGAATGTGGTCAAGTGCCCCAATCACTTTGATTCTCAAATGCTACAATTTTTTTTTTTAGCTGCAAAAATTTTATTAATCACCGAATTCGAAAATTACAGAGATTAAAAGGACAAGGGCATAAGAAAAATTAAAATTACTTAATCTTCATAAGTACCCGAGACTCAAATGATGGTCAAAGACCAACAAAACGCTAAAAACACCCTCAAACCCAAAATGCTGCCGTACTCCCGAACTAACACCACACCTGAACAAACCCCTGCCCAAACAAACTCAATCAGGATATGGAACACCGCTACTGTCACGTAGACCGTCGTGAACCCGCCGTATATCGTTGGTCCCAAAAACGATCCGAGCCAGCCACAAACGCCCTGCATCCCAACCGCCATCCATTACCGCCGGGACACCACTCCACCGTGACCTGTTCGCCTTCTTTGCACTATTGCTGCCGTACACCGCCACAATCAGTCCACCACCGCTATGCTCTTTGCTGCCAAAACCACTTTCAGATCCACCGCTGTTAGCTGCCGAAGACCCATCTAGACCTCCTTTGAACCTATATCTCCACCATCATCAGCCCAAAACACCACTTGCAAATGCTTTCAAATACTGCAATTTGATAGTTGTAATCAAATTTTAGCATTCTGACACCACAAAAATTTGAAATTGCCTCAACTTGCTTTAAATGCGTAGAAACTCTAATCAATCTCTTCATTTCGTGAATTGATAATATTACAAATCGGGCTATCATGCATCGTTTTCCAAGTATGTAAAGTTTTTTTAGCCAATTGTATAGCAAATATTTATCAATATATAGTTATTTTAAATGACCTTTTAATTTGGATATTTTGTTGGACAATCAAATAAAAAAAAAATAACTTGCATATAAATTTAATTTTTGACCTCACTAACTAAATTTTTTTGGCTCCGTTCCCCTACCTCTACCTCCGTTAGGAGGTGCACAGACATGAAGCTAGTGTTGTTTCGCAAACAAAAAGTCTAGGAACATATCTTTCGAACACAACTCAGGGCAAATTTGTGTTTGGAGGACTGGGAAATCCTGTAGTGCAACACCCTGCAGGGCGCACATGGGCCGTTGATCTCGGCAATGAATGGTTGAGATATTGTTTTTAATTTTGACCAGTAACAAATAATTTTTACCGGTCAAAATTGTTTTAATCTAATTTTTACCGGTCAAAATTGTTTTAATCTGAACCGTTGATTGATGAGATCGATGGTTGTGCGCTGCTAGCAACCCCTGTAGGACACTCCACCCTATAGCATCCCCGGGTCTATGTCCGGATTAATGTTTGATGTATGCAAATCTGCATGCATTGAACTCTGTACACAATTTGTCTAGAGTTGTGCTTTAAAGTTGGTGCCTTGCATTGTTCTTAGGTGAACACGGTACACTAAAGCTTTGTGTCGAAATGTGTGTCACTCAGGGGTTATATGATGTGAATATTACATTTGTCATACCAAAAAGGGATCGATGTTAAAGATGATTAATTTGATTGTACACTCTTTATGGAGAATATAATTCCAACATTGTGAGTATTGATTTCCAATCAAGGTTAGTTTTGGAATGTATAACTTGCCCTAAAATGAAGAATCCAAAATTACATATTTGCGTGACAACAACTGATCTTTCTACTTCCTTGATAGCAGCTGCCATCATTGCTAATTTTGATGAAACTATCCATCAATTCAACTATGCTTACTTTAGCTACTTAACCCTAACTTCCTCTCTATCAAACCAACCACTGGTCAAGATCAATTGGGGGACGGTACTGTGCAGTGGTATGTGCAGAACCGTGTTGCGCACCTCCGAACCGTTGGATCGTGTATCCGAGGGTTTGGATCTCATCTCAGTAATGAACGGCTCTCGATCATTGGTTACCGAGATGAGATCCAAACCGTCGGATGCATGATCCGACGGCTCAGAGATGCGCAGCAACACAGTGCTGTACACACTACTATACAGCACCAATCTGAAGTCCGGTCAAGATAAGGAAAGGGCTTCAAAAAGAAACAAAATACAAAATATAACCCTCAAAATAAAGCATGGGGTGTTTGAGAGCCTATTTTTTAGCTTTTTATTTTCAGCTTTTTGACTTTTTGAATTTTTATCAGAATGTATTTTAAATTTAGTAAAGTGTTTGGATGATATGTGCAGCATGCATTTTGAAGCAAGAATAGTGTTCAGAAAATATGTGATGAAAATGAGTTATGTGTTGAATTTTTACCATGTTGCCCTTGTTTTGAGGCAAACCAAATTTGTCTCTCTTTCACACACACGCAGAACCCTGGCAAATTCCAAACCCATTTCTCTCTCTCCTCCTCCCATGCCCAAACCTCCATTTTTGCAAATCAAAGAGCTCATTTCCGCCTAAGGGTCAAGCTCCTGTCCAGTTTTATTTTGCTCCAGTATGGTCCAGTTTTGGGCCGTTGTGGGCCCCTCCCGGGCCCACAACAATGATCGGAATCGTTCATTTTGTAGAGCTCGTCGAATATGTCATTCACGCAAAAAATTAGCTTCATCGAACATCAATAGGTACATGGATGAAACATATTTGTACAAGAAAAAAGCGATGACAAAAATTAAGTTGAAATTAATAATTGCCCATTTCTGCAAATCAAAGAGCCCATTTCCGCCTAAAAAACCAACACGCCATGTATTGGTGATAAAATCCTCCGTACTCCTATTTTAGTGCATTTGCCTTTGGATAACATGGAGTATATTTATAAGATTTTCATGTAATCCAACCCTCAAAATACATTGGTGATAGCTAGACACATGGATTTCAGTACAAAGGATTTTTTTTTAAATTTTTTATGAACACAAACATATCATATATATATAAAAGAAACAAAAGGACACTATCAGTCTAAAAATACAAAAAAAAAAAAAAATAGTAACAAACAAAATACAAAAAAAAAAATAGTAACAAACAAAATACAAAAAACAAAAAAGTCGCTAGGAACCAAAACGTTGGAGCTGGACCCATTGATCACACTTGTGAGGGTAGGTGGAGTGGCCAATTGGAGAGGCCAAGTATGGGTGGAGCAACTCTCGAGATAGATCCGCCGCACCAACTTGAGTTCGTTCATGCCGTAGGCTGAAAGGCCGAAGCCACTGACTAATGCCACCACCATCGCCGCTAAGCTCAAAGGCGGAGCCATGTTATATAGGGCTAGGGGCGAGCGTCCGAGTTTAAAAATTTTTATTTTATATATACCTGATTTTAATATTATTCGTAATTATTCACGTATAGCTATTTATAATCTTAATAATTTTAATTTGATTTGATAAAAAAAAAATATTTATTTTACATTTTCATTTCTCAATTTTTCAGAACCCTAATCTTACCTCCGCCACTGACTGAGCTGACTGGATGGAAAATCCTACCAGTACATTTTTGCCGCCCGAGACCCACCTACCTGTATCCTTTGGAGAGTACTGTAGTTGAGTAGTTTTTTTTTTCGAAGGGAAGTAGTTGAGTGCAGCATTGTGTTACGTATAGAAGAGTAGATGTAACGAAAAGTTTTTCAGTGACGGGTGGGCACGGGTCACATGGTGCCGAGCCTCATTTCGGCAGGCTAAATATGTTTTGGACGGATCAAATATATTTAGGTAATTTTTTAGTATAAAATTACCAGAACACTTTCTCAAACCCAAACAGATCTGAACCGTTCAAAACACATTTGAACGGTTGAGATATATGCTCGGCAACACATGACCCGTGCCCTCTAGGCACCGAAAAATTTCTCAGATGTAACATTACTACAATTGCTTTTTGTACGGAAGAAATGAAAAGTCTGACAAATTTTGCACATTCACCGATCTGAAATCCATGCGTTTACACAAATAATTTTCCTACCAATATAGATCTTATTTGATAGATCTCATTAAGATCTTTTAAACGGTACCAAAAAAAATTGAAAAAATATTTTTTATTTTTATTATATTTGAGCAACTTAGGTGGTGTTCCATTTTTTTTAGGTTTTTTTTTTTAAATTTACGTAATTTTAAACTCAAATATAATAAAAATAAAAAATATTTTTTCAATTTTTTTTGGTACCGTTTAAAAGATCTTAATGAGATCTATCAAATAAGATCTATATTGGTAGGAAAATTATTGTGTAAACGCATGGATTTTAAGTTTGAAATTACATTCTTTTTTTAAAAATTCTTTTTTTTTAGAAACCGGAACACCCACTCATCAACACTAGCTAGTAGTAACGGCCTTGTTCCTTTAGCATATTTACTTTGGTTTAACTTTATTTTTCAATCATTACCCTACATCTTTTTTCAATCATTACCCTATTTTTCCAATTATTAATTTCATTTATCTCTCTATCTCTCTCCACTCATTACATCTCTCTCCAATCATTACCCTATTTCTCTCTCCACCCACTACCAAAACTAAAATACCCAAAGTTGCTAAACGAACAAGGCCAACATTTTTTTTAAATCGAATCCCATTTCATTAACAGACAAAATAGGCTAAATACATGTTGTGTTTGTGCTGTGATCAAAAATATAAAAAAAAGGCTAAATACAACAAATTTATCCTAGAACAGAGAAAGGGAGCCTACAACAAACCATTACCGAAGGAAAACAATAAGAATAGTTGACCCAGGAGCAGCAATAAAATCACAAAGCTAGTAACTAGACCTATGCACGACTCACCGCCACAAAGAGTCGGGACACGAGGGGCCAACCATCTAACCACTAGCCGCCCCTGGCTGATAAAGGCACTCTATCACCGCCACAAAGGGTAGTAACAATATTCACTTGAGAGCATCACCTTCCAGATGGGAAAAAATGAACTCGTTCAAATTAGAACTTGGCGCCGGTCCTCCGATCACCATCACCCAAATGTTTCGACAACTTGAGACTGGTCCCAGTTCGGATTTCGCATGCGGTTGGTGTAACGACCCTGATTTTTGGTAAATAAAAATTTCGTTAAATATTTAAATTTTATTTTAATTACTTGGATTGCTTTAAATTTTTTTTTAAATTCTAATAATCCGTCATAATTAGATTTGAAACTTGTAAAATTGAATTCTTTCACTCCGGACAATTTAGTCCTTCTCCCATGACTAGTATACTTGTAAACGTACTCGTATATTTTTCCTAGTAAGTAAATAATATCTTTAAATTATATTTCTCGGCTGGAAATCCTATATGGCAAGTATAGTTAGTTTTAACCGATTAGTTAGCAAACCCTAACTACCGTTTGGCTTAGTGATGCATCGATGTCGGAGTGGTTAGTAGAAAAATTTTGGTCTTTGCCTTGACCGTCGACTTGACTGCTTTTGCTTTGGCTTAGCTAGGCTGCCTTGGCGTCGGGCCTGCCTTGCCTTGGCATCGGGTCGCTGTCGCGCCTTGCTTTCGCCTTGGCGTCGGGCCTGCCTTGCCTTGGCATCGGGTCGCTGTCGCGCCTTGCTTTCGCCTTGGCGTCGGGCCTGCCTCGCCTTAGCGTCGGGTCGCTGACGGGCCTGCCTTGCCTTGGCGTCGGGTCGCTGTTGGGCCTGCCTCGCCTGGGCGCCGGGTCGCTGTCGAGCCTGCCTCGTCTAGGCGTCGGGTCACTGTCGGGTGGCTCTGCCTTGGCTGCCATTGGGTTCTGCCTTGGCGTCGGATCGCGCCTTGCTTTTGCCTTGGCGTTGTTGGGTTGCCTTACTCTGGCCTCGCCTTGGCCACCGCTTTGCTAGCGTGCTGCCTTGGCCTTGCTCACGCCTCGCCTTGGCCACCGCTTTGCTAGCGGGCTACCTTGGCCACGCTCACACCTCGCCTTGGCCACCGCTTTGCTAGCGGGCTGCCTTGGCAACGCTCACGCCTTGCCTTGGCATTTGGCACAGTCGGGCTTTAATATTCCGTTATTAGGCAATTTCCTACAAAATACAACCAAAGTACCACTCGAGCAATGGAAGCCTAGATTAAGTATCGTTAGTCTTAACCAATTAGTTAGAATAGCCTAATGCCCATTTAGCCTAATCACTTCTTCCTAACCCTAGCTGGACCACTTAAACCTTTTTGTCATTATCCATTGGATAATAAGTGCTAGGGTAATCTTTATCCATTGGACGATAGATGCTAGGGAAATCTTTGCCCCTTGGTCAATAAATGTTAAGTCTTGCCAAATAGGATGACAAGACTAATCATGTGTTCTTTCATCATTATTCTTCCACATGAGGACAACCCATTTCTAGTCTTTCTCAAGCATAGAATCCTAGCCCTTAAATACCTAGAATTGCCCTTCAAGCCTTAGAAAATCTCCATGATCACACCTAGGATGAATTGACAAGGCTTTAGCTTGTTTAAAGGTATGATTGGACAATACAAAGGAGTAAAATCCATGAGGAAGGAGAGAGAGGGCTGGCCGGTTGGGGGAGGGAGAGAGATGGAGTATATACATGTGTTGTGTCCACTTACACAAGTCACCATATAGCCTTAAGCCTATTTATGACCATGCCAACCCATTCTAGCCAACTTTAAGCATGATCCTAGCTAATTATATTCTTCTTTCTTGCAAGAAGACTTTCCTAGACTAGACAAGACCAAAAACCCTCATGATTATATAGCCTTAAGCCTAAAAAGGTTGAACAAGACAAGTCATGGAAGCTTGGCATGCTTTCAAGCATGAAAATGACAAGTCATGGAGCAAATCCATGGGAGAAGAAGAGGGAGGGGGGCCGGCCTTGGGGGGAGGAGGAAGAGGTCAGGTTTTGCCTATAAATAGCACCCAAAGCTCTCATTCAACTTACACCTCAAAGCATTGCTCCAACTTCTCTTTAGAAACCATTTTCTGTTTTCCTGGCAGCTTACTGCCCTTCGTAAATCCCCATTTTTCTCCTACTTAAGGTAGTTTTTAGGACTAACTCCTCTGGACAAAGTTGTAGAGCACTTCGAAACCTTCAAGTTAGACCCTTGAACCACCCCAAACGGTCAAGAAATGACCAAGATATTGCCATCCGAAGTTCACTAAAATCTCGGATTCCAGATTTCCAGACAGCAAACTGTCACTCCTTTATCACCATTTTTCTCCGGGCGAAAGTCGTTTCTAGGAACAACGTCCTCCACAAAAGTTGTAGAAAACTTCGAGATCTTCGTTTTAGACTCAGAAACAACCTCATTTAGCCAAATATTGACCGAGTTACTGCCATCCAAAGTTCGGTCCAGATTTGGAAGTTTTACCGCTCGTAGAATTTTTTCAACTAGCTTATTCGGCCCCGACTAGTTTCGGATCAAGGTAGATTCTCCTTTACTTGTTGATCCTAAGTATATGTAGATTAATCTCAACTCATTTTCCCTAGTTATGTTGTTAAACTAAACATAGATTGTCTTGAACTTTAAAAATATGGTACGAAGCGTGAAGTCGAATGAATGTTGGAAGTAAACCTTTCTTGCTATTGAAAGTATGAACATGTTGAACAAATGATTTCTACGTCAATAAACATATGTGGTCTTTTTGAACTTTCCACAAAGAAAGAAAGAACGGATTTCAAAACAAGAGAAATCAGAAGCTTTATTCGAAATATTCGTATTTTGATCTTTTAGAGGATTATGAGTTTGTTTACATATTGTTGCATTACTTGTGGTTGTATAAGGATGGTGATGAGCTTGTTTATAAGATTGCTTGCATGATCTTGCTAGTTAGATTACAATGAAGGATTCAAGTGAAGAGTCCAACCGCGGAGTCTATGCATGAGAACGAGACACAGAAATCGAGAAATAGAAACATGACACCTAGGGGGTGGTTGATATGGATAAAAAGGGTTTAAGACAATGTGTGTTTTGAAAACGCAATATGGCCGGACTTGCCCATTGTGGGAATGCGTGTTACAAATGATGAAATATTTTCGAAACTACATAATGACTAAATGTGGGGTGCATTATGTGAGTGTGTGTGTGTTGTGTGCCAATGGGAACCCGGCGCAGCGGAACCATTGTAAGGATACACGGGAACCCGGCGCGGCGGAACTGAGGTTGGGTGTGTAGCTTGGTTATCCGTGGAGAGGAGCCAATGCAAATGTGTGCCAATGGGAACCCGGCGCGGCGGAACCGAGGTTGGGTGTGTTAAAAAATGATTTGCAAATGTGTGCCAATAGGAACCCGACGCGGCAGAACCATTGTGAGGATACTCGGGAACCCAGCGCGGTGGAACCGAGGTTGAGTGTGTTAAATGTGATTTTCAAAATGTTGATTTGGAAGTAAAAAGGATGTCGGAAACATTGATGAATATGGTGACACAGTCTACGACGAGTCGCGTAGGAGAAACTCAGATATCACCGACACCAACGATAGAATTGTGTATGTGAATGTGTCATTGTTAATGCCTTGTTAAACATGTATGTATTATTCCGCTGCTTGTTCAAGAGTTGGTATGCTGCTCTTTTACTCTGATATTGGTAATTTATGGGCTAGCGAGTATAGGATTATTCTGCTGAGCTCTTGTAGCTCACCGTGTTGCCTTTGGTGACCATGACATATTATATCGGTGGCGACGCTGGTATAATGTGTCAGATTTTGTAGATGATCAAGATGAACAGTATATCTTGAAGGCTTTTGAAGCTGAGGAGCTGGCTAGGATGAAGCCGCAGGCAGAAGCTGTAGTTAGGAACCCTAAAACCCCTTCATTTGTATAAATATTGAACCGTAGTAGGAGTTATGATGTAATAATGAGCCAGACTCCATTTGATTTTGTAGGGAGGTAATCCCGAACAGGTACAAAGAGTGGCCCGAACACGTGGTACGTGGGGTCCAGGATAAATATAATCGGAGTATCCGCCGTGCAGTACAGTGAACGGCAGTAAGGACCGGGGACACGTGAGGTCCCAGGTCCAAAATACCCGAGCGGGGGTATGGTCCAAAGAGCAAGGGAAGTTGTTGGACCAGTCGCATGGAAGAGGGACCGATGATATGAGAGATCACTGGTCCAGACAGTCTGTTCGGCAACGAGGAGGCCGAACAGGAGCAGCATTTTGGAGGAGATACTCCAGAAGGGTCCAGAAATGGCATGTGCCAGTGAGGAAGCAGGATCTGGAAAAGATACCAAACGGGAATGGGTGAACGGCCAATTAAGGAAAGAGTTCCTAAATGGTCTAAAAGGAAATGTGCAGTTATGGGAATGAGAATCCCTGATGTTCTGGGTTCCCTTTACGAGAAAGGAAGCTTAGGGCAGCACGATGGCTTGGACAACAAGTAGACGTGTGTCTATATATACATGAGGTAAACCTAGAGGTAGAGGTACGCAATTCCTGGTTATTTTGATTATTACCTACTGAGAATTAGGGTTTTCACTAGTACGAGATACTAACTTTGGCATCGGAGGGCCTTTGCCACGAGACGGCAAAGGTGCGCTCACCTTTTGTTTGTTTTATAGGTTTAACTCTGGCGGTGTGAGAAGTAGCCGTTACAGTTCTGTACTGTTCGAAGGCCTTTTTCGTTTTCTGCACTTACAATTGGCGCCGTCTGTGGGAAACGAAAGAGGTCCCTTTGAAAAAGCGACCATGGTGGAGGAAGATCCAAAGACCCCAGTTGACCCGAATAATCTGCTGGGTGGGGGAGGTGACAAGTCCCCGCCGGATCCTCCAAGAAAGCCCGATGGCGGGCGAGCGGGGAGGACCACGAGTAAGGACCGCCCCTGGCAGTCCATGGCGACTCCAGAAACAAAGACGGACGGACGGCAACGGGATCCACGAGAAGGAGTAAGTCCCGCCGTGAGAGGGAGTCGGTGGCACGTTCGAAAAGCGTGCATAGCCGGGAAGATATCCTGGACAAAAAGAGACAGGAGATAGAAGAGTACGCTCGCTTGATTAAAAGGCGAGAGTACGAGATTCAACAGCTTGCAGAGGATACGAGAACATCCAGAGGATTCTCGGGCTTTCACGAAGGAAGTCCGTAAAAGAAAGGTTGGATATGGTGGAGTACAGAGAGCTTCTTCACGAAGAAGAAGAAGCGGGAGTCACCCCAAGACGACAGAGGGCTTCTTCACGAAAAAGGAGAAGTAGGAGCAGGAGCTCCTCCCGAGGAAGGAGGGGCGAAGCACCAAGGACAGGTATGAGAGACCTGATTCCGACCGGGAAAGGAATAATGCCAGGCTGCGAAGGTATCGGAGGAGGGACCATGTCTGCACGAGAGAAGCAGCACGGAGAGCCCTTAGCAACATAGCAACTTCTCCTTTTGCAAAGAGATTGCAGGAGGCAAGGTTGCCGAACAGGGTTAAACACGGGACGTTTATCCTGTACGAAACCAATGCAGACCCGGTGGCACACATACAACATTACCAGCAAGCGATGTTTATGCACGACGGCGATGATGCAATCATGTGCAAGATGTTCCCATCTAGTTTGGGAAAGGTGGCCCTATCTTGGTTCCATAAGTTGGGGCCGAACACCATACGAGGATGGAGACAGCTGGCCGAGGAATTCACTGCTCAGTTCCTGACGAGCAGGAAGCCCCCCAAGACTTTCGAAAGTCTCTCCGTTATGAAACAAGGGGAGAATGAGCCGATCAGGGACTACGCCAAGAAGTATTGGGAGACTTTCAACGAGATTGAAAGTTGCAGTGAAGAGTATGCAATAGCAACGTTCAAGACTAGGCTACCTGTTCGGGGAGAGCTGCGAAAGTACCTAAACATGAATCCAGTGAGCACGCTGGCAAAGCTGATGGAGCGGATTGAGCAGCACGCCAGGAACGAGGATGACATACTACGGGGAGACGGCAAGCTAAGTGCCGAGCAAGTCAAGGGACCCGCAAAGAAGGCGGATAAATCCGAACCCAAGACTTACAAAGAAAGAAAGGAGCACGGGCAGACTAAGAGAGAGTCGTACCGAGAAAAACACGTCCCTGATCCGAAGTCGTTCTTCTCGGTGACAACGGTTTGGAAAGAACCGATTTATTGGGTTCTTTATCGGATAAAGAACCGCCCATACTTTAAGTGGCCTCCACGGCTGGAGGGTGACAAAGATGCAAGAAGGGCTACGAGTCAGCACTGCAGTTACCACAAGGACTGGGGTCATATGACGGAGGACTGCGAGATGTTTAAGCAGCACCTTGATGACCTGGTCTCACGTGGGTATTTGAAGGAGTTCATCCAGGAGGAGCACAAGGGCGCCGAGAAGGCAATGGAACTGGATTACGAGTAAAATCCGAGAGGCGTGATCCATATGATTCATGGATTGGCCACGCCTTATACGAGAAATGAGGTGAGATTGTTCCAAAGGCAAGCGAAACACGACCAGCACGTGATGCGGTTGGGAAAGAAACGTGGACGTGAGGCAGAAGGGTGCGACAAAGGCATAGTCTTCACGGAGGAGGACCTGGGAGGAGTCCAGGTGCCACACAACGATGCCTTGGTCATAACCCTACGAATTGGGGAGTATGACATGGAGAGAATCCTGGTGGATTCAGGAAGCTGCACCGAGGTGCTTTATTACGACGCGTTCAAGAAGCTAAGATTGGTACAAGCGGACTTGGTGCAGTCGGTAACTCCATTGGTGGGGTTCAGTGCAGGGGCAGTTTGGCCATTGGGTAGAGTGACCCTCCCTGTTCGGGCAGGAATAGTGGTACTGAGAACCGATTTTTTGGTAGTGGATGTGCCATCTTCCTATAACGCGATTATAAGAAGGATTGGTTGCATAAGATGAGGGCAGTATCATCCACCTACCACCAGATGGTGAAGTTTCCAGGGTCCGCTGGAATCGAGAAAATAAGGGGAAACCAAAAGACGGCCCAACAGTGCTTGGTTTCCATCATCAAGAAGGCACCCAAGACAGTTGGTGCAAACAGTTGAGGTTACCAATCAGCCGACCATTGAGGATGTCGGGGGGAATCCAGCCGAGAAAGTGGTGGAAGGATTGAAGAAGATCCAGATCAACGAGAATGATCCAGAAAGGTATTTTCTGGTCGGGGAAAACTTGTGCAAAGAAGAGGAGGAGGAGTTGGTGAAGTTCCTCAAAGAGCACGTCGATGTGTTTGCTTGGGTGCCAGAGGAGATGCCTGGGGTGGATGCAAACGTGATTTGCCACCACCTGAACGTGGACCCACAACACAAACCAGTGATGCAAAAGAAGAGAAGATCTGTCGTACAGCATGTGGACGCTGTCATCGAAGAGGTAGACCGCTTGCTCGAGGCAAAGGCGATCCGAGAAGTGTATTACCCGGAGTGGTTGTCTAACACAATGGTGGTAAAGAAGAAGAATGGGAAGTGGCGAGTTTGCGTCGACTTCACAGATCTAAACAAGGCATATCCAAAAGACAGTTTTCCCCTTCCACGGATAGATCAATTGGTAGATGCAACAGCTGGATATGGACGTATGAGTTTCCTCGACGCTTATCGAGGATATCACTAGATAGCAATGTACGGCCCCGATCAGGAGAAGACTTCCTTTATCACACCACGGGGGTTATACTGTTACAGTGTTATGCCCTTTGGTCTGAGGAATGCTGGAGCAACTTATCAAAGATTAGCAACGATTATGCTAAAGAAGCTGCTCGGCAAGACCATGGAGGTGTACATAGACGACATGGTGGTGAAGAGCAAGGAGAAACGGGACCACATCGCTGATCTGAAAGAGGCTTTTGAGATACTAAGAGAGTATAAGCTGAAGCTCAACGCCTCGAAATGTGCGTTTGGAGTAAGTTCTGGGAAGTTCCTGGGTCACTTAGTGACCATTAGAGGGATAGAGGCGAATCCCGATCAAATTACTTTGCTGAAGCTACAGAGTCCAAGGACCACGAAGGAGGTCCAGCTGTTGACAGGATGGCGGCCCCTTAACAGGTTCATCAATCGTTCGAGTGACAAGTGTAGACCTTTCTTTCGGTTGTTGAAGAAAAGAGAAGGTTACGAATGGGGAGCAGAATGTGAGCAAGCTGCCCAAGACTGAAGAAGTATTTGGCAACGCCCGCTTCTGTCCACTCCTGAGCCTGGTGATATTCTAACCTTGTACTTAGCAGTATCAGAGCATGCTGTTAGCGCAGTCTTATTGAGGAGCAAGGGATCCGAGCAAATCCCTGTTTATTATGTAAGCAAGACGCTACTGGACGCAGAGACGAGATATCTGCCCCTTGAGAAGTTGGTCCTGGCATTGAGAACGGCGGCTAGGAAGTTGCCCCATTACTTCCAAAGTCACAAAGTGGTGGTTTACACAGAGTTCCCGTTGAAGTCATTACTCCGAAAGGCCGATTTCTCGGGACGAATATCAACCTGGTCAGTGGAGTTGAGCCAGTATGATATTGATTATCAACCGCGCACGGCAGTTAAAGGGCAAGTTTTGGCAGATTTCGTGGCAGAGTTTTCTCCCACAGTTGCTCCACTGCCTCCTACGAGAAAGGAGCAGTGGGTCGAGCAATCAGCTGAGAAACGAAGGGCATCCGCCGAGCAGGATCCTTTGGAATGGAAACTTTTTGTTGATGGATCCGCATGCAACACCGGATCAGGAATTGGAGTTGTGCTTTTCCCTCCTGAAGGAGTTATGATCGAGTTGTCCCTGCGCCTGGGTTTCAGTGCGTCAAACAACGTGGCGGAGTACGAGGCACTCCTGGCCGGGTTAAGGAGCGCAAGAACCTTGAAGGTAAAAAGAATTCGAGTATTCGGTGATTCATAACTCGTGGTGAATCAGCTGTCTGGGAGTATGAGGCCCGAAATGAGAAGATGGCGGCCTACATGGAGGCAACCAGGATTCGCTTGATACCTTCGAGAAGGTACACATCGAGCAAATAAGCTCGCGTAACGCCCAGACTCATCGCTTGGTTGGCGGCCGGGTGTGCCAACGGAGTTTAGAAGGAAAGTGGCAGTGGACTATCTTGCTGAGCCGAGCATTGGGAGAAGTGTGGAATTGGTCTTGGACGTGAACCAAGGACTGAGCTGGATGGATCCAATAGTGGAGTTCCTACGAGACGGGACACTCCCCACAGATAAAAAGGAGGCTCACAAGATAAAAACAAAATCTGCAAGGTTTGGCTATCACCAGAGGGGAAGTTGTATAGAGGTCCTTCACTGGACCGTATTTGCTTTGTGTGCATCCCGAGATGGTGCAGAAATTCCTCCATCAAAAACATGAGGGAACCTGTGGGAGTCATGCAGGTGGGAGATCCATGGCTCACCGTGCAATCACACAGGGTTATTGGTGGCCGCACATGCAAGAAGATGCAAAGGTGTATGTGAAAATCTGCGAGAAGTGTCAGAAGTTCTCGCCTATGATCCGAACACCAGCCGAAGACCTGGTGCCCTTGACAAGTCCTTGGCCGTTTGCACAGTGGGGCATGGACATCGTGGGTCCACTTCACAAGGCTACTGGGAACAGGAAGTTTCTGTTGGTGGCAACGGATTATTTACCAAGTGGATTGAAGCAGAGCCACTGGCAAAAATCACAGAACCTATGATAGAAAGGTTCGTGTGGAAGAACATCATCACTCGATTTGGAGTGCCGTATTCCTTGATCACTGATAACGGGTCACAGTTCCAGAAAAAGTTCAAGGCTTTTTGCGCCCAATATGGAATAAGGAACTACTATTCCACACCGGCCTACCCTCAGAGCAATGGACAGGCAGAAGCATCCAACAAGACAATACTTGACGGGATCAAGAAAAGGTTGGACAAAGCAAAGGGCAAGTGGCCTGACGAATTGCCATCGGTCCTGTGGGCACACCGAACAACTCCTAGGAGGTCTACGGGAGAGACCCCTATTCGCTAGCGTATGGAACAGGCCGTGATTCCATTGGAGGTTGGTTTACCGACCAACAGACCACATTGGTGGAGAGTGGGGGCAATGACAGAGCTCGAAATCGAAATGGATCTCGCCGAGAGAGAAGAGAACGAGCTCTGGTGCACCTGGCTTCGTACTAGGAGCAGCTGATGAAAGGCTACAACAAGCATGTCCACCCACGAGAATTTGGTATTGGAGATCTTGTGTTAAGAAAGGTGCTCGGCAACACCAAAGTGGCCAACGAGGGCAAGTTGGGGGCCAATTGGGAGGGCCCGTATCGAGTTACAGAGGTTGTTGGCATTGGGGCATATCGATTGGCAGACCTGGACGGGAACCCGGTACCAAGGCCCTGGAATGTTCACAACCTGAGGAAGTTCTACGTGTAAAGAACTTCGATTTCATTTCTGTTCTGTTTTAAGATGCACATCGTGATTGTGTGGGAATTACGAATAAAATTCCCTTATGTTTTGTTTTACTAGTTGCAAGGGGTACGCGTAACGCCCCCTTGAGTTCTTTGAATTATGAATAAAATTCCAGGATTTTGGTAAATAAACACCGTTTCTTACGAGTTCTTCTTTCGTTATGCTTTAAATACGAAGTCAAGCTAAATCCTTAGTCCTCACTCCGTATTGGGGAGCAGAGGTGGAGAGGTGTAGGGTAGCTGAATGAAATTTCGAATATTTCAAAATTGTACCAAGTACGAATACGCTTGACTGTTTGCTCGGGTACGAATACACCCAGAATTGAGCCAAGTACGAATATACTTGTCTGCTTGCTCGGGTACGAATACACCCAAAGTTTTATTAAGTACGAATATACTTAAACACTAACTCGGGTACGAATATACATGAGAATCAGACCCAGTAAATGC
The DNA here is from genome assembly GCA_025413875.1 of Rhododendron molle. NCBI lineage: Eukaryota > Viridiplantae > Streptophyta > Magnoliopsida > Ericales > Ericaceae > Rhododendron > Rhododendron molle. The sequence continues at coordinate 31,058,142 of CM046398.1, read as the reverse complement.
TATTGCTAGTACTACAAATCAATACACCTGCAATTATGTCAGAATGGGTCTTGTAGTAGTTCTATTTAATACTGTACTATAACAGAGAACAACTTAAGCGATTGCTCGGGCACGAAAACGCCCAGAAAGTATATGAGAATATGCATACTGTCCTCAAACACGAATATGTTTGGAATAATCTCAAGTGCAAATAGGTTTGTTTACTTGTATGCGGGCATGCCCACAACAGAGTCTGGGTATGAGCAAACCCAGGATCACTAGGTCCAAATACGAACACATTTGGGTAACCTAAGAATGGAAGCTTCCAAGCACGAAGCATTTGAGCTGCATACATGAACATGCAATAATATCTAAAGTCCGAAAAACTTGAAGACTGCTAAAGCATCATTTAAAGGTACGAGAAACCTGCAACAGTTAAAAAGTGAACACGATTGGACCATCAACAGGCACGATGAAGCCTGGGGAGCATACGTGAGTATGCGTAAAAGCTAAGTACGAAGACGCTTAGCATGACAAATGCTGGCCAAGAGATGGCCACCTGCATAAATAAAGGCCACGAAGGGCCAGGCAGAGCTAAAAGTTTAGACCGCGAAGGGCCAGCCAAACATAAAGGACCACGAAGGGCCAAAACCAGTAGAGTTAAAAATGTATGGAAATGTATCAAGTGCCACGCAGGGCAAAACCAATGGCCACGCAGGGCCAGTCAAGAACTGTTTAAAAAGAAGTACCAATTGTTGTTAAATACGAGGAGTCCAACCTACTCTTCGTTCGTCAGGTCTTGAATGATAGGTGGAGAAGCTGGAGCAGTTGTGGATGCAGGATCAGTCGCAGAGGCCGGGGCAGCAGAGGCCGAAGCGGTTGGGTTGTCTGCAGCAATGCTCGGCTCAGATGGACCCCCGTTGGCTTCCTTTTGGCCAAGGCTGGTCACTTCTCCAGTTTGTTCGACACTAGCACTCTGCTGCTCGGGGACGTCGGCATTGAGCTCCCTGTCCAGGCTGTCCTCCTCTGCAACTTCTTCCTGTTCATCAGCAGCCACCTGGGAGCTAGGAAGGTCAATCTCTGTCCAAAGGGGAGAAGACTCTGCTGCACCAGATTTCTTGAGACAGGCCAGCCAACCAGCTTCGAAGACTCGGTCCTGGATGCCTGGCATCTGATCCGTGTAGCTCTCAGTGGCCACGCGGATTCCCTCATTATAGCCTCGTTGGTAAGAGGTCTTGGCCTCGTTTTTGCTTGCCTCTAGTTCTGTCAGAGTCTGGCTCAGACTGTCCTCAGCTCCCTCCAGCTTGCCCTTAAGCTCGTCCACGGTCCCGCGAGCCTGGTTCCTCTCCCTCTCCAGCCTGACGATTGTATTTTGCAGCTTGGCATTTTCACTTGCCAGTCTGGCACGTTGGGGCTCAGACTGGCCAAGTTTTTGGGCCATGGCCACCATTTTTTGCATCGCCTGGATAAGCACGAGGTTAGACAGACAAAAGGAGCAGCAGTTTAAAGCCATGGGCACATGAAAGCAGATACGATGGTCTTACCTTGGCGCTATGGCTCATGAACGAGCCGAGGAGATTGTCCGGAGCAAGCAACTTCTTTCGCATATCCCCAGGCAAAGAGGGAAAGCCTGGATAGTGCGAGGGTCGTTCCTCGTGAGTCAACACTATCACGGACGGTGACGCCGCCGCCAGGCGTGAATGGGGAGCCCAAATGGGGGTTGGAGGAGCTGTGAGTTGAGGAGGCTGATCGACCGGGGGGTATCGAGCCGTTGGCGTTTGTCCTCTATGATTGGCTTCGATCTCCTCGGGAGAAAAGCCTGGAGGACGTCCAGTTGAGCCGGGCCACGGCGGCCATGAGATGGTGCCGGCCTCTGAGAGTGCCGCGGCTACGAGCGGTGCCGCGACCCTTTCCACGGCCAATGGTGAGCAGATTGCTGAGATTGATCGGTTGATCCATTTCTCGAGGTGGGGGAGATGCAGAATATCCGCTGGAGGATGTCGAGGTCTCTTCGGCGAGTTGGATTGGTTCGTTGGGCAGAGGAGGGGTTCGAGAACGCCTCTCTTCTCGCTGCTCGGGCTGTCGAGCTGGAGGATCAGGGATAATGGGATTGTCTGCTGCTCGGATTCGTCGGTCGATGAACCCGCCGTATGATGCCCGGTAGCTGAGAAGAATCTGTGCCGCCCTTGCTCGGCCAGCCAAACACGTGACTTGACCGTTGAAGGCGAGTGCACGGTTGATGTCGGTGACGTGAACCTGGGGGGTGATGATGGCGTGCCCTTGGTTGACGTTTGTGGCTGCAAATACGAGGAAAATTGGCAGTCAAGAAAACAAGTGAATGAAAGGAGCAGTACGAGAAATTGCTCGGCAAAAGAGTTCTACGAGAAAAGAAACTAACGTGGTGTGCCAAATCTGTGGGGTGCGTGAAAGCCGATGACTCTGCCGTCCTCGTCCCTGGGCTCGAAGTTCCCTGTGACGATGAGGAAGTCGTCGTCGTCCCCTCTGGCAGAGTCAGGCAGTTCGAGCACTAGCCTTTTTCTGGAATCCCTACTCTTGAGGTAATAGGTTAAGGCGTCCTTAGTTTTGGAAATGCTGTATAGGTGGTGTATATCGTGAAGGCCTAGGGACGTACCTAGCATTTAATTCAGGGCATTGATGCCCATGACAACCCTGAAAAAGTTGGCAGAGACTTGCATGGGGGATAGTCTGTAATAGGCCAAAACCTGGCGGAGTAACGATGCCAGGGGAAACCTAACGCCGCCCTCAACGACGGCAATGACAGGGATGTGCAGAGTGTCGTTGTCAGAACACTCGCGAATGGCGTTTTCTGCAGCCAAGGAAGTGGCCACGTTGTCTGGGATCTCATAGCGAGACCTAAACTCGGCCATTCTTTGGGGTGTGTCACAGTGCCTACGAAATCGACCCATAACGAAAGCTCTGGGTTTGGGTTTTAATAGGAGGATGGGTATGAAAAAAAAAACCCTAAAGAGATTGAGGAGATCCTAGATCAACCGAGATAGCCCTAGACTTAAGAGAAAAGTGGAGGGAAAGGGGAAATAAAACTTACGAATTAGCGGACGAGAACCCTAATATCGGAAGAAAAGAAGACTTCGAGTAGAGCTTCAATGGCGCGTATGGACGAACCGTCTGTCTGCAGAGGGAACTTAGAGATGAAGTGGGTTTGAAATTGGGGACGAAAACCCAAGTATACCCCAGCAAAAGGGGGTGACGTATGAGAAACGTCACCCCCAACGCCGTTTGGGCGCTCCGTTCCCCGAAACGTCTGCTCGCATTTAATACGGGAGGCACAGAGCATGCCGAGTGTAAAGGTGTTAGGTGGAAAAGCCTGTGCAAACCAAACGACGAGGCGCTTAGGTTGGGCTAATGATGAGTTTGCATCAAGTACGAGAAACATAGGTGCAGGAGCAAAGGACGAGAACCTTGCTCGGTGTTTAGAAGCTTTGCTCGTCATATTAAGAGAAAATAACGAGTAAAGCTAGGGAGCCATTGTAGGGAGGTAATCCCGAACAGGTACAAAGAGTGGCCCGAACACGTGGTACGTGGGATCCATGATAAATATAATCGGAGTATCCGCCGTGCAGTACAGTGAACGGCAGTAAGGACCGGGGACACGTGAGGTCCCAGGTCCAAAATACCCGAGCAGGGGTATGGTCCAAAGAGTAAGGGAAGTTGTTGGACCAGTCGCATGGAAGAGGGACCGATGATATGAGAGATCACTAGTCCAGACAGTCTGTTCGGCAACGAGGAGGTCGAACAGGAGCAGCATTTTGGAGGAGATGCTCCAGAAGGGTCCAGAAATGGCATGTGCCAGTGAGGAAGCAGGATCTGGAAAAGATACCCAACGGGAATGGGGTGAACGGCCAATTAAGGAAAGAGTTCCTAAATGGTCTAAAAGGAAATGTGCAGTTATGGGAATGAGAATTCCTGATGTTCTGGGTTCCCTTTACGAGAAAGGAAGCTTAGGGCAACACGATGGCTTGGACAACAAGTAGACGTGTGTCTATATATACATGAGGTAAACCTAGAGGTAGAGGTACGCAATTCCTGGTTATTTTGATTATTACCTACTGAGAATTAGGGTTTTCACTAGTACGAGATACTAACTTTGGCATCGAAGGGCCTTTGCCACGAGACGGCAAAGGTGCGCTCACCTTTTGTTTGTTTTATAGGTTTAACTCTGGCGGTGTGAGAAGTAGCCGTTACAGTTCTGTACTGTTCGAAGGCCTTTTTCGTTTTCTGCACTTACAGATTTTATCAATGAAATGTTTATTTAACGTATCCAAAAATCAGGGGCGTTACAGTTGGAGCCCTAGGATGCCTATCACGTGCCATTTTTTGACAACTTCAAGCCTTAGAGTTGGGCAAAATCCACCAGGTTTGTACTCATATTGGCAAATGATTTGAGACTAATTGAGAACCATATTTAACTTTTATTTTTCTAGCATGAATTTAACTGGTTATCATATCATATCACATGAATTAATCAGCAATGGGAATCAGAAGTATAGAGGTTTTTCAAACTCAGGGCGGATCGTGACATCACACACAAAGTGTGTTTGGGTGATTTTACAGAGATAATCCTCCAAAGAGGTAATATGAAGTGAATGTAACGATATTTAATGTGTAGTAATAAAATTTCCTTCTGCCGAGAGAAAAAGACGATAATATAGATTTTAATGCTATGCATGTCTTACAATATAGTTGAGACCTTTATGGACATGCGAACTCTTTTCCACCAGGATTAATTTTTTCTTGGACTTTTCGAGTTCAAATCTTCTGTACCCATATTTCTCTGTACCTTTCTTCCCCTGCATTTTCGGCCATTGAATCAAGTTAATATTTGTTATCAATAAAAAATTCTACATGATCTAATGGCAAAAAAAAAAAACACACCAGTACATGGGCACACAGAATTTTCAGTATAGAGGATTTGAGGGGAGATCGACTTTTCTGTAAGCAAGATCCTCGTCAACTGAGAATATGAGGTTTTTGGTTAGTTTTTAAACCAGTTCCAACAGAATTGTACCATTTAGTACATCTCGAATCCTCCTTCTAAAAAAAAAATCCTTAAAAAGAGATGCAAGGTTGTTCTTGTAATATTGATTTTGGTTAATTGTTAATTTCTAATTCACACTAGAGGTTTGTTTCTTTTTTATTTATATTTTCTCAAGGTAAATTCCAAAGTAATTGCCTTTAACAAAACATCCAAATCACGAAGAACTCAGAAGAAGTATTCATTGGCTCCATTTCTCTGCCTTATCTTCCTGGAAAAGAGCTACCTTTTGGTGGTGCAATGTATGGCCCCCACTTAAATGTGAGAGTGCGTGCAAGTATTTTGTGTGAAATGTGCATGGTTCTACATTTTTCGCATTCACTAAAATTGAAGAAAAAAAAGGATAGAAAGGTGAAAAACGGTGTTCGTGTATCGACTGTCGCGTATAATATTGGTTCATATTGCAGGATTTACATCACAATTACCATAATATATTTGTTGAGGTTTCGAGGGCGCTACCCCTAAGCTCCCGTCGTGATGCTGCTCACTGAACTCTATACAGTATAGTTGTCCAAGTGACAAACCAAGTCCCTTGCTTACAGAAACTACTCGAGTCCCCCGGGGAGCAAAAGAAACCATAAAATGCTCACTGAACTCTATACATGTAACGCTCCGATTTTCGGACACGTTAATTAAATCATTTCCACTTGATTTCATAATTCCAAAAATATTTTAAAGAACTTTAATCTCGAACACAGAGTTTTAGCAGCGGAAGTCTTAATATTTGAATTATAAGATAATATGAGTTTTACAAAAGGTACGGAGTTTAATGATTACATCTCTTGAAATTGAAAGTACGATATTAAAAGTAAATTAGAACGACTTCTAATGTTTTCTTTATAACTTGACAAACTCCCCATCTTGGTCCGGGAGATCTTCGGTAATGCACGTACGGCTCCTCCAGTTGGTCGTACTGCTCCTTCTTGGTGTCTAGCGTTTTTTTAACGCCGTGAGTCGAAACTCAGGAGATAAAACCCTTACCCTACTAACCCCTTACTTTACAGCTAGCAGATAATTCAATAATTGAAATACAAGAAACGAAGAATAAACCACATAATCCTTTTCTTACTATCCATTACCCTACGTGAACTCTACGATCTTCTCCTCAAGATCGATCCTTCCCAATCTGTAACTATGACCGTGTTATGGGACAATCCCCCCCTTGCCTGTTCTTCACGCAGGGTCCTAAATGGATATGTTCCATTTAAGGCCATAGCAAGGGCACGATTACCCTTTGGAACTGGGTCCTAAATGGATATGTTTACGATTGCCGTAATTATTGAAATAATTCGGTCCTCGTAAACATTTATTAACACAGGACTGGACCCCTGTTCGCATCCATCCTCCTACAAGACTGGGCCCCTGTTCGCACCCATCTTAATACAAGGCTGGGTCCCTTTTCGCACCCACCTTCAAACAAGACTGGGCCCCTGTTAGCACCCGTCTTAATACAAGGCTGAGCCCCTGTTCGCACCCACCTTAACACGAGACTGGATCCCTATTAGCACCCATCTTAATACGAGACTGGGCCCCTGTTCGCACCCATCTCCAAAAGTTAACTCAATCACTCTCTAATTCATCCTTTACCTAATATCGTCTAGATGATCCATAACGTATACCAACCCAGTGCTCCTAAAGCCAATCTATCAATCAAACATTGCACAATCGAAACTTCAAAATTTAATACAAAGCAAAGAAATCATATAACGATGTTCTGGTATCCAAACAATACTTGCAATAAACGGAAATCATATTCTAGCATTTTAAAGTTGGTATGATGCATTTAAAACAGTAACTCAATCATACAATGGTATTCAAGTATCAATTTACTTATAGCGTAACAAGAAAGCATATTATTTACCAATAGCACTTTAATTTATCTTGTGTCGTAACAAGTTTATCGATTAATAAAATTCAAGTGAAACAATTAATATTTTATGATCGGGCCAATGCCCTTTAACTTCTTTTAGTGAAGAAGTATTTTATTAAAACAAGAGATTGGTTTAGTTATTAATCAAACTAAAGATAATATTGTAAATTACTAAATTAATACTTTTATTAACAAAATTAGATTGATTAATAACATAATAAATACAATAATAGATACTAATATTAAAATAAGTAGCATGACGTTATAAGGAGTCCTACGGTCTTACGCAACATGTTCGAGTGTCAAAAGTTGGGTCTAGAGGGCTGTGGAGTAATTTTAAATAATGATATTGACGAAATTTGTCGAAAGTAAAAGAAATAGATAATAAATTTGTTGATATTAACAAATTTTCACCTTGGAAATGTAAAGAGTTTAACAAAAATTACTCGGGCATTATTACTATGGCTTATGAGGTCGCAAACATATTTCGTTTGTAAACTTTGAAGTATAACTAATAAATAATTCATAAATAGATAATTAAATAAAAAATATGATATTAACAAGATATAATATTTGAGATGTAAGAAGTCTAGGAAAATAGTTTGGGTGTCAAAAATGATATTCGGAAGGTCGCAAAATTGATTCGAACAATTTTTAAGATAAACCATACGGAGTTCACGGCTGGGCATCCAGACGCAAGGTCAAACGGTTCCAAGTTTGCGGCCCGCCAGCTTCGATGTTGCGGCCGCATGTCTGTTTCGGTGTTCTGCAGATTTTTCCAAGGCTTCGGGTTGATGCACGGGGGCTTCAAAGGACCATGGGTAAGATTCAAAACACTTAAATATACTTAGGATATGGTAGTGTAAGGGTTTATCTACCTTGGTTTTGGTTGCATGAGCTTAAAACGCGAACGGAGCGTTTTCGGTAAAACGGGGAAGACGACTGGAACGGGAGACTTCGGGGCTACTTCTTTGGGATTAGTTGATGGGTTTGGACTGCCCGAGGATGGTGGTGATGTTTGGAACCTCAAATTGGATCGTAGCTCATCGTTATGGAATAAACCCACTTACTTTCTCTCTCTAAACCTCCATTGATGGAGCTCAAGCTTCTCTCTCTTTCTTTCTTTTCCACTGTTTTCAGAGATGGTGGTGGGTTGTGTGTCTTGGAGAGGAGCAGAGAGGGGTATTTATTGTTAGAAAAATGGGTCGGTTCGGACCGGACCCAACCCACATGGGTCGTCCACATGGGTTATGTGATTGAGTTGGTTAGAAGGATGAGATCTCTGTCTGTTAGGAGAGTTCACAGATAATAGATCACCTACATCTATTAGGAGACTGTGAACTCTTGGACTTTAATCTATAAATATAGTCCTGCAGATATTTGGAGATACACACAATATGAAAGAGTTAGACGTTATCTCTCTTTCTCCTCCAGAAATATTCTCCTATCAAGATCTTCTCTCTCTAGGGTTTCCATCTAAGAACCTTAGGATTTGTGGTGTGGAAATCAAGAGCAGACTCTAGTAGTCTTCTCTACTCGGCGAGATTAGAAGACGGTGGTGTCCGTGTTCATTTTGTGTTTGAGTTCTAGTCGATGCTCGAAGTTTGTGCTTGTAAAGCGGGTCTCGATTCATAGATCTTGAAAAGCCCGAAGTATTCCGCTGCGCTTCAATTGTACGTGTAAGTCTTATGTGATTTACGAGATTTCGATCCTATAAAGTTAACATTTATAGGGGTGGGGTGGAATTATGACCAAGAAAAATGGAGGAGAGAGAGGGATGACTGTTTGGGAGAGAGAGAGAGAGAGAGAGATAGGGCTGTAAAGAGGGGAGTGAAAGTCATGGTAGAGTGCAGGTGGTGGCAGGAGGTAGGGGGAGGTGGTGAGAGGCGGTGGTGGTCACTTGGTGGCCAAGAAAATGGAGGAGAAGAGAAAGAGAGATATTTCAGGAGGGAGACAGAGGGTCTGTGAGAGAGAGAGAGACAGCTGGGGAGAGAGAGAAGAGAGGTAGGTAGGTGGTGGAGGCTTGGTGGCCATGGGCTGGCATGGGGAAGGTAGGAGAGAGAGAGAGAGAGATAGAAAAGGACACGAGAGAGAGAGAGAGAGAGAGAGAGAGAATGGGTGAGGTGGCTGGTAGGGTTGGTGAGAGTGAGAGGTGGGTGTTTGCGTAGTAGTATATATATATATATGAGTAAATATCTATGAGTATATATATATACACACACACATAGTATCTAATAATAATAATAATAATAATAATAATAATAATAATAGTTATAAACGATTCAAATTATTTTAAATGTTTCAAAATAATCCTAATTTTATTATCGTTACGGCGCATTAAACGTTGACTTTTAAAATGTCAATAAAATTTGGTACGAAAATCTATATTTTTAATTGGAAAAAAAACTGCCCGAAATTCGGGTCGTTACAATACAGTATAGTTCTCATTCTTTCTCTGTTCATTTTGACATTTCATCTTTGCACAAAAAAGAAAAATAAACATCTTGAAGTTTCGAAATCGGTCGAGGTGTGCGCGCAAGCTGATCTCGGTATCCGGTAATAAAAAAAAATGAACATGTTTCGTTTTTTTTATTATTGTAAAGGGTGTAAATCAGAGAACAATTTTTTTTTTTTTAATTTGGGAATCGCAGAACAAATTAAAGAGCAACAATGAGGCCTTTGCTGTCCCGGACAACAATGCTTTTGGTCACTCTTTCAGGTCATCTCTCTCCCTCTCACTTTGTCTCATTTTCTCCGCCATTTGTCAAGGAATCAAAGAAGATGTTGAGATCAAAGGCTACAATTAAATGAGAGATACCTTACAGTGCCTCTTTATGGAGGCGCTCAATCTCGATCGTTCAAAAGTGTTTTGGATGGTCTAAATTGAAAACAATCTATTACCACTCATAGATGATCTATTAACGGTAATAAATTGTTTCCAATCCAGACCATCCAATACATTTTTAGATGGCCGATATTGAACTCTCTATTTTCTTTACGGAAAACTCGTAAAGAAGTTTTTCTCTCTCTCTCTCTCTCATTTTCTCCGTCATTTGTCAAGGAACGAAAGAAGTTGTTGAGATGAAAGGCCACAATTAATTAACTATAATAATTTCAGGGACTATGACAAGGAAAGCGAGAGAAGAGCTGGTGTGGAAAATTTCTACAAGACCAATCACATCAACCAGACTTACCAATTTGTAAGTTTAGTGTCCATGCAATTACATTAAGTAATTCATAATCAAAAAACCAATTAAATAACGTGGTTTTAGTTTTCAAAATAAAAATAACGTAGATACGATTTTAGCACTGAAACTTAGTTTTTAAGGCATTTTAATTCATTTTTCATGGATACAATGGGCATGGAAAACATGAGTGCAACTGGGGTCTTCGTGGTCCAAGATAATAAAACCATCGATAAGATTACATAAGTACGAGACTTTTTGATAGTACCGGCAAACTAGATGGCGGTGGCAATGAAATCTGGCCCGCATCAAAACAGAAAAGCACTATGAAATATCAGGTCAACCATTGCATACATTACAAATTGAAACACTACAAGGCCAACCACATCAACCAGACAAACCGCGTCAACCAGATATTCAATATCGCATTTTTTTCAATCTAACTAACGGATTATCCTGAATCATGTCACAATGGTAATTCTAAATTACAAGCCCCGATACATAATAAGTGAAACCCTAGTCTTCCTCTAAAGTGAAAAGTCTTGTGTAACAATGGTACGCAATATTATGGTGATGATGGATGAAGGCAAAGAAGAAGAAAGAGCAGTATGGAAAGCTGAACAAGGCGGAAATGAGCATCTGGGAATGCTGCGAGCTCCTCAACGAATTCGTCGACGAGAGCAATCCGGATCTCGATGAACCGCAGATCGAACACCTCCTCCAATCCGCCGAGGCCATCAGGAGGGACTACCCCAATGAGGACTGGCTGCATCTCACAGCACTTATTCATGGTAACATCTCTGGCCCTAAAAAATCACACCAAGACATTTTTTTAGTACGTGCATTTATACGAATGGCGGTCCAAACAACTGTGCCCGGAAACGTTTTAGGCTAATTTTTATTTGCATGCAGATCTGGGAAAAGTATTGCTGCATCCCAAGTTTGGAGGGGAGCCACAATGGTGTGTTGTTGGTAAGTTTTTGCCACCCTTGATTTATAGGAGTTGGCGATTAACGTATGAGATCCTTTAGCTGGTGCAGATTGATTTATGATCACTTTGCTTTTCTTGGTTCCATTTACAGGTGATACATACCCACTTGGATGTGCATTTGATGAGTCTATCGTCCATCACAAGGTATGCACCCTTTCATATCTTTGGAACCACCCACAACCACTTTTGGGCTTTTCACTTGATACAAGAATAGTGTTGGGAAGCCCATGGATCAAACCCAACTTGGTATCAGCCTCAAAAGTTCGAACTAGGGTCCTAATTCGGAATTTCCTAATTTTTACTCTTGGTAAGATTCTCCATGTTGTCGCGTCGTACTACTATTGGACAGCGGAATTGGTCCTTCAAAAATTACTCGAGGTGTACTTAAGCTGACTTGAACACCCTAAGATATCAAGAACTAGTTATAATAATGTTGTCGCATCGCACGACTGTGCTATATCAGTCAACCGATTGATTACTTCAAATCGTTTATAACATCGCCATACCAAGGGAATGGGAAGGAAAGCCACCAAGTTGGGTTTTGATATAGCAAATTAAGCTTAGCAAAAGTATGCCTAATTGCATTGCATTAATTTCAGTGGTTGATTTTTGTCACATGTATTGTTTTAGTACTTTGGTGAGAACCCACACTCCAAACATCCAATTTACAGCACAAAGCTGGGAATCTACAAGGAAAATTGTGGGCTTGATAATGTCACCATCTCTTGGGGTCACGACGAGTACATGTACACGGTATGTCCCTTTAACCCATCATATAAGTATTTTTTTTTCTGATGCATTTCCAATCGAATAATGGAACAAGCAAGTTCTAGAACATACAAATCTAAACGCGATAGTATGTGCACGTATGGAGATAAGGGGGCATGCATCAGGGATAGGGTTGCAAATGAACCGCTTGACTCTACTCGTTTATTAATCGAGCTGAGCTCGAGCATGACTTTTAGGTTTGTTTACTAAACGAGACAAGCTCACACTTAAAAGCTCGGCTCACCTTTTTTTATAGGCTCGTCTCATTTTAAAGAGGCTCATTAGCCCTTGTTCGGTTTGGAATTCTAAATCCAGGGTTTTGGATAAAGTAACTTTTCTACTTTTTCTCTCTCTAACTTTTAACTCTAATCTTTACTATTTATAATAATAACTTTAAGATCCCCCCATTTTTACTTTCAAATACTCTCTCTCTCTCTCTCTCTCTCTCTCTCTCTCTCTCTCTCTCTCTCTCTCTCTCTCTTCCTTTTTTATCTCTACATATACAAGCAAGTATCTAACTTTGTTGGCAGAATATGACAAGGGATGTTTTTTTTTTCATTTTATTTCCTTTTCTTTCTTTTCAGTTTGAATTTTTTTTCTTTTTTTTTCTCTTTAATAATAGGTTCAAGTCTAATTCTAGACTTTGTAAAGTAATTGAGAGAAAAAAAATGTTTCAATTGATCATGTTTATCCGATTGTTTTATTTTTCTTTTTTTTTTTGTCCTTTATAGATTAAAAAATATAGTTACGAAAATAAGTGTTTCAATTTTCAATCCGTTTGAACCAGTGAAAAGATGTTATTTTTCTGATCATTTCATCATAAAATCCGTTTACGGCATTTCCCTTTTTAGTCCTTCAAATATCGAATTATTAGATGTAGATCTTGAAAGATGTTCTCCACCTTTTTGTCTCTATTTTTTTAATTCATAACAAAAAATTTAACTTCCAGCAGTTGGAGGACAATTTGACTTCCTTTTCTTTCTTTCCAATTTGAATTTTTTACTTCCAATTTGACTTCCAGCAGTCTCTAGTTTACTTTTTTTTTTTTTCATTTTATTTCCTTTTATTTCTTTCCAATTTGAATTTTTTTCTCTCTTTAATAATAGGTTCAAGTCTAATTCTATTTGTAAAGTAATTGAGAGAAAAAAAAGTGTTTCAATTGATCATGTTTATCCGACTGTTTTATTTTTCTTTTTTTGTCCTTTATAGATTAAAAAATATAGTTACAAAAATAAGTGTTTCAATTTTCAATAGTGATTCAATCCGTTTGAACAATTCAGTGCCGACAATATGAAAGGTATGGAAGAAAAATGGAATTATATGTAAAAAAACAAAAAAACAAAATTTTAGTGCATTTTTCGAGTTCAGGGGGTTCACTTGAACTCCCTCAACACCATGTGGAGCCGCCGTTGCTGAGCTTGCAGGTTAGACTCGCATCACTAGTAAAAAAAGCTCTTGGAAGTACCGGTGGTTTGCTTTGTTAACTTCGGGACTTCCGAATTAATTAATGTGCGTATATAAGTTGATACGAACTCTTGGTTTGTCGAAATAAAAAACAATAAGAGAAAAAGAAGAACTGATCAATAGGAAAAGAAATTAAGAAAAATGAAGGCTGAAAATAGAAAAACTATATATTTTGTGGTAGTTTATACTGTATAAAGAAGTTAGAAAATTAAGTGTTTCAAAATTTAATCCGTTTGAACGGGTGGAAAAATTTTAGTTTTCTGATCATTTTATTCTAAAGATCATAATTAAATTTTGACTGTAGGGCTCTCGTTGATTAATTCTAAGAAAGTCGTAGAATCAAATATCTCCTAAGATTAATCAACAAGAGCCCTCGAGTCAAAATTTAATTGTGACCGTTTAGGATAAAATGATTAGAAAAATAAAATATTTTCACCGGTTCAAATGGATTGAAATTTGGAATACTTAATTTTTCAACCATATTTTTTATACAGTTTATATATTAAAAAATATGGTTAAAAAATTAAGTGTTCCAAAATTCAATCCGTTTGAACGGGTGGAAAGATTTTAATTTTTTGATCATTTTATTCTAAATGGTCATAATTAAATTTTGACTGTAGGGCTCTCGTTGATTAACCCTAAAAGATATTTGATTCTATGACTTTCTTAGGATTAATCAACGAGAGCCCTACAGTCAAAATTTAATTATGATCGTTTAGAATAAAATGATCAGAAAACTAAAATCTTTCCACCCGTTCAAACGGATTGAATTTTGGAACACTTAATTTTCCAACCTCTTTATATAGTATAAACTACCACAAAAATATATAGTTTTTCCATTTTTCATTATTTCATCATCAATATTAGGCTCATTTGATAGGTTTCGTTGAGTAGATTTTAAAAATATAAAATTTATTTTAAATAAATACATCAAGAAAAAGTTATTACAATTTCAAATTTTATAACAACAAAATAAAATGAAAGAGAGAAAGAGGGAGGGGAGGGGTAACGTGGGAAAAAGGGACGTGGGGCCGGGGGGTTTGTGTCGGGGGGGATTAGCAATTTACTTTTTCACTCTATCTCTCTCTACTTTTTACCTCTCCCCACAATCATTACTCTCATTTCTCTCTCTACCTTTATTCAAAAACACAACTCAAAACCCACAACCGAACAAAGCAAATTAGCCGGGCTTGTCACATTAGGGGCTCGACTTGTTTACAAATAAGCCGGGCTTGAACACTATAAGCTCGGCTTGGTTCGGCTCATTTGCACCCCTAATTAGGAATAGATGATCCATCATTTTTTTTAGTAACTCAAGTGTTTGGGCTGCTTACGCACACCTCCTCAATGTCAAGGCCGACCTTGTTTATGTAATGTTGTTCGTTTCTTGAAAATTTGTTTCTTGGACAGGTGATGAAGGAAAACAAGACAACTTTATCCCCAGCTGGGCTCTTCATCGTCAGATTCCACTCCTTCTATGGTATGCCTCCTTACATCTAATAAGAAAATACGTATTAACTTGAATCATTAAGGTTAATAGTGATTAATACAGACTACTATGTTTGCCTGGTTTGTGTCCAGCAATGCACACGAATGGGGCTTACAGCTACTTGATGAATGAGGAGGACAAGGAGAATCTCCAGTGGTTGAGGACCTTCAAGTAAGATACAATCTCCCTCATGAAGTGCATTGTTAAAGTTCGGTATGAAGTCTTAACGAGTACTTCCGACTTTCTCTCTCCTAAGCATAGTTCGGGTGGCTTGATTTTCTAAATAGTTTTGTCGGACGTATATAAGTTTACTGAGTTGAGTTTGGAATATGTTCAACAAGTATAAAATCACAAATCAATAACCCTTATTTGTCTCGAAAGTAACCCCTTAATGAAAAAGCTTCCCTATTTTCCGGTGATTGTATGCAAAAATTAGGAGTAGTTTTCATTTGACTAACAAACATTTTTCAAAAAAAAAAAAAAAAAAAAGGGCGAAAAAACAGCGTTGGGTGTAACGCCCCGCTTTTTCGGGTGCAATATAAAATAATTTCTATGAGAAAATTTTGCTAAATAAATATGATTTTCCAAAATAAAGCTTTTGCTAATACAATTTCAAGATAGTTTTACGGAATCAAAATACATTAACTTCAAAACTGACTCTAATCTTGATACGAATCCTAAGCATCCTCGATCTTCATTACTGATATTCTTTTCGTGTCGAACTGCATCATCGCTGAATCTCTTCCATTGAATCCTGCGCCCTCTAGCAAATTGACCGCCGAAGCAATCGATTTGCCAGGATACAGACATATCCGTGAGTGATAAAATCACCCAGTAAAATAATCCAACCCAACCACCCCTCTTACTTTACAACTAGCAGGCAAACAGAATATATATGGTGCGAAAAAGTAAAACAGAGATAATTCACATAACTTGATTCATTGCTATCCATTAACTTAACATGAAATCTAAGATCTCTCCACGAGATCTTTCCTCCCCAACCACTAGTCATGCTCAGTCTCATGAGATCACTTCCCTTTGTTGTCGCAGGAACACCTAAGTTATGTACCGAGTGTGCACCCCCAATAACTACAACAAGGGGTAAGCTTATCATGCCGGAATCACAACTGGGGTTCGCCTATCTTATAAACCACATCACAACCATTTCACAATCATCACTGGACACCCGCCAGTCTATCAATTCATCACTGGACTCTCGCCAGTTTCAATTCATCACTGGACTCTCGCAAGTTTCAATTCTCATCACAATCTCATCATTTCTCATATCACGCCTGCAGGCAACCTCTAAACAGAAAGAAAGTTCCCAATTTATCCATTACTTAGCATCGTCTAAGTGATTTCTATATCGTATACCACCCCATGTCTCTAGGGTCCAATCTAACATTCAAATGAAATATCGATACAATATCAATCACAATAGTAATTGAAAACGAATAACAGACGGATCGAAACAGTTAATAAGCAGTGCAATCACATAATTTTTTATGACTGGGCCGTTGCCCTTAATCTCGTATGGTCACAAAGTCATTAAGAATGTAAGAATTATTTAATTAAGATTTAAAAATAATTTTCTAGACTTTTGTTAATTAATTATAAGTAATTAAGTTAATTAAACACTAATTAAATACATTAATTAGGTAAAAATATTAGAATAATTATCATAACCTTAATAAAGGTCCTAACAGTCCTCTATAATAAGTTCAAGTCTTAAAAGTTGGGTTTGGATGCTCACAGAATTATTTTAAATAAAAAGATTTAGTTAATAAGCAAAAGAAGACTAAATAGATAATAAATAATTAATTAATTAAAAATATTTTTTATTCTAACAAAGTATCATCTTAGGACTCTAAGAAGTCTAAATAAAATTATTCGGAATTCTTAACCTCTTTTATAATATTTTAAAGTATTTCTATTAAGAAACAACGCGTAATTAATAATAAATAGTTAATTAAGTAAATAAAATATTATTTTAATAACATATCATCCTTGAGATGTGAGAAGTCTAGAAAAAGTATTTTAGATGTTAAAAACATTATTTGTAAGGTCGTAACTATTTTTCATTTGTATCTTTAATTAAAAATAAAATAAATAGTTGATAACATAAAAAAAATATGAAATCAGTAACTTATGATCTTTGATATGTTAGGAATCTAGGAAAAATAGTTTGGGGATTTATAGAGTAGTTTATAAGGTCGCAATAATTTTTAATTTATAAACTTTTACACGATAATGAATAAAAATTTAGTAAATAGATAAATAAATAAAAAAAATATGAAATTAACAAGGTACGATCTTTGGAGTGTTAGAAACCTAGCAAAAATATTTCGGGGGTTGAAAACTAGGTTCGGGAGGTCGAAAAGTCATTTCGAAAGTTTTTTATCAATTCAATCTACCAGATAAATTAATTGATATAATTAATAGTTTTGATACTAAGATGATATTATTTTGTTTTTTATAATATTAATATCAAAAAGATTTTAAAAATAATATCAGAAGGGTCATCGTCTATGTAAATAATTACAAATAGACTGTCGAGTTCAAAAATAATATCAACTTGGTGAATCTGGCCGAAAATTCTATTTTTTTCGTTTTGGCTCGGTTTTTGATGCATGAGACCAATTGGGGCATAGAGTTAAGCATATAAACACAATATATACTTAGAGGAGAGGTTAGAATGAATTAAAATACCTTGAATTGGATCGAATTGGTTTTCGATTGAAACTTGAAAATTTGAGAAGAAAGTTTCGGGTTCTTCGATCGAGGGACCTTGGGACCGAATTGGATGATATTTGGCGATGCTAGGAATTGAAGGAAGGGATTGGAATAATCAATTCGGGTTTTGGTTGGTTCTTGATCACAAACCCACTTTTCTCTCTCTTTCTTTCTCTCTCTAGAACTCCACGGATTGGAGCTCCGAATTCTTGTAATTTTCTCCTCTTTCTGGACTAATGGAGCGTGGGGAATTTCGTGGTGTGCCCTAGGGTGGGAGTGGTATTGTATTTATAGGAGAATTTGATGTGGAAAGATCAAATCGAGTCCTAATCGAATTGGGTTTTTAATTGGACGAATTTAGCTCGGTTTAAGGGCTACGGAGGTGGTAGAGATCGAGTAGGTGAGGGAGGGATGGTAGGAGTGTACATGCATGCAATTATATGTATGTATAACAAGAAAAAATAAATTTAAATAGAATAGAACAAGATAAGATAATTATATGCTAAACTAATTTTAATTACCAAAAATTATTCTAGGTTCTAATTTAATCTAATTACAATTTTAAATAATTAATCGATTACTATCGACTATTGGATTAAAAGTAATTTCTTTATTTGAAAAAAATTGGGTTGAAATTCCGGATCGTTACATTGGGTTTAACTATAAAAAAATATTTTCATAATCATAATCAAAACGTCTGGAATCGCCACTATCCCGCAATCACTAACCCCCATTGTCTACTTGTGCTTTTTGTTGCTCTATTGTGGTGCAGCGAGTATGATCTAATACAGCAAGAGCAAGGTCAGAGTTGATGTGGAAAAAGTCAAAGCCTTACTACCTCTCCCTCCTCCAAAAGGTTCAATATTAGTATTACTTCTCTCTTTCTTTCTTTCTTTCTTTGGTTCTCCTTAGTTTCTTTTTCTTCCTATTACCTTGTGATTAACTGGTTTAACACATTTGTTTCTCTCTATATGTGCAGTACTTTCCTGCAAAGCTCAAATGGTGATGGCAAAGGTCAACAACAGAGGATGTTAGACATCATTTTTCTATACAAGAGCGTATTTGTGAAAGTAGGTTGGATATATACTCAGATCTGTAAACTATCTAGCTTGTATAACCAAACGCCCATCAATTGTGTGTGGCTTTCTCGGGAACCTTGTTGTAACACAACAAATCATGTTGTTTGGACGAGATTTTAATAATATGTACCGATTCATTTATTGAAAATGTTTAGTGATTGTCTTGCCATGTTATTTTTCCTTGTGAATAGGATTCGGATGAGGGAAAAAAAAAAAAAAAAAACCATTTTCAAGCATGTTTGGAACATCTTTGTTTAGGTGTTTAAACCCAACTTTTGAGTGAAACGCTTGTTTTTGTCTCGGGGCAAGAAATCCTTTAAAACCCTAATGAGAAATGCTTTACAAACAGATTTTACGCAAAAGAAACAGAAGTTTTTTTCGAAACAATGATGTACTTGCTCCGTCCCATAAAATATGTCCGGCCCGCAAAAATGAGAACTTAAAACTTTAGGAAAATGATATTGACACTCCAAAAATTGATACAAACACTTTAAAATCAGTGTAATTCCAAAGTCACTTTCTTTTATTTTTTGGAGTGTATCCATCAATTTTTGGAGTGCCAATATCATTACCCAAAACTTAATTCATTTTTTGTTTAAAAAATTCAAATTTTCTCCGGCAAGTTATAAATGACACTGAATCATTTCAATTTATGAAAGCAAAATCGAATTTTATTTGACAAAAATGAATTAAGTTATCGATTTGCTGAACGGACAATTGGGATGGAGGGAGTAATTCTTTGTGGCCCTCACTTGGGCTTCTAATTTTGAACATAAACAAATGAATAGAATGGACTCAAGTTGAGTCGCTAAACCATACAACAACCGTTGATGGGCTTTTGGGCCCAGCTTCTTCCCCCTGGCAGTGATTTGAATTATCAGGCTGGATCAGGTACATTACTCATTCTGAGAGAGTGTTTTTGGTAGGCAATAAATTTTGAAAAAAAACTTGTTAGATGATAAGTCGTTAGTTGTTTCTATTAACTAATTTTTGTTGATAAATGTCAAATTATTTTCACTAACTGATGACTTGTTGATTAAAGTGAACAAGCTAAAATGTCATAATTTGTCGTGCAGAATTGTTAGCGAAAACATGGCCTGAGTCTCTCTCAAACTTCTTTTTTTTTCTTTTCTTTTGTTTTATCATCACAGTCTAACGAGTTTTTCTTTTCGGGAGGTCAACAAGGTAGTGGATGTTTTGGCAAGGAAGGCCGTGGAGGAGCAAAACACTTTTGTGGTGGGCACGGCTCGGCGGATTGGACCAGGAGATAGGCGTGGCTAGCCAGACCTGTGGACTTAAGGGTTGGTTGGTCCGGAGGTGCACAGTCGTTACGCCTCCGCCGGACCAATCCTGCCAGGCTAAGTTCGTCTACCAGCAGTGGAACCGTGTACCCGGATATGGGTCGTTCAGTTACAACGTTCTGTTCGGTAGATGCCCGCCAGGCTAATTGTTAACTCCACAGAAGTCCGAACACCAAACTCCGCCGGGCTGTACCGACCGGAAGCCACTGAGCCACCCCTGCCCCCTGACTTGGAAAGGAAGTCAAGTAGAGTTGAGTAGGTGTGACAGGTGGCATGAAACTGTTTTCCCAATTACACGAGCGGATCGTGGAGATCGTGTTAGGGCATAGACTGTGGACCTGGTTTGGTGCCACAATTGAGGAGCCAATCCCCGAGCGCATGGAGCATACGCGTGGGCTAATCTCCACGTTCCATTGGCCTATAAAAGGAGTAGTCCCCCTAGAGATGAAGGTAATGAACTCTTACCCTCTAAATCCCTAAACACTACTCTAAAGCCCTTCTTCCCTCCTACTCACTTGACAGTCAGAGTGCTTATCCCAGATTCCCACGATCCGGGTTTGGGCACTAATGTGGGTGCTACTCGTACAGGTCTCATCCACGCCCACGATTCATCAACCCAGCCACCATTCCATCCAAGGTTCAACCGGAGAAAACACAGAACCACAACTTTTGTCGATGGCTCTTGATTATTTGACTACTTTTTGTTGTATGATAATTTGTGGGCGACAGCCTCCAGATTTGTGAAATCTGTAGACACATATATATCTTTAGTTTTAATATAAACAAGGAGTGATGTTTGAGGGGGGAATAAAGAAACAAGAAACGACTCATTCTGGAGTTGGAACTTTTACACTCTCCCTCTTTACTTGTATTTCCATTTCTTCTAAGTCTTCATTCATGTAAACTTACAACAACGTCCTTGAAATGTAATATTAAAAATTGAACAAGTGAAAGGGTAATGTTGTGCGCGCGTGACCAAAAGACAAAAAGAGAATGCAAATATCATTGAAAAGAGCGTGGAAATCACTACCATCAATCCGGTTACAAATCATGATCTAACCACGGTATTAACCGATTAAGGTCCCGTTTCGCTAAGGTTCTTTTTTTCTTTTTTCCTTTCTTCTCCTTCGGTTTACAAGACTAATCATTCTTTCACAATGCACAACCTTTGATTCAAAAAATGTTTTTTTTATTTTAACTAAAAATTAATTATTAATAATATTATTTTTTTTTGTTTGAAGCAGAACGGGACCAAGCTAGCTATATGGCAAGCTTGAAGCCTTGAACTATTGATATCAGTATAAACATTATTGTATTCCCCGTAATTTGTGATCATTTTCGTCTCTTCGATCTCCATTTTTTAATGAATATATATATCCTTTTTCCACTATGCTGTCTTTTAAGCGACAATTGTTAGACCCAAGACCATGAATCGCGGTCCTAGGAGATAAACATTTGAACCACTCCGTACTACTCTACTCTACTTTAATAACAAGCACCATACTTATCATTATTTTTTAAGCCAAAAAAAATCAGCTAGCTAACGTTAAGTTTTTGTCTAAAGTGGCCGTATAGACTAAACTAGATTAATTAGCCACATCGATCCCGGGTAAGATTCAATAATCTGACTACTTAATTAAATACTAGCAAACACGTACACCAATTATATGGAGATGATCCTCTTTCTTTTTGTGTGTTTAGGCACGTAATGGGTAAATCATAAATTGTGTCGCAATTAGTTAGTCTCACGCTTTAGACTAAGTTCGGCTAAGATTTCTTGAGATTTTCTTTTATTGTTTTGTACTTATGCAGGAAAAATCGTGTTCGTTCGTTCTGTGCCTAATTTTTTGTGGGCTTCCAATTCGCACAATTCAATAATTCCATAAAGTTAGGCGCAAAACTAAATGATGATCCAACCAAATCAAACCAGACGGTCTGATACTTGGTTTGGGGCTTTCAATTCCACTTCATCCAAGGTTCAGAATATCGTACATGTAATAGTACTGATATTTTAGTGGTATGGTACGGACCGGTCTCATTTTAATGACGGGGACCATTTTCAGAAAGTTAAAAACAATCATCCAACATTTGCGAGAAAATAGTAGTGATATTATTGATTATGAGTATCATATATCAAAAGCTAAAGAATATTGAAATGAGTATCATATACTATCAAAAGATAAAGAATATTTCAACTTTTCTTAGACAGAAGAAATAATAATGCAATTACCTGCTCAATAAATTTAAAAAGAAAAATCAAGTATGACTCACAAGTTGTGAGTCACAACCTTGGAATCTATCAGTGTCAACATGAGAGATTATTCAGTGCCCTTGGGACACTATGTGGAGGTACTTCAAGCTTCTCCACACCGCACATTGTTTTGGAGTTCTCAGATTTAATTTCGGATCTCACAAAAATGTGCGAATGAGAAGAGGTTTGAAGAACCACAAGGCAGCACCCTACGGGCATTAAATAATTTCTCGTATTCTCTTGAACTTAATTTAAATCTGAGAATTTCGTTCTTATTTGAATTTTTTTTCGCGTTTGTTAGTTTTGTGCCAAATTTTTTGTGGATTATTGATGTGTCTCGATAGAAAAATCAAAAAAGTAATTTTTTTTTTTACTTTTACTCAAGTATTTTGAGATATTTTGGTCATTTCTCGTCTAGACGGATCAATTATCCACAAAAATTTGACCCAAAAGCAACAAATGCAAAAAAAAATCATATAAAGACAAAACCCTCAGATTTTAAGTTACGTTCAAGGACGGGTCCGAATTGCAATCGGGTCAGAACCAATTTGATAAACCAAAGACAAGCAAACTTTGTCCCAAAACCCAACAACCCCATCCGTAGTTCATGCTTCTCATTTAGTACTCCTTTAACGTGGGACCCAATGTCCCCCACATATAATAAAACAGGATATACATCACACCAACCACGTGTCCATATCATACATTAGAAGTGCAGGGTCATTATTCAGTGTTCCTGACCTCGTGCTGCTCCAGCCAGTTATTACTTCCTCACACATACTATGCAATTTTGTGGTGAAACTCACGGCCATTTGTTGTGTGATCAAGAGCCCGTTCTAGAACACATTCTTAAAAAATAAATACTTATTTTATATTTTTAAACTTAAAAATAGTGTAAATAAAAAATTATTTTTTTTATTTTTTTTGCACTGTATAAAAGATCTCGATAAGATCTATCAAACAAGATCCATATTACTAGAAAAATTATTTGCGTAAACATATTGTTTTTGAGCTTGAAATTGCCTTATTAAAAAATAAGTACTTAAACAACGTTCTGGAACGGGACCTAAGGACTGATCCAATAATATAGTCCAGTGGTTGCACCTTGTTAATTATAATGGCGAAAGTTTATTTTTTTTAGTCAAGTCATAGTAAACGTGTAAAATTAAGGCCTGCAGTACTAATTACAAAATTTTATAACGCGTACTTTAAGTTAAATTAGGTAAAAATGAGTATAAAATCTCAGACAAAAGTTTTAAAAGTACTCCAAATTTCAAAATGATTGAATTAGTTTTGTTAATAACTTTATTGTAAAATATTTTTCCTAAACGGTTAAAAATGAAAATAAAATCAAGAAAGAATAACTCCGAAATCCAAATAGACAAAGAAATCATAAAACAAGAAGTATAAATGTATCATATGATGACATTCAAACGCAAAACTAATTCTACATGTTTATTTTCGAGATAAATGCAAATGTGTATATTTATGTATTAGTACATTTTCATAATTATGCTAATTTATACAAAAATATTTTAATTTCGACTAGGGGCATGCGTTTGAGTGAGGGCACGTGTTTCCGTGTAGATCTGTCCCTGTGTGTGATACATTCCGGCTTAGTCACATAATCCTTCAAAATAATTTACCCTTGTGCTTTCAATCCTTGCCGTCAAGAATAATTGTTCTAGAGGATTTTGAGAAACGCTTTCAGACTTGCGTTTCCAGGTCTACACCCCGCACCCACCCGCTCTTTACGTGACTTAGCTCCTACTGCTATCCCACTAGGCCAACAGGAGGAATGAGGAGAGGCTATCCATAGGAATAAAAGGGTAGGCCCTATGCCAAAACGGGAAACAATGTGCGCGGTCATCGAAAGTTTCGAACCACCGAAATAAAGGGGTGGCCAGGCCCGGCAGGGGCATTGTTTGGGAGCACCGTCGCACAGTACCGTGTGTTGGTTAAATTTGTATTGGATTTTTTTTTGAAAAGTATTATGGAGTGTTTTCGGTAGTGAAAAATTTATAGATTTTTATTTATGGTCGAAAAGTTATTAAGTGTTTTCGTTAGTTATTAAGTTGTTGAGAAATATCAAGTTATTTCCGATAGTGAATAAGTTGTTGATGGTTTGTGAGTAGAGTTACTGTCGTAAAAATAATGTTCGTTGATCACTTTTTTGTTAATGGAAACGAGATAGTAAAATGCTGAAATTTTTTTGTTAGTAAAAACGAGATGGTAAAATGCGTTAAATTTTCAGTATTTTTTGTTAGTGAAAATGGGCCTCAACCTACAAGTTATTTCAATATATTTTTTTTTGGAGTTCGCGTAGTCTTTTTAATCGTTGTATCTGTTTTAATTGATTAATAAATACTTTCGAATTATGTTTTGTTCTCTAAAAAAATGATTAATAACTTGTTTTTTACGATAATTTTTTTTTTTATGTTTTGGATTCGACAATCAAGAGTGTTTAGACTATCTTGCACGTTCATCTACTAATCTCTTTCTTGATTCGGTTAAAGATAGGACTATAAGGCTGTGTTCCACTTAACTTCTAGCAAAATAAGATAGTATTGTTCTTATTTGAATTTTTTCGTATTTGTTAGTTTTGTAGATTATTGAATTATGTTGACGAGAGAAATCAGAGAAGTAAAAAAAAAAAAAATTCCTCTACCCAAATATTTTGAAAAATAATCACTTTTCAGCCAAAAAAAAACTACTAATTTTTTTGACTTTTTTTGCTAAAAAGTAGTTATTTCCAAAATATTTGGGTAAGAGTAAAAAAAAATTTATTTTCCCGATTCGTCTCGACGAGAAGAATATAATTTCAAAAAAATTTGGGACAAAACTAACAAATATGAACAAATTTGAATAAAAAAAAAATGTGCTAAAAGTTAAAAATTTAAATTGCTTCTTTTAGTTCACCAGTGTGCAGGTCACAAGGATCAGGTGCACTGAACAAGGAGTTCTGCTGCACAAAGCAGATCTGTGCACAGATTTTATTATGGGAGCCACCACGGGTCCCAGACAAATCATCCAAGTCGTTCATTAAATGTAAAATATTTTTTTAACAGTCCCTGTAACAAATAAGTTCAATCCGACACTTATAGATAATTCATCCGACCATCTAACTATTCATTCAGATTTTCGGACAATGAAAAGTTATATAGTTGGATCGAGCATCTATAGATATCGGATTAAGCTTATTTTTTATGGAGACTCTTGAAAAAGTTTTTTACATTTAAGAACGGCTAGAATGATTTGTGTAAGATCCGTGGTGGGCTCCACAATGAAATCTGTTTATAATCTTTGCACAGATCTGCTGTGTGTAGACTTTCCGCTGAAGTGACATTGCGGTGCACGTCGTGTATCATCCGCACTGGATTCCAGCTGTGTAGCGGATAACGTTGAAGATGTCGAAAGAGGGAGAGTAGAGAGAGAGAGAGAGAGCGCAAAAGGCAAAGGGTCAAAATCATGGGGATCTCGAGGACAGTAGAGTAGACCCATAAAGATCCATGTTATCCATTTGCCACGCGTAAGCACCGCGATGAATGGATGGATGGTGGGGGAGACGTGGGTCCCGTTTTGTACAACAGCGTGTCAACCGAAACGGCGAAAGCGCCACCCAACACGTGTGCGTACCCGCCATAAGTTTCCCATCACGTGATGGGGGCTGACTCTGTACGGATTCAACTCACATAGCCTCTTTTATTTTTTAACTCTCTTCAATACGGCTGCTCGCGGTTCGGTTTGGTTCGGATTTTTAGGAATCCGAGGACCGAACCGCTAGTCACGGTTTTTACAAAATGAAATCCGTGTCCGAACCAAAAGTCCTTCGGTTCGGTTTTTACAAAATAAAATCTGATCCGTGACTCGCGGATCGGTTACGGTTTTGTCCACGGATTTTAGCAAAAATAAAGCTCAAGCATATATCCCACACTAAAAAGGAAGAATATTACATTCAAAATTAAGTTTAACACTACCAGAAAGTACTTGTTACATAAACTACCAAAAATCTATTTCAAAAATCGGATTCAAAAGAATCTAAGCACTAGTAGGATTGTATTATTATAGTACATAACATAAAAAAATGGAAAAGAAATGAACTTGTGAAACTCAACTAGGGTTACCCATTATTTATATGAAAATACTATAATTTACTCATTATATTTTATGTACATCTACATTATATCCCATTATTAAGATAAAATACTAAAATTGGTAGAAAAAAAGTGTTAACATTACTAACAATTTATTACTATATAAATACACATATATATTTATATATATTATTTATATAAAATAAATATTTCACGGTTCGGTTCGGTTAATCCACGGTTTTCTAATTTTTCAATCCGTGTCCGGATCATTAATCCACGGACAAAATCCGAAAGGTACGGATCGGTTCGGTCCGGACCGATTTCATGGTTCACCGGATTTTTTAAGCAGCCCTACTCTTCAATGTATATCGAGAGTTCACCACGAAAAGTCGTATTATTTTTTTAAGTTAAAGAATTAATTACTTCTGTGTATAATTTTTCAAATTTTTTCACACCGAATTAATGTGCTAATCATGATCTCTTAAATAGTGCAAAAAATTCAAAAAATTATACGCGAAAGTAATTAATTTTTTAATTTAAAAAATGACAAGAGAGAGAAACTGTAACTCCCGATATGGAATATACTACTACTAGTGCTTACCTGTGCCTACGGCACTACCCATCGGTTCAATTGGATTGAAAAATGGAGCACTTAATTTTTTAATAACATTTTTGATGTGTAAACTATAAACGTGTGGACAACCACTGCCCAGTGCAGTTGGTATGTCATCTCTCCCCTAAGGGGGAGGTCTTGGGTTCGACTCCTGCTGGAGCAATACCCTTGGGTCCAAAGCTATGGATAGCTTCTGGACTCCGTGCTAATCCTAACACTCCCTATTAACCCCCACTGATGTATGACGATTGAAAAAAACTATAAACGTGTGTGCCAGCGTGTGTGAACATGTGTGCATGTATGTGGTGGGTGCCACCTAAAACAAAGGATGCCACATAGGACAACTCTTCTGTTTGATTAGATAGATTACTGGACTGCAAGTGGGCCTCTCTCTCGATTTGTCGTTTTTTGGTTCCCTGGACCGGGACTGCTTGTTGCGGTTGTGGTTGTGGTTGTGGTTGCTACTACTAACTTGCTGGTACTCCTGTATTTGGTTTACCCACCGTTCTGTTTTGGTTCCCGGGACCGGGACTGAAAGTGTTTTAAATGGTTTGAATTTTAAAAAATGACTCTTAAACCTTTTTTTGAAAGGATTTTTTTGGTTGCCAAAAAAGACGATGAGACAGAGTGATGGTGGTAGCACCGTTGCGATTCGAGGTAAAAGCCTTGTTTTGCCGTTCTTTTTTGAAACTTCTCTAATGGTAAATTCTTTTTGATGGATTCCATTACGAGAGAAGTGATTTTCACACTTTTTTTTTTCCCATATTCACATGAATTTACATTGTTACTTATTGATTGTCGAGACGGACGGTGAGATAAAGCGTTGCGTTTGACGAAGCAGTGAAACAAAATGATGACTGTAGCTACCACAGCTATGATTCGGGGTAAAAACCAATTGTTTTACCGTTCTCTTTAGAAACTTCTCCAAATTCTTTATGATGGATTCCATTATGAGAAAAGTGATTTTCACACTTCTTTCGTAATTCATATTTTCTTTTGTCTATCTTCACATGAATATATGTTGGTACCTTTTTCAAGTTTAACTTTTTCAAACATCAAAGAATACTTTTCTTATGGAGAAGAACAAAACTGATTATCCGAACTATTAGTTCGCCTCCAATTGCAATTAGGGGTGAGCATGGTCCGAATTAGTTCGGTTTCATGATAAATTATAAACACCAAATCAATATCTACGGATTATGAATTTGAAGAATCAAACCAATCAACAAAAGGCATAGAACCAAACCAATTCAAACCATTAACATACAGATTGGTTTCGATTTTAAACCACGGTTTGCTGTGAACTAAACTATCATTTTCAAAAAATATTTAAGGTACTTAAAATTATGAAGTCAAATTAAAAGAAAACTTATATTAAAACTAATTCCATTCAAATTACCAAAACAAACTAATATCAACCAACAAATTAAGAGTAGAATCCCAACAATTGTCTCAAGTCTTAAATTAAGAAAATGAAATACTGATAAGCCATTACAATGAACCAATTACTCAATATCTCAAGATAGTTTATAATTAAATAAAAGGTCAAAGATAATTCCTCAAACTATTGAATTGAAATGAGGTAGCGAAAAGGCAGTAACAGCAGTATAGTAGCAACCAGTTTGTGATGATCACTCCACAGCAAGATTAATAATCATAGGAAATTAGGAATGAGTTGTGAGATATAAAAGTTTAGTCTAAATTATCTTGGCACAAAAAAAAACTAAATATTACGGTGAATTTAATAGAATCAAAATATTAAGATATTAGTTGACTAAGGCTCCCTTAATTATTTGGTGAATCATAATTAAATTACATATATATGTATATAAATGTATTATACAATTCGAATCAGTTTGGAACCATAACCGTAAACGCGAATCCACAAATTAACCAAACTAGCGGATTTTAATTTTTTTAAACCATGACCAAACCATACTACTAAAAAACCGAATCAAACCTTTCGGTTTGTATTAGTTTGGACAAGATTCGCAGTTTGATGGATTATTTGTTTGCCCTTAATCACAGAACATCGCCATAACCTTCCCAATATTTTTTTCCTTGTAAATGTTGAATTCGATCTTGATTGAGATAATATTAAAAATATCGTTTAGTCAATAACGCAAACTCAACTTAAGATTGCATTCTGCTCCAAGAGTCTAATAACCCATAATAAATCAACAGTTGATTCTAGTTTTTGAAGTTAGAATGAATTAAGGGTAATTTGGGTCATTCAATTTATAAAAGTAAATTACAAATGTTTTTTTACAGTTCAGTTTATAGTAAAAAGTTATATAATACTCCGTATTCTTTTCATAACTTCCAAGATCTTTTCGTGTGGTAAATTAAATTGAACTCACTGCAGTTCTATTTGATGATTCGGTCCTTTTATTTTGCACAAGTCAATATAAATCATTCATGCAAAATTAGGTCATTCGAATATATTTCTAATTATTTGAATGAAATATATATCTTGTCTCCAGAGGAGTAAGAGTTCAGAGTCCTGATCGTTCATTTTGTAAAGACGAATGTTATTCAATATAAATCATTCATGCAAAATTAGGTCATTCGAACATATTTCTAATTATTTGAATGAAATATATATCTTGTCTCCAGAGGAGTAAGAGTTCAGAGTCCTGATCGTTCATTTTGTAAAGACGAATGTTATTCAATTAAGACGGTACCTTACTAGTATTCGATCAACTTTATTTTTTACATATACGATTTACATATGGATATATATAAAAGGAATGGCTTGAATCATCAAACCACGATATCCTCAAGAAATCATCAAATGATGACCTATCTCATGAACAAATCGGACAAGTTGATCCCGATTACTACTCCCTCCGTTTTTAAATAAGAGTTCACTTTCACTTTTTTATTTTATTTTATCTTATTTATATTTTTCAATTTATAATTTTTTTATAAAATTTTTGTCTAATAAAACTAATTGAAATCTATCAAGTAAAAATTATATTGCATATTTTTAACATTATAAATTGAAAGATGTAAATAATTTTTTGAAATATCTAAAATAGTAACATGAACTCTACAGAGTATAGAAGAAGTATTTAATCCTCAAATTCTGGTGCACACCCTATGGGGGAAAGCAGGATTGGAAAATCCTGTAGTGTAAGGCATCGTGTAAGGCGCACACTGGCCATTGATTTGACAATGAATGGTTGAATATAATTTGAACTTCTACAAATCCTACCCGTTCATTGTTTGGATGAAAATCTAAGTCATCCAATACTGAGATGAATAACCAGATTGGCCGCACTATACGTGTAATGTGGGGAGGTGCACCACAGTACCCTGGGTCCGGAATGCAACCAGAAGACTTTTATTTTTGTGGGCAGCACACGATTTTACAACAATGTTTGGTGGAACTAATATATTACTTTACTACTATTATGGGCAAATTTCATTGACCTCCCCTGAGGTTTCTGACACCAACAGATACCTCCCTTGAGGTATCTGAAATATCATTGCCCTCCCCTCCTTTGACTGACAATGCCAAATCAGGTCCATCCTGCCTAAATCCCTCTGACGGGGTTAAATCCTCCGTTAGTTTAAATGAAAAAGACCAAAGTGCCCTTCGGCATATAAAACAACACTTGGTATTTCCACTCCCATTCCACGTCTGGCTTTCTCATCCACACCCAGAAGAGAAACAGACAGAGAGAAAGAAAGAGGGAGAGAGAGAGATACAACGACGATGGAGAATGGTGGTGAGATCACGTAATCGTGGCCACGATCGCGACCAAGATCTGAACATCTAGCTTCATTTTTGCAGAAGATCACGTGGTAGAAACTTCTCCAATGTTCAACCCTTGTGAATCGTTGGTTCTTGACGGAGGTAACCATGGCAACTGTAAATAATTTTTCTTGTATGTTTTTCAGTTTTTCTTGCAAAAAAAAAATTCGTTTCTAGGTTGAATCCAAAAATTTAGGGTTTGTAAATTGGGGGATTTTGTGTTTCCTTTTGAAATCCAAAAATGGCTACTGAAAACAGTGCATGCGACATAATGTTGGGGGGATTTGTGTTCTTTACAAACCACACAAAACCCCTTTTTTCCTTCACTCTTTTTCGGAACTTTATAGAAAATATGGCACAAAGAGTGCCCAAAAGGGGGTCTCATCTCTCACTGCAGCACTTGCCGCCTACCCCTGAAATGGTCGAGAAAGTAGATCTGGTGAATGAACCTAATGTTGGGGGGATTTTGCTTTCTTTACAAAGCACACAAAATCCCTTTTTTCCTATGATCGAAAAAAAAATCCCTTTTTTCCTTCACTCTTTTTCTTCTACGTTCGTCTTCTTTCTGTGGCCATTTTAATGTTTCAAAGGGAAACACAAAATCCCCTAATTTACAAAGTTTATGTTTTTTTTTTGGGTGATTTCTAGGGACATTTGAATATTTAGTGTTAATGTCATTTTTGGACATTTGAACAGGAAGGGGTTAAACTGGTTGCCTTTCCGAGGGATCCTGTACATGTGGTAGAGCTACTTCAAGGTAAGTTAGGCAGCTGTTTATAGGTACTTTACCCTGTTGTGATTTGCCTAACTCCGCAAACTACCCTCCAAATAAGGCAAAGGGCTAGGTCGTTGATAGCAAATAAATCCGGTAAGACCGAGATCGTTCCAACAGAGAAGTCTTCTTTAGCAAATTTGGAATAGAAGGTAAGTATGTAGCACGGCTTTCAAGCAGCCAACTTGGAGTTTGGTTTGGTTAACGAAATTGAACTTGAAATTAACTTAGATTAAAAGCGGTCAAGTCATAGGGATTGATTAACCCACGACTTAGCCATTAAACGGTTTCTTCATCTAACTTATGAGTGGACCGAAACCGTCCGGATTCCACTTGAAGAATTAACAGCTGAAGACTACTTGTAACTCGATTCAAAGCATTAATTCAAACTGAACTCATTTAACGCAAGTGAGAGATGAAAATAGATCGTTCGCACGCGTAGGATTATCAAGCACGTAGCATAGGGCGATAGACTTCATTGATCAAAGAAGCCACCAATCCCATGATTGATGCTAGAAATCATGGGTTTAATTCATTTAACACATTGAAATCGAGCTAAAGTTTAGGCCAAACCGTTTAAACGACTAATCCATAGGGAGCATCTCACCCCATAACCAAACCTATTAACTACTCACACATAATTAAAAGACTAGAAATTTTGCTAAGGAAGGAAAACACGATTAACCGATAAAAACGGAAATAAACTTGATTTCTATAGAGATCCAATCCACACCAACAACTTTAACACTTGAGAATTAAACATAAAACCATTACTTACTTGAGTTCGGAAAGGAATCAAATGCAAAACTTGAAGGAAATTAACTTAAGAGCTAAAGAACATAAAAGACTAGAAATTTGTCTAAGGTACATAATGGCTATTAATGGCCAAAGAGTCCATTTATAAGCCTTACAATCAGCCCTAAAATGGACCAAAAGGCCCCCAAAATATCCCAAAATCACGCCTAAAATGGGAAGTTTCCATAAATGGAAAGTTGGAAAGTCAGCACAAAATATCTTCTGGCAAACTAAGTTATCGATAACTCCCCTGAAGGTATCGATACCTTGCTTTTGTCCTTGCCCCGTAGATCAATGTAATCGATACCTTGAACCAAGTGTAATCGATACCCTCACGTCTGGAGGAATTGTGGACCAAGATCATGCACTGGTATCGATTACTCTCCTTCAGTAATCGATAACATCAGTTTTAGGAAACAAGTAATCGATACCTCAGCATCATGTAATCGATACCCTCTTCAGAACTTGCAGAATTCAGGCAGGCTTCAGCTTCAGCACACAACTCCTAGCAACTTCACAGCTTTTCAGCACCTTATTTTCATTCTCTAAACTTAAGTAAAGATGACATTTTAAACCTTTCTTTTACTTTTTCTTTACTTGAATTTATTTAATGAAAATAAGAAAGTACCCCCCATTTGGAAACAATGGCATTACCAGAATTTCAAAATTCTAATTAAATCAAAATGTCAACCCCCCACTTTTAGTGTAAAATGGAAAACTGCATGATTTTCTCGAGAGAAAATGACTCGAAACATGACCTTGCTCTTCGAATAAAACCTTGTAACTTTGTAGTTACTCTTAGAAAAATTCAAGGATCAAGTACCGCCATTTTTAATCTCGAAAATCGAAACTTTTTCAGAAAGTCATTTTTCCATACTTAGACAGATTTTAAGGGGCCGACAGGGTCTTCGGGTACTTAGAAGCATTTGGGCCATGCATGGCGTTAAAATACGCCGTATTTGCACGTTTTACCTGAAACATACAAAAACTACCTTACGTGCAATATCGAACAAAACATTAACTTTATGAACATAAATACTTCAAAATTAGGGACTTAAGCACCAAGAATCTACATTATTGGGTGCTTATCATGATTGTGTTATTTTTAAATCACGAGCTTGCTCATCGTGCCCTATTTTTCTTGATTTATACAAGGAAACTTGCCAAGGCTTTTGGTTTAGGGATGAATATTTTCACATAAAATGGCTGTCCAGCTTATGCCATCGAATTTTCGTTCTTTACTGTCATGTTTTCTTGTGGTGATACATTAGTTTCTTGTGAAGGCCTTTTTATAATGGTTCAATCGCCATAGTGCATTCAACTTGTAAGTTTTGTTTAGGATTTTGCCGCTTCATCATCAACTGGTATAATTTGGTACTTTCTGTGTGTCTCTCTGCATATGTGTTCTCTTTGAGGATTCTTTCCTACGAAACCATGAGTAGTAGATTTGCTTTGACGGCGTTCTATTAGGATAACAAGAAAAAGAGCAATTTTTGGTAATTAAGAACAAAATATTACATGAGAGCAGCTCAACCCTCACAGTGTGTCACTCAAAGCCAGTCATCAGTCTGGTCCCTTTTCTGAGTAAGGTACATGTATTTCTTTATTTTTTCAGCACCACATCTAATTTTTCACATCCCACCTTACAGTTAAACCTATGGTAACACTCATTTTGTAAATGCAGTTGAATGATGAATTCTGGGACATTTTTTGGATCTACATGCAGATTTTGAAGATCGCTTTTTTGTATATGATAGTATATGACAGTTGGAGCTTACTACTACTTGGTATATGGTTGTATAGGGCATAGTAGACTCTGTTTTTTGTATAGCCCTCTTTTGAATAGCCCAAGTTATTAATCCGTAATGTTATGTAATTTGGAACCTAAGAACATGACACTTTTATGTAATCTTTTGACTACAAACAGGAGGTTTATAGCCTTGTTATGTAATCTTTTGACTGCTATTTGGATGAATGGAATTTGCATATGGTGGCAGTTTAATGTTTAATTTTGATTGCAATTTGGATGAATGAAATTTGCATTTCACTTTGATATTAGAGTTTGCCTTTGTTTGGTTCTTAATTAGTCACTTGGATATTAAAGTTTGCATTTGTTCAGGTTGCAAATTCCTTTGTTTGGCTTTGAACCTGTGGTTGCAAATGGAACACCACAGGTTTTAGGAGGAAAAAAAAAACAGATGGACAAATGTTTGAAATGTAATTGGATACTGGGTTTATTATTTCAATATTTGTGTCTCTGTTTTGCTTTCTCTTTCCTGGGTGTTCATTTGCAAAATGAAGGTGGTGATATCAATATTTATAGCAAAGGGTAATATGGGTATATTACAAGTTATTTTACAATGACCTCATCTTTTCCATCCAATTTCCAGTTGCAGAATAACGGAAAGGGGGCGTTCTTTGGCATTGTCAGTCAAAGGAGGGGAGGGCAGTGATATTTCAGATACCTCAAGAGAGGTATCTGTTGGTGTCAGAAACCTCAGGGGAGGTTAGTGAAATTTGCCCCTACTATTATTTTATATTTTTATGTCTAAAACATTATCCATTAACATCTGGAAATGAGAAAAGGACTTCTGGGGAAAAAAACAAAACAAAATAATAATAATTGAAAGTTGGACCGAGAAGGCACCATCTCGAGTAATTATTCCATTGACCCAGTTGGTATCCGTTTTTAATGAAACCAAACAGGACCTCCAGGACCTTCCTAAATTGATTACTTTTTCCCACCCCAGTTTCGTTTCGTTACCCTCTAGATATTTCTATCCAGACCACGGTAAAGTTAGTATTTAACCGCGGTTAAAAAAAGCAGTTTATATTCAAGAAACGCCATTGCCATCTTCGTGTGTGATATCGTGTCCAGTAGAGAGAGAGAGAGTGAGAGAGAGAGAGAGAGTGAGAGGATAATCAGATATGATGATGATGATGCTGATGAACGGCGAAACCGCTCGTTCGAATCCGACCATCCAAGTCCCTCCCTGGGACAACCTCGACGATCCAACTGTCACAATAACCTCCCCATTATTCTCCTCCCCCAATGCCGCCAGTCCCAACTGCTCCTCCTCCCCCTTCGACGCCCTCACCGCGCTCCACCGCTACCTCCCCTCTAACAACTCCGACTTCGACAACGACTGCCAGGAGTTCACGGCGGACGCCTTCTCCTGCGACCACTTCCGCATGTACGACTTCAAGGTCAGGAAGTGCGCCCGCGGGAGGTCGCACGACTGGACCGAGTGCCCCTTTGCCCACCCGGGCGAAAAGGCCCGCCGCCGCGACCCGAGGAAGCACCACTACTCCGGCGTCCCGTGCCCCGATTTCCGCAAGGGCCATTGCTTCCGGGGCGACGCGTGCGAGTACGCGCACGGGGTGTTCGAGTGCTGGCTCCACCCGGCGCGCTACCGTACCCAGCCCTGCAAGGACGGGGCGCACTGCCGCCGCCGCGTGTGCTTCTTCGCCCACGCTCCTGACCAGTTGCGGGTCCTGCCGCAAACCAGCCCCAGACTCAGCGACTCGTACGACGGTTCTCCGAGTCGACTCGGTTTTGACTCGTGCTTTGCGTCGTCCCCGACGTCGATTCTGTATTCCCCCACGGGTTCTCCGCCGTCTGACTCGCCGCCGATGTCGCCGATTGCTGGGGTCAACTCGGTGAGTGAGCTCGCCGCGTCGATCAGGAGCATGCAGATTGGTGGGAAGGTGAGAGTGGGGATGATGAGTCCGCCTGCTGGGTGGGGGATGCAAGTGGGATCTGGGTACTGCTCGCCTCGCGGCGGGTCGGGTCTGCGACCCGGGTTTCTGAGCCTGCCTTCGACTCCGACCCGGGCTCCGGCTCGTTCTGGGCTGGGCGTGTTCGATCTGTGTGAGGAGGAGGGGGAGGAGGAGCCCGTGATGGAGAGGGTGGAGTCCGGCAGAGACCTCCGGGCGAAGATATACGCGAAACTCAGCAAGGAAAACTCGCTCGGGCGAGTTGACTCGGCGGGTAACTCGGTGGCTGCCTGTCCCGATGTTGGGTGGGTCTCTGAACTGCTGCAGTGATTGGGTGCGTACGGATCTTTGGCGTGGTCCGGGTTGATATTGATTGGTTTGGGTTTGGGTCCGGGTCGTGGGCCTTCTTAATCTCTGACTTATGTGAATACCTTGAAGTAAATGGTTACTGTTAATTGCAGCTTAATGTGTGTAAATACTTGCTTTTAAGGAGGTGATTAGGCGTTAAATCTGTATTTTGATGTGGAGTTCTTTTTTCTGTGGGAAAGAAATTGCAGCGTTTTGTCTATATAAAAAAAATCAAGAAGGGATTTAGTTTAGGAGAAAAGTGGGGAAAAATATCGTTTTGTTGGGTTGATTGATCATTTTGAGTTAGCTGAATTTATATTATGGAATGATTTTTAGTAGTAGTATTTGCTGTCATTTAAAGTACTCATTCTGTTTCTATTTAATTGTCTCTCGTTATTTTGCTTGTATTCTTAACTCTGCTTGAATCTCTTGACATATATTACTCCATCCGTCTCTAAATAAGTGTCCGGCGCGCAAAATTAGATCTTATAAAATATACATGTTTTTCATTAAAAAAATTAATTTTTTTCTACCGAGTACGATTTAATAGAACTCATTGCTATTTATTGATTTGTGAAAAAATTTTGATTTTTTTAACGAAACAAATGCATGTTTTTGAAGGTCTAGATTTGCGTGTCGGACACTTTTTTAGGGACGACAGGAGTATGTTTTTATGTTTTTTAAATTATTTTGTTTTATAAAAAAAATTGAGATTTTTTTATCAAAAAAACAAGATTTATATTATACATATTTTTAGCAATATATTTTAAGAGATATAAGTCATTAAAAATGCATGTGAAATCATAATGGATAATTAAATAGAGAGAGATTGAGGGAGCATAAGTCTTGATTTCGGTAATGGTTGTTGTCCCATGGAAATCATTTGCTAC
The DNA here is from genome assembly GCA_025413875.1 of Rhododendron molle. Classification (NCBI taxonomy): domain Eukaryota; kingdom Viridiplantae; phylum Streptophyta; class Magnoliopsida; order Ericales; family Ericaceae; genus Rhododendron; species Rhododendron molle. Next base: position 31,020,969 of record CM046398.1, on the reverse strand, counting down.
ATTTCTTGTAAAAGTACTTGGATTATATATTGTGGTGTTTGGGAGAGCCTTCCTCACATTACATTCTCCATTTCGGATAATTATTCAATGTCACGGGACAGAATCACGTGGTGCATCAAATTCTTAACTTCATCACATATTTGTGTAATTTTCACTACAGGTGTGGAAAAAATCTACATAAATATGTAGTAGAGAAGAGTTCGAAGCACCATTACTTTTCATGAAGTTACTCATCTTTATTAAGGGTAATATGGCCAACAGGCAACTTAGCATTCATTCTTATAGTAAATTTTATTTCAAATGTCTTTTTAAGGGGTATTTTTACTAACCAATAAGTAATGGACAATTTTTTGGTCTAAAAATTTCAAGGTGTTTTCAACATATAAGTTGTAAAATGCAATAAGTTATGAGTGGGTAAAAATTAAAATGAAGAGAAAGATGTGGTTAATATGAACCACCTGATAAAATGCAAATAGCTTGTAATCCATAACTTTTAGGGAAAACTCCCACCAAGTTTGTGTGACAGTAGTAAATTCGTGCTAGGAACAGGCATATACAGTAGCATTTAATTTACTAGTACTCAAGCCGTCCCAAAAAATTACACACTTTCACTATTATAATCTTATACAAAAATTATCTTATATCTTTTAATCTGTACTATATATATATATATATATTTTATAGATTTCAATTAGTGCAATCAAACAAAGTTTAAAAAATCACATGAAATATTATGAATTACTAAGAGATATAGGCAATTCAAAAATAGAACGCAATTCGAAAAGTATCTAACATTGTGAGACGGGAGGAGTACATGTTTCACAAGGATATTTGTTGTGTATAATGTACTACCTTTGAATATTTACATTATACTTACAAAATAGGAAAAAATAATAATACTTAAAAAATTATTCGTGTATAATGTACAACAAAAGAATACTGAACACAGAAACAACATATTTAACAATTGCAAGGGTTAAAAATGAAAGAAATTATGGACTATTATCTTTTGTTTTGACTCGACACTGCTCCTACATACGTCAAATTAGATCATATTAAATGGTAAAATAAATTACAAATAGATCATAAATTACAAATAAATTACAGTTAGCGTGAATGACCGAGAAATACACCTCGCTACGTGCTAGTAAATGGTAGAACAGGTCTTCCCGAAATTAAGAGGTGCAGGTGAGCTTATTCGAACGCATCAGATTATT